>JAWZYU010000002.1:15416737-16016737 GCA_038380435.1 Ryuthela nishihirai | reverse complement strand
GATGATAGCCTCTCTTCAAGGCTATCCAGTCTGTTCTTTAACATGCACAGGGTATGGCTCTCCCGCACACGGGGCCACGACTAAACGTCCCATCTGACGGACGTCGATCTTTCCAAGCCCATCGATGTCCCCTACTGACCGTGGGAAGGGCGGGGAATTTTGTGGAGATAAATCTCAACGCTGACCCAGCTGTGACTCAAACCTGGGTTGGGTTGTTTTACCTCTGAGCGGCACTTATTTTTGCACACCATGGTCTAAATGGCCAGGTCACAAGGACCTCGAAGGCTCAGAGAAGGTTGGGGAGGGGACCCACTGGAACAGCTGTTGGGAGACAGATGGCAGCCTCCGGTCAAGGCTAACCAGCGTGTTCTTTAACGTGCACAGGATATGGCTATCCCGCACAAGGGGCAACGGCTTAACGTCCCATCCGACGGACGGTGGCCTTTCCAAGCCCATCGGTTTCCCCTACTGACCGTGGGCAGAGCGGGGAGTTTTGCGGAGATAAATCTCAACGCTGATCCAGCTGGGACTCGAACCTTGGAACTGCAGATTACGAGCCTGGCGTGCTACCGACCAAGCCACCTCCGCTCCTCAAAAGTATGAATAAAATTATTTAAACATGAATTTTATTACATTGGATCCTTTACCTGATTTCGGTAGTTTCAACAACTGAATCAATTGGCTCCACACCCACCACAATATATAAAAGCATTTTACATAAATAAATTAAGTTCAGTGAAATCTGTTGGCCCATGACAGACTCTTGTACAGTCGCTCAAAAAAGTATCCGAACACTACGGTTGCTTACAGAATTCAGAAAAAAATCTGGCAACGATTTTTTTTAGAAATTAGTGATCTGTCAACCTTCGTGTCACGTGACACGAAGGTTGCCAGATCACTAATTACTAAAAAATCGTTGCCAGATATTTTTTTCTGAATTCTGTAAGCAACCGTAGTGTTCGGATACTTTTTTTTATATATATATATAATGCGTATGAATATATAATGCAATGAATATGGAGCGTGTGCAGTTACCGTTCACAGTCAAACTGGAGCGTGTGCAAAAACCTGGATCGTGTGAGCCACTCACAGAAATATTGAGCGTGTGCAGTTACCGTTCACAGCAAACTGGAGCGTGTGCAGTAACTGCACACGCTCCAGTTTGCTGTAAACGGTAACTGGAGCGTGTACAGTTGCTGTACACGCCCCAGATATTTTTCCTGAATTCTGTAATCACGTGACACGAAGCTTGCCAGATCACTAATTTCTAAAAAAAATCGTTGCCAGATATTTTTTTTTAATTCTGTAAGCAACCGTAGTGTTCGGATACTTTTTTGAGCGACTGTACACTCTTCTCATAATATTTAAAAATGGGTGCAGAAAAAGAAAAAAACAAGTGTATGCAAATATAGAGTGTTCCCTGGTGGATGGTTGTTGGAAAAGCTTTTTAAGTCTTCAATCTCAGCTATATTGCCGAACTGTTCGCAAAAATGCTCGAGCCTGCTAGACAACATGCGCGAGACAATCTTCTCTGAGGTGGTTGAAACAAATTTGAAAAATAAAATTAACTAGGTCGTTCGAATCTTTTGTCGCTCGACGCTCGTTGCTCAACGTAACAAGACTCGTTTTTATTAATTCGAAATTGAAAAGCAGTCGATCTATCATAACAGACAAAAGCCTGCTGAGTGAAGACAAGATGGAGGGCGAGGGTTAGTGTATCGTTTGCTGTTCCGTTTATCGTCTGTAGATCCATTAGCAGACGAACGGTGTTTGTAAAAGAAAACACTTTTCGTGTTGCCATCCTCCTTTGCTAAATCTCGATGAAATATTCTGTTGGGACAGAAAGGAAAAAAGGTTTTAGTTCAGCTTTAGAAATTGTTGGGGGTTTTTTCTTGTTCAGAATTAGTTTTAATTTAAAAGTTGTTGTTTTGACATTGGCTGTGGATTGTTTGAGTTGTTTTACCTCTGAGCGCACTTTTTTGCACACAATGGACTAAATGGCCAGGTCACATGGACTCCGAAGGCTCAGAGAAGGTTGGGGGAGGAGACCCACTGGAACAGCTGTTGGGAGACATATGGTAGCCTCCCGTCAAGACCATCCAGCGTGTTCTTTAACGTTGGGTGTTTTACCTCTGAGCGGCACTTTTTTGCACACCATGGGCTAAATGGCCAGGTCACATGGACCCCGAAGGCTCAGAGAAGGTTGGGGGAGGGGACCCACTGGAACAGCTGTTGGGAGACAGATGGTAGCTCCCGTCAAGGCCATCAAGAGTGTTCTTTAACGTTGGGTTGTTTTACCTCTGGAGCGGGGATGGCTCAGTCGGTAGCGCGCCAGGCTCGTAATCTGTAGTTCCCAGGTTCGAGTCCCAGCTGGGTCAGCGTTGAGATTTATCTCCGCAAAATTTCCCCGCCCTGCCCACGGTCAGTAGGGGACACCGATGGTGCTTGAAAAGGCCGCCGTCCGTCGGATGGGACGTTAAGCCGTGGCGCCATGTGCGGGAGAGACATACCCTGCGCAAGTTAAAGAACACGCTGGATGGCCTTGACGGGAGGCTATCATCTGTCTCCCAAAAGCTGTTCCAGTGGGTCCCCTCCCCCAACCTTCTCAGAGCCTTCGGGGTCCTTGTGGCCTGTCCATTTAGCCCATGGTGTGCAAAAAAGTGCCGCTCAGAGGTAAAACAATCCAATCCAAATGTTTTACCTCTGAGCAGCACTTTTTTGCACACCATGGGCTAAATGGCCAGGTCACATGGAATCCCGAAGGCTCAGAGAAGGTTGGGGGAGGAGATCCACTGGAACAGCTGTTGGGAGACAGATGGTAGCCTCCCGTCAAGGCCATCCAGCGTGTTCTTTAACGTTGGGTTGTTTTACCTCTGAGCGGCACTTTTTTGTACACCATGGGCTAAATGGCCAGGTAACATGGACCCCGAAGGCTCAGAGAAGATTGGGGGAGGAGACCCACTGGAACAGCTGTTGGGAGACAGATGGTAGCTCCCGTCAAGGCTATCCAGCGTGTTCTTTAACGTTGGGTTGTTTTACCTCTGAGCGGCACTTTTTGAACACCATGGGCTAAATGGCCAGGTCACATGGACCCCGAAGGCTCAGAGAAGGTTGGGGGAGGAGACCCACTGGAACAACTGTTGAGAGACAGATGGTAGCTTCCCGTCAAGGCTATCCAGCGTGTTGTTTAACGTGCACAGGATATGGCTCTCCCGTACACGGAGCCACGGCTTAACGTCCCATCCGACGGACGGCGGCTTTTCCAAGCCCATCGGTGTCACCTACTGACCGTGTTCAGAGTGGGGAATTTTGCGGAGATAAATCTCAACGCTGACCCAACTGGTGATTACTACAGATTACGAGCCTGACGGGCTACCGACTGAGCCACCCCGCCCAGGCTGTGGATTGACTTTCTTCTCTGTATGAAGCAGTTTGTTTTTTGATTTGATTTTTTAATGAGATTGATAGAGGCTGATGGGATAGAAAGTCCAATAGGACACCGATGGCCATTTCCAAGGCCATCGGTGTCCCCTTTCCAAGGCCATCGGTGTCCCCTTTCCAAGGCCATCGGTGTCCCCTTTTTCACTAAAAGAAGGGTGGGGGTGGAATTTAGGGGAGATAAATCTCAACGATTTCACAAGTGGGAGTCGAACCTGCGTTCTGCATATTACGAGCCTGGCGCGCTACCCACTGACGTGACAACTGGGAAGACTATGAGACTGCGCATTAACGTTTTAAAATTCCTCGTAGATCATAAGCTGATTGACAAGTGATTGATTAACCTGTGATTTAAGAGAATTGTGGAAACATCAACTACTAAATTCGAATCTCTGCCTACCGCAACAAGTTTTGCTACTCTCAACTTCGTTATTGGGGCGGGGGTGGCTCAGTCGGTAGCGCGCCAGGCTCGTAATCTCTAGTTCCAAGGTTCGAGTCCCAGCTGGGTCAGCGTTGAGATTTATCTCCGCAAAATTCCCCGCCCTGCCCACGGTCAGTAGGGGGCACCGATGGGCTTGGAAAGGCCGCCGTCCGTCGGATGGGACGTTAAGCCGTGGCCCCGTGTGCGGAAGAGCCATACCCTGCGCACGTTAAAGAACAAGCTGGATGGCCTTGACGGGAGGCTACCATCTGTCTCCCAACAGCTGTTCCAGTGGGTCCCCTCCCCCAACCTTCTCTGAGCCTTCGGGGTCCATGTGACCTGGCCATTTAGCCCATGGTGTGCAAAAAAGTGCCTCTCAGAGGTAAAACAAGCCAATGTTAAAGAACACGCTGGATGGCCTTGACGGGAGGCTACCATCTGTCTCCCAACAGCTGTTCCAGTGGGTCCCCTCCCCCAACCTTCTCTGAGCCTTCGGGGTTCATGTGACCTGGCCATTTAGCCCATGGTGTGCAAAAAAGTGCCGCTCAGAGGTAAAACAACCCAACCCAACTCAACTTCGTTGAAAAATGTATAAGAGTATGACTGGAAAACGGATTTTTTTTTCTACATTATTTTTACCCGCCTTAACCTAAAAATTTCTTTCTGCGTCTGCATAAATATTGACAAAAAAATGTATTTCGAATGCAGAAAATAAATTATTCATGTAAGAAATCCGTTCAAAATTCAGGGTCTCAGGTATCGGGGGTTGGGGGGAGGGAGAGACTTCCACGAGATGCAACTCGTGCATACGAAACTTGGGTGAGGGGGGCGGGATATTAAATCCGAGACGGGGATGGAATATTCGTTGCGGAGTTAGTCCACATATATTCCGAAAATACTTTTGCGCTAAGTTTAAAAATGCGTATGGCTTCCCCTCTCTTGGATGTCGTGTAAATGAAGAATGAAAAGAATGAAATCGCTCCCTGGAATGATGTCTGATACTTGAGACTCATAAGAGCATTTCTATGAAGAAAATGTTCAGAGTAGTAGCTTTTAAGCGTCTTACTACACAGAGATTGTTGGGTTGTTTTACCTCTGAGCAGCACTTTTTTGCACACCATGGGCTAAATGGCCAGGCCACAAGGACCCCGAAGGCTCAGAGAAGGTTGGGGGAGGAACTGGAACAGCTGTTGGGAGACAGATGGTAGCCTCTCGTCAAGGAAATCCAGCGTGTTCTTTAACGTGCACAGGGTATTGCTCTCCCGCACACGGGGCCACGACGTAACGTCCCATCCGACGGACGGCGGCCTTTACAAGCCCATCGGTGTCCCCTACTGACCGTGGGCAGGGCGGGGAATATTGCGGAGATAAATCTCAACGCTGACCCAGCTGGGACTCGAACCTGGGAACTACAGAACAGAGAGAGGAGACAGAGTGTGAGTAAGTGAGATAAAGAAAGAGTATAGATGGGGAACTGATGTAGGAAGAGAGAGAGAACTGTGGAATATGTGGTAAGAAAAGTAGAGTAAGAGACTAGTAGAGTGTGAGAGAGGAAGGAGTGGTGCAAAAGGTAGTGACAGGAGTGGTGAGAGGGAGACAGGAGTGGTGCAAGAGAGGGAGACAGGAGTGGTGCAAGAGAGGGAGACGGGAGTGGTGCAAGAGAGGTAGAGACAGGAGTGACGTATGAGAGATAGAGAGAGACAGGAGTGATGCAAGAGAGGCAGAGACAGTAGTGGTGCAAGAGTGATGCAGGGGTGGTGCGAGAAAGAGTTGGGTTGTTTTAGAAAAATCCTAACAGCTGTCCAGTGGATCCCCTCCCAACAATCTGTGAGCTCTCGGGGTCCTTGTGACCTGGTCATTTAGACCATTGTCTGTAAAAAAAAGTGCCACTCGGAGAATAAACAACTCAACCCCTGGGGATAGTTGGGGTTCATGGACCCCAAAGGATCAGAGAAGGTTGGGAGAGGGGACCCACTGGAACAGCTGTTAGGAAACAAATGGTAGCTTCCCGTCAAGGCCATCCAGTGTGTTCTTTAACGTGCACAGGGTATGGCTCTCCCATACACGGAACCACGGCTTAACGTCACATCCTACGGATGGCATCCTTTCCAAACCCATAGGTGTCCCCTACTGACAGAGAGCCGGAATTTTGCGGAGATAAATCTCAACGCTGACTCAGCTGCGACTCGAACCTGGGAACTACAGATTACGAGTCTGGCGCGTTGCCGACTGAACCACACCCCGCCCCAACTGCAAAGTACAATAACTCTTTTTAGAAGAAGAAAAGTGAGCTAAACAGACGGAATTTGCGACCCAATTAACGCACAACATAGATTTCTCCGCTCAAATTAGAAATTCGCAATAACATTCCAAACATCGCTTGCCATAGTACGTGCTCCAGTCAACTTCAATAGAACCAAACAAATACCGAAGCATCCATTCGTTAAAATGGCCGAAATAATCCTCCGATGTAGTTTGCCAATCATAATTAAAAGAATCTTCAAAACGAAACTTGTCTCGGTTATTATCCATTCCTTTAATAGCAATTCCCAGAAAACAAACTGCTAATTATAGAAAGTTTTTTCTTTTTCATTTTCGCACATTAGGACAATCTTATTATTAAAAGTGGCCATTAAAACCGTTCTTATTACGGTAAGTTGTTCAGTTTTTTTTTTCTATCTGAATGTCTTTGAACAATTCTGTACTAAAGGGATCTCTGCAAATTTAATTGCTTCTCGTTTTGCTTCTGCTCCCCATCTTCTCTCGTCCCATTAAACAGCGGCAATTTTCCTAAACATTTGCCCATAGGACCAATAAAAGGCTATCATTATGTATATGAGTATCGCAACCTCTTAGAATCCGCCTTCCGTCAGACACTTTAAGCAAAACATTTTCTAGGATGCTACAGTTAGAAATGGGCTAAATGACCAGATCCTTGTGACCTGGGGGGCGGGGGGGGGGGCTCAGTCGGTAGCGCGCCAGGCTCGTAATCTGTAGTTCCCAGGTTCGAGTCTCAGCTGGGTCAGCGTTGAGATTTATCTCTGCAAAATTCCCCGCCCTGCCCACGGTCAGTAGGGGACACCGATGGGCTCGGAAAGGCCGCCATCCATCGGATGGGACGTTAAGCCGTGGCCCCGTGTGTGGGACAGCCATACCCTGTGAACGTTAAAGAACACGATGGATGGCCTTGACGGGAGGCTACCATCTGTCTCCCAACAGCTGTTCCAGTGGGTCCCCTCCCCCAACCTTCTCTGAGTCTTCGGGGTCCTTGTGACCTGGCCATTTAGCCCATGGTGTGCAAAAAAAGTGCCGCTCAGAGGTACAACAACCCAACCCAACCCTTGTGACCTGGTTATTTAGCCCATTGTCTGCAAAAAAAGTGCCACTAGGAGATTAAACAACGCAACCCCTGAGGATAGTGGGGCAAACTTTGATGCCCATCTGAACCTCTTGATTTTTAGACTCCACAATCAAAATTTCAAACGTCTACCATAAAATTGATCGTTTGCAATATTCAGTCAAAATTTTGGCATTTTAAATTAATTGGCATTTAAAATTTTTTCATTCTAGATTCTTTCATTCTAAAAATATCTCGCAACGACTTTTTTTAGAAATTAGTGATCTGGCAACATTGCCAGATCACTAATTTCTAAACAAATCGTTGCGAGATATTTTTTCTGAATTCTGTAATCAACCATAGTGTTCGGATATTTTTTTGAGCGACTGTACAGCTGGGGTTGGGTTGTTCGGTTGTATAACCTCTGAGCGGCACTAGTTTGCACACCATGAGCTAAATGGCCAGGTCACAAGGACCCCGAAGTGTCAGAGAAGGTTGGGGGGTTGGGTTGGGTTGTTTTACCTCTGAGCGGCACTTTTTTGCACACCGTGGGCTAAATGGCCAGGTCACATGGACCCCGAAGGCTCAGAGAAGGTTGGGGGAGGGGACCCACTGGAACAGCTGTTGGGAGACAGATGGTAGCCTCCCGTCAAGGCCATCCAGCGTGTTCTTTAAAGTGCACAGGGTATGGCTCTCTCCCGCACATGGAGCCACGGCTTAACGTCCCATCCGACGGACGGCGATCTTTCCAAGCCCTTCGGTGTTACCTACTGACCGTGGGTAGGGCGGGGAATTTTGCGGAGATATATCTCAACGCTGACCCAGCTGGGACTCGAACATAAGAACTGCAGATTACGAGCTGGCGCACTACCGACTGAGCCACCCCAGCCACCCTACCTCCACGTTAATAACACTCTAGATGGCCTTGGCGGGAGGCTACCATCTGTCTCTTAAAGGCTGTCCAGTGGTACAGACCCTTATCCCAACCTATTCGCGCGCCAGGCTCGTAATCTGTAGTTCCCAGGTTCGAGTCCCAGCTGGGTCAGCGTTGAGATTTATGTCCGCAAAATTCCCCGCCCTGCCCACGGTCAGTACGGTACACCGATGGGCTTGGAAAGGTCGCCGCCCGTCGGATGAGACGTTAAACCGTGGTCCCGTGTGCGGGAGAACCATACCCTATGCACGTTAAAGAACACGCTGGATGACCTTGACGGGAGGCTACCATCTGTCTCTCAACAGCTCTTCCAGTGGGTCCCCTCCCCCAACCCTCTCTGAGCCTTCGGGGTCCATGTTACCTGGCCATTTAGCCCATTGTGTGCAAAAAAGTGCCGCTCAGAGGTAAAACAACCCAATATATTCTGAGCCCTCGGAGTCCTTGTGCCCTGGCCATTTAACCCATTGTGTGCAAAAAATGCTGCTCGGAAGTAAAATAAAACTTTCTCACGGAAACACAAACAATCTTCTTTCGCAGCTCCAAAATTTTTGAATTGTGCTCTATTTCTTGCCTTCTCTCTCTCTTCAGTGTATCACAATGCTTTTGCAATCACACAAAGATAAAAGCTCTCCCGCAATCTCAAGGAAAAAAAAGACTTCTCTGTTTTTGTTTACAAAGTTAAGGAAAAGAAAGAATGGAATGCAACCGAGAGAAGAAAAAAAACTTTCCAAAGAAAACTTTAAGCGTCATCTAAAGCCAGCATTATCTGGCGATGAGCGAAAGAGCGCGAGCTTGCATCACACAACAACAAACGCACTTTAGAAGCGCATGCCTCTGGGAAATTATTTAACGCTACCGGAACATGAAGAGATGTAGTGGGGATTGATGCGGGAGGCAGGAAAACGCGTGTCCGCGAGGCTCAAACCCTGGGTTCGTGCAATAAATATGCAAACTGCAGTCGAACGTTCGAGAAACGGGGGAGTGAGACAATCAGGATAGTCCTCCCCCTCCACACACACCAACCAGAGAAGTTTTAAACCACATTGGAAGCCGTGAGGATTAAAAATGGAATTTTCAGCAGCGCGGTTTGTGGGAACCATTTCGAGCAGAGTGGCAGATAGAAAAGGAACGGCCACACAGAAAGCGATTTGAACGGTATAACGTTTCTAAAGTTTTTGGCGTGTGAAGTTAATGCACACGTTCCAGTAATGTTTGGTTGCTGTGATTTTGGAGAGTGTGTAATAACATATGGGACTTTTTTTTCTGCGTGTAGTACCACTGCACAAGGTCCAATTTGTTGCAAATTTTCAGTGTATGCCACAACTGTGCACGATGCAATTTGCTAGGGAATTGGATCTTGTGCTGTGACTGCACATGATCCAATTTGCCTGCGAAATTGGAGTTTGTACTCATGACTGCGCAATAAGATTTCTTGTGGTTTTGGACTGTGCACAGTAACCATACACGATCCACTTTGTTGTGGATTTGGATTGTGCACGGTAACCATACACGATCCAATTTGTTATCGATTTCTATTGTGCCCAATAATCAAATACGATTCAATTTGTTGTGATTTCGATTGTGCACAGTAACCATACAAGATCCAATTTGTTATCGATTTGGATTGTGCACAGTAACCATACACGATCCAATTTGTTATCGATTTCGGTTGTGCCCAATAATCATACACGATTCAATTTGTTGTGCACAGTTCAGATTTGTTGTTCAATTTGTTGTGCACAATTTAGATTGTGCCCAGTAACCATACACGATCCAATTTGTTGTGATTTAGATTGTGCACAGTAATCACACACGATCCAATTTCTTGTGAATTTCAACAGAGTGAAGTAACCACACACGATCCAATTTATTGTTGATTTCGATTGAGTGCAGTAACGAAACAGGGTCTAATTTCTTCGGATTTGCAGCGTTTGCATTACACGATCCAATTTGCTGAGAATTTGGAGCGTGTGCAGCAACGTCACACGCTGCAGCTAGCTATGGGCCCTATCTCCGTTATTGGTAATGACTTTCAGACTCTAGAAACTTTAGAAACGTTCGTAACGCTAAAACCGCTCCTCGGTGTAGCAGTACCGAAAGAGAATGTTCTCCCTGCGCGCATTTGCAAACACAGACTGCTGATTGGTTGCCTGCAGTGTTCCACTGTGAGCGTGCGTTTCTGCTCTCTCCCGAAGTTGTTGTTTACGTCCCTGTGTTGTGAAAAACTCCTCTTGGCAATAAGGAAGAAGAGAATAAAATTCCCATTTTCTTTAAAAATATGCAAAGAAAAAATGAGATTTTGAAAAGTCTTTTCACATTAAGATTTATTGCTTGGTTTTGACGTTAGATCACATATACGTAAATATATATGGGGGTGAAAGAAATTTAAATTCGCATGGGGAAGATCTTTCGGTAGTTGTTTTCTTTGGGAGGGTTGGAGTGTTTTACCTCTGAGCGACACTTCTTTGCACACAAAGGGCTAAATGGCCAGGTCACAAGGACCCCGAAGGCTCAGAGAAGGTTGGGGGAAGTGACCCAATGGAACAGCTGTTGGAAGACTGATGGCATCCTCCCGTCAAGGCCAACCAGCGTGTTCTTTAACGTTCACAGGGTACGGCTCTATTGAACACGGTGACAGGCCTTAACGTCCCGTCCGATGGACGGCGGCCTTTCCAATCCCAACGGGTCCTCCCTACTGACCGTTGAGTTGGGTTGTTTTACCTCTGAGTGGCACTTTTTTGCACACCATAGGCTAAATGACCAGGTCACAAGGACCCCAAAGGCTCAGAGAAGGTTGGGGGAGGGGACCCACTGGAACAGCTGTTGGGAGACAGATGGTAGCCTCCCGTGGAGGCCATCCAGCGTGTTCTTTAACGTTGGGTTGTTTTACCTCTGAGCGGCTTTTTTTTGCACACCATGTGCTAAATGGCCAGATCACATGGACCCCGTAGGCTCAGAGTAGGTTGGGGGAGAGACCCACTGGAACAGCTGTTGGGAGACAGATGGTAACCTCCCATCAAGACCATCCAGCGTGTTCTTTAACGTTGGGTTGTTTTACCTCTGAGCGGCACTTTTTTGCACACCATGAGCTAAATGGCCAGGTCACATGGACCCCGAAGGCTCAGAGAAAGTTGGGAAAAGGGACCCACTGGGCAGTTGTTAGGAGACAGATGATTCCTCCCGTCAAGGCCATCCAGTGTGTTCTTTAACGCGCACAGGGTATGGCTCTCCCGCACACGGAGACACGACTTAACGTCCCATCCGACGGACGGCGGCCTTTCCAAGTCCATCGGCAGATTTGGGTTGGGTTGTTTTACCTCTGAGCGGCACTTTTTTGCACACCATGGGCTAAATGGCCAGGTCACATGAACCCCGAAGGCTCAGAGAAGGTTGGGGGAGGGGACCCACTGGAATAGCTGTTGGGAGACAGATGGTAGCCTCCCGTCAAGGCCATCCAGCGTGTTCTTTAACGTGCACAGGGTATGGCTCTCCCACACACGGGGCCACGGCTTAACGTCCCATCCGACGGACGGCGGCCTTTCCAAGCCCATCGGTGTCCCCTACTGACCGTGGGCAGGGCGGGGAATTTTGCGGAGATAAATCTCAACGCTGACCCAACTGGGACTCGAACCTGGGAACTACAGATTACGAGCCTGGCGCGCTACCGACCGAGCCACCCCCGCCCCCCATCGGCAGATATCATGCACTTTGCATATAGGCAGAGGCTGAAAGAGGAGAAATGGGGCCAACCAGTATCAGTCACAAATGTGAGGCTCCCGATCCCTTTTCGCAAGCTATGTAAATATAAGAATATATTTAATAGATATATTAAATAATTTTTTTAAATATTTAAAAGATTTGACATTGTATAACAAAAACGATTTGCGGGTTGTGTTTTACATTTTCCACTTTTTTTTTGCATTTTTCCTATATATAATTTGACATTGACATGAACTTTTGGGGCCTCCATCATCATTTTGGGCCTGGCAGTTCACTAACAGAAAAATTGCATTTCAGTAACACGGTTAAATTAATTAAAATTCTGTGCCTTAAAATTTAACTAGTAGCTTTTTAAAAATTTAGCAGTCAGTTTTAAAATACTATAAATATTTTAATTATCATTAATAAATGAATTATTTTATTTTACTGGGTTTAAAAACAAATAGCATGTAGTTAAACTATAGATAAATTAAAACCCTTGTCCAACAGTTGTCTTAGTCTACTGTAGTTAGATGGCCTGCCCAAGGTCATCTTGATTGTCATAAAGGTCATGACAGCCATTTTAATAACGTCTTGAACGGAAGGAATTTTTTTAAATTTCCCTATAATATTATTGCAGTTTACTTTAGGATACATCTAACAAATGAATTTAATTTTAAATATTTTTCTTTTACAACAATAGCAAAAAATAAAAATATTGCAAATATTAGAGAAATATCACATTAGCCTACTGTTAATTATTGTTATTATTGATTCACTCCTTTGTTAAACATATCTTAACGTAACCTGCAGAAATATTATTTTTAAAATGAATTTTAGTGTATCTTTTACATTTATTTTTGACTGATGATGACGTCTTCGTAAC
This sequence comes from Ryuthela nishihirai, assembly GCA_038380435.1. NCBI lineage: Eukaryota > Metazoa > Arthropoda > Arachnida > Araneae > Heptathelidae > Ryuthela > Ryuthela nishihirai. The sequence continues at coordinate 16,004,022 of JAWZYU010000002.1, read as the reverse complement.
TTCGTCTTCATTAACTAGGTAAACGTGCCCACAGAATAATTAACTAGCACAGAGATACGATTCAAGACAACAATTACCGGAAATTCTCATTTTCGAACTGTGTAGACATCTTTATTTTTAGTTTGTATCCGACTTTTTTTTTCCTTCTTTTTCATTTCTTTTTCAAAAAATCGGAAATCAAAATATTTATTTATTAAGATTATATAAGAATATTATAGTATAATTTAAAATTAACTGCTGTCTTTACAATAAATAGTATCTTCCTGTAGAATTTTAAAATTATAATAATATATTATATGGAACAAACACCTCCTTACTTTTCGTAAAAGTCTTCTAAAGTTTCAAAAGCACTTTGTTTCACAATGGGCTACTTTATGGGATTCGCCTAACTATTTTAACTACATTTTGATCTGTGGGCTTACATATAGGTGCATGTACAGTCGCTCAAAAAAATATCTTAATAGTATGGTTGATTACAGAATCCAGAAAAAATATCTGGCAGTGATTTTTTTGGGAAATTAGTGATCTGGCAACCTTCGTGTCACCTGACACGAAGGTTGCCAGATCACTAATTTGTAAAAAAAAAATCGCAGCCAGATATTTTTTCTGGATTCTGTAATCAATCATAGTGTTCGGATACTTTTTTGAGAGACTGTAGCGACAAAATTCGGTTATATAAGATTGAAGAGTGCATTTCCAAAATTCTATTGTATAAGGATGAATAGTGCAGCTGTAACGATTTCTTTAGAAATTAGTGATCTGGAAACCTTCGTGTCAAATAAATATTCGAACACTGGTTGATTACAGAATTCAGATAAAAAACATCCGGCAACGATTTTTTTAGAAATTAGCGATCTGGCAACCTTCGTGTCACGTGACACGAAGGTTGCCACATCACTAATTTCTAAAAAAATCGTTGCCAGATACTTTTTCTGAATTCTGTAACTGACCATAGTGTTCGAATATTTTTTTTAATATATATAATGCGTATGAATATATAATGCAATGAATATGGAGCGTGTGCAGTTACCGTTCACAGCAAACTGGATCCTGTGAGTTAAAAAAAACCTGGATTGTATGGGCCCACTCACAGAAATATTGAGCGTGTGCAGTTACCGTTCACAGCAAACTGGAGCGGTTGCGGTTGATGTTCACAGCACATTGGATCGTGTGAGCTCACAAAAACCTGGATCGTATGGGCCCACTCACAGAAATATTGAGCGTGTACAGTTACCGTTCACAGCAAACTGGAGCGGTTGATGTTCACAGCACATTGGATCGTGTGGGCCCACTCACAGAAATATTGAGCGTATGCAGTTACCGTTCACACCAAACTGGAGCTGTTGCGGTTGATGTTCACAGCACATTGGATCGTGTGAGCTCACAAAAACCTGGATCGTGTGGACCCGCTCCCAGAAATATTGAGCGTGTGCAGTCACCGTTCACAGCAAACTGGAGCGTGTGCAGTAACTGCACACGCTCCAGTTTGCTGTGAACGGTAACTGGAGCGTGTACAGTTGCTGTACACGTTCCAGATATTTTTTCTGAAATCTAATCAACCATAGTGATCGGAAATTTTTTTGAGCGACTATACATTTCTAAAGAGGTGAGAAATTGTTAATCTTACTCCGTGGAAGCAGATCTTCTTCAAAAGAGTTCCACAGAAAAGCAACATTCGTTAAAGGAAAACGGAATCTCAATAGATGACGAAAGCTCATAAAGGAGATCCGGGTAGCAGAGAATGAAACTTACCTGCGGAATAGAAAACAAGAAAATTTAACTCAGTATTTCAATAGTTAAAAACTATATATATATGTAACTGAACAGTAATTTTATTATTTGCAAAATAATCAGTATAGTGATTGTCACGAAAATTGCGTTTCTCGATAATTATAAACAAGATTTGAAGCATTCAAAAGAGTAAGTTAGGGAAAGAATTAATTGCACAAAATTCTGAAATAAAGAACAAATTTTATCAAATAGTTTTAAACAACGATTTTATTCTAAATTTAATAAATCTAATGCACAAAAGCGGCGGTTGGCTTAATCGGTAGCCAACCAGATTCGTAATCTGCAGTTCCCAAGTTCGAGTCCCAGCTGTGCAGGGGGTGGGAGTGGCTCAGTCGGTAGCGCGCCAGGCTCGTAATCTGTAGTTCCCAGGTTCGAGTCCCAGCTGGGTCAGCGTTGAGATTAATCTCCGCAAAATTCCCGCCCTGCCCACGGTCAGTAGGGGATACCGATGGGCTTGGAAAGGCCGCCGTCCGTCGGATGGGACGTTAAGCCGTGCCCCCGTGTGTGGGAGAGCCATACCTTGTGCACGTTAAAGAACTCGCTGGATGGCATTGACGGGAGGCTACCATCTGTCTCCCAACAGCTGTTCTAGTGGGTTCCCTCCCCCAACCTTCTCTGAGCCTTCGGGGTCCATGTGACCTGGCCATTTAGCCCATGGTGTGCAAAAAAGTGCCGCTCAGAGGTAAAACAACCCAACTCAGCTGTGCAAGCATTGTGATTTTCTCCGCTCAACCTCCACCCTCTCCACGGTGAGAAAGGAGACACCGATGGACTCGAAAAACCGCCTTCGTAAAGCCCCATTTTTACAAGTAAGCCATAAACTAGGTACGTTAAAGAACACGCTGGATTGCCTTCACTGGAAACTTCAGCATGTGTTAGATTGTTTTACCTCTGAGCGGCACTTTTTTGCACACCATGGGTTAAATGGCCAGGTCACAAGGACCCCGAAGGCTCAGAGAAGGTTGGGGGATGGGACCCACTGGAACAGCCGTTGGGAGACAGATGGTAGCCTCCCGTCAAGGTCATCCATCATGTTCTTTAACGTGCACAGGGTATGATCTCCCATACACCGGGCCACGGCTTAACGTCCCATCCGACGGACACCCATAGCATAAAGTCCCAAAAGGATCAAACCTCACTTAATCCATAATAAATACATAGATCACTGTAGATACAGAATTCAAGAAATAATTATGCGGAAAAAATTATTGCCGATGGTGCGGGATTGAAACCCACGATTTTCTAGATACAGTCGCTCAAAAAAATATCCGAACACTATGGTTGATTCGTTGTTCCCACCTTAATTTTAGCAATCGATATCGATGATTCACAAGATGTTTTAATTGTATTAACGCGAATCACGGGGGATTCTTAATTCAATACAACCAATTTCCCTTACTTAAATTCTTCAGGTAATCTCATTGCGGCGAAGATTCCAATTTCAAGGTTCGTTTTTTGCCGTGTTTGGTTTTTGCACGTTTGTGTTATGCATGCTCGTATCTAGCTGCTAATTATATTTCCAATGAAAGACAGACTGAAGGCTTTTAGTCATTGATTATCGTTCTTTGTAGTATAATGGTAAATCTAAATGAAAACTATACAATATAGTTACAAGTATGATTCTTCGAAGCCTACCCTATCGCAGGCTCGTAATCTGCAGTTCCCAGGTTCGAGTCCCAGCTGAGTCAGCGTTGAGATTTATCTCCGCAAAATTCTTCGCCCTGTCCACGGTCAGTAGGGGACACCGATGGGCTTGGAAAGGCCGCCGTCCGTCGGATGGGACGTTAAGTCGTGGCCCCGTGTGCGGCGGAGCCATACCCTGTTCACGTTAAAGAACACGATGGATGGCCTTGACGGGAGACTACCATCTGTCTCCTAACAGCTGTTCCAGTGGGTCACCTCCCCCAACCTTCTCTAAGCCTTCGGGGTCCTTGTGACCTGGCCATTTAGCCCATTGTGTGCAAAAAAAGTGCCGCTCAGAGGTAAAACAACCCAACCTACCCTATCAAAATATTACAGAGAATTTCCATGATTTTCAGAGAATCTATAACTTCTAAAATATGCTTCTAGTGGAAAATGTAACTCAAGAAAAATTAAAAGTCCAAATCTCTTTAAAAAACGATTTTCAACAATATTTTGTCCCGTGGAAGTGTGGTTAGCGCGCTTGGTTACTGATCTAAGGGGCCTGGGTTCGAGCCACGGGTAAGGCATGAATGTTTGTGTTACGTTTCTGCTGAGGTCCTGCCATCTTCACAGACCTTCTACTATGGCATATAAACTGCAGGGCTATTGTCAAACCTCTGTGGCAAGCAGTTGCTTGAGAGGTTATGTATTTTAAGAGCTATGGAAGCTAGAATATTTCACAACAGTAATATCTTATAAGAATTGCCTCAGAAATTAATTAATTTTTAAATAATGGGTGTGGTTTAAAACTATTTAAAAAAATATTCATTTTAGAATGCGTAATGATTATTTCAATGTTAGACGGCTAAGAATTATTTTTATGAAACAATTTATTGTTAAATATTCCATTTTCCATATATCTTTAAATACAGAAAACATATTGTTGAAAATTGAGATTTCAATAAATCTGATAGCAGCAGCTATAAAAAGTGATGCTATATTAATAAATAATTATTGCCAAAATAAAAAAAAATGCTGTTAGTGAGAAAGGCTTTATTATTTCCCCTCGGATGTTATACTGGACCGATATTTCGATTTATAAATACAATATTTGCCTTCGCAAAAAAGTGCAAGCACTATTGTTGAGTTGGGTTGTTTTACCTCTGAGCGGCACTTTTTTGCACACCATGGGCTAAATGGCCAGGTCACATGGACCCGAAGGCTCAGAGAAAGTTGGGGAAGGGGACCCACTGGAACAGCTGTTGGGAGACAGATGGTAGCCTCCCGTCAAGGCCATCCAGCGTGTTCTTTAACGTGCACAGGGTATGGCTCTCCCACACACGGGGCCACGGCTTAACGTCCCATCCGACGGACGGCGGCCTTTCCAAGCCCATCGGTGTCCCTTACTGACCGTGGGCAGGGCGGGCAATTTTTGCGGAGATAAATCTCAACGCTAAACCAGCTGGGACACGAACCTATGAACTACAGATTACGAGCCTGGCGCGCTACCGACTGAGCCCCCCCCCCCCACACTATTGTTTAAGAAGTAGCTATGAGACATTATATCAAATAAAAATGTGATTTGAATTAATGCCACAGATAAGTAACTATCATAGATAGAAAACTTCCATAGAAGCCCACTGTAGCACAAAATCGATGCTAGCACACCTATTGAGCATTCCTTTAATTAAATTTGTTCCAAAGAATAATATAAAGTTCTTATTTTAAAATTATATAGGTAGGTATTATTTTCTAAAAAGCCAGGAATTAATTTTAGGTTACTGTATTCTATAATATTCTTTGGTGTGCAGTGGAGAGATGCAGCAGATATTGCTCAGGACAGTTGGGTTGTTTTACCTCTGAGCGGCACTTTTTTGCACACCATGGGCTAAATGGCCAGGTCACATCGACCCCGAAGGCTCAGAGAAGGTTGGGGGAGGGGACCCACTGGGACAGCTGTTGGAAGACAGATGGTAGCCTCCCGTCAATACCATCCAGCTGTTGGTTGTTTAGGGTTTAATGGCGCATTAGCAGCTACGGCTATAATGCGCCAAACGAATGTCCAAGATGTAAAAAGATAAAAGTCATGAAACCCTCAACCAATTATTAAAAATATACTAGGAATTGAAAGAGACAAATGTAGAATAATAAAATAACAAGCAGTGAATAACAATAAACAAATGTAGAAATATTTCGTAAAAATAAAAGTAATCAGGTGTAAACAATCAGTAGAGTAAAATTATAGACGAGTAAAATAACCTGTAAATTGTAAAAATTTAAAGACAGCGTTAAAACAACAATGATCAGCTAACAAATGTCCGAGTGTAAGGGGCTCGGACGTAAAATCATGAAAATTAAAAAACAAACGCCGTTCAAAGTTAAAACATGGACACGATATTAAAATGTGTTTGATGGTTAAAATGGTGTCACAAAACTCACACTTAGGTACGTCGTCCGCCCGTAAGAGAAACGAATGAGTAATAAACGAATGACCTAAGCGGAGCCGAGCAAGTACAACTTCCTCCTTGCGATTCCTGCGGTAACAAGACTGCCATGGTTTGACGATAGGTTTGATCTCAAAGAGCTTGTTTGTAAGCTGTTCTGACCAAGATCTCTGCCACTGTGCCCGGAGCTCGGTGGTAAAACGCTGCCGGAAATCCAGATATGGAACCGGCAACGGAGAGCGGGATAGGGGCGTGGCTGACTTGGCAGCAGCATCTGCCAAGTCATTGCCCCTGATCCCGACATGACCGGGCACCCAACAGAAGAGAATCGTGGTGGTGGCTGCCAGACGATGGAGCTGCTGGCGGATCTTGGAGAGAACAGGGTGAGGCCGACGCCTCACCGAGATCAAAGCCTGTAGTGAGCTAAGCGAGTCGGTGTAAAGCACACACCGACGATGTGTGCTTTACACCGACTCGCTTAGTCGCTACGTGGTCCAAGGCGAGACTGATAGCGTGCAACTCTGATAGCGTGCAACCACGTAGCTTAGTCTCGCCTTGGACCACGTAGCTTAGTCGCTACGTGGTCCAAGGCGAGACTGATAGCGTGCAACTCTGCAGTGAAGATGGAACACTGCAGTGGGATCTGGTCTGCAATGATTACATCACAGCAGACCATGGCTGATCCCACTGAAGTGCCGGACTTCGAGCCATCTGTAAAGACAGGCAAGAAGTCCGGGTGCTCAGCACGATGGCTGGCAAAGAGTTGCCGGTACACACAGTCGGGTGTAAAGGCCTTCCCGGTCCTGCACAGGGAAAAATCGCAGGAAGGGGAAACAGCGAGCCAAGGTGGAAGTGGCTCAGCTGTCGACTGTGCAACGCTATCGAGACTGGTGTTGATGTCTCTGAGGTAGCCTCGGACACGCAAACCAAAAGGACGAATGGCAGTCGGCCGATTATTGTAAAGCATTTCCCACTTCGGACTGAAAACGCAGTCCCAAGTGGGATGGCCAGGCAGGGATCGCAATTTAGACGCATATTGTAGGGACAACTGCTGACGGCGAAGAGATAAAGAAGGTTCGTCGGTCTCAACGTAAAGACTCTGGACCGGTGAGGTGCGGAAGGCTCCCGTGCAAACACGGAGAGCCTGATGATGGAGGGGATCCAGCACCTTCACCACCGAATCCCGGGCCGAGTCGTACACCTGGGATCCGTAGTCCAGTTTCGATCGGACAAGTGCACGGTACAGGCGGAGCAAAGAACATCGGTCCGCCCCCCAAGAGAGGGAGGAGAGGACCTTGACAATGTTCAATGCCCGCGTGCACTTGGACCTGAGATGACGTATGTGTGATAAAAAGGTCAATTTCCGATCGAATATGAGACCGAGAAACTTGGTCTCCGCCACAACTGGAATGATGTTACCCCCGAGCCGCAGCTCGGGATCCAGATGAAGATTACGCTTGTGGCAAAAGTGCACACAAGCGGTCTTCTGTGGGGAGAACCGAAACCCGTTTGCCGTCGCCCAAACCGAAAGATTGTTCAGGGCAATTTGCAGTTGTCTTTCAATGACCCTCATGCTGGACGAAGAGCAAAAGATGCTAAAGTCATCAACATAGAGGGCATTGCCTACTGATGGAGGAAGTTGTCTAGTTATAGAATTAATCTTGACAGCGAAAAGCGTAACACTCAGAACGCAGCCTTGTGGCACCCCCTGTTCTTGGGGGTACGGCTGCGACAGAGTGTTACCGACACGGACACGAAAAGAGCGTGTCGATAAGAAGTTGGAGATGAAGATCGGCATGTGACCTCTTAAGCCGAAACTGTGGAGGTCACGAAGAATGCCGAATCTCCAAGCCGTGTCGTACGCTTTTTCGATATCGAAGAAAATTGACACCAGGTGCTCTCTTCTTAAAAATGAATTTCTGATAGCCGATTCGAGGCGTATCAGATGGTCAAGAGTTGACCGTTGCCTGCGAAAGCCACACTGGGTGTTGGAAAGAAGGTTGTGATGTTCTAAATACCAGATGAGTCTGGCATTTACCATTCTTTCCAACACCTTGCACACGCAGCTCGTCAATGCGATGGGACGATAATTGGAAGGAATCTTGGGATCTTTGCCTGGCTTGGGGAAGGCCAAGACGATGGCCTCCCGCCAGGAGTCCGGAAACTGCTCCTCGAGAAAAATGCGATTGAAGAGATGGAGCAGCCGATCCTTACTCGATGGTGAAAGATGTTGGAGCATGGCATAATGGACATTGTCCGGCCCTACAGCAGAGGCACGAGAAGAGTGCAGAGCAAGGCGAAGCTCCTCCGCTGTGAATGGCCTGTTGTAAGGCTCCAGGCCATTCGAGTGGAAAGACAGCGGAGAGCGCTCCGCCCTGCCCTTCTGGGCCAGAAACTCGGGGGAGTAAGAGGAAGACGAAGAGATGGAAGAGAAGGACTCCCCCAGAGTGTCGGCAATTGCTTTGGGATCAGCAATTGCCTGTCCATTGTGCTCCAGGATCGATAACGAGTGGGACGTGTAGTTCCCACTCATCTTCCGGACTTTATCCCACACGACCTTAGAACTAGTCGTGTGGGTGATGGAAGACGTATACTTGATCCAAGATTCCTTCTGGCTCTGGCATCGGACGAAACGTGCTTTCGCCCTGGCGCGTTTGAAATTTTCAAGGTTGGGGGTAGTCGGATATCTCCGAAACACCCCCCAAGCCTTGTTCTGAGCCTTACGAGCTGCGGTGCAATCTGGATTCCACCACGGTTTCGGAAAGCGAGGAAACCGTGTAGAAGTTTGAGGAATTGTTGATGCAGCTGCATCTACGATACAGTCCGTTATCTCCGCTACTGCCACATTGATTGGCTCCTGGCTGACAGAGTGGTCATCGACTCAGAGAGCAGCTCGAAACCACCCCAGTCAGCCCGATCTAGCCTCCACCGTGAGATGCGTGAAGGGCTGCAAGGCCCCCCACGGGAGATGGTGCAGACCACGGGGAGGTGATCGCTACCGTACGGGTTGTCCTCGACCTCCCATGTAAAGAGTGGAAGGATCGAGGAGGAGCAGATGGTAAGGTCAATGGCAGTGAAAGTGCGGGTTGGGGAGTGAAAGTAAGTACTGACACCGGTGTTCAACAGGGAGAGAGAAGGATCCAGGAGCCACTGCTCCAGGACCCCGCCCCTCCCATTGGTGTCAGCACTGCCCCAAAGTGGACTGTGTCCGTTGAGGTCCCCCATAATGAGGCAGGGGGACGGCAGCTGCGAGACGAGATCATCAAGGTCTTCCTGGAAGACGATGCTCCCAGGTGGAAGATATACAGAGCAGACAGTCAGTGAGAACCCCACGAAGAGACGGATGGCTACCGCCTCTAAGTTGGTAGTGAGGGGTACGACCTGGAATGGAGAATGGTTGCTCACGAGGATGGCGACACCCCCGCGAGCTGGACCATCTCGTCCCGGCGAACTAGTGAAAAGTGCCGGATCGTGGGATCTGTGACTGGCTGCAAGTATGTCTCCTGCAGGCACACACAGATGGGCTGGTGTGCCTGAAGGAGGGCCTTGATGTCGTCAAGATTCCTCTGGAATCCACGACAATTCCATTGTAGGAGTGTGGCCATCTCAGGACTTAGAAGAGTGGGCGGACGACGAATTCCTATTCAACTTCACCGCCGCAGAGGACGGTTTAGTGAATAGGGGGCGGTCGGTATCCATGTCCTCGGAATCGTCCGAGGGGCATGGATCGGCGACCGCCCTTTGAGGTGCAGTGATTTTCTTTTTGGGCCCCGGTGGGGGCCCCTTAGGTTTTGAAGGTCTTGCTGTCTGAGGACGGGGAGGAGGAGGCCTTCCGGTGGAGGTGGAAGGCTGAGCTGCAGGAATGGAAACTGGGGTTGATGTCGAAGTCGACACCACCCTCGGTCTCGCCTGCGTGAGGAGGTACTTCGCAGCTGGCGAGAAAGACTCAGTAGGTGGTACACTGATGTCAGTCTGCACCGCAACCGAAGTCATTGGAACGATGGGCTTTCCAATGACTGCACTGGCATAGGAAACCTTGCCAGGTGGGGCGGGCGGTGCAGCCAGCTTTCTCGCTTCAGCATACGAGATGTTGTTCACGACTTTGAGGCGTTGTACCTCCTTTTCCTCCTTCCACTTCGGACAGTCACGGGAGTACGCCGGATGTTCGCCACTACAGTTCACACAGCATGCCTTTTCTGCTGTGCAGTCAGGATCGAGATGATCCTTACTGCCACAGCGAGCACAGGTGGGCTTGCCCCTGCATGCTGTGCGGGCATGACCGTATATCTGACACTGAAAACAGCGCAGAGGGTTTGGGATATACGGCCGAACCTCACAATGTAAGTAACCTGCCTTGATGGAAGAAGGCAGGCGTGGCGTGTTAAATGTCACAATCAACACCCTGGTGGGTGTCAATTTCCCATCACGGCGTGTCGAAACCCGGTGGACCGCTGTTACTCCTTGAGATGCGAGCTCCGAGAGGATTTCCTCCTCAGTGACTTTGAGGAGGCCCCACTCGGTGATCACACCCCGAGAGGAATTCAAAGTTTTATGGGGAGTGACTTCGACAGCCACCCCACCAATATCTTTTACTTTCAGGAGCAGTTCGGAGTGTTTTGAACAAGCGGTCTCAACCTGCAAGTCGCCAGATCGTAAGCGCTTGACAGATTTCGGCTCTCCCGCAAGACCTTTTAAACCTTTGTTGACGAAAAAAGGGGACATGTCCCCAAGCACCTGATCACCCGTGGAGTGGATGATCAAGAACTTTGGGAACGAAGACACAGACACAGAAGACGATGGCAGAGATAACGGAGACAAGGACGAAGACGGGGGTTCATGTCGAGCCCTCTTGTTGGCGGTGATCGCATTTTCATCATTCACTCGCATGTTTGGTTTTGTGTGGTTCAGTGCCCGCTGTCCCCACCCTCCACGGAGCCCAACAAGGGGACGCCCAGTCGGGCGCCAGGGCTACGTAGGCACTATACCCACACAGACAGTGAGCCAAGCCCTCACAAAGAAATATAAGGAAAATAAAAAGAGAAATGTGCAGAATAAAACATTCTACACAAATCAAACAAAGCGTAAAATAAGAAAATTGTGACTGGCCAAACTGGCCGCACAAAGAAAGGATAACTACAAAAGGAAAATAATCTGTGAGGAAACTTGTAAACCTGTACCCGGACCGTGGGCAAGGTTACTCACCGCTCTGCACAGTTGACCCTAGCAGGACCTGCCCACCAGCCGATTGCTCCTGGGGGGGCCACCCCAGGAGCTCCCGTTTACCGGAAGCAGAGGCCAAAGCAGTGTATAGCAGAGGCCCCGGAATCCGCTGCCCAGCCCCGCGACAGACAGGCTCCCCAATGGCAAGACGGCCAATGGGGACCACGCCAGTCATGAGCTGAGGAGAGAAGACGGGGACCCCCGAGCAACTACCAGGATCCTCCTTTCCCGGGACACGGGTCTCCGCGCACGGCAAACACGCGGGCGAGCGTTTAGGACCCTGCGAAGGTAACCGAGCCAGCGGGAACCTTCACAGGGTGGTCCCCCTCACCACGTACAGGCGCTCACACCGAGGGGGCAATACCATCCAGCGTGTTCTTTAACGTGCACAGGGTATGGCTCTCCCGCACACGGGGCCACGGCTTAACGTCCCATCCGACGGACGGCGGCCTTTCCAAGCCCATTGGTGTCCCCTACTGACCGTGGGCAGGGCGGAGAATTTTGCGGAGATAAATCTCAACGCTGACCCAGCTGGGACTCGAACCTGGGAACTACAGATTACGAGCCTGGCGCGCTACCGACTGAGCGACCCCCGTCCCAGCTCAGGACAGACATGCTTGGAGAACTAAATTGCGCGGTCTGGTTGGACCTCCGTAGCCTATGGCTGCTTGAGGATGACGATGATGAAAATATTCTTATGTAATCTTAATAAATAAATCTTTCGATTTTCCTATTTTTTGTTAAAGATAATAAAAAAAATCAAAGAGAGTCAGATAAAAACCGAAAAGCAAGAATTTCTCAAATTCGAAAGTTAGGTTGGAAAATGTCAATTACGGGTGACTATTAAAGGTGGCGCTGCAAGCAGTAGTCTTGAGTCGTCTTATCTGTGCTAGCTAGTTATTCTGTGTATTCTTTTTAATTTTATGTTAAATTATTAATTTTTAATAAAATTATTTATATATATATATTTAATATATCTCCAATTATTTAAAAACACAATGGTTGTTTTAAACTACCGTTAATTTTATTTTTATGTAGTTATATTAATAATAGCCGTCCGTTGGCCGAGTGGTTAGCGCGCTTGGCTACTCATATAAGAGACCTGGGTTTGAGCCCCAGGTAAGTCATGGATGCATGTGTCGTTTTTCTGCTGAGGTCCTGCCATCCTCTCAGACCTTCTACTCTGGCATATAAACTGACAGGATCCTGTCAGACCTCTGTGGCAAGCAGCTGCTTGAGGGGGTATTTATTTATTTTTATTTATATTAATAAATAATCAGTAGTATTTGAACACATTTTGCTAATACTAGCAAAAGTACTGAATAAGCATATGTGATCTATTTTTTTACCTCTCCGAAGGAAAGTTTCCTTTGCTAGATATATTGCATTTCAAACAAATCCAACTTTCTATTTCAGCGAAAATGGGATAAACCTGAGACCGATCGAATATGAGAGAAATTTAAGTCCACAAGGATGAAAATACACTTTTTTTTTTATTTCTGGTTTCAGCGCTGGTCCTGATGTCTCATCTCTGTGATGCTGACCTAGGCATCAGGAAAAAAGACTTGAGACTGAAAGTACCGTCCGCATCTTTTCGATTTCAATTTTCGTTCTCTCCAGCGACTAGCTTAGACTTTCAAATCACCATCATCTGTTTCCGATGCTTTTGGCTTCAAATGTTGCGCATTCTGCTGAATGGAATCTTGATAGGTTGGGTTGTTTTACCTCTGAGCGGCACTTTTTTGCACACCATGGGCTAAATGGCCAGGTCACATGGACCCCGAAGGCTCAGAGAAGGTTGGGGGAGGGGACCCACTGGAACAGCTGTTAGAAGACAGATGGCAGCCTCCCGTCAAGGCCATCCAATGTGTTCTTTAACGTGCACAGGGTATGGCTCTCCCGCACACGTGGCCACGGCTTAACGTCCCATCCGACGGACGGCGGCCTTTCCAAGCCCATCGGTGTCCCCTACTGACCGTGGGCAGGGCGGGGAATTTTGCGGCGATAAATCTCAACGCTGACCCACCTGGGACTCGAACCTGGGAACTACAGATTATGAGCCTGGCGCGCTACCGACTGAGCCACCCCCGCCCCAATCTTGATAGGGATCGTTGATCTGTTCTTCCCAGAAACAATGGAACAAGAAATGGTCTTGAAGAAAAAATTATGTCCAGTTTTTAAAATTCGGATCCGATTTGAAATTAGTGAAAATACAAAGCCTTCTGTTTTTTTCAAAGTGAGGGTTGGGTTCAGCTGTCTTATCTCTGAGCGCTTTGGTTTACCTCTGAACGGCACTTTTTTTTTGCACAAAATGAGCTAAATGGCCAGGTCACAAGGACCCGAAGGCTCAGAGAAAGTTGGGGGAGGAGATCCACTGGAGCAGCTGTTGGGAAACAGATGACAGCCTCCCGTCAAAGCCATCCAGTGTGTTCTTTAACGTGCACAGGGTATGGCTCTCCCGCACACGAAGCCACGGCTTAACGTCTCATCAGACGGACGGCGGCTTTCCAAGCCCATCGCTGTCCCCTACTGACCGCAGACAGGGCGGAGAGTTTTGCGGAGATAAATCTGAACGCAAGAAACGCAATCGAACTGAAAAAAGGTAAAAGTATGGGAGGGTGAGGGGCAAGAAACTAGATTTCCAATGAGAGTATAACATTTCCCCGTCTCTTTTACAGATCTTTAAAAAATTTCTCGAGAAATGCATGAAATGTTAATCAACTTTTTTTGCCTTTATTACCCTTACTAAATGGGGTAGGGGTGGCTCAGTCGGTAGCGCGCCAGACTCGTAATCTGTAGTTCCCGGGTTCGAGTCCCAGTTGGGTCAGCGTTGAGATTTATCTGCGCAAAATTCCCTGCCCTGCCCACGGTCAGTAGGGGACACCGATGGGCTTGGAAAGGCCGCCGTCCGTCGGATGGGACGTTAAACCGTGGCCTCTTGTGCGGGAGAGCCATACCCTGTGCACGTTAAAGAACACGCTGGATGGCCTTGACGGGAGGCTACCATCTGTCTCCCAACAGCTGTTCCAGTGGGTCCCCTCCCCCAACCTTCTCTGAGCCTTCGGGGTCTATGTGACCTGGCCATTTAGCCCATGGTGTGCAAAAAAATGCCGCTCAGAGGTAAAACAACCCAACCCTTACTAAAATTCTGATCTCCTCATCCCTTAGACTTGTCTCTGGTTTTCAGTAATTTAATTTGTCTCAAACTTAACTACATGCTATTTAATTTAGGAGAGCGTAAGATAATTTTCTTACTACGAGTTTATTAAAAATTACTATAAAATATTTTGGAATTACTCGCTAAATTTTTTTTAAATAAACAACTACCAAAAAAAATAATTTTAAGAGATAAATTATAATTAATTGCCAAAATAGTTTTACGCTACGCCGCTTATGTCAGTGCATTTCCAAGTTAATTTTATTTTATTGATTTATTTTATTTTAACTGAATGATTTTTATATTCATTATAATATGATCTTTAAAATCCAAATGGTGATACTTATTTTTAAAAAATAGCTAATTAATTTCAAAACATTCAGCTCAATTTTAATATATATTTATAATAATTTATTTTATTATATCAATTTGAACTGAGAAGCTTTTAATCGTTAAAAATATTTTAAAAAGTGTGTTTATGCAAATATTATTTTGTGTGGGTGTGTGTTGTAAAGTGTTTAAAGCGACTGCACAATTCCATTACGCTCATCTTTTTCCCTGAAGATAAATTAAGTTGCTTTGCGGGGCACATTTTGTAAATTATGTATGTAGATTTTTTATGTACCGATGAGAAATAAATTTAAAAAAAACTTAGAATTGAATTTTTGGTTAAAAAAAAGCACTTACAAATTTTACACATGTTTAATATTTCTGCTTTTATGCGATAACTGCCCGGTCTTATCAAGATGGCCGTAGCCAACACCTACTTTAATAGAAGGTCATACAACTGAACAGGGACGTACCCCCGAGGGGGCATAGGGTTCGGACCCACGGACCCAAAAAAACTGATGGTCTTAAACGAAATTTCAAAGCAGGTAGATAAGTTTGAGATCGAAAACAAGTGTCTTTGTATAATTTTACTTTTGGTTCTTTCTAAGGTTAGTTATGGTAGCGAAACATGGACCCTTTGTAAGCAGGATAACAGGAAACTTGATGCCTTTGATTATAGATGCTTACACAGTATCTTGGGCATTAGGTGGTTTGACTTTGTAAGTAATCATGAGGTTAGAAGAAGTCATCAACCTCTTTTGAGCAGCATATTGTGTAGAGAGAGACTGCGTTGGTTTTGTCATGTTGCCAGTATGCATAGCTGCAGATTGGCAACCAAGATTATGAACAGTGTGCCTAAGGCTTCAGAAAAGGGGGAGACCTAGGATGCGATGGGCAGACAATGTCAAACAGCGCCTTGCTAGAATTGGCCTAAAATGGCCAAATGCAGCAGCTATAGCTGAGAAGAGGACATAGCTAGGTTGGGTTGTTTTACCTCTGAGCGGCACTTTTTTGCACACCATTGGCTAAATGGCCAGGTCACATGGAACCCGAAGGCTCAGAGAAGGTTGGGGGAGGGGACCCACTGGAACAGCTGTTGGGAGACAGATGGTAGCCTCCCGTCAAGGCCATCCAGCGTGTTCTTTAACGTGCACAGGGTATGGCTCTCCCGCACACGGAGCCACGGCTTAACGTCCCATCCGACGGACGGCGGCCTTTCCAGCCCAGCGGTGTCCCCTACTGACCACGGGCAGGGCGGGGAATTTTGCGGAGATAAATCTCAACGCTGACCCAGCTGGGACTCGAACCTGGGAACTACAGATTACGAGCCTGGCGCGCTACCGACTGAGCCACCCCCGCCCAATTTCGGTGTGGTGACATAGTTAGGGGGATAGCAGCTATCTGGAGAGGTACTATCTGGAGATAGCACTATCTGAAGAGGAAAATTACACAGTCCGGTTGGAGCTCCGTAGCCAATGGCTTCATGAGGATTTTGTTTGTGTGTGTGTGTACTGTTTAAGACTGGTTCATACATAGATGCATAAAAAAACCTCATGCATCAATGGGCTACGGAGGTCCTACCAGTCTAAATATTTACTCCAAACATGTCTGTAGCTCAAATCAGACACGTCTGGAGAGGAAAATTTCAATCTGGCTGGACCTTCGTAGCTCCTGGCATGAGGATTTGGTATGTATGTATTGTCCGACACTAACAGATTTAAAAAACAACTAACAAATTTTATTCAATGTAGAATGTAATTGCAACCTGTCCTGTGGAATATTTTAGTAATTGTTCAGTTACTCAAGTCTTATTTTCAGACATCAACCCCTGAAGCTAAATTCTACACACAACCCCCCCTCCCCCAAGAAATGACACCCTCAAACTAATTACTGGGTAAGTCCCAGTTACTAAGCTGAAAGAAAAATCGTTTCCCGCCGTAAAGTGCGGCTGAGGAGTTTCACGTTTCCTTCCTCAGTAGGGGCGGGGGGGGGGGGGGGTGCTCAGTCGGTAGCGCGCCAGGCTCGTAATCTGCAGTTCCCAGGTTCGAGACTCAGCTGGGTCAGCGTTGAGACTTATCTCTGCAAAACTCCCCGCCTTGTCCACGGTCAGTAGGGGACACCGATGGGCTTGGAAATGCCGCCGTCCGTCGGATGGGTCGTTAAGCCGTTTTCCCGTGTGCGAAAGAGCCATACCCTGTGCACGTTAAAGAACACGCTGGATGGCCTTGACGGAAGGATGACATCTGTCTCCCAACAGCCGTTCCAGTGGGTTTCCTCCCCCAACCTTGAACTGTTCAGCCTTCCGGGTCCTTGTGACCTGGTCATTTA
Source organism: Ryuthela nishihirai (assembly GCA_038380435.1). Lineage (NCBI taxonomy): Eukaryota > Metazoa > Arthropoda > Arachnida > Araneae > Heptathelidae > Ryuthela > Ryuthela nishihirai. The sequence continues at coordinate 15,987,129 of JAWZYU010000002.1, read as the reverse complement.
GCCCATTGTGTGCAAAAAAAGTGCCGCACAGAGGGTTGGGTTGTTTTACCTCTGAGCGGCACTTTTTTGCACACCATGGGCTAAATGGCCAGGTCACATGGACCCCGAAGGCTCAGAGAAGGTTGGGGGAGGGGACCCACTGGAATAGCTGTTGGGAGACAGATGGTAGCCTCCCGTCAAGGTGTTCTTTAACGTCCATCCAGCGTGTTCTTTAACGTGCACAGGGTATGGCTCTCCAGCACACGGTACCACGGCTTAACGCCCCATCCGACGGACGGTGGCCTTTCCAAGCCCATCGGTGTCCCCTACTGACCGTGGGCAGGGCGGGGAGCCACACAGAGGTAAAACAACCCAACCCTTCCTCAGTCACAAGAGCGATTAGATAACCATTAGGCCATTATTGGTCTGCATTTGGGAAAGAGATTCGATATTTGGAACGGGACGATTTTGTCGCAAAAACTGAGGAAAGCTAATTCAAATAAGGGTGGGGCCCCAGAATCTCCCTTTCACTGCATATATCACGAACAGGCGACAGAACAGGAGGGCGTAACCGGGAAGACAGAAAAGAATTGCGGCTTTCAATCCCCTCTCTTCTTAATGTCTTTGAAACCAATGACAGACAAAAAAAATGACAAACCAAATGACCTTAGCAAATAAATGGAATCTAATCCTTATGAAGAAATATCCCCAATCTTTCATTTGTTCAGGGCGTGGCTTGCGTAAGAGACGACAGGTGTTATGTGAACTTCTTTCTTCCTAAACTCTTAAAATTGCCTCGAAGTCTGGGACAATGTTCCGTTCTTGAAGTGACCACAAATGCAGCTCTTAGCAGTCTCTGGAGTGCAATTGTGCTTGTAATTTTGTTATCGAGGGTCTCCCATGTCACTAAGGAGCAAAAGAATGGAGACTTACAACATCCACATCGTGATGCGCAGGGAGCTTTTGGGTTGGGTTGTTTTACCTCTGAGCGGCACTTTTTTGCACACCATAGGCTAAATGGCCAGGTCACAAGGACCCCGAAGGCTCAGAGAAGGTTGGGGGAGGGGACCCACTGGAACAGCTCTTGGGAGACAGATGGTAGCCTCCCGTCAAGGCCATCCAGCCTGTTCTTTAACGTGCACAGGGTATGGCTCTCCCGCACACGGGGCCACGGTTTAACGTCCCATCCGACGGACGGCGGCCTTTCCAAGCCCATCGTTGTTGGGTTGTTTTACCTCTGAGCGGCACTTTTTGTAACACAATGGTCTAAATGGCCAGGTCACAAGGACCCCGAAGGCTCAGAGAAGGTTGGGGGAGGGGACCCAGTGGAACAGCTGTTTGGAGACAGATGGTAGCCTTCCGTCAAGGCCATCCAGCGTGTTCTTTAACGTGCACAGGGTATAGCTCTCTCGCACACGGGGCTACGGCTTAACGTCCCATCCGACGGACGGCGGCATTTCCTAGCCCATCGGTGTCCCCTACTGACCGTGGGCAGGGCGGGGAGTTTTGCGGAGATAAATCTCAACGCTGACCCAGCTGGGACTCGAACCTGGGGACTACAGATTACGAGCCTGGCGCTCTACCGACTGAGTCACCCCCGCCCCCTTAGGGAGGCGAGTCCTCAGCAGAAAGACAACACAAACATTCACGCCTTACCCGGGACTTGAACCCAGGTCCCTTAGATCAGTTAATGAACCAGTTTTATCAAAGAGGTTTCTTTTTAACGCTAATCATAATTTTTTAATCACTCAAAATAATTTTACATTTTATCTCCTCAAATTATATTTTTCATTTCTCCCATCAACGCATTTATTTCTTTTTATTACCCCAATGTCGCCAACTCCCAATCGTGATTTTTCCTTCCTCCATTAGCAGCATATTTCATTCATCAAAATTACCATTAAAATGAGAAATTTTTCGCAAGTAATAACACATAAATAACATCTCACTGCATTCACATAAATAACTAAAACCCTAATATAAACTTCAAATAATACAATCATTATCTAAACCTGAGGAATTTATATTATTCAAAAGTAACAATAAGCTCAAAAATTCTTTCACAGTCATAAAGCGAAAATAATCATTCCACTCACTCAAGCATAAATAACAATTACGACGTGAAAGATACCAGCAATTACTCCCGTAATTATTGCAGCATAATTATTTAAACAGCATAATATTAATAGCTTCAAACTGAATTTCTCTTTCGCATAGAGTGGGATTGGGTTGGGTTGTTTTACCTCTGAGCGGCACTTTTTTGCACACCATGGTCTAAATGGCCAGGTCACATGGACCCCGAAGGCTCAGAGAAGGTTGGGGGAGGAGACCCACTGGAACAGCTGTTGGGAGACAGATGGTAGCCTCCCGTCAAGACCATCCAGCGTGTTCTTTAACGTTCGGTTGTTTTACCTCTGAGCGGCACTCTTTTGCACACAATGGGCTAAATAGCCAGGTCACATGGACCCCGAAGGCTCAGAGAAGGTTGGGGGAGGGGACCCACTGGAACAGCTGTTGGGAGACAGATGGTAGCCTCCCGTCAAGGCCATCCAGCGTGTTCTTTAACGTGCACAGCGTATGGCTCTCCCACACACGGGGCCACGGCTTAACGTCCCATCCGACGGACGGCGGCCTTTCCAAGCCCATCGGTGTCCCCTACTGACCGTGGGCAGGGCGGGGAATTTTGCGGATATAAATCTCAACGCTGACCCCCAGTTGGGACTCGAACCTTGGAACTACAGATTACGAGCCTGGCGCGCTACCGACTGAGCCACCCCCGCCCCTCATTGAGTGGGAAAAATAATATATTTTTTTTAAGTCTCAGACTCATATCTTTTCGATACAATGTTTCTCCGAAAACCGTAACCTTCTCAACACAAAAAAAAAACTTAAAATGGAACGCAACAGTTGACAATTATAACAATATTAACCCTAGCACGTGGCTCATGCCAGACAGACACGAGACACTAAACAAGATTACTTTGGTGATCGATAAATAGTCTTTCTCGAAAGAACTTACAACCAGAGTCGCGATTCTTCAATGCTAAAAGCGGGATTTTGAATATTTATTATATTCAAGTAATATATCAAGCATTACACCTACAAAAGAAAATTAATTACTACCGGTTTTTAAGTATTCGTTAATAGTATATTTTGTAAATGATTCGTTAATGGTAACTACAGCTCTAGTAGTAGAGTTATAGGAGATATATCAACACCTCCTGCAACAAAGAAGGCTAATGTACCAAATTTTTGACGTCACTAAGTATTCCTACTATATAAAATACGGTTCTCAACGTGAGGTAGCCGTGAGGGCTCAAACGTCGGTAGATCTAGTAACAAAGTAAAAATAACCATTGTTATACTATAACTGTAGTTTTATCTATCTATACAAGGGGTACGCCAGTTACATACACATTTCCAGGGGGTACGTGAAACATAAATAGTTGAGAACCACTGATATATATATTTTATTCCCATTGTTATACTATAACTATAGTTTTATCTCTCTATACAAGGGGTACGCCAGTTACATAGACATTTCCAGGGGGTACGTGAAGCATAAAAGGTTGAGAACCACTGATATATATGTTTTATTTTATTCCCACTGTTATACTATAACTGTAGTTTTATCTATCTATACAAGGGGTACGCCAGTTACATACACATTTCCAGGGGATACGTGAAACATAAATAGTTGAGAACCACTGATATATATATTTTATTCCCATTGTTATACTATAACTATAGTTTTATCTCTCTATACAAGGGGTACGCCAGTTACATAGACATTTCCAGGGGGTACGTGAAGCATAAAAGGTTGAGAACCACTGATATATATGTTTTATTTTATTCCCACTGTTATACTATAACTGTAGTTTTATCTATCTATACAAGGGGTACGCCAGTTACATACACATTTCCAGGGGGTACGTGAAACATAAATAGTTGAGAACCACTGATATATATATTTTATTCCCATTGTTATACTATAACTATAGTTTTATCTCTCTATACAAGGGGTACGCCAGTTACATAGACATTTCCAGGGGGTACGTGAAGCATAAAAGGTTGAGAACCACTGATATATATGTTTTATTTTATTCCCACTGTTATACTATAACTGTAGTTTTATCTATCTATACAAGGGGTACGCCAGTTACATACACATTTCCAGGGGGTACGTGAAACATAAATAGTTGAGAACCACTGATATAGACAATTTTTATATTTTTGATAATATTACTGGTGAACTCTTATGCTAATCTTTACACTAATGTTTATCTATAAATATATTATATTTAGGAAGAGATAATTATTCGTATTATTAAATATAATAATGCTAAATAATACAAATAAATTTTCTCCTAAATAAAATATATTTATAGATAAGCATTAGTATAAGGAGTAGCCAGAATCTACCATTAATAATATTAAAATTAAAAATATGAGTTGTCTATATGACAGGACTATTTAATCTGACATCATAAATTTGGTCCTCTGGCTTGTTGTTATAGGAAGTGTTGAACCAGTGGACTAAATTATGACGTTAGTATAAATAAGTATTATAATGATACTTTAATAATAATAATAGAGATAAAAATATAAGTAGTCTACTTTTATGTCAACCTTTATAGTAATGTTGATTTATAAATTACTTTATTTAGGAAGAAAATTTTAGCATTTATTAATATTATAATAATTGCTAATAAGTACGGATAATTTTTCACCAATATAAATATTAGTATAAAAGTGCACCACTAATAATAATAGAAATAAATAAAGAGGAAATGTTTGGATTATAAGACTACATATACTGAAGTAATAATTTGGCCAATCGGGCTTCTGTTAGAACTGCTGATTAAATCAGCACCTATTGTAACAGAAGACCGTACAGCTTAGTTTTTGGGGCGGGGTGGCTCAGTCGGTAGCGCGCCAGGCTCGTAATCTGTAGTTCCCAAGTTCGAGTCCCAGCTGGGTCAGCGTTGAGATTTCTCCGCAAAATTCCCCGCCCTGCCCACGGTCAGTAGAGGACACCGATGGGCTTGGAAAGGCCGCCGTCCGTCGGATGGGACGTAAGCCGTGGCCTGTGTGCGGGAATATCATACCTTGTGCACGTTAAAGAACACGCTGGATGGCCTTGACGGGAGTCTACCATCTGTCTCCCAACAGCTGTTCCAGTGGGTCCCCTCCCCCAACCTTCTCTGAGCCTTCGGGGTCCATGTGACCTGGCCATTTAGCCCATGGTGTACAAAAAAGGGCCGCTCAGAGGTAAAACAACCCAACCCAACTCTGGATCGAGTGAGCAGTACAATTCAGCAAAACACGAATCACCGTTTCCTTTACGTTGCACGTCTGGCAATTGGGGGAAAGAACCTTTCTCATCTTGAAAAGTGAGTCATTCAAGAGTGATGCACCTGTTCTGAGTCTGGTGATGCACACAAATGTTTTTCTTAAAAGGTGCAGATCACTTAGTGGAAGGATCTTGTTATCTGCTAATTGTCGATGATAGACAGTGATGTTGTCTCAGCGATGTTGGAAGTTCTCCTTTAGATTTTCTTTATTTAATTTAGAAAAATATAAATTACCAATTTGCAACTGGAGGTATTTTTCAATGTTAAGGGTACACTTACTTACTTTATAATATATATTTATTTATAAATTTGCGTTATTTATAAGGAAAATAAATCGTCTATACTAGCATTACGGTACTGTTAAGTACAGTGAATAATTTTCGTTCTAAAAAAGATAATTTTTTTAATAAACATTAGTAGATTATTATTACTGGGAGTTTTTAATACTAAGGAAAATAAATATCTAAGAAATGTGTAGATTTCTATGTCTACTTATGGTGACGTCATAACTTAGTTGGGCGGCCTTCTGTTAAAGGAGGAGTTGGTTACCTGTTAAGTTAGAAGGACCAAAAGTGCTCTGGAAAGGGTTGTTTTTGTTGGGTTGTTTTACCTCTGAGCGGCACTTTTTGCACACCATGGGCTAAATGGCCAGGTCACATGGACCCCGAAGGTTCAGAGAAGGTTGGGGGAGGGGACCCACTGGAACAGCTGTTGGGCGACAGATGGTAGCCTCCCGTCAAGGCCATCCAGCGTGTTCTTTAACGTGCACAGGGTATGTCTCTGCCGCACACGGGGCCACGGCTTAACGTCCCATCCGACGGACGGCGGCCTTTCCAAGCCCATCGGTGTCCCCTACTGACCGTGGGCAGAGCGGGGAATTTTTGCGGAGATAAATCTCGACGCTGACCCAGCTGGGACTCGAACCTGGGAACTACAGTTTACGAGCCTGGCACGCTACCGACTGAGATACCCAGGCTCCCCTCCAAGTGATGATCTCTAGCATCAATGAGACATTAAAGTTACAAACTCTAAAGATTAAATCCCATAAATTACCTCATCCCTTACTGGGTTGGGTTGTTTTACCTCTGAGCGGCACTTTTTTGCACACCATGGGCTAAATGGCCAGGTCACATGGACCCCGAAGGCTCAGAGAAGGTTGGGGGAGGGGACCCACTGGAACAGCTGTTGGGAGACAGATGGTAGCCTCCCGTCAAGGCCATCCAGCGTGTTCTTTAACGTTGGGTTGTTTTACATCTGAGCGGCACTTTTTTGCACACCATGGGCTAAATGGCCAGGTCACATGGACCCGAAGGCTCAGAGAAGGTTGGGGGAGGGGACCCACTGGAACAGCTGTTGGGAGACAGATGGTAGCCTCCCGTCAAGGCCATCCAGCGTGATCTTTAACGTTGGGTTGTTTTACCTCTGAGCGGCACTTTTTTGCACACCATGGGCTAAATGGCCAGGTCACATGGACCCCGATGGCTCAAAGAAGGTTGGGGGAGGGGACCCACTGGAACAGCTGTTGGGAGACAGATGGTAGCCTTCCGTCAAGGCCATCCAGCGTGTTCTTTAACGTTGGGTTGTTTTACCTCTGAGCGACACTTTTTTGCACACCATGGGCTAAATGGCCAGGTCACATGGACCCCGAAGGCTCAGAGAATGTTGGGGGAGGGGACCCACTGGAACAGCTGTTGGGAGACAGACGGTAGCCTCCCGTCAAGGCCATCCAGCGTGTTTTTAACGTGCACAGGGTATGGCTCTCCCACACACGGGGACACGGCTTAACGTCCCATCCGACGGACGGCGGCCTTTCCAAGCCCATCGGTGTCCCCTACTGACCGTGGACAGGGCGGGGAATTTTGCGGAGATAAATCTAACGCTGACCCAGCTGGGACTCGAACCTGGGAACTACAGATTACGAGCCTGGCGCGCTACCGCCTGAGCCACCCCAGCCCTCGCTCTGGGAAGGGGATCCACTGGACTACAGTTAAGAAACAGATGATAGCTTCCAGTCAAGACCATCGAGCATGTTTTTTACCATTCACAGGGTATGCCTTTCTGCACGCTATACCCCGGCTTTGCGTCGCATCAGACAAATGGCTTGTAATGGCATGTCACCGAGATATCAGAGAGGGTTGGGGGAAAGAGGACCCACTGGACACTTCTTAGGAAACATATGATAGTCTCCCATCAAGGCCATCCAGTGTGTTCTTTAACATACACAAGGAATGACTCTCTTCTCGCACTTGGTCACGGTTTAACATCCCATCCGACGGACGGCGGTATTTCCAAGTCCATCGGTATCCCCTACTGACCGAAGGTAGGGTGGGGAGATAATAGCGAAGATAAATCTCTAAGCTGGCCCACTCGCCACTCGAACTTGGGAATTACAGATTACGAGCCTGGCACGCTACCGACTGAGATACCCAGCCTCCCCTCCAAGTGATGATCTCTAGCATTAATGAGACATTAAAGTTGCAAACTCTAAAGATTAAATCCCATAAATTACCTCATCCCTTACTGGGTTGGGTTGTTTTACCTCTGAGCGGCACTTTTTTGCACACCATGGGGTAATGGCCAGGTCACATGGACCCCGAAGGCTCAGAGAAGGTTGGGGGAGGGGACCCACTGGAACAGCTGTTGGGAGACAGATGGTAGCCTCCCGTCAAGGCCATCCAGCGTGTTCTTTAACGTGCACAGGGTATGTCTCTGCCGCACACGGGGCCACGGCTTAACGTCCCATCCGACGGACGGCGGCCTTTCCCAAGCCCATCGGTTCCCCTACTGACAGTGGGCAGGGCGGGGAATTTTGCGGAGATAAATCTCAACGCTGACCCAGCTGGGACTCGAACCTGGGAACTACAGATTACGAGCCTGGCACGCTACCGACTGAGATACCCAGCCTCCCCTCCAAGTGATGATCTCTAGCATCAATGAGACATTAAAGTTACAAACTCTAAAGATTAAATCCCATAAATTACCTCATCCCTTACTGAGTACAACACTAAGCCTAACATTTACAACGTATGATGAATGATATTTCCGTTTCAATGACTACATTTCGGAGAGCATTTGCTCCATCTCATTGTATAGATGAAACCACCGCAAAACAAACAAGGCGTGTTGCATTATTCAGATTGTAGTTGGAAATTGATAAACGAGTGATGAGGAAACTGCGAATACATCCGCAGAAATGTTGGTGGTGCGGCCGCCTAAGCGACGGTGTTGGAAGACACACAGATCTGTGCAGATCAGAGATTCATCGACCAAAGTGACGAAATTAAATTAAACCGAATGGAGAGGAATTGCAGGAAGGAATTAAAGGCCATCTTTCGTGAACAAGGTTTCTCTTTAGTAACCATCTATTTCAGTGGTTCCGTGCTCAAACGTCCCTGGTTGTTACCAACCCTTCAATGAATATGTCTGTGGATTGTTTTCATGCGTGTAGGGACATGCTAATCTTGTTTAAATTCGAAATGGGGATTTCCCCCTCCCCCATAGATACACACACTGCTGCCCATCTAGGTTTCATGCGGTGTGTTTTGACATCTGTGGAACAATCTCACCGATTAGAAACGATCTGAAAGAATGCGTCTGCGATGGGAATTTGATTAACAGCAAGATTTCGAAGCCATTCTTAGAAACGTTAATAATAAACGAGGCCATGCGAAACACGTTTAAGTACCATTTCATTTTTTTTTTATATCTTTGGCAATTAGGAACTTCAACCCAAAACAGGTTCCTTTAGATACTTCTTTTTGTGAGAAAGTTGGGTTGTTTTACCTCTTAGCGGAACTTTTTTTGCACACCATGGGCTAAATGGCAGGTCACAAGGACCCCGAAGGCTCAGAGAAGGTTGGGGGAGGGACACACTGGAATAGCTGTTGGGAGACAGATGAAACTCCAACACACGGGGCCACGGCTTAACGTCCCATCCGATTGACGGCGGCCTTTCCAAGGCCATCGGGGGCAGGGAGTTTTGCGGAGATAAATCTCAAGGCTGACACAGGCGGGACTCGAACCTGGGAACTGTAGATTACGAGCCTGGCGCGCTATCGACTGAGCCACCAGCCCCTATTTTTGTGAGAAAGAAAGCCGTGATCAGTTGTATTGTTTTACCTCTGAGCCGCACTATTTTTGCATAAAATGAACTAAATGGTCAGGTCACAAGAACCCCAAGGGCTCAGAGAAGGTTGGGGAAGGAGACCCAGTGGTTTGTGGGGCGGGAGTGGCTCAGTCGGTAGCGCGCCAGACTCGTAATCTGTAGTTCCCAGGTTCGAGTCATAGCTGGGTCAGCGTTGAGATTTATCTCCGCAAAATTCCCCGCCCTGCCCACGGTCAGTAGGGGACACCGATGGGCTTGGAAAGGCCGCCGTCCGTCGGATGGGACGTTAAGCCGTTTCCCCGTGTGTGGGAGAGCCATATCCTGTGCACGTTAAAGAACACGCTGGATGGCTTTGACGGGAGGCTACCATCTGTCTCCCAACAGCTGTTCCAGTGGGTCCCCTCCACCAACCTTCTCTGAGATTTCGGGATCCTTGTGACCTGGCCATTTAGCACATGGTGTGCAAAAAGGTGCCGCTCAGAGGTAAAACAACCCAACCCAACCCAGTGGTTTGCCGCTAGGAGATAATTTATTAGATCGTAGCCTAATTAATATAATTTATTTGTATATTTTAGGACCACAGAACACAGAATACAAAAATTTATGTTTCTAACACTATTAAGTACTAATATTAATTAAATATAATTAATGTGACTTGTAATTTGCCTTACCTACATCACACTTAGATAGTCGCTATCACACACACACATAGATATTCGTGCAACAAAACCATACTGTGATTTATGCTTCGCCTTTATGACACCATCATAAATTAACGTCATCAATCAATACATTTTCTTCCGTTATCTCCGTTACTATAAATCATCCTTAATAAACCATTTGCCTTTCAACCCATGAACATTAAGCGAAAATGTCGCAAGCATTCATTGAAGATGTTAGCAGCGTAATAAATACTCCCGAAGAGAACATTGTTCTGCTACTAAAATTATTGAAATGACATTACCTAATTAATGGATTGTGGTCTGCAGTATCATGAAACGCCCCAAAAAGTCCTAAAACACCCGGAAGTGACCCGAAGTGACGCAAAAAGCCCTCCACCCCCGACCAAAGGTCAAACAATTCCCATAATGTAAAGCCCCAAATCTCCGCAAAATTCCCCGCCCTGCCCACGGTCAGTAGGGGACACCGATGTGCTTGGAAAGGCCGCCGTCCGTCGGATGGGACGTTAAGCCGTGGCCCCGTGTGCGGGAGAGCCATACTCTGTGCACGTTAAAGAACACGCTGGATGGCCTTGACGGGAGGCTACCATCTGTCTCCCAACAGCTATTCCAGTGGGTCCCCTCCCCCAACCTTCTCTGAGCCTTCGGGGTCCATGTGACCTGGCCATTTAGCATATGGTGTGCAAAAGAGTGCCGCTCAGAGGTAAAACAACCCAACCCAACGCAAAGCCCCAAAAGACCCCCAAAAACCGCCTACCTCACCTCCAAAAACCAACCCGTTTCCCCTAAAAATGTACCCTGTTACTCCATACCAGCCAGAGTGTCCCGTGGTAGCGAAAAAACCCTTGGAAAAAGCCCACAAAGCACTTTTTTTGCACACAATGGCCTAAATGAGCAGGTCACAGAGACCTCGAGGGCTCAGAGAATATTGGAGGAAGGAACCTACTGGATAGCTGCTAGGAGACAAATGGTAGCCTCCCGTCAAGGCCATCCAGCGTGTTCTTTAATGTGCACAAGGTATGGCTCTCTCCTGCACAGGGAACCACGGCTTAACGTCTCATCCGACGGGCGGTGACCTTTTAAAGAGATATCTCAACGCTGGCCCAGCTGGGACTCGAACCTGGGAACTATACAGATTGCGAGCCTGGCGCGCTACTGATTGGGCCACTCCGCTCCATTTAATGAAATTGGGTTGTTACTTGTTCAAGGGTCACCCAACGGGGGAGGGGTGGGAATACTAAACAGGGACTTCAGTAGGTTGGATTGTTTTATATATTAATTGCACTTTTCCGCACACAATGGGCTAAATGGACAGGCTACAAAGTTGGGTTGTTTTACCTCTGAGCGGCACTTATTTGCACACCATGGGCTAAATGGCCATGTCACATGGACCCCGAAGGCTCAGAGAAGGTTGGGGGAGGGGACCCACTGGAACAGCTGTTGGGAGACAGATGGTAGCCTTCCGTCAAGGCCATCCAGCGTGTTCTTTAACGTTGGGTTGTTTTACCTCTGAGCGGCACTTTTTTGCACACCATGGGCTAAATGGCCAGGTCACATGGACCCCGAAGGCTCAGAGAAGGTTGGGGGAGGGGACCCACTGGAACAGCTGTTGGGAGACAGATGGTAGCCTCCCGTCAAGGCCATCCAGCGTGTTCTTTAACGTGCACAGGGTATGGCTCTCATGCACACGGACCACGGCTTACGCCCCATCCAACGGACGACGGCCTTTCCAAGCCCATCGGTGTCCCCTACTGACCGTGGGGAGCGGGGAATTTTACGGAGATAAATCTCAACGCTGACCCAGCTGGGACTCGAACCTGGGAACTACAGATTACGAGCCTGGCGCGATACCGACTGAGTCACCCTCGCCCCTGAAGGAATAGGACCCACTTTACAGCTGTTAAAAAACAGATGGTAGCCTTCAGCCAAAGCCATTCAGCATGTTCTTTAACGTACACAGGATATGGCTGGCCTGCACCCGGGATCACGGCCTTACCTCTTATATGACGGCTGCCTTTTTAAGCCCATCGGTGTCCATTTTCTTCTGGCAGAGAGGAGAGGGGGGAATAAATCAATGCAGCAAAATTTCAGATTTCTAGCATAAATAGGTCGTTTGTAATATTCATTAACACTTTTGGCACTTTTTTAATTTTTTCACCAATAGAGGGCGCTATTACAGCTGTCGAAAGGTTTAGGAAATGCGAATCATAACATTCACCAATATCTATCGAAATTAAAAAAAAATCTCTCTAAAAACAGAAATGCTAAAAAATGTTACAAAATACAAAGTTTAAATTTTACCTCATTTTTCCAATTTTTTTTATTTAGCAAAAAATATTCTCGACATGCAGAAACAAAAAACTGGTTCATTCACTCACCTACCGCCTAAAAAATAAATTCCGTTACCACCGAATCAGCCAACTGAGCAATAACCCGACGGACTCTTCAATTTTATTAGGAAATGCGAAGAAGCCGCTATCAAGGGAATGCTATCTCGTGCAACAACAATGGCTTCCTGATCCTGAATTTCATTTAAAGGCAGTCTGGGCCTCGTAATGATCCATAGCTATAAAATAAAGAGGCACCAGCCAATGCACGGCGCTGCAACAACAGAGGCCCTATCAGTGGTCGTTTCTTAACTATATCTGCAATAGATGTCACTACTGAACAACATACAAAGGAGAAAAGCTTATCTGATAAACAAAGAGGTAAACAAAAATCTTTGTTTTTTCATCTATTGTACGAGAAGTCAAGAAGGGATTAGAAACGATATAACAGCACGAATTTCACTTAATAACTAAGTTTTTGGAAGTGACAAGAATATCGGAAGTTCCCAGATTAGATTTTGGTAAAAAATAAAGCGAATATGCGAGAGAGAACTCATAATGGTTGGTCGACCTGAAAGTAAATAATAATTGTATGAAGTAATGCATTTTTGCATACGTTACATGTACATTCGGGGCGGGGGTGACTCAGTCGGTAGCGCTAAAGACTCGTAATCTGCAGTTCCCAGGTTCTAATCCCAGGTGTGTCAGCGTTGAGACTTATCTCCTCAAAACTCCCCGCCCTGCCCACGGTTTCACCGATGGGCTTGGAAAAACGCCGTCCGTCGGATGGGACGTTAAGCTGTGGCTCGGTGTGTGGGAGATCCACACCCTGTGCACGTTAAAGAAAACGCTGGATGGCCTTGACGGGAGGCTACCATCTGTCTGCCAACAGCTGTTCCAGTGGGTCCCCTCCCCCAACCTTCTCTGAGCCTTCGGGGTCCATGTGACCTGGCCATTTAGCCCATGGTGTGCAAAAAAGTGCCGCTCAGAGGTAAAACAACCTAACGTTAAAGAACACGCTGGATGGCTTTGACGGGAGGCTACCATCTGTCTCCCAACAGCTGTTCCAGTGGGTCCCCTCCCCCAACCTTCTCTGAGCCTTCGGGGTCCATGTGACCTGGCCATTTAGCCCATGGTGTGCAAAAAAGTGCCGCTCAGAGGTAAAACAACCTAACGTTAAAGAACACGCTGGATGGCTTTGACGGGAGGCTACCATCTGTCTCCAAACACCTGTTCTAGTGGGTCCCCTCCTCCAACCTTCTCTGAGCCTTCGGGGTCCATGTGACCTGGCCATTTAGCCCATGGTGTGCAAAAACGTGCCGCTCAGAGGTAAAACAACCCAACCCTGTGCACATTAAAGAACACTCTGGATGGCCTTGACGGTAGGCTACGATCTGTCCAGCCCTTTGCTAACATACTCTGAGCCCTTGGGGTCCTTGTGACCTATACATTTAGCCCATCGTGTGCAAAAAAAAATTAAATGAAAGTCGCTCAGAAATAAAATCTCAGCCCAACCCTAAAAGTCTGTGCAAGGCGTGAGACCATGTTTAAAAAAGATTTGCTCCCACCCAAATAAAAATTTATGTTTGATAATATACATTATTTACAGTCAATTTCTCAATAGATAACAGGATCTTTTCAAAATGCGCTCGACAATTTACTACTCAAAAGAAAATTCTTCGGAGTTTCTGAAAAATGTAATCTGTGAAGTAGAGGGAGACTGTGGTTGGGGAGGGGTCGTGGTGATGGACGCGTCAGATGGTTTCAACACCAAACAGTCTGAAGCAAGTGGTCTAGACATCGGACGGCAAATATTTCATCACAAAATTATCACAAGACGAAGGAAGTCCTTCAACTGAATGCGTTCAATATATTGGGAAACGACTCAGAATTTCAAAACCTAGAACACTGAGCGTGATTTACAACATCGAGTTTTGTTCGAGCCTTTGAAACACTTAAGCAAATGAAGAGAAGAAAACATTGGATGTGTGTTATGTCCTAAGCTGCCAATTCAATTGGTAGAACGCAAATTGGAGATAAATAGAAAGTTAAAGATTGTTTTATTCCTAAGCTGTAGTATTTTTTTCCTGCACAATTTGCTATGTGGTTAGTGATAAGAATTGAGGAGTTTTGGGCAATTAATGGACCGGAAATGACGCCGGTCTTACCTTCTGATTATTGAGGAGTGGATGCAAAGTTTTCCAGAGCAGTAGAAGAATCGATTTTAGATACAGATTTTTTTTATTTGCTTTTATTATATTTTATTATTTTTAAAATTCGACTGGTAGTTATTAATTTTAAAATATTCGTAAATATTAATACAGTTTTAATAAATGAATAATTTTGTTTTATGCAATTTAAAAATATATGTATTTTAATAAAATTTTAGATATATTAAATCACGTAAATTGTTATGCATATTTAATTTCTGTTCTTTCAATCAGCGGCTGTCCATACCCGGTGTATGAAGGTGGCTTTGGTGGAAGTCGGCTCAGTCGGTGTCCTATCGGGCCCGTAATCTGTACAGTCGCTCAAAAAAGTATTCGAACACTATGGTTGATTACAGAATTCAGAAAAAATATCTGGCAACGATTTTTTTTAGAAATTAGTGATCTGGCAACCTTCGTGTCACGTGACACGAAGGTTGCCAGATCACTAATTTCTAAAAAAATAGTTGCCAGATATTTTTTCTGAATTCTGTAATCAACCATAGTGTTCGGATACTTTTTTGAGCGTCTGTACTTCCCAAGTTCCAATTCCATTTGTGCGAAGGTTTGAGATTTTTCTGCGGTAAATTCCCACTGTGCCCTCGATCAGAAAGGGGGCACAGATGGGTTTCGAAAGGCTGTTGTCCGTTGGATGCGACGTAAAGCCGTGATCCGTGTGCAATAGAGCTACATCTTCTGCACGTTAAAGAACATGCTGGATGTCTTTTATGCGAAACTACCATCTGTCTCAAAACAGGTGCCCATTGGATCCCCCAAAGTTCTCTGATTAGATTTACATCCTCTAAACCCCGCCACCCCCCCCCCCCCCCGCTCCCGATTCCCTCGGTGGAAAAGTGAGGGCAAGATAGATCTGAACGCTGGTCCAGGTGGGACTCGAAACTGGGAACGAAGATAATGAGCTTGGCGTGCTACCACCTGAGCCACCGC
This sequence comes from Ryuthela nishihirai, assembly GCA_038380435.1. Taxonomy (NCBI): domain Eukaryota; kingdom Metazoa; phylum Arthropoda; class Arachnida; order Araneae; family Heptathelidae; genus Ryuthela; species Ryuthela nishihirai. The sequence goes on along the minus strand of JAWZYU010000002.1, from coordinate 15,971,529 downwards.
ACGCCCCTACAGTAATGGAGTGGAATTTGACAACAACAATGGATAAAATAAAAGCTACATACAAAGGATTGAAGATGACTGTACCTGAAACACAACAAGAACTGTATGCCACATTTCGCAGGAAACCACAAGAACTGTTTGTCACATTTCGCAGGAAACCACAAGAACTGTTGTCACATTTCGTAACAAACCACGAGAACTGTTTTGTCACATTTCGCAGGAAATCACAAGAACTGTTTGCCATATTTCATAACAAACCACGAGAATTCTTTTGTCACATTTCGCAGGAAACCACGAAAACTGTTTGCCACATTTCGTAACAAACCACGAGAACTGTTTTGTCACATTTCGTAGGAAATCACAAGAACTGTTTGCCACATTTCATAACAAACCACGAGAATTCTTTTGTCACATTTCGCAGGAAACCACAAAAACTGTTTGCCACATTTCGTAACAAACCACGAGAACTGTTTTGTCACATTTCGCAGGAAATCACAAGAACTGTTTGCCACATTTCGTGACAAACCACGAGAATTCTTTTGTCACATTTCGCAGGAAACCACAAGAACTGCTTACCACATTTCGCAGGAAACCACAAAAACTGTTTGTCACATTTCGTAACAAACCACGAGAATTCTTTTGTCACATTTCGCAGGAAACCACAAAAACTGTTTGTCACATTTCGTAACAAACCACGAGAACTGTTTTGTCACATTTCGCAGGAAACCACAAGAACTGTTTGCCACATTTCGCAGGAAACCACAAGAACTGTTTGCCACATTTCGCAGGAAACCACAAGAACTGTTTGCCACATTTCGCAGGAAACCACGTGAAGTGTTTGCCATTTTTCGTAACAAGCCACGAGAACTGTTTGCTACAATTCACGGATATCATTCAATTCATTGATCATGCCAAAGTGCATGAAAATTATAACTCTTTTATGTTCCTTTCTAGAACTTCCGGAGATTTCAGAATTTGCAACTTTCGCTCAGTTTTCACATTATAATGTACGTGCTGATAAAAGAAATTTGGCGAATTCTCATTCCTTTTGGTCATAAATAGAACACATTTGAATAGAAATATTTTTTTCTTTTATAAACAAGTATTCGAGTCTTAAGAGTTAAAGGAAATGTAAAGAAACCAGAACTCAATAACTGATCAGAAAAAATAAAGAGCAGGTTCGATTTTAATGTTATGTCATTCAGTGTGTACAGTCGCTCAAAAAAGTATCAAACACTATGGTTGATTACAGAATTCAGAAAAAATATCTGACAAAAATTTTTTAGAAATTAGTGATCTGGCAACCTTCGTGCACGTACACGAAGGTTGACAGATCACTAATTTCTAAAAAAAATAAAAGACGTTGTCAGATATTTCTTCTGAATTCTGTAATCAACTATAGTGTTCGGATATCTTTTTGAGCGACTGTACACGAAGGTTGTCAGATCATTAATTTCTAAAAAAAATCGTTGTCAGATATTTCTTCTGAATTCTGTAATCAACTATAGTGTTCGGATATCTTTTTGAGCGACTGTACACGAAGGTTGTCAGATCATTAATTTCTAAAAAAAATCGTTGTCAGATATTTCTTCTGAATTCTGTAATCAACTATAGCGTTCGGATATCTTTTTGAGCGACTGTACACGAAGGTTGTCAGATCATTAATTTCTAAAAAAAATCGTTGTCAGATATTTCTTCTGAATTCTGTAATCAACTATAGCGTTCGGATATCTTTTTGAGCGACTGTACACGAAGGTTGTCAGATCATTAATTTCTAAAAAAAATCGTTGTCAGATATTTCTTCTGAATTCTGTAATCAACTATAGTGTTCGGATATCTTTTTGAGCGACTGTACACGAAGGTTGTCAGATCATTAATTTCTAAAAAAAATCGTTGTCAGATATTTCTTCTGAATTCTGTAATCAACTATAGTGTGTTCGGATATCTTTTTGAGCGACTGTACACGAAGGTTGTCAGATCATTAATTTTTAAAAAAAATCGTTGTCAGATATTTCTTCTGAATTCTGTAATCAACTATAGTGTTCGGATATCTTTTTGAGCGACTGTACACGAAGGTTGTCAGATCATTAATATCTAAAAAAAATCGTTGTCAGATATTTCTTCTGAATTCTGTAATCAACTATAGTGTTCGGATATCTTTTTGAGCGACTGTACACGAAGGTTGCCAGATCATTAATATCTAAAAAAAATCGTTGTCAGATATTTCTTCTGAATTCTGTAATCAACTATAGTGTTCGGATATCTTTTTGAGCGACTGTACACGAAGGTTGCCAGATCATTAATTTCTAAAAAAAATCGTTGTCAGATATTTCTTCTGAATTCTGTAATCAACTATAGTGTTCGGATATCTTTTTGAGCGACTGTACACGAAGGTTGTCAGATCATTAATTTCTAAAAAAAATCGTTGTCAGATATTTCTTCTGAATTCTGTAATCAACTATAGCGTTCGGATATCTTTTTGAGCGACTGTACACGAAGGTTGTCAGATCATTAATTTCTAAAAAAAATCGTTGTCAGATATTTCTTCTGAATTCTGTAATCAACTATAGTGTTCGGATATCTTTTTGAGCGACTGTACACGAAGGTTGTCAGATCATTAATATCTAAAAAAAATCGTTGTCAGATATTTCTTCTGAATTCTGTAATCAACTATAGTGTTCGGATATCTTTTTGAGCGACTGTACACGAAGGTTGTCAGATCATTAATTTCTAAAAAAAATCGTTGTCAGATATTTCTTCTGAATTCTGTAATCAACTATAGTGTTCGGATATCTTTTTGAGCGACTGTACACGAAGGTTGCCAGATCATTAATTTCTAAAAAAAATCGTTGTCAGATATTTCTTCTGAATTCTGTAATCAACTATAGTGTTCGGATATCTTTTTGAGCGACTGTACACGAAGGTTGTCAGATCATTAATTTCTAAAAAAAATCGTTGTCAGATATTTCTTCTGAATTCTGTAATCAACTATAGTGTTCGGATATCTTTTTGAGCGACTGTACACGAAGGTTGTCAGATCATTAATTTCTAAAAAAAATCGTTGTCAGATATTTCTTCTGAATTCTGTAATCAACTATAGTGTTCGGATATCTTTTTGAGCGACTGTACACGAAGGTTGCCAGATCATTAATTTCTAAAAAAAATCGTTGTCAGATATTTCTTCTGAATTCTGTAATCAACTATAGTGTTCGGATATCTTTTTGAGCGACTGTACACGAAGGTTGTCAGATCATTAATTTCTAAAAAAAATCGTTGTCAGATATTTCTTCTGAATTCTGTAATCAACTATAGTGTTCGGATATCTTTTTGAGCGACTGTACACGAAGGTTGTCAGATCATTAATTTCTAAAAAAAATCGTTGTCAGATATTTCTTCTGAATTCTGTAATCAACTATAGTGTTCGGATATCTTTTTGAGCGACTGTACACGAAGGTTGCCAGATCATTAATTTCTAAAAAAAATCGTTGTCAGATATTTCTTCTGAATTCTGTAATCAACTATAGTGTTCGGATATCTTTTTGAGCGACTGTACACGAAGGTTGTCAGATCATTAATATCTAAAAAAAATCGTTGTCAGATATTTCTTCTGAATTCTGTAATCAACTATAGTGTTCGGATATCTTTTTGAGCGACTGTACACGAAGGTTGTCAGATCATTAATTTCTAAAAAAAATCGTTGTCAGATATTTCTTCTGAATTCTGTAATCAACTATAGTGTTCGGATATCTTTTTGAGCGACTGTACACGAAGGTTGCCAGATCATTAATTTCTAAAAAAAATCGTTGTCAGATATTTCTTCTGAATTCTGTAATCAACTATAGTGTTCGGATATCTTTTTGAGCGACTGTACACGAAGGTTGTCAGATCATTAATTTCTAAAAAAAATCGTTGTCAGATATTTCTTCTGAATTCTGTAATCAACTATAGTGTTCGGATATCTTTTTGAGCGACTGTACACGAAGGTTGCCAGATCATTAATTTCTAAAAAAAATCGTTGTCAGATATTTCTTCTGGATTCTGTAATCAACTATAGTGTTCGGATATCTTTTTGAGCGACTGTACACGAAGGTTGTCAGATCATTAATTTCTAAAAAAAATCGTTGTCAGATATTTCTTCTGAATTCTGTAATCAACTATAGTGTTCGGATATCTTTTTGAGCGACTGTACACGAAGGTTGTCAGATCATTAATTTCTAAAAAAAATCGTTGTCAGATATTTCTTCTGAATTCTGTAATCAACTATAGTGTGTTCGGATATCTTTTTGAGCGACTGTACACGAAGGTTGTCAGATCATTAATTTCTAAAAAAAATCGTTGTCAGATATTTCTTCTGAATTCTGTAATCAACTATAGTGTGTTCGGATATCTTTTTGAGCGACTGTACACGAAGGTTGCCAGATCATTAATTTCTAAAAAAAATCGTTGTCAGATATTTCTTCTGAATTCTGTAATCAACTATAGTGTTCGGATATCTTTTTGAGCGACTGTACACGAAGTTTGTCAGATCATTAATATCTAAAAAAAATCGTTGTCAGATATTTCTTCTGAATTCTGTAATCAACTATAGTGTTCGGATATCTTTTTGAGCGACTGTACACGAAGGTTGTCAGATCATTAATTTCTAAAAAAAATCGTTGTCAGATATTTCTTCTGAATTCTGTAATCAACTATAGTGTTCGGATATCTTTTTGAGCGACTGTACACGAAGGTTGCCAGATCATTAATTTCTAAAAAAAATCGTTGTCAGATATTTCTTCTGAATTCTGTAATCAACTATAGTGTTCGGATATCTTTTTGAGCGACTGTACACGAAGGTTGTCAGATCATTAATTTCTAAAAAAAATCGTTGTCAGATATTTCTTCTGAATTCTGTAATCAACTATAGTGTTCGGATATCTTTTTGAGCGACTGTACACGAAGGTTGCCAGATCATTAATTTCTAAAAAAAATCGTTGTCAGATATTTCTTCTGAATTCTGTAATCAACTATAGTGTTCGGATATCTTTTTGAGCGACTGTACACGAAGGTTGTCAGATCATTAATTTCTAAAAAAAATCGTTGTCAGATATTTCTTCTGAATTCTGTAATCAACTATAGTGTTCGGATATCTTTTTGAGCGACTGTACACGAAGGTTGCCAGATCATTAATTTCTAAAAAAAATCGTTGTCAGATATTTCTTCTGAATTCTGTAATCAACTATAGTGTTCGGATATCTTTTTGAGCGACTGTACACGAAGGTTGCCAGATCATTAATTTCTAAAAAAAATCGTTGTCAGATATTTCTTCTGAATTCTGTAATCAACTATAGTGTTCGGATATCTTTTTGAGCGACTGTACACGAAGGTTGTCAGATCATTAATTTTTAAAAAAAATCGTTGTCAGATATTTCTTCTGAATTCTGTAATCAACTATAGTGTTCGGATATCTTTTTGAGCGACTGTACACGAAGGTTGTCAGATCATTAATTTCTAAAAAAAATCGTTGTCAGATATTTCTTCTGAATTCTGTAATCAACTATAGTGTGTTCGGATATCTTTTTGAGCGACTGTACACGAAGGTTGCCAGATCATTAATTTCTAAAAAAAATCGTTGTCAGATATTTCTTCTGAATTCTGTAATCAACTATAGTGTTCGGATATATTTTTGAGCGACTGTACACGAAGGTTGTCAGATCATTAATTTCTAAAAAAAATCGTTGTCAGATATTTCTTCTGAATTCTGTAATCAACTATAGTGTTCGGATATCTTTTTGAGCGACTGTACACGAAGGTTGTCAGATCATTAATTTCTAAAAAAAATCGTTGTCAGATATTTCTTCTGAATTCTGTAATCAACTATAGTGTTCGGATATCTTTTTGAGCGACTGTACACGAAGGTTGCCAGATCATTAATTTCTAAAAAAAATCGTTGTCAGATATTTCTTCTGAATTCTGTAATCAACTATAGTGTTCGGATATCTTTTTGAGCGACTGTACACGAAGGTTGTCAGATCATTAATTTCTAAAAAAAATCGTTGTCAGATATTTCTTCTGAATTCTGTAATCAACTATAGTGTTCGGATATCTTTTTGAGCGACTGTACACGAAGGTTGCCAGATCATTAATTTCTAAAAAAAATCGTTGTCAGATATTTCTTCTGAATTCTGTAATCAACTAGTGTTCGGATATCTTTTTGAGCGACTGTACCCCAAAATATATAAATACACATACAAAAATTCTCACTACGAAATTTTGCATAAACAGATTTTTAGACAAAGCTTTTCTTGGTTAATGTATGGAAGGGTAACAACTCCTATATTTTGCTTTTACTTTCCAAAACATTACCGAAAAACTCCAGCATAAAAAAAAAACAGTGAACAGCAAATCCCAATCCGATAAACAGAACCTTTTGAAAACGTGACGTGAAAAAAAACAATAACAAATATTCTGTATCTGAAACTCAAAAAAAAATGAAACCTACCGTAAGTTATTTTTCCGAAATCGTCTCTTATTCTAAAAAAAAAATCTAGTAATGTAAATCCAATCGCACGATTCCGACCAAAAAAAAAATTCCAAACCAAATACGAAAGCATATATTTCTTTTTTTTTCTTCGGGGACAGGGGGAAAAATATCGGTTTGCGTAAAAGACATGCAAAGTACATTTCCTCCGACAAAACATTTCCATCTTGGCTTTGGCAATGCGTATCGGTTGTCACGGTGATCATGCAGAAGAAATTCTGAGAAAAGTTTCTGGTAAAAGGGTTTGTGGAAGCGGAGGAGGTTTATCGTCTTGAAGTGGACTAGAAATACCATCTGGTATAAGATGCAAGCAGAGTAACGAAACAACAATAAGCAACTGAGGTTAATGGTGCATGACAGTAGTTTTTATAAGGTGGAGAGATATAGCAACAACAGGCATCCTTATTCGCTGCCAGAGACTAACCGCAATGTTCTTCATGGGTTGGGTTGTTTTACCTCTGAGCGGCACTTTCTTGCACACCATGGGCTAAATGGCCAGGTCACATGGACCCCGAATGCTCAGAGAAGGTTGGGGGAGGGGACCCACTGGAACAGCTGTTGTGAGACAGATGGTAGCATCCCGTCAAGGCTTCCAGCATGTTCTTTAACGTGCACAGGGGGGGCGGGGGTGGCTCAGTCGGTAGCGCGCCAGGCTCGTAATCTGTAGTTCCCAGGTTCGAGTCCCAGCTGGGTCAGCGTTGAGATTTATCTCCGCAAAATTCCCCGCCCTGCCCACGGTCAGTAGGGGACACCGATGGGCTTGGAAAGGCCGCCGTCCGTCGGATGGGATGTTAAGCCGTGGCCCCGTGTGCGGGAGAGCCATACCCTGCGCACGTTAAAGAACACGCTGGATGGCCTTGACGGGAGGTTACCATCTGTCTCCCAACAGCTGTTCCAGTGGGTCCCCTCCCCCAACCTTCTCTGAACCTTCGGGGTCCATGTGACCTGGCCATTTAGCCCATGGTGTGCAAAAATGTGCCGCTCAGAGGTAAAACAACCCAACAACGTGCACAGGGTATGGCATCCCGCATACGGAGCTACGGTTTAACGTCCCATCAGACGGACGGCGGCGTTTCCCAGCCCATCGGTGTCCCCTACTGACCGTGGGTAGGGCGGGGAATTTTGCGGAGATAAATCTCAACGCTGACCCAACTGGGACTCGAACCTGGGAACTGCAGATTACGAGCCTGGCGCGCTACCGACTGAGCCATCCCCGCCCCCTGTTCTTCATGAAAACATGGACTTTGGATCTGTACGATAACAGATTAAACAAAAAAATAACGGATTTGCTGATTAAAAAAATCAGCTTTTGATTTCGAGAAATTCCATGTCTCCTGTGGAGAATTTCCTCTTTGCAAACGAATATTCTATAAGTCTTAATTTTTTTTCAAACTTTAACACCCTCTAATGGTGGAAATTCAAACTAATGGCAGATTGATAAAATGCGGATCGTGATACACTAACACCTACCAGAATATTAGAGAATTTCATGTCATGTCGTTGGAAATCTAATTTCAAAGTTCCCTAACTTTAAAAATATGCATTTAATGAAAAAATGTGATTGAGGATAAATTAAAGATTACCGATAGCCCTCCTCCCCAGAATTCCTCGAATTTTTTCCTAAAAATCCCCTCCCCCCCAAAATATAATTTTTCCTATCCCACCCCCAGAAAAAATTTACTCGGATTTTTCCCCAAAAAATTCACCCCCCCCCCCCAAAAAAAATAATAATTTTCCCTTGAATTCTCCCTCCCCCTCCACAGAAAAAAAATTCCTCCGATTTTTTCCCAAAAATCCCCCCCCCCCCCACATTCGCCGAAACTAAATCCTGGGCACGTACTCTGTGTGTACAGTCGCTCAAAAAAGTATCCGAACACTATGGTTGATTACAGAATTCAGAAAAAATATCTGGCACCGATTTTTTTAGAAATTAGTGATCTGGCAACCTTCGTGTCACGTAACAAAGGTTGCCAGATCACTAATTTCTAAAAAAAAATCGTTGCCACATATTTTTTCTGAATTCTGTAATCAACCATAGTGTTCGGATACTTTTTTGAGCGACTGTACTCTGTACTTCATAGAGATTGCAAACTATCATTATTTTTTTTTATCACGCATTTCCTTCAATCTATTAAATTATATTTTTGAAAAAACCCGACAGAAACCGGATTTTGATCTCCCGACAGTCTTCGTTGTCAAACACAATTTCACCCTTTCTTATCAGTATCCACGAAATAGGAGAAAAAAAAATGAGAAAGACCGTGAGCAGCGGGTCTTTGGCTGGTAGGATTTATCGGGATTACGGAATTTTCGCCAAACCAGAATGGAAAAAAAAAGAGGGGTGGGGGGGGGGTCTTAGAGGTAAATAACATGGCGGTGAAGGCGATTCCCCCAGTTTCTTTTGTCAGATTAAATCAGTGACAGTATCGCTAAGATCCCGTCGGAACTAGATCGCCTCTTGTGGTTAGTGCGGAGCTTTACAATTGGGCAGTGAGTGATTACTGGCTTCGGCTTTCGAACAAATTGCTTGGAAGAAGAAAAAGTTCCGAGCAGAGGATAAGAGGCAGTTTTTTCTTATCGCCGTTGGGGTTCACTACGAAAATAGAAAGAGAGAGAGAGACTCCGAAATATTTAACTAGCCTTTCTCTGGCCAACAACATACCAGGATTAATTTCGATTAGTTTAGTGATGAATTCAGTGGGTTGGATTGTTTTACTTCTGTGCGGCTTTGGGTTATGTTGGGTTGTTTTACCTCTGAGCGGCACTTTTTTGCACACCATGGGCTAAATGGCCAGGTCACATGGACCTAGAAGGCTCAGAGAAGGTTGGGGGAGGGGACCCACTGGAACAGCTATTGATAGACAGATGGTAGCCTCCCGTCAAGGCCATCCAGTGTGTTCTTTAACGTGCACAGGGTATGGCTCTCCCGCACACGGGATCACGGCTTAACGTCCCATTCGACAGGCGGCGGCCTTTCCAAGCCCATCGGTGTCCCCTACTGACCGTGGGCAGGGCGGAGAATTTTGCGGAGATAAATCTCAACGCTGACCCAGCCGGGACTCGAACCTGGGAACTACAGATTATGAGCCTGGCGCGCTACCGACTGAGACACTCCCGCCCCTTCTGTGCGGCACTTTTTTTTTGCACACAGTGGGCTAAATGGCTAGGTCACAAGGAACCGGAAGACTCAAAGTTTGGAGGAGGGGACCCACTGGACAGCTGTTGGGAGACAGACGACAGCCTCCTGTCAAGGCCATTCAGCGTGTTGCTTAATGTGCAAAGGGTATGGCTGTCCCTCATATGGGGGCCACGGCTTGTTGAGTCCCATCCTACGGATGGCGGCCTTTCCAAGCTCATCGGTGTCCCCTACTGACCGTGGGCAGGGCGGGGAATTTTGCGGAGATAAATCTCAACGCTGACCCAGCTGGGACTCGAACCTGGGAACTACAGATTACGAGCCTGGCGCGCTACCGACTGAGCCACCATCCCCTCATGAACGGGAGAGCCATACCCTATGCAAGTTAAAAAAACACGCTATAAGACCTTAACCAAAGGCTACCCTCTGTCTCCTAACATCTCTGCTGCCAACCTTCTCTCCGTTATTGGGGTTCTAATAACCTTACTATTTAGCCAAATTGGACAAAAGAAATGCAACTCAAATGCAAAATAACTCAACAATAAACTCCATCACTATGTCTCATCTCTATCAAATTTGGGGCGGGAGTGGCTCAGTCAGTAGCGCGCCAGGCTCGTAATCTGTAGTTCCCAGGTTCGAGTCCCAGCTGGGTCAGCGTTGAGATTTATCTCCGCAAAATTCTCCGCCCTGTCCACGGTCAGTAGGTGACACCGATGCGCTTGGAAATGCCGCCGTCCGTCGGATGGGACGTTAAACCGTGGCCCCGTGTGCGGGAGAGCCATACCCTGTGCACGTTAAAGAACACGCTGGATGGCCTTGACGGGAGGCTACCATCTGTCTCCCCAACAGCTGTTCCAGTGGGTCCCCTCCCCCAACCTTCTCTGAGCCTTCGGGGTCCATGTGACCTGTCCATTTAGCCCATGGTGTGCCAAAAAGTGCCGTTCAAAGGTATAACAACCCGTTAAAGAATACGCTGGATGGCCTTGACGGGAGGCTACCATCTGTCTCCCAACAGCTGTTCCAGTGGGTCCTCTCCCCTAACCTTCTCTGAGCCTTCGGGGTCCATGTGACCTGGCCATTTAGCCCATGGTATGCAAAAAAGTGCCGCTCAGAGGTAAAACAACCCAACCTATCAGAATTTCAACGTAATTATTAAAACCTTGGATGAGATGCTGTTCAGCATTGAGATCCTTATGATTTGAGTAGCTCACGCCATCTATCATCATCTTGTCAGCATCCCTAGGAACGACACGCTCATTTATTTTGATGTTTGCTCGATTATGAGCAGCCAAATACTATGCACAAAAGAAAGAAATTTTTTTTCTACCCCAGCAAAATCAAGAGGGATAAGCAAAAGAATTCTTAGACGAGAGCGATCCCTATTTCTCAAGACTTTCTTTCATTCATTCCGGTTTGACAGATCTATCCTTTTTCTGTTTTTCACTCTCAGTTGGGTTTTTTCGCCCCTTGTTCCTGTTTTAACGTTTCGCGTTTTCGCGTTTCCTCCCTTCGTTTCGTTCTTTCGATAAAACGGCGAAAAATTGGAAAGCATTGCTTGAGAGGGATAAAGATGATACTATTCGTAAATATCAAAGGACAGAAATATATATTGTTTTCAAAGATTCTAGTTTGGGATTTGAGAGAATTTTTCTGCTGATTGCGTTCGATTCGTAAACCGTCACTAGTTTTCCGTGATTGCTACGACAGGTTTCTTTATTTTAATGATTTTTCGAATATCCCATTTTGATGTTTTTTTCTGATATTCATTTTGATGATTTTTCGAATGTTCATTTTGATTTTTTTTTATTCATTTTGATTTTTTTTTTTATTCATTTTGATGTTTTTTTTAATCATTTTGATAATTTTCCTCCTTTCGCTAGATCCTAATATTTTTTCTTGTTTTTTTTCTCTCCAACACACATTTTTTAATGATTAATTATTGCTAGTAAGCATTTTCAATGTGGAGGTGTCGGATATGAACCCTTGGGTTGGTTATTTTACCTCTGAGCGGCACTTACTTGCACACCATGGGTTAAATGGACAAGTCACAAGGACCCGAGGGCTTAAAGAAAGTTGGGGGAGGAGACCCAATGGATAGCTGTTAAGAGACAGATGGTAGCCTCCTGTCAAGGTTATCCAACATGTTTTGTAACGTACAGAGGGTCCTGCACACGGGGTTGGGTTGTTTTACCTCTGAGCGGCACTATTTTGCACACCATGGGCTAAATGGCCAGGTCACATGGACCCCGAAGGCTCAGAGAAGGTTGGGGGAGGGGACCCACTGGAACAGCTGTTGGGAGACAGATGGTAGCCTCCCGTCAAGGCCATCCAGCGTGTTCTTTAACGTGCACAGGGTATGGCTCTCCCGCACACGGGGCCACGGCTTAACGTCCCATCCGACGGACGGCGGCCTTTCCAAGCCCATCGGTGTCCCCTACTGACAGTGGGCAGGGCAGGAAATTTTGCGGAGATAAATCTCAACGCTGACCCAGCTGGGACTCGAACCTGGGAACTACAGATTACGAGCCTGGCGCGCTACCGACTGAGCCACCCCGCCCCCCTGCACACGGGGACCACGGCTTTAGGGTCATGCCACTGACCTAAAACCCATCGGTGCCCCTAACCAAACTTCCAAACCCATCGGTGCCCCTAATGTCCGAGGGCAGAGTGCAGAGTTTTGCGGAGAAAAACCTCACCTCTGACCCAGATGGGATTCGAAAATGGGAACTACAGATGACTAGCCCTGCACGCTACCAACTGAGCCACCTCAACTCCTTTTTACTAAAAGTAATTCTAGAATTTCCTAGAATTGCATTTACTGTAAATCTTGATCTATCGATTCTTTCATTTTCGTCAGTTTGAAAGAAATTTTTTTAGATTTCGATCGTTTTACCTCTGAGAGGCACTTTTTGCACGTAATCGGTTAAATGACCAGGTCACAAGGGCCCCGTAGCTCTCAGAGAAGATTAAGAAAAAGGGGACACAATGGACAGCTGTTAGGAGACAGATGGCAACATTCCGTCAAGTCCATCCAGCATGTTCTTTAACGTGCACAGGGTATGGCTCTCTCTCTCTCTTTAGCAGAAGGGGCCATGGCTTAACGTCCCAACCGTCGGACGGCAGCTACTCCAAGTGGTCAAGCGGTGTCACCACTGACCGAAGCCAAGGGTGGGGGTTTAGCACAGATGAATCAAAATGCTGGTACAGGAGGGGCCCCCAACAGAGTCCATCAAAGTTAGGGGACTTTGAATACAGCTTTCCATTCACGACGCTCTGGCATGAGTCTGGAGAGAAGCGGGTTCGATTCCCGCCGTGGCGGCGATGAATTTTTGGGGTGGGGGTGGCTCAGTCGGTAGCGCGCCAGGCTCGTAATCTGTAGTTCCCAGGTTCGAGTCCCAGCTGGGTCAGCGTTGAGATTTATCTCCGCAAAATTCCCCGCCCTGCCCACGGTCAGTAGGGGACACCGATGGGCTTGGAAAGGCCGCCGTCCGTCGGATGGGACGTTAATCCGTGGCCCCGTGTGCGGGAGAGCCATACCTTGTGCACATTAAAGAACACGCTGGATAGCCTTGACGGGAGACTACCATCTGTCTCCCAACAGCTGTTCCAGTGGGTCCCCTTCCCCAACCTTCTCTGAGCCTTCGGGGTCCATGTGACCTGGCCATTTAGCTCATGGTGTGCAAAAAAGTGCCGCTCAGAGGTAAAACAACCCAACCCAATCCATTCACGAAGTGTTACAATACTCCTCGTTTCATATGGAGGGAGGGGGATCAGTCGGCAGCGCGCCCGAGTCGTAATCTGCAGTTCCCAGGTTCGAGTCCCGCCTGGACCAGCGTTGAGATTTATCTTCATTAAACCCCCACCTACTTTCGGCCAGTTGACGAAACCGATGAACTTGTTAAAGGCCGTCGGATGGGACATTAAGCGGGCATTCTGTGCACATTAAAGAACACGCTGGATGACCTTCACTAGAGACTATCATATATTTACTAACAGATATCAAGTGAGTTTTCTCCCCCAACCTTCTCTGAGCTTTCGGGGTCCTTGTGATCAGGGTTGGGTTGTTTTATCTCTGAGCGGCACTTTTTTTGCAGTGCCATGGGCTAAATGGCCAGGTCAAATGGAGAAGGCTCAGTGAAGGTTGGAGGAGAGGACCCACTGGAACAACAATTTCAAAAAAGCAATTCCAATTTCAAATGTCCCGCAAAGCTAACAGCCTATCTTCAGGAAAATAATATATTGACATTTTACTATTTCAGTTGAAAATTTTGACATTAAATAATATGTTCTCCAATCCCATCGATGTCCCCTATTGACCGAGGGTAGGGTGGGTAGTTTTGCTGGTTGGGTTGTTTTAGCTCTGAGCGGCACTTTTTTGCACACCATGGGCTAAATGGCCAGGTCACATGGACCCCGAAGGCTCAGAGAAGGTTGGGGGAGGGGACCCACTGGAACAGCTGTTGGGAGACAGATGGTAGCCTCCCGTCAAGGCCATCCAGCGTGTTCTTCAACGTTGGGTTGTTTTACCTCTGAGCGGCACTTTTTTGCACACCATGGGCTAAATGGCCAGGTCACATGGACCCCGAAGGCTCAGAGAAGGTTGGGGGGAGGGGACCCACTGGAAGAGCTGTTGGGAGACAGATGGTAGCCTCCCGTCAAGGCCATCCAGCGTGTTCTTTAACATTGGGTTGTTTTACCTCTGAGCGGCACTTTTTTGCACACCATGGGCTAAATGGCCAGGTCACATGGACCCCGAAGGCTCAGAGAAGGTTGGGGGAGGGGACCCACTGGAACAGCTGTTGGGAGACAGATGGTAGCCTCCCGTCAAGGCCATCCAGCGTGTTCTTTAACATTGGGTTGTTTTACCTCTGAGCGGCACTTTTTTGCACACCATGGGCTAAATGGCCAGGTCACATGGACCCCGAAGGCTCAGAGAAGGTTGGGGGAGGGGACCCACTGGAACAGCTGTTGGGAGACAGATGGTAGACTCCCGTCAAGGCCATCCAGCGTGTTCTTTAACGTGCACAGAGCATGGCTCTCCCGCACACGGGGACACGGCTTAACGTCACATCCGACGGACGGCGGCCTTTCCAAGCCCATCGATGTCCCCTACTGACAGTGGGTAGGGCGGGGAGTTTTGCGGAGATAAATCTCAACCCTGACTCAGCTGAGACTTGAACCTGGGAACTACAGATTACGAGCCTGGCGCGCTACCGACTGAGCCACCCCCGCCCCCTTGTTACCTGGACATTTAGCCCATTGTGTGCAAGAAAAAGTGCCGCTCAGAGGTAAAACAACCAACCAATTTAAAAAGCAAGCACATAAAAAAAACACCAGAAAAAAAAAATCGGTAATAGTTTTAAAAATTGTATCTTTACATCGCTTAATGCGAAAAATGAAATAAAAAAAACTACCGCCTAGTACATTTTTTTTTCTCCTTTTCCTATTTCACGTTCTTTTCTCTGGAAATGTTTTCTAAATGGATCAATGTCTTTATCTGAAAACAAATGAGCTTTTCGAGATAATTCAGCTGTAACGCGAAAGAAGGGAAAGGTTCAGTTCTCTCTGCACAACACGCGTGAGGTGTGTTTATGAAAAGCCTGCTGTTGGAGCTCGAGTCAGGCAGTGGAATGCCTTGTGAGAATTGACCCACCTGGTGGAAGAAGACTGCTTTAGCCCCGTCTCGTATCGGAAAATTTAGAGCTAGCACGACACGGTCATCAGAAACTGCAGCTAGCACCGCAGCGAACTGTTCAGGTTGTTTAGGGAGCTGCGTAAGGGCTGGTTAGGAGGAGGGAGATTTTACAGTTTCGAGGTTGTGTAGGAGGATGTTTTAGGTTTGGGTTTTGGAGTTGAAAAAAAATATGTTATTTGTTTTTTTTTAGCGTCATGTGTACTTAATTTGCGTTTTGTGTCTATAGACGTTGAATTTCTTACCAAGCTTAAAAATGTTGTATATTTAATAGCTTTCTTAGGCTCACGGCGGTTGACTAGAAATTGGAAATGTGGGCTATTATTTTTTTTAAATTTCGATGGTGAAAGTGCTCGTTAAATGAAAACGATGGTGTTTGTCGTTAGTGTTTACATATCCTTAACAACATTTTTGTCATTAAGGTTGTTTTTTTTTTTGTCTTTAACGACTTTTTTGTCGTTAAGGGGATTTTGTCTTTAATGACATTTTTGTTGTTAAATAACGTTTTGAAGTTAACAGTGAACACTATATATCAGTGGTTCTCAACCTTTTATGCTTCACGTACCCCCTGGAAATGTGTATGTAACTGGCGTACCCCTTGTATAGGTAGATAAAACTATAGTTATAGTATACAATGGGAATAAAATAAAACATATATATATATCAGTGGTTCTCAACCTTTTATGCTTCACGTATCCCCTGGAAATGTGTATGTAACTGGTGTACCCCTTGTATAGATAGATAAAACTATAATTATAGTATAACAATGGGAATAAAATAAAACATATATATATATATATCAGTGGTTCTCAACCTTTTATGCTTCATGTACCCCCTGAAAATGTGTATGTAACTGGCGTACCCCTTGTATAGATAGATAAAACTATAATTATAGTATAACAATGGGAATAAAATAAAACATATATATATATATCAGTGGTTCTCAACCTTTTATGCTTCATGTACCCCCTGGAATTGTGTATGTAACTGGCGTACCCCTTGTATAGATAGATAAAACTATAGTTATAGTATAATAATGGGAATAAAATAAAACATATATATCAGTGGTTCTCAACCTTTTATGCTTCACGTACCTCCTGGAAATGTGTATGTAACTGGCGTACCCCTTGTATAGATAGATAAAACTATAATTATAGTATAACAATGGGAATAAAATAAAACATATATATATATCAGTGGTTCTCAACCTTTTATGCTTCATGTACCCCCTGAAAATGTGTATGTAACTGGCGTACCCCTTGTATAGATAGATAAAACTATAGTTATAGTATAACAATGAGAATAAAATAAAACATATATATCAGTGGTTCTCAACCTTTTATGCTTCACGTACCCCCTGGAAATGTGTAGGTAACTGGCGTACCCCTTGTATAGATAGATAAAACTATAGTTATAGTATAACAATGGGAATAAAATAAAACATATATATCAGTGGTTCTCAACCTTTTATGCTTCACGTACCCTCTGGAAATGTGTATGTAACTGGCGTACCCCTTGTATAGATAGATAAAACTATAGTTATAGTATAAGATTGGGAATAAAATAAAACATATATATCAGTGGTTCTCAACCTTTTATGCTTCACGTACCCCCTGGAAATGTGTATGCAACTGGCGTACCCCTTGTATAGGTAGATAAAACTATAGTTATAGTATAACAATGGGAATAAAATAAAACATATATATATATATCAGTGGTTCTCAAACTTTTATGCTTCATGTACCCCCTGAAAATGTGTATGTAACTGGCGTACCCCTTGTATAAATAGATAAAACTATAGTTATAGTATAACAATGAGAATAAAATAAAACATATATATCAGTGGTTCTCAACCTTTTATGCTTCACGTACCCCCTGGAAATGTGTAGGTAACTGGCGTACCCCTTGTATAGATAGATAAAACTATAGTTATAGTATAACAATGGGAATAAAACATATATATCAGTGGTTCTCAACCTTTTATGCTTCACGTACCCCCTGGAAATGTGTATGTAACTGGCGTACCCCTTGTATAGATAGATAAAACTATAGTTATAGTATAACAATGGGAATAAAATAAAACATATATATCAGTGGTTCTCAACCTTTTATGCTTCACGTACCCTCTGGAAATGTGTATGTAACTGGCGTACCCCTTGTATAGATAGATAAAACTATAGTTATAGTATAAGATTGGGAATAAAATAAAACATATATATCAGTGGTTCTCAACCTTTTATGCTTCACGTACCCCCTGGAAATGTGTATGTAACTGGCGTACCCCTTGTATAGATAGATAAAACTATAATTATAGTATACCAATGGGAATAAAATAAAACATATATATATATACCAGTGGTTCTCAACCTTTTATGCTTCATGTACCCCCTGGAATTGTGTATGTAACTGGCGTACCCCTTGTATAGATAGATAAAACTATAGTTATAGTATAATAATGGGAATAAAATAAATCATATATATCAGTGGTTCTCAACCTTTTATGCTTCACGTACCTCCTGGAAATGTGTATGTAACTGGCGTACCCCTTGTATAGATAGATAAAACTATAGTTATAGTACAACAATGGGAATAAAATAAATCATATATATCAGTGGTTCTCAACCTTTTATGCTTCATGTACCCCATGGAAATGTGTGTATGTAACTGGCGTAGATATACTATAGTTATAGATGATACGTATATACGTAGATAAAACTATCGTTGGATGGGACGTTAAGCCGTGGCCCCGTGTGCGGGAGAGCCATACCCTGTGCACGTCAAAGAACACGCTGGATGGCCTTGACGGGAGGCTACCATCTGTCTCCCAACTGCTGTTCCAGTGGGTCCCCTCCCCCAATCTTCTCTGAGCCTTCGGGTCCATGTGACCTGGCCATTTAGCCCATGGTGTGCAAAAAAAGTGCCGCTCAGAGGTAAAACAACCCAACCCGTCAACGCCATCTAGCGTGTTCTTTAACGTGAACATTGCATAGCTTTCCTACAGACAGAAACACGTCTTAATATCCTACCCAACGGACGGCGGCCTTCCCAAGCCCATCGGTATCCCCTACTGATCGAGAGAAGAAAGTTTTACGAAGATAAATCTCAACGCTGTCCCAGTTGAGACTCGAACCTTGGAACTACAGATTACGAGCCTGAAGCGTCAGCGACTGAGTCACGCCACCCCCAACCTAGATAATGTGACACTACTTTAAGAATATAAACTTAACTAAAGTGTACATTACATTTTAGAATTTTTTAAACACAAGAAAGGGTCCATATTGTGTAGAAATATTTGCAGAATATAGACTAAGACGGGACAAACTACGATCTGCCAGCTCTTTGTGTGTGCGGTCCGCGAGCTACTGATGACAAGCAAATTAAGTTTGGAAAAGGGTTGGGTTACCTCTGAGCGGCACTTTTTTGCACACCATGGGCTAAATGGCCAGGACATATGGACCCCGAAGGCTCAGAGAAGGTAGGGGACCCACTGGAACAGCTGTTGGGAGACAAATGGTAGCCCCCGTCAAGGCCATCCAGTGTGTTCTTTAACGTGCACAGGGTATGGCTCTCCCGTATACGGAGCCACGGCTTAACGCCCCATCCGACGGACGGTGGCCTTTCAAAGCCCATCGGTGTCCCCTACTGACCGTGGGTAGGGCGGGGAATTTTGCGGAGATAAATCTCAACGCTGACCCAGCTGGGACTCGAACCTGGGAACTACAGATTACGAGCCTTGCTCGCTACCGACTGAGCCACCCCCGCTCCCGTTTGGAAAAGGAAAAAAGAACATATAGAGTACAAGAAGTCCAACTTCGGATAATTCTTATTAAACTTATTTCAAAAATTTAAATTGGTTACGTTTAATTTTTTTTTTTTTGTTTTGGTTATACATACGTTACTGATTTATATATTTCTTTTGTCATTTCCATAAAACATTTTCCGTGCATTTCCACCATTTTTAAAAAAAATCAAATTTACACACCAGAAATTATTTCACATTTCAGAATCTCATTATTGGCTACTCAATGCTAAAACCAAACAAAACGAATAACAAAATCTTCCTATCCTAAATTCAAACGAATAAAAAAACCTCGTCCTATCCTTAATACAACGAATAAAACTCTTCTATCCTTAATTCAAACAAATAAAAACGAACTTTTCCTATCCTAAATTCAAAAGAATAAAAAAACCTCGTCCTATCCTTAATAAAAACGAATAAAACTCTTCTATCCTTAATTCAAACGAATAAAAAAAACTTTTCCTATCCTAAATTCAAACGAATAAAATAAACCTCTTCCTATCCTTAATTCAAAAGAATAAAAAAAATAACTCTTTCTCTCCTTAATTCAAACGTATAAAACTCTTCTAACTTTAATTCAAACGAATAAAACTCTTTTTTATTCGTTTGAATTAACGATGGGAAGAGTGTTTTTTATTCTTTTGAATTAAGGATAGAACTCTTCCTATCCTTAAATCAAACGAATAAAACTCTTCTATCCTTAATTCGAACGAATAAAACTCTTCTATCCTTAATTCAAAAGAATATAAAAAAATTCTATCCTTAATTCAAACGAATAAAACTCTTCTATCCTTAACTCAAATGAAAAAAAACTCTTCCTATCTTTAATTCTTAAAAAAACTCTTCCTCTCCTTAATTAAAACGCGTTGGGGGGATTCTCCTTATCCTTAATTTAAACGAATAAAAAAAAAACTTCCTATTCTTAATTCAATCGGGAGGGGGAATTCTTCTTATCCTTATTTCAAAAGAGTTGAGAATAAACACTTCCTATCCTTAATTAAAACGAGATAAGAGAAAACCACTTCCTAGCCTCCACTACTCGGAGATCTTTTTTCCCTCGCAATTTAATGGCGCGCACGTAAGATGAAATCCCCCATCCACAAGCTCCTAAAAGCAATACTCCAGAAAATATACCTCAAGAGCAACAATATCTCCTCCTAATGCAGACAGCGTTTTAAGATATACACACACTCGAGAAAAATTCCATCCATCTCCTCATCCCTCATGAATATTTGAGTTGCAAAAGTCATCAACCACGTCAACTCGGTAAATGTATAGACAAGAAATATGACACGAACAGCCACTAACAACCGCCAAACCAATAGTTTTCGGCTGTGTTCCGAGCGCCGAGCACTGAACCGAGTCTGCAACATCCATGAAGTCAAGGGGTTTTCACTAAGAAAACCAGGAGCGACTTTCTCCATCGCTAGAGGCAAGAATCATCAACCAAGAATCCAGCTCATGCTACATATTTTATTACCCATCTCAACTCGCATGACACACACTCTCGCCTCCTTTCCATGCTGCATCCGCTCCCGCCTTCCCTCCTACTCGAGCTTATTCCCCCTCCCTTCATCTACTATTCGCGAATGATCACGTGGTATGAGATATTCTCCCTCTTCTGTTGAGCAACAGATAAGCCAGCCTCTCTCCCAGAGTCAAACAACAAGCAGAGCAGGCGCCGCCAACCATTCATTATTAATCATAAGCCCTGTTCCCATGGAGACGACGGCATCTGTCTCTGGCCTTGACCTTTGACCCCACACAGCAGCAGGATGGCGGAGACTTGGGGTGGTGGTCGAACTTGGAAACAAAAGAGCGACTACCAGCGACTAATAAATAAATGGGCATCACATTGTAATGGGGGCTAGACACATGATGAAACTGATGACGCCTGTTCGTTTCCTGTTTTTAAATGTTTTTTTACTTTTCAGTCTGGTGTCTTTCAACACATTACAGTGATCCGAGAATGCTTGTTCCAATAAGTGATGTTTCCGGATTGCTTGTGCATGTCAATTATTTAGTTTAGATAAATATCTTGCTCTGGAAGTATTTACATTTGCAGAATACCGTTTATTTTTAATGGACTGTTCGAAATAATTAAAAGAAAAAATAGGCACATGGATTAGGTTGCTTTACTTCTGAGCTGCACTTTTTTTTTGCACGTAGTGGGCTAAGTTGCCAGGTCACAAGTACCCCGAGAAGAAAGAGAGGGGACCACTGGGAAGCTGTTAGGAGACAGGTTCCAATCAAGGCCATCCCGGTGTGTTCTTTAATATACACAGGGTAGGACTCTCCCGCACACGGGGCCACGGCTTTACGTCCCGTCCGACGGACGGCAGTCTTTCCAAGCCTATCGGTGTCCCCTACTGACCAAAGACAGAACGAGGAGTTTTACAGAGATAAATCTCAACGCTGGCTCAAATGGGTTGGGTTGGGTTGTTTACCTCTTAGCGGCACTTTTTTGCACACCATGGGCTAAATGGCCAGGTCACATGGACCCCGAAGGCTCAGAGAAGGTTGGGGGAGGGGACCCACTGGAACAACTGTTGGGAGACAGATGGTAGCCTCCCGTCAAGGCCATCCAGAATGTTCTTTAACGTGCATATGGTATCGCTCTCCCGCACATACGGAGCCACGGCTTAACGTCCCATCCGACGGACGGCGGCCTTTCCAAGCCCATCGGTGTCCCCTACTGACCATGGGCAGGGCGGGGAATTTTGCGGAGATAAATCTCAACGCTGACCCAGCTGGGACTCGAACCTGGGAACTACAGATTACGGGCCTGGCGCGCTACCGACTGAGCCACCCCCGCCCCTGGCTCAAATGGGACTCGAACCTGGGAACTGCAGATTACGAGCCTGACGCGTTTGAGCCACTCCGCCCGAAACCCAATAGTTCAGAAAAGATTAGAGAAGGGAACACTGTTAGGAAATAGATGGTAACCTCCCGTCAAGGTCATCCAGCGTGCTCTTTAACGTGCACGGGGTATGTATGACTCTCCTGCACACAAAACCACGGCTTTCTCATCCGACAGACATCGACCTTTCCAAGCCCAACAGCGTGACCTTTCTTACCGAGGGAAAGATGGGAGTTTAGTGGAGAGAAATCTCAAAGATAGCTAGCTGGTACAATTGGGACTCGAACCTGGGAATTGCAGATTATGAGCCTGGCGCGCTACGGCTGAGCAAACTCCGCCCTCAAAAAAGAGAATTGGGAATATTTTTTTTTAAACATTTTTCTCTTGTTTATATATTGTTCCTGTGATCGCAATATTGTTTTTTTAAATAAGTATACTCCCTCGAGCAGCTGCTTGCCACAGAGGCCTGACGGGAGCTTGTCAGTTTATATGTCATAGTAGAAAGTCTGTGAGGATGGCAGGACCTCAGCAGAAAAACAACAATACAGTCGCTCAAAAAAATATCCGAACACTGTGGTTGATTACAGAATTCAGAAAAAATATCTGGAACGTGTACAGCAACTGTACACGCTCCAGTTACCGTTCACAACAAACTGGAGCGTGTGCAGTTACTGCACACGCTCCAGTTTTGCTGTGAACGGTAACTGCACACGCTCAATATTTCTGTGAGTAGGCCCACACGATCCAGGTTTTTGTGAGATCACACGATCCAATGTGCTGTGAACATCAACCGCTGCAGTTTGCTGTGAACGGTAACTGCACACGCTCAATATTTCTGTGAGTGGGCCCACACGATCCAGGTTTTTGTGAGCTCACACGATCCAATGTGCTGTGAACTTCAACCGCAACCGCTCCAGTTTTCTGTGAACGGTAACTGCACACGCTCAATATTTCTGTGAGTGGGCCCACACGATCCAATGTGCTGTAGTATAAAATCTGTGAGGATAGCAAGACCTCAGCAGAAAAACAACACAAACATCCATGCCTTACCCGGGGCTCGAACCCAGGTCCAAGCGCGCTAACCATTCGGTCACGGGGAGGCAGGTGTGGCTCAGTCGGTAGCGCGACAGGCTCGTAATCTACAGTTCCCAGATTCGAGTCCCAGCTGGGTCAGCGTTGAGATTTATCTCCGCAGAATTCCTCGCCCTGCCCACGGTCAGTAGGGGACACCGGTAGGCTTGGAAAGGCCACCGTCCGTTGGATAGGACATTTAGCCGTTGTCAGTGTTCGGGAGAGCCATACCCTGTGCACGTTAAAGAACACGCTGGATGGCCTTGACGGTAGGCTACCATCTGTCTCCCAACAGCTGTTCCAGTGGGTCCCCTCCCCCAAGCTTCTCTTAGCCTTCGGGGTCCATGTGACCTGGCCATTTAGCCCATGGTGTGCAAAAAAGTGCCACTCAGAGGTAAAACAACCCAACGTTAAAGAACACGCTGGATGGCCTTGACGGGAGGCTACCATCTGTCTCCCAACAGCTATTCCAGTGGGTCCCCTCCCCCAAGCTTCTCTTAGCCTTAGGAGTCCATGTGACCTGCCCATTTAGCCCATGGTGTGCAAAAAAGTGCCGCTCAGAGGTAAAACAACCCAACCCATTCGGTCAGAGGACGGGTATATTGTTTTTTGACCGAAGCAAAACACAGGAAAATACTTTACTAATGACAGATCCCATTCATCAATTCAAAAAAAGAAGAATCATTAAGTCGATTGATTGACCGATTAGAAGATGTCCACAAAAGGATAACGAATTGTATTAATACACGGAGCAAAATAAAAACATTGAGTGTTGGCATGTTGCTTGAAATAACGATCCTTCCCATAGAGATTGACAGCAAGAAAAAAACATTTGGGTTAAGAGCACGTGAAGTGGAACCGGTTCGAAGTGTTTCGGCCCTCAAGGCTTCCCTAAGAGACCAGATTGTCTGCAAAAGGACTCTAAGCAAATACACATTGTCAAGGTTTGATATTCTAAAAAAAAGAACATTCATAGATGCCAGGGTTAACGGAAGTGACGATGAATAGAGCGAGTTTCTTCATAAAGGTAAAAAAAAAACTTCAGTTACTTCCGCAAAATACAAATTCCATTGTTCAGCACTATTCGATGGCCGTCCTTCGTCAGAAACAAATGTTCCGACCTTCGGGCAGACTCTTCCTGTGTGAATGACTGCGATTCGAATCTTGGTGGCAATTGAAACGAATAAACAATGAGGTTCGATGACACGTGATGTCAGTCTAGTTTTCTTCCGGCTTAAGAGACGGAATAAATGGTTTTTATTTTGTTGTTGCGAAAAGGTCAACGAACCGAAGAAGAGATTATCACCTGTAGTCCGTTATTTCCGAATGAACTAGTTAGTTTTTTCTGCACACGGAGCACATTTTTAAATTAACGATTCAGCGTTTTCTTTAATCACTCTTCAGTCATGCCAAAAGGTGTTTTCAGTCACCCCAAAAAAGGAGTCTCCAGTCATTCTAAAGGGTCCCCAGTTATTCTAAAGGGTCCCCAGTCATACTAAGTGGTCTCCAAACATTCTAAAGGATCTCCAGTCATAGTAAGGAGTCTCCCGCCACCTAAAGGATTCCCAGTCATACTAAGTGATCTCCAAACATTCTAAAGGGTCTCTAGTCATAGTAAGGAATCTCCCGCCACCTAAAGGATTCCCAGTCATACTAAGTGGTCTCCAAACATTCTAAAAGGTCTCCAGTCATTGGTAGGAATCTCCCGCCTCCTAAAGGATTCCCAGTCATACTAAGTGGTCTCCAAACATTCTAAAGGGTCTCTAGTCATAGTAAGGAATCTCCCGCCACCTAAAGGATTCCCAGTCATACTAATTGGTCTCCAAACATTCTAAAGGGTCTCCAGTCATTGGTAGGAATCTCCTGCCACCTAAAGGATTCCCAGTCATGCTAAGTGGTCTCCAAACATTCTAAAGGATCTCCAGTCATACTAAGTGGTCTCCAAACATTCTAAAAGGTCTCCAGTCATGGTAAGGAGTCTCCCGCCACCTAAAGGCTCTCCAGTCACACTAAATGACCTCCAGTCCAGGTTAAAGAGAGATAGTCATGTTAAAGAACCTTCTGTTACATTAGAGGATCCAGTTATATTAAGAATTTATTAATTATATTGAATTACTCATATTGAAAAGTCTTCAAATTATATTAAAAATCCCAAATCACACTAGGAACTGTTATGACGTAAAAACGATTCCACCCGTAATCAGGGGCGGGGGTGGCTCAGTCGGTAGCGCGCCAGGCTCGTAATCTGTAGTTCCTAGGTTCGAGTCCCAGCTGGGTCAGCGTTGAGATTTATCTCCGCAAAATTCCCCGCCCTGCCCACGGTCACTAGGGGACACCGATGGGCTTGGAAAGGCCGCCGTCCGTCGGAAGGGACGTTAAGCCGTGACCCCGTGTGCGGGAGAGCCATACCCTGTGCACGTTAAAGAACACGCTGGATGGCCTTGACGGGAGGCTACCATCTGTCTCCCAACAGCTGTTCCAGTGGGTCCCCTCCCCCAACCTTCTCTGATCCTTCGGGGTCCATGTGACCTGGCCATTTAGCCCATGGTGTATAAAAAAGTGCCGCTCAGAGGTAAAACAACCCAACCCAAATCCACCCGTAATCACATGTAACAACTTCGTCAAGGAAAATATAACCACAAAAAAAGTACCAACTTTAAATTAGTGTCTGAAATTTTTTTTCAAAATGAAAAGGTTACAAAAAAAAAATCCAATGCATTTTCAGATCTCCCGTGCAGCAATCATTAAAAGAAAGTTTCTTCGTTTTCCGATACCCTCTCCTCCTTAAAAAAATGAAGTTTTCCTGAGCTTGAAATTGGTAAATGATTTCCTATAGCAACGAGAGCGAGGAACATAATCCGGGATGAGAGGGAGAAAAATGCTTACGAAAGAGACAAAAGGCGTCGGAAAAGATGTCGTTACGGGTTGTTCCTCGATCTGTTCGGCAAAAGGAGGTTAATGTGTGGCGGATGGAACAAGGACTGGGAGAAGCTGTGACGGAGCGAGGGGAGGAGGAGGAGGAGAAGTGGAAATGACGTCTGAGGGCGATGCGACGTGTATGGCAAAGTGGACAGAGATCTCGTCACTGTTACTCTACTTCCTGCTCAAAAAAAAGCGGAAAAAAAAATTCTCTTTCTTTTTCAATAGTAAAAGTTTAGAGATCATGATTTCGTTATCCTTACAGTTCATCGCAGAGAACTGTAAGGATGAGCTCTAGGTTCGCAGAGATTCTAGCAGAGAGTTCTATGGACCCCGAAGGCTCAGAGAAGGTTTGGGACACATGGACCCCGAAGGCTCAGAGAAGGTTTGGGACACATGGACCCCGAAGGCTCAGAAAAGGTTGGGGGAGGGGACCCACTGAAACAGCTGTTGGGAGACAGATGGTTGCTTCCCGTCAAGGCCATCCAGCGTGTTCTTTAACGTTGGGTTGTTTTACCTCTGAGCGGCACTTTTTTGCACACCGTTGGCTAAATGGCCAGGTCACATGGACCCCGAAGTCTCAGAGAAGGTTGGGGGACGGGACCCACTGGAACAGCTGTTGGGAGACAGATGGTAGCCTCCCGTCAAGGCCATCCAGCGTGTTCTTTAAAGTGCACAGGGTATGGCTCTCCCGCACACGGAGCCACGCCGCGATTTAAGAAGACGCTTTTGCGTCAAGGGTATGGGACTATGTTCAGTTAGAGCAGAGGTTCCCAAATTTATTTGTCCTACCTCCCCCTTTTCAGAAAAAAAAAATTACTCAGCGCCCCCACTGGAAATCTACCTTCATTAAGTGAACAAACAAAAAGATGCAGTGACAAATTTGCGTTCTTTTATGTATCTCTATTTCTACCTACGTCCTACAACATATTTACAACAACATCTTTCGTTACTAAGACACCTTGAAGCTTGAAATTATAAAATTATTTATTAAAATCAACCATAGTAACATTCGCATTAAAAAAAAATACCCCCTCAAGCAGCTGCTTGCCACAGAGGTCTGACAGGAACCTGTCAGTTTATATGCCATAGTAGAAGGTCTGTGAGGATGGCAGGACCTCAGCAGAAAAACGACACATACATCCATGCCTTAATCCGGGGCTCGAACCCCCGTTAAAAAATCCGTTAGGATTATTCATCTCAACGCTGACCCAGCTGGGACTCGAACCTGGGAACTGCAGATTGCATTGAACTTGGTTGTGCATTCAAATAACAGAGAAGCATCCCTGTACCTGTTGTACATAATATAAAGTCCTTAATCTTTACATAGCACTGTTCATTCTCCATAACTTTGGATTTATGTGGTTACCTCACATGACTCTGAATAAGTTGGCTTATCACACTATGCTCAGTTAATGCAGTTGGATCCCCCATTGCTCAAGTAAATATAATGGCACCGTTCATTACCATACTGTGGTAATTACACATGTGAATTGCATACTGCAACGGAGGGACTCCAATTGAATTAGCTATCGTACTAGGGCTGCTCCTGGCGCATTAACCGGCTCGAAAACTCTCTTAGAGTAGAGAAAATCTTGGCAATTAACGGACAGTTTAAGTGATGAACTTCTTTCATTTTATCTGTTAATTAAATTCGTTTCTCCAGGTGGCTCCACTTGAGGCCCAAAACAATTAGTCGAAACTGGGCAAGATGACATTGATAGTGAAGGCCATGATAGTTCACTTGATGACGTCATGATTGGTGGGATATATATATATATTTTATTATTATTTTGTGTAATATTATTACAGGTTGTTTTAAGACAAAACAAATAAATGAATAAAACAATAATCAATAACAATAATTAAATTTGTATTTTCTTAGAAGTTTGCTTTTTTGTAAATTTGTAATATTTCTGTAAGAATAATATATTTAATGTTTTATTCGTTGTTAGGTATATCCTAAGGCTACCTGTAATAATACTATAATAAAACTCATTAAAATATAAAAATTTAAAATTTACCTTCGTTCATGAAAACTTTAGAACAGTTGTTCACGGTCTTAATTTTGTAGTTATGACTAGAGGCTCTATTTTATTAATATTTTGTACTATATTACTGCAGGTTGCTTTGTGATACGTTTAATAAATGACTGAAATAATTAATAATAATAAATAATTTTTAATCTAAGAATATTACTATTTTTGTATTTTGTACTATTGCTGTAAAAATAATATCTTTAATATTTTATTCATTTGTTAGGCATATTATAAATCTACCTAATAATAATAGAGATAAATTAATAAAACATTTCTCTCCATTCGTGATGTCATACAAATTCTTTTCGTGCCTTTAATCAACAATGTAGATTATGATTTAGATATTTGTAAATGTGACGTTTCATTGCGTTGGGTTGTTTAAATTCCGAGAACTTTTTTATTATCATACAGAGTAGGTTAAACTTTGAGGTACAAACTATTAGTTATTCAAATGGGCAAGTCACAAAAGGTTCAGAAACATTCGGAAAGGGAATCTAATGGACACTAATTTCAAAAGGGAAATCACTGAAGAGTTTCGCAAACACTTCAAAGCTCAGAAGCAGAGTCAAAGGAAAACCACTGAGGAGTTTCTCAAACAGCTTCAAAGGGAACTCACTGAGGAGTTTCTCAAACAGCTTCAAAATCAGAAGTCGTTTCAAAGGAAACCACTGAGGAGTTTCTCAAACAGCTTCAGAAGCAGTTTCAAATGGAAACCTCTGAGGAGTTTCTGAAACAGCTTCAAAAGCTCAGAAGTAGTTTCAAAGAAACCACTGAGGAGTTTCTCAAACAGCTTCAAAATCAGAAGTCGTTTCAAAGGGAACCACTGAGGAGTTTCTCAAACAGCTTCAAAATCAGAAGTCGTTTCAAAGGAAACCACTGAGGAGTTTCTCAAACAGCTTCAAAATCAGAAGTCGTTTCAAAGGAAACCACTGAGGAGTTTCTCAAACAGCTTCAGAAGCAGTTTCAAATGGAAACCTCTGAGGAGTTTCTCAAACAGCTTCAAAAGCTCAGAAGTAGTTTCAAAGGGAACCACTGAGGAGTTTCTCAAACAGCTTCAAAAGCTCAGATGTAGTTTCAAAGGGAACTCACTGAGGAGTTTCTCAAACAGCTTCAAAATCAGAAGTCGTTTCAAAGGGAACCACTGAGGAGTTTCTCAAACAGCTTCAAAATCAGAAGTCGTTTCAAAGGAAACCACTGAGGAGTTTCTCAAACAGCTTCAAAATCAGAAGTCGTTTCAAAGGAAACCACTGAGGAGTTTCTCAAACAGCTTCAGAAGCAGTTTCAAATGGAAACCTCTGAGGAGTTTCTCAAACAGCTTCAAAAGCTCAGAAGTAGTTTCAAAGGGAACCACTGAGGAGTTTCTCAAACAGCTTCAAAATCAGAAGTAGTTTCAAAGGGAACCACTGAGGAGTTTCTCAAACAGCTTCAAAATCAGAAGTCGTTTCAAAGGGAACCACTGAGGAGTTTCTCAAACAGCTTCAGAAGCAGTTTCAAATGGAAACCTCTGAGGAGTTTCTCAAACAGCTTCAAAAGCTCAGAAGTAGTTTCAAAGGGAACCACTGAGGAGTTTCTCAAACAGCTTCAAAAGCTCAGATGTAGTTTCAAAGGGAACTCACTGAAGAGTTTCTCAAACAGCTTCAAAATCAGAAGTCGTTTCAAAGGGAACCACTGAGGAGTTTCTCAAACAGCTTCAGAAGCAGTTTCAAATGGAAACCTCTGAGGAGTTTCTCAAACAGCTTCAAAAGCTCAGAAGTAGTTTCAAGGGGAACCACTGAGGAGTTTCTCAAACAGCTTCAAAAGCTCAGATGTAGTTTCAAAGGGAACTCACTGAGGAGTTTCTCAAACAGCTTCAGAAGCTCAGAATCAGTTTCAAAGTGAACCCACTGAAAAGTTTCTCAAACAGCTTCAAAGCTCAGATGCGTTTTTCAAAAGATAACCCACTGAAGAGTTTCACAAGAGCTTCAAAGCTCAGAAAGCATATATCGAAAAGAGAAACCATTGAACAGCATATCTCTGTAAATATAAATAATAATAATGGGGCATAAATTTGTCTAAATATTGCGTGTTTGTAAATAAAAGTTTATGTTTTGAAAAGTTTGATTTCTTCACCTGAATAAACACTTTTATTATGTAGAGTATATTTTACCTCTAAGCGGCACTTTTTGCACGCAATGGGTTAAATGACCAGGTCACAAGGACCCTAAGGGCTCAAAGAAGGTTGGGGAAAGGTTATCTACTGGCCAGCTGTTAGGAAAAAATGGTAGCCTACCGCCAAGGCCATCCAGAATGTTCTTTAAATTGCACAGAGTATGGCTCTTCCGCACACGAGGCACGACTTTACTCACATCCGACGGACGGTGACCTTACCAAGCTCATCGGTGTCCCCTACTGACGGTGGGTAGGGCGGAGAATTTTAAATAAAATAAAAAATAAATACCCCCTCAAGCAGCTGCTTGCCACAGAGGTCTGACAGAAGCCTGTCAGTTTATATGCCATAACAGAAGGTCTGTGAGGATGGCAGGCCCTCAGCAGAAAACCGATACATACATCCATGACTTACCCGGGGCTCGAACCCAGATCCCGTAGATCAGTAGTCAAGCGCGCTAACCACTCGTACGGAAATAAAAACTCAATGCTGGCGCAAATGGGTGTAGAACCTGAGAACTACAGATTATGAAACTGGCGCGCTACCGAGTGAACCATTCCAGTCCCAAATTCTCTTTAGTAGGGTGAGAACCGAACTCACGACCTCTGAAACATATCAGCCAATGAGCAGGAAGCTTAGCGGTCAGAGCACCCGCTAAGCTTCCTACCTCTGTAAAGACGCTCGGTGATAAATCACATTTACTCACAAATGTTGAGTTAAAAACCACTGTTCTACAAAAGAAGGAAAAAGTTGATTATCGATAGACAGACAAGCGACAGTGTGAAAAACATTAGCTTTTTTTTTCTGAAAACTTAATGCCGAATGCAGCTGAAAGGCAAAGATAAAAATGCTACGAAAAATCCACGAGAAGCAGAGAAAATGAAATCTCGATAGCAACTAGAAACGAAAATTAAGCGTCCATTCTAGTTCGACATGTCAGATGAAAAAACTGAAGAGCCTAGGGCATAATTAACTCATCCTTACCCAATGTCCTCTTCCTCCAAATTCTCCATGCATTTATGTCATTCCCTGTTCAATCAACAGACGTTCAAAAAATGAGGATCTCGCTGGGAATTTTCCTGTTAAGTCAGACTGATGCTTTGGGTTTGGCAGCTCTTTGGTTTCCTTTCCTATTACCGTTGAAACGTGCTCAGAATCATTAGTGTCCCATATATCACACCGACTGCCAACTTCTTTCCTCACAATCAGAGGGGAATTAACCTCCTGAACGGAATTCCTCAGTAAATGGACTTGGTTCCAGCATTCTGCCTCCTCTTATTTTCTGTCGTCTCTTCTTTTAGTCTCTTCTTTTAGTTTCCTCTCTCCTTGAAGTCTCTGATGACTTCAGGCTTGTTTGGAAATAGTGGAAGAGATCTCAGTCCGTTTTCCGATCGAAGATTTTCCGAAAAACTGTTTTACTTCGGAGAATTTTTGTTGTTGTTGTTGTTGTTGTTTATTTCCATCCAATGGCGCAATCTCTAAACAACACTTTTTTGGCGCATTATGAGTTAAAAAGCTAAGTCACAAGGACCCCTGGGGCGGGGGTAGCTCAGTCGGTAGCGCGCCAGGCTCGTAATCTGTAGTTCCCAGGTTCGAGTCCCAGCTGGGTTAGCGTTGAGATTTATCTCCGCAAAATTTCCCCGCCTTGCCCACGGTCAGTAGGGGACACCGATGGGCTTGAAAAGGCCGCCGTCCGTCGCATGGGACGTTAAGCCGTGGCCCCGTGTGCGGGAGAGCCATACCCTGTGCACGTTAAAGAACACGCT
Source organism: Ryuthela nishihirai (assembly GCA_038380435.1). Classification (NCBI taxonomy): domain Eukaryota; kingdom Metazoa; phylum Arthropoda; class Arachnida; order Araneae; family Heptathelidae; genus Ryuthela; species Ryuthela nishihirai. The sequence continues at coordinate 15,939,581 of JAWZYU010000002.1, read as the reverse complement.
GGATGGCCTCGACGGGAGGCTACCATCTGTCTCCCAACAGCTGTACCAGTGGGTCCCCTCCCCCAACCTTCTCTGAGCCTTCGGGGTCCATGTGACCTGGCCATTTAGCCCATTGTGTGCAAAAAAGTGCCGCTCAGAGGTAAAACAACCCAACGTTAAAGAACACGCTGGATGGCCTTGACGGGAGGCTACCATCTGTCTCCCAACAGCTGTTCCAGTGGGTCCCCTCCCCCAACCTTCTCTGAGCCTTCGGGGTCCTTGTGGCCTGGCCATTTAGCCCATGGTGTGGCAAAAAAGTGCCGCTCAGAGGTAAAACAACCCAACGTTAAAGAACAAGCTGGATGGCCTTGACGGGAGGCTACCATCTGTCTCCCAACAGCTGTTCCAGTGGGTTCCTCCCCCAACCTTCTCTGAGCCTTCGGGGTCCTTGTGGCCTGGCCATTTAGCCCATGGTGTGCAAAAAAGTGCCGCTCAGAGGTAAAACAATCCACAAGGACCCCGATGGCTCAGAAAACGGTGGGAAGAAGGGGATCCACTGAATAGCTGTTAACTATCCATCCTGCCCCTCGAATTATTCCTGAATAGCTCCTGCCCTCTATTAACTCCTGAATAGCTGTTAACTATCCATCCTATCCATCCTGCCCTCGTTAGAATCCTCCTAACTATCCATCCTGCCTATCTCATCCTGCCAACACGCTGGATGGCCTTGACGGGAGGCTACCATCTGTCTCCCAACAGCTGTTCCAGTGGGTTCTCTTCCCCAACCTTCTCTGAGCCTTCGGGGTCCATGTGACCTGGCCATTTAGCCCATGGTGTGCAAAAAAGTGCCGCTCAGAGGTAAAACAAATCAAACCATTTCCAAACCTCGATGAAAACTCTGCTATATAGAAGGATTCATTATTGCATGGAACAGTTGACAAGTTTTATTTGGTTAACTTTCTTCTGTATCATTTCTATGTCGATGATGCCCGCCATGATGTGAGACTTCTATCTAGGACAGATAGAAGTCTCCCATCATGATCATCCACTGTGTTCCTTACCATGAACAAAGTATGGCTCTCTTCTGCATCCCATCCAACGAAGGATGTCCTTTCCAAGGTCATCGGTGTCCCATTTCTCATCAAAGGCAGAGTTCAGGTAACAGGAGAAAATCTCTATTCGGGCACGGTTGGGTTGTTTTACATCTGAGCAGTACTTTTTTTCACACAATGGCCTAAATGGCCAGGTCACAAAGACTCCGAAGGCTCAGAGAAAGTCGGGGTTGGGGACCCACTGGAACAACTGTTGGGAGACATATGGTATCCTCCCGTCATGGCCATCCAGTGTGTTCTTTCAGGAGCATAAGATGTAGCTCTCATGCACACAGGGGGGGGGGGGATGGCTGTGGGTAGTGCGCCAGGCTTGTAATCTGTATATTTCCCAGGTTCGAGTCCCGTCTGGGTCAGTTTGAGATTTATCTCCTCAAAACCCCCACCCTGCCTTCGGTCAGTAATGGACATTTACAGGCTTAGAAAGGTTGCCGTCCTTCGAATAGGAGGTTAAGCCGCGTTTCCGGTGCAGGAGAGGGCCATACCTTTTGCAATTTTAAAGAACACGCTGGATGGCCTTGAAGAGAGGCTACCATTTGTCTCCCAACTTTTTCTGAGCCCTCAGGTCTTTGTGACCTGGCCATTTAGTCCATTGTATGCAAAAAAGTGCCGCTTATATGTAAAAAACTTTTATCCTTTTATAAAAAATAAATGAATTTTTCGATTTCCTAAGATTTTATAAAAATGTTGTAGAATAATCTAAAATTAATTGCCCGCTTTTTAGAAAATAATATCTACCTGTGTAATTTTAAGAAGTAATATATGGAGTTTTTACTGGGATAATAATATTATTAATAACGAAGCTGTCAATTTTTCCTTATCCTTGATGTCCTCTATAGTTGGGCGGATACTCAAGAGCACAATACTTTCTTATAACGGACGGCCATAGGTCCTAATTTGTGACGTCATTATAGTCCTTTCATATAGAGCAATGGTTCTCAACCTTTTATGCTTCACGTACCCCCTGGAAATGTGTATGTACCTGGCGTACCCCTTATACAGATAGATAAAACTATAGTTAATGTATAACAACTGGTTATTTTTACTTTGTTACTAGGTCTAGCGACTTTTAAGCTCTCATGGCGAACCCCACACGTTGAGAACCACTAATATAGATAACACTTATATCTTTAATTCTAATATTATTATGGTGAGCTTTTGTATTAACCTTTATACTAACCTTTATCTATAAATATATTTTATTTAGAAGAAAATTTATTTATATTGATTAGCATTTTGACATTTGATAATAAATACGAATAAATTTCTTTCTAAATAAAATATATTTTTCGATAAATGTTAGTGAAATGATTAGCAAAAGAGCCCACCAGTAATAATATAAGAATCAAAAATCTAAGAATCATTTAGATGTTAAGCCTATCTTGATTGACGTCATAGTTTGGTCCATTGGCTTCCTGTTATAGGAAGTATTGGCCAGCATCGATTATGTGTTGCGTGGACCTCTTTGAAAGTCCCCTAATTTTGCTATCTATTTAATCTCGGTACTCGGAAGACTTTAAGTAGTGATCACTAAAACATTACATTTCCCCATTTGTCATTAACTTTATGACCATCCTAACACTCCCTCCAGGTGGGCGGGGGTGGCTCAGTCGGTAGCGCGCCAGGCTCGTAATCTGTAGTTCCCAGGTTCGAGTCCCAGCTGCGTCAGCGTTGAGATTTATCTCCGCAAAATTCCCCGCCCTGCCCACGGTCAGTAGGGGACACCGATGGGCTTGGAAAGGCCGCCGTCCGTCGGATGGGACGTTAAGCCGTGGCCCCGTGTACGGGAGAGCCATACCCTGTGCACGTTAAAGAACACGCTGGATGGCCTTGACGGGAGGCTACCATCTGTCTCCCAACAGCTTTTCCAGTGGGTCCCCTCCCCCAACCTTCTCTGAGCCTTCGGGGTCCATGTGACCTGGCCATTTAGCCCATGGTGTGCAAAAAAGTGCCGCTCAGAGGAAAAACAACCCAACGTTAAAGAACACGCTGGATGGCCTTGACGGGAGGCTACCATCTGTCTCCCAACAGCTGTTCCAGTGGGTCCCCTCCCCCAACCTTCTCTGAGCCTTCGGGGTCCATGTGACCTGGCCATTTAGCCCATGGTGTGCAAAAAAGTGCCGCTCAGAGGTAAAACAACCAACCAAACAACCAACCCTCCAGGCTTTAAAAACCTCACGAATCATGATAAAAATCAGAAGCTGAAGTTTCTCTCTCTCCTGCTTCTTGCGCACAACAGCAACAAGCTCCCTTAGTTTCGTTTCTCAGTCGAAACACAATTTCCCGAATTATCTGTTGCTCCAACAGCGAGGAGGAGAAGATCTCCGGCCAACAAGCCGCGCTTCATGTAATTAAGAGCACAACTTCGCGATGTAGCAGTGGGCTAAATTCGCCAGACATCGCCCTTAATTGGATGGCATTTCGGCACAAAAAGCAACACTGGAACATCAGCAATACTTCCACAGGAAATGCAACGTTTACAACACAACAAATACATCCTCATCAGGACACACAATGCTGTCTCAATTGGGTCAGTTAGGTGCGTGTGATGGTAAACTTTTATTCCTTAGGAGTTTCGGTAGTAGTGTTTTCAGCTAACTTATTCCTGCACTTAACATAACAATTAACATATATTGTTATATGTATTGCATTTCAGGACATTTATTTTTTAAATAAACATTAGAGTGTAGATTGGGTTGGGTTGTTTTTACCTCTGAGTGGCACTTTTTGCACATAATGGGCTAAATGGCCAGGTCACAAGGACCCCGAAGGCTCAGAGAATGTTGTGGGAGGGGACCCACTGGAACAGCTGTTGGAAGACAGATAGTAGCTTCCTGTCAAGGCCATCCAGCGTGTTCTTTAACGTGCACAGGGTATGGCTCTCCCGCACACGGAGCCACGGCTTAGAGTCCCATCCGACGGACGGCGGCCTTTCCAAGCCCATCGGTGTCTCCTACAGACACCGATGGGAAACACCTACAGACCATCGATGTTTTTACCATCGGTGTCCTACAGACACCGATGGTAAAAATAACCCAGATTAATAAACAAATTCACCAGTAATAATATTATAAATAAATATATAAGAAATGTCTAAATGATTAGGTTTACTATGATGACGTCATAACTTAGTTGTACGGCCTTCTGTTGTAGGAGGTGTTGGCCAGGCTCGCAACCAGATACTCCAGGTTTTTCCATTTTGCGAAAAGCCCACAGCAGCGTATACCACTGCAGTAAGGGATTGTAATGGCTCAGCTAGTAGCGCACAAGACTCATAATCTGAAGTTCCCAGGTTCGAGTCCAGGCTGGGACAGAGTTAAGATTTATCTCCGCAAAACTCCCTGCCCTCGGTCAACAGGGAATATTGATGGGCTTGGAAAGGCCGGGGTCCGTCAGATGAGATTTAAAGCTGTGGTTCCGTGTGCAAAAGAGCCATACCCCTATGCACATGAAAGAACATGCTGGATGTCCCTGAAGGGAGGCTTCCATCTGTCTCCTAGCAGTTGTTCAGTGTCCCCTAATTGTATGATAGCTGTGACCTATCCTAGTGACCTTTATAAAAATATTACTAACTTGGTTATCCTGACTGGGATTCGAACTCAGGTCTTCCAGATTGGGTTGTTTTACCTCTGAGAGGCACTTTTTTGCACACCATGGGCTAAATGACCAGGGCACAAGGACCAAGAAGGCTCAGAGAAGGTTGCGGGAGGGGACTCACTGGAACAGCTGTTGGGAGAGAGATGATAGCCTCCCATCAAGGCCGTCCAGCGTGTTCTTTAACGTGCACAGGGTATGGCTCTCCCACACACGGGGCCACGGCTTAACGTCCCATCCGACGGACAGCGGCCTTTCTAAGCCCATCGGTGTCCCCTATTGACCGTGGGCAGGGCGGGGAATTTTGCGAAGATAAATCTCAACGCTGACCCAGCTGGGGTTCGAACCTGGGAACTACAGACTACGAGCCTGGCGCGCTACCGACTGAGCCGCCCCAGGTCTTCCAGAAGCATGCCGGGAGTCTTAATCGCTAGACCACCGAGGAGCTGACCAACTCTCCTACTAAGTGATATATAAGCTTTCCTGTTTGATTCCCCAGTGGCGCCATCTATTATCAGGAGGTGGGCACACATTACTAACAGTTTTAATTTCCTTCTCTGAGCCATTAAGGGTCCTTGTGACCAATTCTTTTGGCCCATTGTGTCCAAAAATAAAAGTGCTGATTAGAAGTAAAATAACCCATTCTGGATTTTTCAGATTCCTAAGAGTCATGGAAAACGCTACTTTTTGGGGCCATGAAGATAAAAATCCTATATAATTCCAGAGGAATATTCCGCAAACTTCAGACAACCTCTTCCAATTTAGCCGGTCACTTTGTTTGATATAATTAAAATTGAGATATTGGCAGAAATGGAAGTTTTCCTGTCCATAAGAAATTGTTTCAGATAATCTGGTAACTGAATTACCGGTTAAGAAAAATATTTTTACTAATCATTAAGTTTCTTTAATTTTCAGTTTCTTGGAGGAAAATTCTTTATTATACAGAATCTGAATTCATCCTTTGCTGGGTTTTCGTTTTTTGAAAATAAAAAGAAGAGGAATTGAGCAATATACAAATATGAAACATTGACTGTTCAAGAAAAATGTATTTTTGCTTACAAACTTTCTCTAGTGGCCAGTATCTCAAGTGATAACCTCATGGTTATTTTTGTGGTGGAACTGAATAAAGAACTGTGACTGTCATTTTTTATACCTTGTTTGAAGTGTTAATTTTGTTTTTGAAATCTCTTTTGGCTCAAAAAAGAAAAGAAATTAAGATCCAAGAGTATTGAATTACAGAAAGTCTACTCTGCATAAGTAGGAACTTTTAAAAAATTCAGAAAAACTATTATTTTTATTTTCTACATTGTGATTTACACGTCCGATTCTTTGTTTGGGATAGCAGGAAGCCCATTGTTGAAGGGTTTCTAACCTTCCCATCACATCACATCACAGAATGTATAACAAGCTTCCAAATTATCTAAATCTTATACATAACGTTAAAGAATATACTTTTGCTTTAAGAAATTGTATAATTCATGATTTCAATGTACAAGACTAGTAGAATAAATCTTAGATAATTATTAATGCTTAAAACTGATGACGACTCTACTTACATCGCAAAATTTTCATTTTTGAATGCACTCACTTTAACTATCGAAAAGTCAGTGTTGTTATCCTACAGACTGTAATCTTTGGTTATTAAAATGTCGGTGTTATCATCCCGCAAAAGAGTACTATTAATAAAATGTCAGTGCTGTTATCCCACAGACGAGTACTTTAACTATCGAAAAGTCAGTGTTATTATCCTACAGACTGTTATTTTTGGTTATTAAAATGTCGGCGTTATTATCCCGCAAAAGAGCATATAAAAATAAATAAATAAATAAATACCCCCTCAAGCAGCGGCTTGCCACAGAAGTACTATTAAAAAAAGTCAGTGCTATCCCACAGACGAGTACTTTAACTATCGAAAAGTCAGTGTTATTATCCCACAGACTGTTATTTTTGGTTATTAAAATGTCGGTGTTATTATACCGCAAAAGAGTATATAAAAATAAATAAATAAATAAATAAATAAATAAATACCCCCTCAAGCAGCGGCTTGCCACAGAAGTACTATTAAAAAAAGTCAGTGCTATTATCCCGCAGACGAGTACTTAACTATCGAAAAGTCAGTGTTATTATCCCACAGACTGTTATTTTTGGTTATTAAAATGTCGGTGATATTATCCCGCAAAAGAGTACTTTAATTATTATAAAAAGCCAGTGCTATTATCCCACAGACGAGTATTAACTCGAGTGGGATTTTGAATCTCCTAACGACTCAGAATTTGTGTAAACATAAATGCAAATGCATTTTTTCAGAATGAGTCCCTTTGGCAAACTAATCAATATGAAGGAGAAAGAACAAAAGACTCCGCTGCACAAAATGCAATCTTTTTCTGCTCCGATAAGATGAGCCATTACTTCAGTCCCTCTCCGAGTCTTCCAGCATCTGCAAAATCCCCAGGAGAGAGAGCAAGAACAGAGAATCCCATTGCAATTCTTACGCAACATGACAAGACCACCCGACGTTATAACCATCTCCGACAAAGCACGTCGCGATGACAGGATAGCAGAAAAACAGAGAGAGAAAAAAATCCACAGGGATTAAAACGAAAGAACAGAAAAAAAATGTCGTTTAAGAAGCATCTTTAGTGAGTCACATATGGATCTCGCTGCAACACTCTCGAGAATTTACTAAAGAAAGGGTCTTTGACACGTGCATAAAAATGACGCAGGCAGCGCCTGTGAGCGGTTATTGGCCGATGTAGAAGCATTCTTGCTCCGCCAATACACACTGCACGGAAGGGCTTATTAGGTAATAACTGTCTGCAGCTTGAGTGAGGAGGAACATTTATCAGCGCTGAAGAGGGCCTGCCTAAACACATAAAGACTGTCCCGCTAGGTAAAGTAGTGAGGCAAGGCTACACTACAGCTAAGACAAAATGTGTCAAGGGAATTTAGGAGAAGATGAATTATTGGGTTTTATGAGAGATTTTTTTTTGGAGCGATTATGCATATACTTCATATGAAAAGATTGTTTTCAGAAATATTCCTAGGCCACAGCCGGATTTCAAAAGGAAGAGCATTTATGTCGCGACCCATTTTTTTTTTTAAGGTACTTTTTATTTTTGTTATATTTTAACGGAATAGATCAACGCTTCCTGTAATAGAATGCCAGAGAACCAAATTTGTGACGTCAGCCTAAGTAGTCCTACCATATAGATATTTCTTATATTTTTATTCTAATATTATTATTATTGGTAGATTCTGTGTAAATCTTTATGCTAATGTTTATTTATAAATATACTTATTTAGGAGAAAAATTATTTGTGTTAATTAGCATCATATTTGATAATAAATACGAATAATTTTCTTTCTAAATAAAATATATTTATAGATAAACATTAGTATAAATATTAGCACAAGAGTCCACCAGTAATAATATTAGAATCAAAAATGTAAGAATTGTTCATATAGTACGACTCTCAAGTGACGTCAAAAATTTGGTACAATGGCCTTCTGTTATAGGAGGTGTTGGATAGATAGGGCTGGGGCGGGGGTGGCCCAGTCTGTAGCGCGCCAGGCTCGTAATCTGTAGTACCCAGGTTCGAATCCCAGCTGGGTCAGCGTTGAGATTTATCTCCGCAAAATTCCCGCCCTGCCCACGGTCAGTAGGGGACACCGATGGGCTTGAAAAGGCCGCCGTCCGTCGGAGGGGACGTTAAGCCGTGGCCCTGTGTGCGGGAGAGCCATACCCTGTGCACGTTAAAGAACACGCTGGATGGCCTTGACGGGAGTCTACCATCTGTCTCCCAACAGCTGTTCCAGTGGGTCCCCTCCCCCAACCTACTCTGAGCCTTCGGGGTCCATGTGACCTGACCATTTAGCCCATGGTGTGCAAAAAAATGCCGTTCAGAGGTAAAACAATCCAACGTTAAAGAACACGTTGGGTGGCCTTGACGGGAGGCTACCATCTGTCTCCCAACAGCTATTCCAGTGGGTCCCCTCCCCCAACCTTCTCTGAGCCTTGGGGGGTCCATGTGACCTGGTCATTTAGCCCATGGTGTGCAAAACAGTGCCGCTCAGAGGTAAAACAACCCAACCCATAGATAGAGCTTCTTTTAGAACTTGGTTTCATAGCGTTATGAAAGGTTAAGCCTTTTATCAATTTAACTTAATATTACTACAGGTTGTTTTAGTGTATATATATATATCTAGCAAATGAATAAAAAAAAAACGTAATAATATGTTCTCGATCATGTTACCATTACAAAAAAAAAACTGTTGATAACATCAGACAGGCTATTAAACATTTAAAGGAGTCAAAGTCAGTTGGTCTCCATCAGGTTGCTTCTTTCATTATTAAAGGATGTGCTGATAGTTTCCTTTACCCGCTTTTCATATTATTTAATATCTCAATTAGGATTGGGTTGGGTTGTTTTACCTCTGAGCGGTACTTTTTTGCACACCATGGGCTAAATGGCCAGGTCAAATGGACCCCGAAAGCTCAGAGAAGGTTGGGGGAAGAGATCCACTGGAACAGCTGTTGGGAGAGAGATGGTAGCCTCCCGTCAAGGCCATCCAGCGTGTTGTTTAACGTTGGGTTGTTTTACCTCTGAGCGGCACTTTTTTGCACACCATGGGCTAAATGGCCAGGTCAAATGGACCCCGAAGGCTCAGAGAAGGTTGGGGGAGGGGACCCACTGAAACAGCTGTTGGGAGACAGATGGTAACCTCCGGTCAAGGCCATCCAGCATGTTCTTTAACGTGCACATGGTATGGTTCTCCCGCACACAGGGCCACGGCTTAACGTCCCATCCGATGGACGGCCGCATTTCCATGCCAATCAGTGTCCCCTACTGATCGTGGGCAGGGCGGGGAGTTTTGCGGAGATAAATCTCAACGCTGACCCAGCTGGGACTCGAACCTGGGAACTACAAATTACGAGCCTGACACGCTACCGATTGAGCCACCCCCGCCCCTACCATTATAGGTATAGGGATATTATCTTCTGTGTGCCGATCGATAACAAGCAGGAATAGCACTGCCAGAGCCCAATTTGTTTGCATTGAGGACATTCCTTCTCTCTCTTCGGCCTAAAATATCAATTGATGGGAAAGAACGAACAAAAAACAACTGAGACAACATTCGACCATGTTTGACTTCCAACTTGCATTTCCCCAACGGATCATTAGCGTGTTCAACACTAACCACAGACACGAAAAAAAAGGAAACGGCGAGACGGATAAACAGGAAAAGGAATAAAAGATGCAAGGAGGGGGAGAAACAAATTTTCTCTCATCACAATTAGACGAAAATGAAGAATCAGAAAGGAGTTCATTAGAGGTATTCGGAGGAAATCATTCTGGATTTTCCGGAGCGCAAATTCGGTGCTTCGCTTTTTACTTTATCTATTGCCATTTCGAAGGCCAAACAAACCAATACTTGGAAGAGGAAGAAAAGGAACAAACGAATAAGTGTCTGGAGGAAGGAAGAATCCACTAATCTTGATCTTCCGTTGCATACTGCCAAGCATCTTCATTAGTTCTTTATAAGAAAGATTGGTTTTCGTATAAACATCATGCTGCTAAGACCAAAAAAATTTTGTTTTCAAAAAGAAATGCCAAAAAAATAAAGTTTTAAATCTAGAATTCAGTCAGATCGAACAGACTTATTACACTACATTTGGAATAAAAAAGAAGACTACGAGATTTAAAAAAAAATGTTTTTTTTTAATCGGGAGTGTTGTTTTGACTCCTGGGGAGATGAGAGAGATATGTAAATCACCAGAGAAGGAAAAATCCTCGTTGCCATAACAACGGTTGCTTTTTACTCTTTCTAACGGATATCATTGCTCTGTTTGAAAAAAAAAAACCGCTACGATCGGTCGATTTTCGGCTTTACTTTTATGTAATGAGTTTGTTATTAAATTATCATCCTGTGCTGTGAAGGTTCAGATGCTACGATGCGTTTTGAAAAATCATCGTGGAGCTTTTGTGTTAGGAGCCTTTTCATATTTTCCAAAGGCTCTCAAGAAGTGTGTGTTTGAGGGGGGGGGGGGTTATTTAATTGAATAAACGGTTGTTTTTTTTTTTTGGATAATTTCCTCTTTATCTGCATAGCTATTAGCAAAGTTAGTGTTTTATGATGTGGCCACGTGAAGGTATATTTCAGTTTCAAAAGAATGTTAAAATGCTAGTTTAAATCTGTAATCTGCCTGAGTTGATGGTTTCTTCGCTAAATTCCGCTTTACATTCTGTTAGAAAGGGTTGGTGTGTTTGATCTCTCAGCGATACTTTTTCGCATGAAATAGGCTAATGGCCCCGAGGATTCAGAGAACGTTCTGTTGGGTTGTTTTACCTCTGAGCGGCACTTTTTTTGCACACCATGGACTAAATGGCCAGGTCACAAAGACCTCGAAGGCTCAGAGAAGGTTGGGGGAGGAGACCCACTGGAACAGCTGTTGGGAGACAGATGGTAGCCTCCTGTCAAGGCCATCCAGTGAGTTCTTTAACGTTGGGTTGTTTTACCTCTGAGCGGCACTTTTTTGCACACCATGGGCTAAATGGCCAGGTCACAAGGACCCCGAAGGCTCAGAGAAGGTTGGGGGAGGAGACAGATAGTAGCCTACCGCCAACGCCGTCCAGCGTGTTCTTTAACGTGCACAGAGTATGCTTTCCCGCACACGGGGCTACGGCTTAATGTCCCATCCGACGGACGGCGGCCTTTCCAAGCCCATCGATGTCCTCTACTGACCGTGGGCATGGCGGGGAATTTTGCGGAGATAAATCTCAACGCTGACCCAACTGGGACTCGAACCTGGGAACTACAGATTACGAGCCTGGCGGGCTACCGACTGAGCCACCCCCACCCACCTATAAATATGTATATTTCACATATTTTTGAAAAGTTTTTGAAGACTACTATAATACGGAGGGAAAAAAATATATATCATAACGCCTTTCCAGCTCGATCTTGACCTTCTCCCCCCCCCCTCCCAACCCACCTTACATTTTTTTTTCTAGATCCGGGACTGGCAAAAAAAAAACATTTTAATTATGGAAAGAATGTAAGGATATTATCTTGAATTACAATACGCTTAACAATTCTTTCGAAAATTAGAAGAAAAGAATTATTTGGAAACAAAAAAAAGCAAAAATGCAGGAAGAATAAAGTCCTCTTAGCTAAGAAGAAGAGAAAGAAGATAGAAGTCCCTGATTATATTGCTTATAAAGGAGCAAAAAAGGTCATCGGTTCTTTTTGTTGTTTCTTTCCCCTCCTCCCTCTCTTTCCTTATCAAGCCAGCTCACCCAAACCGCAGCCACTTAGATGTGTCAGAGTGAAGAGCCTCAGTAGAGTAAGCAAGGACAAGTCAGGCATTCCAGAACGCCCAAGTACCATTGCTGCTGGAGCCACACGCGCTCTCTGCAACACACAGGCTCTGTTTTGCATCACTGTTGACAAGCACAGCAGCACGTGGGCCCACGTGATGCCCAAATACTGCTTTGCTGTCTGGGTTGGCAGATGGTGGGGCAGCCAATGTTTCCTCCAATATGCTGGCGATTCTTTCTTTTTCAATACTGAGGCAGCAAATGTACAAACACTTCGAAATCGAACGTTTCAGAATTTTTATTATTATATTTATGCTCGAAAAAAATGGAAAGAGTAAAAATTTAATAGCATGCTCACAGGTAAAAAACACTATCAGAAAATAAATAAAAAAAAAGAGATTTATAAATAGTAAAATAAATAAAATAAATACCCCCTCAAGCAGCTGCTTGCCACAGAGGTCTAACAGGAGCATGTCAGTTTATATGCCATAGTAGAAGGTCTGAGAGGATGGCAGGACCTCAGGAACGTGTACAGCAACTGTACACGCTCCAGTTACCGTTCACAGCAAACTGGAGCGTGTGCAGTTACTGCACACGCTCCAGTTTGCTGTGAACGGTAACTGCACACGCTCAATGTTTCTGTGAGTGGGCCCACACGATCCAGGTTTTTGTGAGCTCACACGATCCAATGTGCTGTGAACATCAATCGCAACCGCTCCAGTTTGCTGTAAACGGTAACTGCACACGCTCAATATTTCTGTGAGTGGGCTCACACGATCCAGGTTTTTGTGAGCTCACACGATCCAATGTGCTGTGAACATCAACCTCAACAGCTCCAGTTTGCTGTGAACGGTAACTGCACACGCTCAATATTTCTGTGAGTGGGCCCACACGATCCAGGTTTTTGTGAGCTCACACGATCCAATGTGCTGTGAACATCAACCGCAACCGCTCCAGTTTGCTGTGAACGGTAACTGCACACGCTCAATATTTCTGTGAGTGGGCCCACACGATCCAGGTTTTTGTGAGCTCACCCGATCCAATGTGCTGTAGTAGAAGGTCTGAGAGGATGGCAGGACCTTAGCAGAAAAACGACACAAACAGCCATGCCTTACCCGGGGCTCGAACCCAGGTCCCTTAGATCAGTAGCTAAGCGCGCTAACCACTCGGCCAGTAGAAAGAATAAAACAACAAAGCTAAGCTAGGTGATTATTTTTTTAAGATGCAGTGATGTGTTGATAAAGCGTGTAACAAAGAAATTTAATAACAGTGACAGTTACATAGTTGAGCGGTTATTTTCTTACACACACCCAGGTGTTCGATGTCATTTCTTAAGTTTTTTTTTTTCCATTACTAAGCTCTTTGTACGGTTAAGTTCAGCATGCAAGATAATATTCTGCTTATACTTTTTCTTTCCTGTTGTTCTCTTTAATTAAGTTGGGCTTAATTTTTACTCAAAAAAACTACAGCATAATCAACTCTACCAGCACCTTCTATAACAGAAAGCCTACAACTACGTTGTAACATCAGCATAAATATTTAAAAAAATTAATTTTAATACTATATTTATGTTATTACCAGTGTATTTAAAAGTAATATTTATACTGTTTATTTATTATTATAAATGATTTATAAAATAAAAAAATATTGGTAACATTAAGATACCATAACAATAATAGAAACAATAATAGAAATAAATATATTCTACATTTTAGGTCTACATATATTCTACATTTTAGGATTATTTATGTGACGTCATAACTTAGTTGTACGGCCTTCTGCTAGGAGGAGGCCGACTCTATCCGTTTGATAAAACGATTAAAATAGTTTGAAAATCGTTGTTGTCCTTGGGCCATTCCGCACATGGGACCACGGCTTAACGTCCCATCCGAAGGTTGGGTTGTTTTACCTCTGAGCGGCACTTTTTTGCACACCATGGGCTAAATGGCCAGGTCACATGGACCCCGAAGGCTCAGAAAAGGTTGGGGGAGGGGATCCACTGGAACAGCTGTTGGGAGACAGATGGTAGCCTCCCGTCAAGGCCATCCAGCGTGTTCTTTAACGTTGGGTTGTTTTACCTCTGAGCGACACTTTTTTGCACACCATGGGCTAAATGGCCAGGTCACAAGGACCCCAAAGGCTAAGAAGGTTGGGGGAGGAGACCCACTGGAACAGCTGTTGGCAGATAGTTAGTAGCCTCCCGTCAAAGCCATCCAGCGTGTTCTTTAACGTGCACAGGGTATGGCTCTCTCGCACATGGGGCCACGGCTTAACGTCCCATCCGACATACGGCGATCTTTCCAAGCCCATCGGTGTCCCCTACTGACCATGGGCAGGGCGGGGAATTTTGCGGAGATAAATCTCAACGCTGACCCAGCTGGGACTCGAACCTGGGATCTACAGATTACGAGCCTGGCGCGCTACCGACTGAGCCCCCCCTCCCCACGAAGGACAGCTGCCTTTCCAAACCCATCGGTGTCCCTTTCTCACCGAAGGCAGAGTTGGGAGTTTTAGCGGAGATAAATCTCAATGCTAGGACAGATGGGACTCAAATCTGGAACCTGGAGATTACGAACCTGGCACACTACCGAAGGAGCCACCCCAGTTGGGATGAAACATGATGAATTCTAATGAATGAAATAAGATTGAATTATATTTCAATCTCACCTTTGTGCAAAGCTGCCACCTATGGGATTCGAACCCTAACACTCTAGGTAATTACAAGACCAAGCAGACAAGTTTGAGATTTCGCATAATATGGGGGCGGGGGGGGGGGGGGGGGCTTAGTCGGTAGCGCGCCAGGCTCGTAATCTGGCGCGCCTGCACTTCCCAGGTTTGAGTCCCAGCTGGGTCAGCGTTGAGATTTATCTCCGCAAAACTCCCTGCCCACGGTCAGTAGGGGACACCGATAGGCTTGGAAAGGCCGCCGTCCGTCGGATGGGACGTTAAGCCGTGGCCCCGTGTGCGGGAGAGCCATACCCTGTGCACGTTAAAGAACACGCTGGATGGCCTTGACGGGAGGCTACCATCTGTCTCCCAACAGCTGTTCCAGTGGGTCCCCTCCCCCAACCTTCTCTGAGCCTTCGGGGTCCATGTGACCTGGCCATTTAGCCCATTGTGTGCAAAAAAAGTGCCGCTCAGAGGTAAAACAACCCAATAACTCATAACATGACAAATTTTCCGGGGGGCGGATATTTGTCCCTCCCCGAGAACGTCCCTAGCCCCAAGAAAACTACACGGGGCTAATTTCAGCAGGAAATTAGAACATCAACTCTTGATATCTCTCCGAAAATTAAAATGTCTCAGCTTTAAAAAAAGAAACTTGAGTAACGAGGAGGAAACACACGAATCGGGAAACTCGCCGCTTTTATGGACTCCCTGCAAATTAAATGGCTGCAGAAGTTAAAAGCCTTTCAGTTTCTGAAAC
This sequence comes from Ryuthela nishihirai, assembly GCA_038380435.1. NCBI lineage: Eukaryota > Metazoa > Arthropoda > Arachnida > Araneae > Heptathelidae > Ryuthela > Ryuthela nishihirai. Next base: position 15,924,153 of record JAWZYU010000002.1, on the reverse strand, counting down.
GAACAAACTTCCATTATTGATTGCTTATTCAATAACCACCTTTCAATTAATTCCGAAAGAAACTTGTAATTACTTAATTAACTGTTCTGCTTTCTAACAACTAATTTCTTATCAAGAAGTTGCCCATAAGGTTGAGCAATTTGAACCATCAGTAAGATAATGCAATTTTCTGGAGGTTCATTCCCCAAGTAGGAAATTATTAAAACTCCTGAGAAGTTTTATCTCGCCTAACACAATTTTCAATACAGGAGAGTCCATGTACGATCACTTAATAGCTGAAAAAAAAAGACTCATCAATAATGGAGTACTGGAATAAAACAGAATTCTGAAGCACATTTTGTTTTTAAATATCTTTATATGGGTTGGGTTGTTTTACCTCTGAGCGGCACGTTTTTGCACACCATGGACTAAATGGCCAGGTTACAAGGACCCCGAAGGCTCAGAGAAGGGTTGGGGGAGGGGACCCACTGGAACAGCTGTTGGGAGACAGATGGTAGCCTCCCGTCGAGGCCATCCAGCATGTTCTTTAACGTGCACAGGGAATGACTTTCCCTCACACAAAGCCACGGCTCAACGTCCCATCCGACGGACGGCGGCCTTTCCAAGCCCATCGGTGTCCCCTACTGACCGTGGGCAGGGCGGGAAATTTTGCGGAGATAAATCTCAACGCTGACCCAGCTGGGACTCGAACCTGGGAACTACAGATTGCGAGCCTGGCGCGCTACCGACTGAGCCACACCCGCCCCAAATATCTTTATATAAAAATATATAAATTCTAAATATACTGTAGTGTGAAACGTCTACATCAGAACGATATTTCTTAAATTGGGTTGTTTTACCTCTGAATGGCACTTTTTTTGCACACCATGGGCTAAATGGCCAGGTCACAAGGACCCCCGAAGGCTCAGAGAAGGTTGGGGGTGGGGCCCACTGGAGCAACTGTTGGGAGACAGATGGTAGCCTCCCGTCAAAGCCATTCAGCGTGTTCTTTAACGTGCACTGGGTATGGCTCTCCCGCACACGGGACCAAGGATTAACGTCCCATCCGACGGACGGTGGTCTTTCCAAGTCCATCGGTGTCCCCTACTGACAGTGGGCAGGGCGGGGAATTTTGCGGAGATAAATCTCAACGCTAACCCAGCTGGGATTTTCTTAAAACTACCGGTAGTTTATTGTGCAAAAAATTTTAATATGAAGTCTATAGCTAAGTTTTTCTCTTTTGTCATGAAGTTTTTTGTCATTTTCCTCAAATTCAATTTGCCTGTATTGCACTAAACGAGTTATAATTAAAAGCGAACGGGGGGGGGGGCTTAGAATAAATTAATTGTTTAAAAAAAAAAACTCTGAGCCCTCGGGGTTCCTGCGACTCGTCTATTTAGCCCTTTGTGTGCAAAAAAAGTGCCGTTCAGAAGTAAAACAACCGAACTCAAATATGATTTTCAGTGGAATTTTATTAGTATGCTAATACTATATTTCAAAAAGTGTTCGGACACTTTCATGTTAAGTTTAAGTTTCAATATTAATCTAATATTTAAATAGTTATGGAAGCTGAAACATTTAAATGAAACTTTGGCTAATTTTGAAAATTTACTTCAAAAATTTAAATCACAATTGTTATAACAAGTTGTTCGCAATATAAATGCGATATTTGAATTTTGTGTAAGGATTTTTGAAGTTTTCATCAATTTGGGGGGAAAATGTTTTGGAAACGTGGTGTGTGATAACATCTGTTGTTATATATCATAGCTTCCATAACTCTTTAAATATTAGATTTAAAAAAAAATAATAAATACACCCTCAAGCAGCTGCTTGCCACAGAGGTCTGACAGGAGCCTGTCAGTTTATATGCCATAGTAGAAGGTCCGAGAGGATGGCAGGCCCTCAGCAAAAAAACGACACATACATCCATACCTTACCCTGGGCTCGAACCCAGGTCCCTTAGATCAAGTAGCCAAGCGCGCTAACCACTCGGCCATGGGATTAATATTATAGAAAATAGAGATTTATAGAGCTCTGACCGAGATCTTCAATTTATCTAGTGACTTTTTTCCATAAAAAGCTTATTTTCAAAGTTAGGTAGATTTGAATGCGGCTATTCGTTCACTTAACACGAAAGTGTCCGGACACTTTTTGCAATATAGTGTATATACATTAATGTTTTTCATTAAGAATTATTTATTTAGCAAAATGCTTTACAGCTGTTGGTTTCGGTAGCGCACCAGGCTCGTAATCTGCAGTTCCCAAGTTCCGAGTCCAGCCTAGTCCAGCTTTGAGATTTATCTGCGCAACCCCCCCCCCTCCCCTGTCATTGCTCAAAGGAGACACCGATAGGCTTGGAAAGGCCGCCGTCCGTCGGATGGATGTTAAGCCGTGGCATCATGTTCCGGAGAGCCATACACTATTCAGGTTAAAGAACACGCTGGATGGCCTTGACGGGAGGCTACCATCTGTCTCCTAACAGCTGTCCAGTGAGTACCCTCTCCTCCAACTTTCTCCGAGCTCTCGGGGGTCCTAGTGACCTGGCCATATAGCCCATTATGTGAAAAAAATGCTGCTCAGAGGTAGGGGCGGGGGTGGCTCAGTCGGTAGCGCGCCAGGCTCGTAATCTGTAGTTCCCAGGTTCGAGTCCCAGCTGGGTCAGCGTTGAGATTTATCTCCGCAAAATTCCCCGCCCTGCCCATGGTCAGTAGGGGATACCGATGGGCTTGGAAAGGCCGCCGTCAGTCGGATGGGACGTTAAGCCGTGGCTCCGTGTGCGGGAGAGCCGTGCTCTGTGCACGTTAAAGAACACGCTGGATGGCCTTGACGGGAGGCTACCATCCGTCTCCCAACAGCTGTTCCAGTGGGTCCCCTTCCCCAACCTTCGAGGTCCACGTGACCCGACTATTTAGACCATGGTGTGCAAAAAAGTGCCGCTCAGAGGTAAAACAACAACCCAACCCAACTCAGAGGTAATGCAACCCGACCCAACGAACAGCGAAGCAGTGAAAATTGTAAGGAAAATGAAAAATAAAAATTTGCGAATTAAAATTTAGTTGCAGAAGTGCACACACATTCAAACCTATCCAATGTTTGCACACTCAGATAACTGAATTACAAAGGTAAAGATTACAGGAAGACAAAGCTCTTAGAAATATTTACAAATGCTGCAGGGCAGACATTCTGAGGAAATATACAGATATGACGTCACTTACTGTAAGAAACCAATAGCTGTGAAGCATTTTGATAAATAAATATTTCTTAATGCAAAACATTAATGTAAATATTAGCTACTAATAAAATTCCATTGAAAATCATATTTGGTTTGGATTGTTTTACTTCTGAGCGGCATTTTTTTTGCATACAATGGGCTAAATGGACGGGTAGCAGGAACCCTGAGGGCTCAGAAAAGGTTTTCTTTTTTTTTAAATCATTTATTTATTCAGACAAATTCAAATAAATCATTTCCAATTTCAAATGTCCCGCAAAGCTAACAGCCTATCTTCAGGAGAATAATATATTGACATTTTACTATTTCAGTTGAAAATTTCGACATTAAATAATATGTTCTCCAATCCCATCGATGTCCCCTATTGACCGAGGGTAGGGTGGGTAGTTTTGCTGGTTGGGTTGTTTTACCTCTGAGCGGCACTTTTTTTACACACCATGGGCTAATTGGCCAGGTCACATGGACCCCGAAGGTTTGGAGAAGGTTGGGGGAGGGAAGCCACTGGAACAGCTGTTGGGAAACAGATGGTAGCCTCCCGTCAAGGCCATCCAGTGTGTTCTTTAACGTTGGGTTGTTTTACCTCTGAGCGGCACTTTTTTTTTACACACCATGGGCTAAATGGCCAGGTCACATGGACCCCGAAGGCTCAGAGAAGGTTGGGGGAGGGGACCCACTGGAACAGCTGTTAGGAGACAGATGGTAGCCTCCCGTCAAGGCCGCGGGGCGAGGGTGGCTCAGTCGGTAGCGCGCCAGGCTCGTAATCTGTTGTTCCCAGGTTCAAGTCCCAGCTGGGTCAGCGTTGAGATTTATCTCCGCAAAATTCCCTGCCCTGCCCACGGTCAGTAGGAGACACCGATGGGCTTGGAAAGGCCGCCGTCCGTCGGATGGGACATTAAGCCGTGGCCGCGTGTGCGGGAGAGCCATACCTGTGCACGTTAAAGAACACACTGGATGGCCTTGACGGGAGACTACCATCTGTCTCCCAACAGCTGTTCCAGTGGGTCCCCTCCCCTAACCTTCTCTGAGCCTACGGGGTTCATGTGACATGGCCATTTAGCCCTTGGTGTGCAAAAAAGTGTCGCTCAGAGGTAAAACAACCCAAACAACCCAACCCGTCAAGGCCATCCTGCGTGTTCTTAGCAGACAGAGTTTTAGCGGAAAAAATTCTTAACGCAGGCAGAATTGAGACTCGAACCTGGCGGTTACCAACTGAGTCAAGCCCACCTCAATATAGAGGAGTTACTACAATAGCCCCATATGGACTTAGGTTTTTAAATAAATTAGTGGATCATGAACCAATAATTTTTGCATCATTTGAAAACTTTGTCAATGTTCTAATTTTGGCACCATGGATATATATATTTGAGTACAGTCGCTCAAATAATTAGTGATCTGGCAACCTTCGTGTCACGTGACACGAAGGTTGCCAGATCACTAATTTCTGAAAAAATCGTTGCCAGATATTTTTCCTGAATTCTGTAATCAACCATAGTGTTCGGATATTTATTTGAGCGACTGTACATGGAGTACTATTGTTGTTTCACTAACCAATCCACAGGCAGTAAATAAAACTGACAAAAATATTAAAATTATCCCTCAAGCATCTGCTAGCCACAGATATTTCCTTCTCCTTAGAAAAAGTCTGCACAAAAATAGGATAGCACAAAAAAAAACTACTTCATCTGAGTTTCGAACCCAAATCTGCAACATTCATCACTAAAATAATTATTTTTATATAATTTTAATAAAATTCAACTAGTCGATACTTATTTTTAAAATTCCTAAAAATAATTAAAATATTTCCTCAAGCAGATGCTAGCCACAGAGGTCTGACAGGAGCCTAATAATTTAAAAATAAAATTTTTATACAACTTTAAATTTAATAATTAAAATTAAATTTTAGACACTTATTTTATCTCTGTTGTTTGTTCGACAGCCACCTAGATACACCGGACCCGGATAGTCATTAACCAAAAGAGTTGGGTTGGATTGTTTTACCTCTGAGCGGCACTTTTTTGCACACCATGGGCTAAATGGCCAGGTCATAAGGACCCCGAAGGCTCAGAGAAGGTTGGGGGAGGGGACCCACTGGAACAGCTATTGGGAGACAGATGGTAGCCTCCCGTCAAGGCCATCCAGCGTGTTCTTTAACGTGCACAGGGTATGGCTCTCTCCCGCACTCGGGGCCACGGCTTAACGTACCATCCGACGGACGGCGGCCTTTCCTAGCCCATCGGTGTCCCCTACTGACCGTGGGCAGGGCGGGAAATTTTGCGGAGATAAATCTCAACGCTGACCCAGCTGGGACTCGAACCTGGGAACTACAGATTACGAGCCAACCAAAAGAGAGCAACTAATTTAACTATAAACTATTTATTTTTAAATAGATAAAAACAAAGTAATTTATTCATTATTGTTTTATTAAAATACTTATATAATTTAAAATTGCCAATTTTTAAAAAATAAATAATTGTGAGTTGTGTTTTATAGATAAAAGTATATAAAAAAGCTACTTATTAAAAAATTAATTCTTTTATTAATGCATTGTCAGTCTCGCTGTGATAAAGGTGGTCCTAATTATTCCACTTAGAACAGAAGGCCGTTCGACTAAGTTATGACGTCAGCACAAAAGAACTTAACATTCACAATTTTCTTCTATATTTATTTCTGTTTTTATTACTGGTAGGTTTCAAAACTAATCTTTATACTAATATATATTTATAAAATGCCGTCCCATGGCCGGGTGGTTAGCACGCTTGGTAACTGATCTAAGGGACCTGGGTTCGAGCCCCAGGTAAGGCATGGATGCGTGTGTTGTTTTTCTGCTGAGGTCCTACCATCCTCATAGTTGTTGTTGTTTTACCTCTGAGCGGCACTTTTTTGCACATAATGGGCTAAACGGCCAGGTCACATGTACCCCGAAGGTTCAGAGAAGGTTGGGGGAGGGGACCCACTGGAACAGCTGTTGGGAGACAGATGGTAGCCTCCCGTCAAGGCCATCCAGCGTGTTCTTTAACGTGCCCAGGTATGGCTCTCCCGCACACGGGGCCACGGCTTAACGTCCCATCCGACGGACGACGGCCTTTCCAAGCCCATCGGTGTCCCCTACTGACCGTGGACAGGGCGGGGAATTTTGCGGAGATAAATCTCAATGCTGACCCAGCTGGGACTCGAACCTATGAACTACAGATTACGAGCCTGGCGCGCTATCGACTGAGCCACCCCCGTCCCTCCATCCTCATAGACTTTCTACTATGGCATATATATTGACAGGCTTCTGTCAGACCTCTATGGCAAGCAGCTGCTTGAGGGGGTATTTATTTTAATTTTTTTTATATTTATAAATATGCATTATTTAGAAAAAAAATTATTCGTATGCATTAGCATAACGCTTATATATAAATAATTTTCGTAAATAATTTATGTTTATAAATATAAATTAATATAAATATTAATTTTAAAAGTTACCAGTGAAAATAACAGAAATAAATATATAAGTGTTTTGTAGATTTTATTTTTTTTTTACAGTCAGTTACGCTGACGTCATAATTTAATAGAGCGGCCTTCTAGGTGATTTTGGTCAAGCACACCAACCGCTACAGGCAGGCGAGAAGAATCCTAGACTCGGTCAATTAGGACAACTAAACAACATCAATTATGTTTTTTTATTTGCATGGCATTCTAACACGCTAAAAAAGCTACCTACAAATAAATCCTCCTGGATCTATTTCTTCAATTTCATTCAAAACATTCCCCCAGGGTTTTTTTTAACGTTTTTGCTGTTACGCTTATTAAAGGTAAATAGTGCTAACACGTGTCACCGATTATTAAAGATCCGGTTTTAACTAACCTCCACTCCAGAAACAGAATTTATTTGATGACTTTATAAAAAGCGTTTTAGGCTGTTTAGCGTTATCAAAGTTTCTATCATCCTAAACAGGACAGCGGTGGTGGCCTCACAGAAAACTAGAGCGAGTATAACAGCTCGGGTTTTATGTGACCGTACCGTATCTATCAGTGAGTGAAAGCGCGCAAGAAAAAGACCTACTGACCACATTTATGCGAGGCGGAAGTCTGTAATTCACCCAGCTCTCGTGCGGCACGACCCATTTGCCGACATACGCCAGTGAGGTCATCTGCTGCGTCAAATGCACTTGGGGACGATTCAGCCGATGGCGTTGTTGGGCGACATCACCCACTGGCGGCTACAGCAGCAGAAAGTTTTTATATCAAATACTACCACCAATGCGGAATACATTTAAGGTTTGAATTGTTACAGGAATGTCTTTTTTTCCATTGGTAAGATATATACTCGAGAAACATTAAGTATGACTGTTCTCGGTATTTAAGTAAAGAATTTTCGAAATAGGACATTTTTTTCGCAAATTTTTAACGATTTTTAAGAAAAATTTGTTTAATCCTTAAAAGTGTTTATATCCTATAAAAATTCCTACACATTTGCTGCATTGTATTCATTCACCGCACGTCCAAAAAAAATTTAAAATAAAATTACTGGTACTTTTAAAAAAATTAATATAATATGTTTAATATATCTTTATCATTTGAAATAATAAAACAAAATTCTATTGTTTAAATATATAGCTAATAAATGCTCTAAAATATTTTTTTTTTTCGTGTAATTGTGAATCATTTCATTTTTAAAAACCACTGTAGTGCAAAAATTTTACGATTTTCAACTTTCTCCGTGCGGTCCGCAAGAAAAATATTTTATAAAAATAAAATTACAGTAATTGCACAAAAAATATAAATGATAAAAATATGCTGAAAATGTTATATTTGACAAAACAATTTTTAATGTTGATCTAAATAGCTATTATATGCTCTAAAATATTTTATTTGCTTTTTTTGTTAAACTACCAGTAGTTTTATTTTTAAGAATATTTGATAGCTACGGATTGCAAATATATTGTACTGAATGACAGGTGACTTCGAATTGTTAATGAAAGATTGGTATACTTTATATACAGTTGGTAGTTGATTTAAGGCATTATTTGCATTCATATCACTAAAAAGTTGACTGTCATTATTTCCATAGTAAAATGACACGTTTTTTTTTAAAAAAAAGATGTAAATCTGAGCACCGCATATTTAAAGAGTGAAGGATCCATTAAATTCTTATGATTAGCAAAGATGCCCTTCAATAATTTAAAACACAAAAAATAAGTTATAAATAGTTCCATCCGACGGATCCGAAGAAGCCCATCAGTGTTCCCTACCGACCGATAGAAAAAGGCTGACAAATTTTGCGGAGATAAATCTCAACGCTGGCCCAGCTGGAACTCGAACCTGGAAACTGCAGATTACGAATCTTTAGCGCTACCAACTGAGCACCCGATGTATAAATTTACACCTAACGTTATAAAAATTAAAAAAAAAAATGTCTGAGAAAGAGTCTACAACAGATAGCTCCAACACATGGTATGCTCAACGAATAATCTAACAGAGTGGTTTTCAACCTTTTATGCTTCACGTACCCCCTGGAAAGGTGTACGTAACTGGCGTACCCCTTGTATAGATAGATAAAACTATAGTTATAGTATAACAATGGGAATAAAATAAAACATATATATATACATTAAATTTTGTATTCATAAATTACATACATTGATAAACACAAAAATGGCATAAACAATTTAACAAATCGTATAAAGTTATAACCGTCCCATGGCCAAGTGGTTAGTCACGCTTGGCTAGTGATCTATGGGACTTGGGTTCGAGCCCCGGGTAAGGCATGGATGTATGTGTCGTTTTTCTGCTGAGGTCCTGCCATCCTCTCAGACCTTCTACTCTGGCAAATAAACTGACAGGCTCCTGTCAGACCTCTGTGGAAAGCAGCTGCCTGAGGGGGTATTTATTTTTATTTTTTTTTATAAAGTTATAAACATTTTACTGGGTAATCAGATCTAGCGACTCGTAAGCTCTCATGGCGTACCCCAAAAAATTTTACCGCGTAAAATATCCCCTAATCTAACATATAAAACCAACTGCTCTTTTTACATAAGAGCATAATTCATTTATTGTAAGAAAAAATACAAATGCATTTGCAATACGAGCACCGCCACCTTTTACAGATATTATACATCTCCACATAATCTACACTACGAGATTCATCAGAATATTTCCACATTAAAAATCTCCGAGCTAAGACTTTTTCAGCTGAATGTTAACAGCTTAATGTTATTGTTCTTTCAGCTGAATGTTAAATCTCCGAGCTAAGACTTTTCCTTGAAGTGTTAACTTTACTGGAAAATAAATTCTCCACTGAAAGTTGTTTGCTTCCTGTTTCTGCTGACTTCCCATGCTTCTGCCCTTTCCCTTACCTCTCTATTCTTTCTTCCTCAATTTATTCCTAAAATAATATCTTAAACTCTGTATTAAAACAGAAATTTTTATGGGTTTGTTAATCCTCACTTATAAATAAAAATATAAAAATAAAAAAACCCTCAAGCAGCTGCTTGCCACAGAGGTCTGACAGGAGCCTGTCAGTTTATATGTCATATCTGTGAGGATGGCAGGACCTCGGCAGAAAAACGACACATACAGTCGCTCAAAAAAATATCCGAACACTATGGTTGATTACAGAAAGAATAATTCAGAAAAAATATCTGGAACTGTACAAGCTCCAGTTACCGTTCACAGCAAACTGAAGTGTGTGCAGTTACTGCACACGCTCCAGTTTGCTGTGAACGGTAACTGCACACGCTCAATATTTCTGTGAGTGGGCCCACACGATCCAGGTTTTTGTGAGCTCACACGATCCAATGTGCTGTGAACATCAACCGCAACCGCTCCAGTTTGCTGTGAACGGTAACTGCACACGCTCAATATTTCTGTGAGTGGGCCCACACGATCCAGGTTTTTGTGAGCTCACACGATCCAATGTGCTGTGAACATCAACCGCAACCGCTCCAGTTTGCTGTGAACGGTAACTGCACACGCTCAATATTTCTGTGAGTGGGCCCACACGATCCAGGTTTTTGTGAGCTCACACGATCCAATGTGCTGTGAACATCAACCGCAACCGCTCCAGTTTGCTGTGAACGGTAACTGCACACGCTCAATATTTCTGTGAGTGGGCCCACACGATCCAATGTGCTGTGAACATCAACCGCAACCGCTCCAGTTTGCTGTGAACGGTAACTGCACACGCTCAATATTTCTGTGAGTGGGCCCACACGATCCAGGTTTTTGTGAGCTCACACGATCCAATGTGCTGTGAACATCAAACGCAACCGCTCCAGTTTGCTGTGAACGGTAACTGCACACGCTCAATATTCATTGCATTATATTGTATTATATTATAGTGATGAATATTCTTTACAATAACGGATACATTTTTACTGATGAGTATTCTTTACAGGAAAAAATAAAATAAAAAAAATACCCCCTCAAGCAACTGCTTGCCACAGAGGTCTGACAGGAGCCTGTCAGTTTATATGCCACAGTAGAAGGTCCGAGAGGATGGCAGGACGTCAGCAGAAAAACGACACAAACAGCCATGCCTTACCCGGGGCTCGAACCCAGGTCCCTTAGAGCAGTAGCCAAGCGCTAACCATTCGGCCATCCACTGTAAAGAAGATATTAGACCAACCTGTGCCCCACAATAATAGAAGAATTAATATTCAAATGATTAGTTTTTTCAAGTGCTATCATTTTGGCGGCAACTAGGAGGTATTTATTTCTAAAAGTTTTGGTAATTAATTTTCAAAATATTCATAAATCTTCTAACAAAGTAATAAAATTTATTATTTTATTCCGTTTAAAAATAAATAGCTTGTAATTAAAATTTAGACTTATTAAATCACAAATCATTATGTACAGTCGCTCAAAAAAATATCCGAACATTATGGTTGATTACAGAATTCAGAAAAAATTTCTGGCAACGCATTTTTTAGAAATCAGTGATCTGGCAACCTTCGTGTTAAAAAAAATATCCGAACACTCTGGTTGATTACAGAATTCAGAAAAATATCAGGCAACGTGTACAGCAACTGTACACGCTCCAGTTACCGTTCAGAGCAAACTGGAGCGTGTGCAGTTACTGCATACGCTCCGGTTTCCTGTGAACGGTAACTGCACACGCTCAATATTTCTGTGAGTGGGCCCACACGATCCAGATTTTTGTGAGCTCACACGATCCAATGTGCTGTGAACATCAACCGCAACCGCTCCAGTTTCCTGTGAACGGTAACTGTACACGCTCAATATTTCTGTGAGTGGGCCCACACGATCCAGGTTTTTGTGAGCTCACACGATCCAATGTGTTGTGAACATCAACTGCAACCGCTCCAGTTTGCTGTGAACGGTAACTGCACACGCTCAATATTTCTGTGAGTGGGCCCACACGATCCAGGTTTTTGTGAGTTCACACGATCCAATGTGCTGTGAACATTAACCGCAACCGCTCCAGTTTGCTGTGAACGGTAATTGTACACGCTCCATATTCATTACATTATATATTCATACGCATTATATATATTTAAAAAAAAGTATCCGAACATTATGGTTGATTACAGAATTCAGAAAAAATATCTGGCAACACGTTTTTTTAGAAATTAGTGATCTGGCAACCTTCGTGTGACACGAAGGTAGGGTATGGCTCTCCCGCACACGGGACCATAGGCTAAAGCCCCATCTGACGGACGGCGGTCTTTCCAAGCCCTCGATGTCCCCTACTGACCTAGAGCAAGACGGAGAATTTTGCGGAAATAAATCTCAACGCTGGCCCAGGCGGGACTCGAACCTGAGAACTGCAGATTACGAGCCTGGCGCGCTACCGACTCACAGGTGAAAAACCTGTGATGTTCACAGGTGAAATGTTCAGCTGAGATGTTCACAGGTGAGATGTTCACAGGCGATGTTCACAGGTGAAAAACCTGTGAACATCGGATTTCGAGCTTGGTGAGCTACACGAAACGCCAATTGACTCCCTTTTAAAAACTGTACTTCAAAAACCACAATCGTTATTCTATAAACTTGGAGAGAAAATTCTAATCACTCAGTGGTTAGCGCGCTTGGCTACTGATCTAAGGGACCTGGGTTCGAGCCCCGGGTAAGGCATGGATGTGTGTGTCGTTTTTCTGCTGAGGTCCTGCCATCCTCTCAGACCTTCTACTACAGCACATTGGATCGTGTGAGCTCACAAAAACCTGGATCGTGTGAGCTCACAAAAACCTGGATCTTGTGGACCCACTCACAGAAATATTGAGCGTGTGCAGTTACCGTTCACAGCAAACTGGAGCGTGTGCAGTAACTGCACACGCTCCAGTTTGCTGTGAACGGTAACTGGAGCGTGTACAGTTGCTGTACACGTTCCTGAGGTCCTGCCTTCCTCTCAGATCTTCTACTATGGCATATAAACTGGCAGGCTCCTGTCAGACCTCTGTGGCAAGCAGCTGATTGAGGGGGCATTTATTTTTATTTATTTTATTTAGAAAATTGAAGTTATAAACTTCCGGGTTATTCAAGTACAATTAAATAAATGACCTACAAAACAAAATCGCTCAATTCAATAATTCTTTCCCTAGCAGTATTTTCAACAATTTCTGATCCGTACCATTTCGTATTCAGTTCAGCATTTAGTTTCAGGCGAATGCTTATGAAGGTCAAGACCTAAAAAGACTTTCCGTTTCCTTTTATCACGGCTTTCCAGTATTGTCCACGCATCCATGAACACTTCCATTCGTTGGGTTGGGTTGTTTTACCTCTCAGCGGCAATTTTTTGCACACCATGGGCTAAATGGCCAGGTCACATGGACCCCGAAGGCTCAGAGAAGGTTGGGGGAGGGGACCCACTGGAACAGCTGTTGGGAGACAGATGGTAGCCTCCCGTCAAGGCCATCCAGCGTGTTCGTTAACGTTACCTCTGAGCGGCACATTTTTGCCCACCATGGGCTAAATGGCCAGGTTACATGGACCCCGAAGTCTCAGAGAAGGTTGGGGGAGGGGACCCACTGGAACAGCTGTTGGGAGACAGATGGTAGCCTCCCGTCAAGGCCATCCAGCGTGTTCTTTAACTTTGGGTTGTTTTACCTCTGAGCGGCACTTTTTTGCATACCATGGGCTAAATGGCCAGGTTACATGGACCCCGAAGGCTCGGAGAAGGTTGGGGGAGGGAACCCACTGGAATAGCTGTTGGGAGACAGAGGGTAGCCTCCCGTCAGGGCCATCCAGCGTGTTCTTTAACGTTGGGTTGTTTTACCTCTGAGCGGCACTTTTTTGCCCACCATGGGCTAAATGGCCAGGTCACATGGACCCCGAAGGCTCAGAGAAGGTTGGGGGAGGGGACCCACTGGAACAGCTGTTGGGAGACAGATGGTAGCCTCCCGTCAAGGCCATCCAGCGTGTTCTTTAACGTTACCTCTGAGCGGTACATGTTTGCCCACCATGGGCTAAATGGCCAGGTTACATGGACCCCGAAGTCTCAGAGAAGGTTGGGGGAGGGGACCCACTGGAACAGCTGTTGGGAGACAGATGGTAGCCTCCCGTCAAGGCCATCCAGCGTGTTCTTTAACTTTGGGTTGTTTTACCTCTGAGCGGCACTTTTTTGCATACCATGGGCTAAATGGCCAGGTTACATGGACCCCGAAGGCTCGGAGAAGGTTGGGGGAGGGGACCCACTGGAATAGCTGTTGGGAGACAGAGGGTAGCCTCCCGTCAAGGCCATCCAGCGTGTTCTTTAACGTTGGGTTGTTTTACCTCTGAGCGGCACTTTTTTGCCCACCATGGGCTAAATGGCCAGGTTACATGGACCCCGAAATCTCAGAGAAGGTTGGGGGAGGGGACCCACTGGAACAGCTGTTGGGAGACAGATGGTAGCCTCCCGTCAAGGCCATCCAGCGTGTTCTTTAACTTTGGGTTGTTTTACCTCTGAGCGGCACTTTTTTGCATACCATGGGCTAAATGGCCAGGTTACATGGACCCCGAAGGCTCGGAGAAGGTTGGGGGAGGTGACCCACTGGAACAGCTGTTGGGAGACAAATGGTAGCCTCCCGTCAAGGCCATCCAACGTGTTCTTTAACGTGCACAGGGTATGGCTCTCCCGCACACGGGGCCACGGCTTAACGTCCCATCCGACGAACGGCGACTTTTTCCAAGCCCATCGGTGTCCCCTACTGACCGTGGGCAGGGCGGGGAATTTTGCGGAGATAAATCTCAACGCTGACCCAGCTGGGACTCGAACCTGGGAACTACAGATTACGAGCCTGGCGCGCTACCGACTGAGCCACCCCCGCCCCACTTCCATTCGTAGCAGGCGACTTGTTCAATTGTTCAGGAAACCAAGAGTCGAGTTATTATGCGATTCCATTCGAAACCAGTGCTTACAGGCTCCACTGGTCGCAATGACCACTCCATGTTAATTTAAAAACCTTTGAAACGGAATAAGTAGGCTAGGAGAGAGCCACCTAGATAATACGGATCAGAACTACTTTCGAAAGTGGGAAACTTAACAGTGTGAAATTTTGGGTCATTTTTAATTTATCAACGTTTTTAAAATAAAAGAATTTATTTATAATGAATATATTATTATTATTGAACAATTTCAAAATGATTACCAAAATTTTAAAAACAGCTACCCCTTAAAATTGAGTCCAGATATTTGAGGTTTGGAGTAATTGAGCATCCGAATGATAGAGATTCGATTATTGAGGTTCTGGATAAACTAGATTCGGAAAATTGAAATTCCAGGTTTGGGTTGGATTGTTTTACCTCTGAGCGACACTTTTTTTGCACACGATGGTCTAAATTGCCAGGTCACAAGGACCCCGAAGGCTCAGAGAAGGTTGGGGGAGTGGGCTAAATGGTCAGGTCACATGGACCCCGAAGGCTCAGAGAAGGTTGGGGGAGGGGATCCACTGGAACAACTGTTGGGAGACAGATGGTAGCCTCCGGTCAAGGCCATCCATTGTGTTCTTTAATGTGGCTCTCCCGCACACGGGGCCACGGCTTAACGTCCCATCCGACGGACGGCGGCCTTTCCAAGCCCATCTGTGTCCCCTACTGACCGTGGGCAGGGTGGGGAGTTTTGCGAAGATAAATCTAAATGCTGACCCAGCTGGGACTCGAACCTGGGAACTGGAGATTACCAGCCTGGCGCGCTATCGACTGAGCCACCCCCGCCCCTAATTTCAAAAGGGCGATACTCAATAGTTTTGATTAAGTAGCATGAAATATAAGTTAAGAAGGCTCTCAAAAGTCACATTCATTTGTAGTAATTAGACAAGTGTGAAAAAAATCCACTCGGCAAACTTAGCTCAAATGGTAGAGCAACTGGCGCGTGACCAGGAGATCGCGAGTTCGAGTCCGTGAATCTGTAGGTGGATTTTTTCACACTTGCCAAATTACTTCAAACGCAAGTTGGTTTCAGAAGACTGTGTTGTTTCCCTCATTCCCTTTCATCAGGGGAGGGAGTGGCTCATTCGGTAGCGCGTCAGACTCGTAATCTGTTGTTCCCAGGTTCGAGTCCCAGCTGGGTCAGCGTTGAGACTTATCTCCGCAAAATTCCCCGCCCTACCCACGGTCAATAGGGGATATCGATGAGTTTGGAAAGGCCGCCGTCCATTATGCCGTGGCCCCGTGTGCGGGAGAGACATACTCTGTGCACGTTAAAGAACACACTGGTTGGCCTTGACGGGAGGCTACCATCTGTCTCCTAACAGCTGTTCCAGTGGGTCCCCTTCCCCAACCTTCTCTGAGCCTTCGGGGTCCATGTGACCTGGCCATTTAGCCCATGGTGTGCAAAAAAGTGCCGCTCAGAAGTAAAACAACCCAACGTTAAAGAACACGCTGGATGGCCTTGACGGGAGGCTACCATCTGTCTCCCAACAGCTGTTCCAGTGGGTCCCCTTCCCCAACCTTCTCTGAGCCTTCGGGGTCCATGTGACCTGGCCATTTAGCCCATGGTGTGCAAAAAAGTGCCGCTCAGAAGTAAAACAACCCAACGTTAAAGAACACACTGATGGCCTTGACGGGAGGCTATTATCTGTCTCCCAACCGCTGTTCCAGTGGGTCCCCTTCCCTAACCTTCTCTGAGCCTTCGGGGTCCATGTGACCTGACCATTTAGCCCATGGTGTGCAAAAAAGTGCCGCTCAGAAGTAAAACAACCCAACGTTAAAGAACACACTGGATGGTCTTGACGGGAGGCTATCATCTGTCTCCCAACAGCTATTCCAGTGGGTCCCCTTCCCCAACCTTCTCTGAGCCTTCGGGGTCCATGTGACCTGAGCATTTAGCCCATGGTGTGCAAAAAAGTGCCGCTCAGAAGTAAAACAACCCAACGTTAAAGAACACACTGGATGGCCTTGACGGGAGGCTATCATCTGTCTCCCAACAGCTGTTCCAGTGGGTCCCTCCCCCAACCTTCTCTGAGCCTTCGGGGTCCATTTTGACCTGGCCATTTAGCCGATAGTGTGCAAAAAAGTGCCGCTCAGAGGTAAAACAACCGAATCCCTTTCATCCCTTGGAAGAGGGTCGAGATTCCCCAATGACACTTAAGAGACGCACCCAGCTGCAGCAGGAATTCCCCTCTGAAGGGCAGAGAACAAGGAAGATTTTCCCGGTGCAATCCACGTCGTTTAGGATCGCTATGAGACCAATAACGTCTCGACCACAATGCGATCTCGTCTCCATTGTTTTGTTGCGGGCAATGCATCCAAAAGGTGATCTTACATTAAGCCAAGAAAGTCATCGTCAGTGGAAACTAGGGAGGAGACTGCGCAGTTCATGGTTATCATCTGTCGTAGTTTGATTAGCAGGTTGTTTTGGGTTGTTAACCTCGGAGGAGGGATTAGCTTTACGAACGTAAAAAGGAGATGTAAAGCCTCGGAGACAGCTTTACGTATCCGACGAATGGCGGTCTTTCCAAGCCCATCGGTGTCCACTACTGACCGAGGTTGGGTAGTTTTATCTCTGAGTAGCTTTTTTTTTTCATACAATGGGCTAAATAGCCAGGTTGGGTTGGGTTGTTTTACCTCTGAACGGCACTTTTTTTGCACACTATGGGCTAAATGGCCAGGTCATATGGACCCCGAAGGCTCAGAGAAGGTTGGGGGAGGGGACATACTGGAACAGCTGTTGGGAGACAGATGGTAGCCTCCCGTCAAGGCCATCCAGCGTGTTCTTTAACGTTGGGTTGTTTTACCTCTGAGCGGCACTTTTTTGCACACCATGGGCTAAATGGCCAGGTCACATGGACCCCGAAGGCTCAGAGAAGGTTGGGGGAGGGGATCCACTGGAACAGCTGTTGGGAAACAGATGGTAGCCTCCCGTCAAGGCCATCCAGCGTGTTCTTTAACGTGCACAGGGTATGGCTCTCCAGACCACGGCTTAACGTCCCATCCGACGGACGGCGGCCTTTCCAAGCCCATCGGTGTCCCCTACTGACCGTGGGCAGGGCGGGGAATTTCGCGGAGATAAATCTCAACGCTGACCCAGCTGGGACTCGAACCTGGGAACTACAGATTACGAGCCTGGCGCGCTACCGACAGAGCCACCCCCGCCCCCAAATAGCCAGGTAACAAGGACTCTGAAGG
Source organism: Ryuthela nishihirai (assembly GCA_038380435.1). Classification (NCBI taxonomy): domain Eukaryota; kingdom Metazoa; phylum Arthropoda; class Arachnida; order Araneae; family Heptathelidae; genus Ryuthela; species Ryuthela nishihirai. The sequence continues at coordinate 15,906,392 of JAWZYU010000002.1, read as the reverse complement.
CTCAGAGAATGTTGGGGGAGGGGACCTACTGGAACAGCTGTTGAGGAATGGCTCTCTCGCACATGAGGCCACGGCTTAACGTCCCATCCGACGGACGGCGGCCTTTCCAAGCCCATCGGTGTCCCCTATTGACCGTGGGCAGAGAATTTTGCGGAGATAAATCTCAATTCTGGCCCATCTCGGGCTCGAAGTTGGAAACTAGAGATTACGAGACTGGCCCGCTACCGGTTGAGCCATCCCGCCACTTCGAACCTTGGAACTACAGATTACGAGTCTAGTGCGCTACTGGTTGAGCAACCCCCGCCCCTAGTGCCTCTCCGATTCAAAACAGCCCAACCACGACATAAACCTTGTTGAAAACCTCCATTTATTCTTCTTTCTAAGCAAAAAATTCTCATCCATCTCTTCAATGTTTTTTCTGACTCATCCAGACATTTCCAACTTTTCCAACTCTTAAACTTCGTATGATATCCGTTGCTGAAACGGCGGTGGAGGGGGGGCGGCACAGGGAGGGGAGCGAAAGATATCTCCGAAACAACTGAGGTAAAGCACACACGAAAAAAAAAACAACCCAGCCCGGTAATCACCTTAATGATGGCCCTAATGTTTCTTGAGCTTCTAGGAGACTTCGCCGAACCGGTCTGACAACTGGAGGGCTGCCAGGGTTTAAACACCGTTCATTTGAAATCTTGAACGCTTCTGCCGAGTATCGCTTCGTAAGCAGAATTTGTGTTTGGCCTTGAGTTTAAAAATGGGGAAGTTCCACTTCCGATCCCCGCTACTAGCTGAGTAATTACAGGTTCGGCTTCAGGGAAAGTTCTAATGACTCAAACTCTTCCGAGAAGACTAAAAAAAAAGGCTCAGTAAAAGATATAAACAAGGGAAGGTGCAAAGTATCGAAACAGGAAATATGGCGAAATAACAGAAGGCGAGAAATGTTACTTTACCAAATGTGAAATCTAATTGAATTTAACCGTAAATTACAGAAGCTGTTTTAGAGTTCTGGGTTTTGTTGGGCGTTCTCTTTCATTGGGTTTGGGGCGGCGGTGGCTCAGTCGGTAGCGCGCCAGGCTCGTAATCTGTAGTTTCCAGGTTCGAGTCCCAGCTGGGTCAGCGCTGAGATTTATCGCCGCAAAAATCGTTGAGATTTATCTCCGCCCTGCCCACGGTCAGTAGGGGACACCGATGGGCTTGGAAAGGCCGCCGTCCATCGGATGGGACGTTAAGCCGTGGCCTCGTGTGCGGGAGAGCCATACCCTGTGCACGTTAAAGAACACGCTGGATGGCCTTGAGGGGAGGCTACCATCTGTTTCCCAACAGCTGTTCCAGTGGGTCCCCTCCCCCAACCTTCTCTGAACCTTCGGGGTCCATGTGACCTGGCCATTTAGCCCGTGGTGTGCAAAAAAGTGCCGCTCAGAGGTGAAACAACCCAACGTTAAAGAACACGCTGGATGGCCTTGACGGGAGGCTACCATCTGTCTCCCAACAGCTGTTCCTGTGGGTCCCCTCCTCCAACCTTCTCTGAGCCTTCGGGGTCCATGTGACCTGGCCATTTAGCCCATGGTGTGCAAAAAAGTGCCGCTCAGAGGTAAAACAACCCAACTCATTTTATTCGGCCCGCAAGTAATGTATCCCATCACATTAATGATAGAGATCTGTGGGCTGACTAGCTTCGCTCAACTGTGATAATCTCACTGATTTGATCACAACGAAAATGTTCTGTGCGACTATGAAGAAGTTAAGAAATGGTTCCTGACTAGTAAATTATGTTATGAATCTGATGAACATTTAAGCTTTCTGCGTGTGAACATTCGAAGTCTGAAAAAAAACTGGGATACTCTCTGTGTTTATCTTAAAGATATCTTGAATTTCTTAGATATTATTATATTAACAGAAACTAACATCCTCAGCACGGATGTTCCATTGTTCAATCTAGAAAATTTTAATCAACTTTTTACGAGAACACCTGGTGCGTTTGAACATGGGATTCTACTTTTCTTCCGCGACACATTATTAGTCAAAACGATACCTTCACTTGTAATTCCAGCTGAAACATTGAATATAAATATCTACAAGGGTAATTTAACTTTCAATTTACTTGCAATTTACAGATCACCAAGCTCGAACATTAACACTTTTCTTTCTAATCTCAAAAATTGGTTCGAAACAACTGATAAACATCGCAATCAAATACTAGTTGGAGACTTTAATTTAGATATCAAAAATATAAAAAAGAACACGGAGTTGCTAAATATGTAGAATTGTTAACAGAGTTTGGTTTCTCACCTATCATTACTGGTATCACCAGGGAAGATATCATTGGTGACTCACTTTCTCAGACATGCATTGATCACATTAACGTCCGACTTGACATTAAACTCGACACAAATTCAATGTTTTTTGGCAGTAGGATCGCAGACCACTACTTAATCGCGGCAATTTGCGGGAGAAGAAAACTTGGGAATTCGTCCAATCACACTAAAAAGCTAGACAGCAATTTTAACACGAAAACTATCTTAGATCATAAAAACATATGTAAAGAAATAAGTCTAACAGACTGGCTGGACAGAGGCACTGGAAACGAAACCCCAAATTCAGAACCAATAGACGTACTTTATGAAACATTGATAAAAAAATATACGGTGATTGTTAACAATAACAAAATTAATAAACTATCGGATGGCTCAAAAATGAAACAACGCAATTGTAGCAAAGACTGGATAAATCAGGAAATAATAAACTTAATACGTAAAAGAGACTCGGCTTGGATTGATTACAAAAATAACAAGAGAAACAGAAATTTTAAATTACTATACACAAACTTAAGAAACACAGTCACGTCCGTTATTAGGCAGGAAAAGAAAAAATATTACTTCAAACAATTTGAGTCATGTAAAAATAAACCAAAACAAAATTGGGAACTCATCAACCAAATTATCAACAATAAACCTAAAACTGACATTGACGATTTTATCATGAAGAATATGCCACAAGGTATGTCTGAAACTCAAGCAGCAGAGAAATTTAACAACACCTTTGCAGACATTATTGTCAATCTTAGAGACGATAACCGTATACAGAATCTCTCTACAGTTCCTAAACATATCCAACCTTCTGTCCCCTCAATTTTTATTCCTCCCATCTCAAAACAAGAAACTTTCAAAATTCTAAGTGACTTAAATGAAAGAAAATCGTGTGGATACGATCAGGTACACATAAAGCACATTAAAGCATGCAAAACCTCCTTAGCTGATCTCGTGACAAACTTTATCAATGAAAGCATATCTACAGGAAACATCCCTAATAAACTCAAAATTGCTATTCTAAGACCAATTTACAAAAGTGGAACTAAATCCGATTGCACTAACTATAGGCCCATTGCCATCTTACCCGTCCTTCACAAAATACTTGAAAGATATGTAGCTAACGTTCTAGCCAATTTCTTGAAAAAACATAACATTATTAGTGAAAAGCAATATGGTTTCCAAAAAGGTAAAAATACAATTACACTTTCAACGGAGTTTTCTGACGTCATTAATTTAAACAACGGAAAAAAAGCAGCAGCTATCTTTCTGGACTTTCGTAAGGCATTTGATACGTTGGATCACGATATTTTGCTTCAAAAATTGTATATTTATGGTGTCCGAGGTATTACCCTTAAATGGTTTGAAAATTGTTTAAAAAATAGAGTGCATGTTACCAAAATTAATGGCGTTTTTAGTGAGAAGAGAACAGTGTACACTGGTGTTCCACAAGGTTCAATTTTAGGTCCGCTTTTATTCGTTATTTATATTAATGATCTAGCTAACCTTAAACTGAAGGGCTCTCTTTATATATATGCTGATGACACCGCCTTGGTTAACGTGAATCACAATATAGGAGACGCAGTCCGAGACACACAGGATGATTTTAACAAAATTATTTACTGGTCTAACATTAATCGTATTTACACAAATTCAGAAAAAACCAAATGGATGAGCTTTCATTCACCAGGATACTATGATCTCTCATCTTATGCAATTAAAAACCACGAACCCTTGTGTCCCCACAACATGATAAATCATGACCCTGACTGCTGCGACTGTGATGTTATTGAGCGTGTTGAGAGCCATAAATATCTTGGACTCTACATGGACACAACCTTCCGATGGAATACACATATTCAAAAGTTAGCAGGGAAATTGCGTCTATGTGCATCTAAACTTTATAAACTACAATTTGTTGCAAGTACACATACATGTATTTTGGTTTACAAAGCTATCTGTGAATCTATATTGACCTATGGTTTGACAATATACGGCTCAACTAACCTCACAAATATAAAGAAAATAGAAACTATTCAATCATCCATTACTAAAAATATAATCCCATACAACTTAAGAAATTCATTTTATCATAGCGAAGAAAGACTAAATTATCTAGGCGTACTCTCTTTTCACAACCTTTACAAATACAGCATCACTTTAAAATATTTTTTGATAATCAATTTAAATCTAAAATCTCTCATGGGAAAAACACAAGGTTAAAATCCAAAAATTATTTCCAACTTCCAAAAATATTAAACAATTACGGGAAATACAAGGACATATACAATACCTTACGTGTTCAATCAACTGCCAAGGGAAATTATTTTTTTAAAGAATTTTAAAGAAATAAAAAATAAAAAAAAATTTTCTTCTAGGCACTAAATTTTAAATAAAAATTTCAACCACCACAATGGAGCTTCCACTGGAATTCATATAATTTGATGACATTGTTTTAAACTATATCTTATGTATTTTCATGTAACATTATTCTTCTCTCCTGCAGATAAAACAGATGCTTTTGCGGGTCATTTGTTTAAACTTTTGTATAACTAACATGAATATGAATAAAGATTATTATTATTATTAAAGTATGGGGAATAGCGTCGCGTTCAACCAAACATGAAGAAGCCATTACAAATGCAATTTAGTTTTTGGCTACTGATCTAAGGGACCTGGGTTCGAGCCCCGGGTAAGGCATGGATGTACGTGTTGTTTTTCTGCTGAGGTCCTGCCATCCTCTCAGATCCTCTACTATAGCATATAAACTGCCAGGTTGCTGTCAGACCTCTGTGCAAGCAGCTGCTTGAGGGGGTATTTATTTTATTTTATTTTTTCCTGTAAAGAATACTCATCACTAAAAATGAATCCGTTATTGTAAAGAATATTCATCACTATAATATAATACAATATAATGCAATGAATATGGAGCGTGTGCAGTTACCGTTCACAGCAAACTGGAGCGATTGCGGTTGATGTTCACAGCACATTGGATCGTGTGGGCCCACTCACAGAAATATTGAGCGTGTGCAGTTACCGTTCACAGGAAACCGGAGCGTGTGCAGTAACTGCACACGCTCCAGTTTACTGTGAACGGTAACTGGAGCGTGTACAGTTGCTGTACAAGTTCCAGATATTTTTACTGAATTCTGTAATCAACCATAGTGTTCGGATATTTTTTTGAGCGACTGTATGTGTCGTTTTTCTGCCGAGGTCCTGCCGTCCTCACAGACCTTCTACTCTGGCATATAAACTGACAGGCTCCTGTCAGACCTCTGTGGCAAGCAGCTGCTTGAGGGGGTATTTATTTATTTATTAAAAGTATGTAACATTTAAATAATAAAATAATAAGTAATTATGTTTTGGCTATTATTGCTTAAAATAAAATGTCGCCCGATATGTTATGGGAAGTAACTGATACATTTCGTCATATATTGAAATCTTTTGGGTTACCACTGGGTTGGGTTGTTGGGTTGTTTTACCTCTGAGCGGCACTTTTTTGCACACCATGGGCTAAATGGCCAGATCACATGGACCCCGAAGGCTCAGAGTAGGTTGGGGAAGGGGACCCACTGGAACAACTGTTGGGAGACAGATGATAGTCTGTATGTTCTTTAACGTGCACAGCGTATGGCTGTCCCGCACATGGAGCCACGGCTTAACGTCCCATCCGACTGACGGCGGCCTTTCCAAGCCCATCGGTGTCCCCTACTGACTGTGGGCAAGCTGGGGAGTTTTGAGGAGATAAATCTCAACGTTGACCCAGCTAAGACTCGAACCTGGGATCTGCAGATTACGAGGAGATCCCAGGTTCGAGTCTTAGCTGGGTCACTACCGACTGAGAATCCGTTGTGAGCACATTAAAATAATAAATAAAAAAAAATTCGTAGAATTATATTCATGGTAATATAATTTCAAATAATTTTATACAGGAATAAATATTTTGAACTCCATGAATTATCCATTAAGAAGGATAAAGATGATGAAGAGGCAGGGCAAGGCCCCCTTAATGCACCAGGCCTGTATAATAAAAAAAAAATAAATACCCCCTCAAGCAGCTGCTTGCCACAGAGGTCTCACAGGAGCCTGTCAATTTATATGCCATAGTAGATAAACGTTGATTATAAAGTACATTCATAAATACACCTTGTTTAGAAGGAAAATCAGTCGTATTTATTAGCATTTATCATACTACTACTAAATAAGAATCAGTTTATTTATAAATATACTTTATTTAGAAACAAACACGAGTATAAAGATTAGCATAAAAGTACACCAGTAATAATGATAGAAATTTAAATATAAGAATTTTCTACGTTAGAGAACCTTACCGAACTATTTTACTGAATTTTTTACGTTATCGAACCTGAGATCATAATTTGGTCCACTGGCCTTTTGTTATGGGACGCGTTACTTTGGCCATTTATTAAAAAAAAAGAATTAAAAATACGAAACTATGATAGAATGTTAGCCGTCGCAAATTTTTTTTGCGCCCCCCCCCCCAGTTCCAAAAGGAGGGAAATTAAATATGTCTAAAGATTTCAGAAATCTGTCTGAAGTTTTCTTATAATAGATTTATTTTAAATAATGTAAAATAAATAAAAATAAATAAATACCCCCTCAAGCAGCTGCTTGCCACAGAGGTCTGACAGGAGCCTGTCAGTTTATATGCCAGAGTAGAAGGTCTGAGAGGATGGCAGGACCTCAGCAGAAAAAACGACACATACAACCATGCCTTGACCCGGGGCTCGAACCCAGGTCCCTTAGATCAGCAGCCAAGCGCTCTAACCACTCGGCCATGGGAATAACGCAATTTGTAAAAATGTTTTTAAATTTATCAAATTTTAAAAATAAACAACTTCCAGTTATATTTTAATAAACAGAACTTTAAAATGACCTCTATAATTCAGAATAAAAAATAGTTCAGATAAAATACAGGTAACTCTGACTGTGCAGAAAAAATATTGGGACGAGCTGATCTACATGGACAAAGAATTCATGCATAACAAATTACATATTTCAAACTCCTATACAACCCCTAACCTGAAAGGGAAAAAAAAAATCAACTCCTGACCGACTTACCTGCGATGAGCTGAACGAGGCCCAGCACTCTCGCTGTAGTTTTGGTAACGACGTCGGCTAAGCAGCAAGCAGACAAGGCGGTGAAGGCGACCAGCAGGGAGATGGCGGCTCCGACCCCCACGGTCACCGTGGTCACCTGCCACGAGACGCTGGGAATATCGGGGAATGACGTGTAACGTCCACATTCGTAAACCATTTCCAGTTGACCCTCTTCAGTGAACCGTGGGTAATTACATCTTCGGAATGATCCAAATGTCACGTTAGTTCCGTCCGAGAGCTTGCCTTGTATCCAGAATGGAAGGTAGAAACCTGCGGAGTTCAGAATGGCTGCTGCGAGAGACAGGCAAGCCCAAAACACACCAGTGGCAGTCAGACTTGAAGCTACAGGAGGCATTTTCGATCTGTTCGTTTGAAGTTATGATTTTTTTTTTGGTAAATATTTCTTAATCTCGAATCTTTCTAGGGCTACTGCTATTATTTCGTTCTTTTTTTTTCACATAGTTTGTTGACGTAATAAAAGAGATATTTCTAGTGGTAAGAACACATTTGTTCCAAAAAGATTTGACGTTGCCGATTAAAAACATTCATTTTTGTTTTGTTTTTTTTAAATTTTTGATTTCTAGTAGAAAATCTACAAAGTTTGGATTCCTGGTCGAGGTTTTAAAAAAATATGGATTTTTATTGCTGGAAACGTAAAAAATATATAATCGTATCCAAAAATGTCACAAATTTTTTAAGAGGTAAAAAAATTTACGAACGCCAAAATTGTAGTTTGATGAACAGAAACGATATTATTCACTGCCAATTACTAAAAAAAAATCTTTTTTTTTAAATAAGCTTCGTTCAGTTAATAGAATAATTCCACCAAAAACAATAATTCGTAAAAATTCAATTAAAGAAAAACAGTATAATTTTTAACTCCTCTAAAAAAAAAAAGACGAAAATTTGTTACAGTCCGCCTAGAACAATAAAAAAAGCTACAAAATTTGTCAGTAATCCCAAAAATGAGATATAAAAACTCCATCGAAACCTCGGGTCAAGGCTAGAGCAATACAAGCCGAAGGCACTAGTTTCACCAAGCGCATATTAGGAATGTCTGGAATATTTTCAAGCACATTACCCAACTCTATCCACTGATGAACAACAGTAGTCAATTGTTCAACGAATACAGAATCATCTGCATCCTCCATGGGCATTGATAAATCACACCACCCTTCTTTCGACTTCCTCCGTCAATGAACAGAATGTATAATCACATCACACTTATTTTTATTTCCTCGGTCAACAAATATGAGAATGCATAATCACACCACCAATCTTTTGACTTCCACCGTCAACCGAATACAACAGAAGAATAGGGAAATCACTCCTTCACTTTCGTCAACCAACAGAAGAATAGGGAAATCGCTCCTTCACTTTCGTCAACCAACAGAAGAATAGGGAAATCACTCCTTCACTTTCGTCAACCAACAGAAGAATAGGGAAATCGCTCCTTCACTTTCGTCAACCAACAGAAGAATAGGGAAATCACTCCTTCACTTTCGTCAACTAACAGAAGAATAGGGAAATCACTCCTTCACTTTCGTCAACCAACAGAAGAATAGGGAAATCACTCCTTCACTTTCGTCGACCAACAGAAGAATAGGGAAATCACTCCTTCACTTTCGTCGACCAACAGAAGAATAGAGAAATCACTTCTTCACTTTCGTCAACCAACAGAAGAATAGGGAAATCACTCCTTCACTTTCGTCAACCAACAGAAGAATAGGGAAATCACTCCTTCACTTTCGTCAACCAACAGAAGAATAGGGAAATCACTCCTTCACTTTCGTCAACCAACAGAAGAATAGGTAAATCACTCCATCACTTTCTTACCTTCCTCCACCAACGAACTGTACATAGGTAAATCACACAACGACTTTCTTACCTCTCCTCCACCAACGAACAGGAGAATTGGTAAATTACACAACTTTTTTGCCTCTCTCCATCAACGAACAGGATATAACTTATCTTCAACAACGAAATTCACTCCAGGTTTGTAAATCTATCGACTGTGCGTTATCACCTACACGCGAACAACAAACATGCCTCTCTGTCTTGCAAGACGGGAAGATAGATAGCAATGGCAACGTCAGCAGTCCCCAGCATTCCTATTCACGCACATAAGCACACACAACAACACGATAAACAGAATCCGATAAGGCCACGGATCGCACTCACTTATAACGTTAGCCTGTTCTTTGAAGCCTCCAACTTGCGTAAACCAATCAGCACAGACGACACACTCCTCCAGAGAAGGGTGTGTATGTAATGCAGGCAAGAGAATTAACAAAAAAGAAAACGCTGAGTGTGATCACGTGGATGAAGCACGTGTGCAACTCCGCCACTCCCGGAGCGAACTGGTGGCATCAACCGCTACAGGCAGCGTTCACCTCCCGACTGGCAGCCAGGACTCCTCCTGGCTCACCTAGAACACGCGGCGCATGCGCACTCTGTCCCTCGTGCTCTCGGCGGTGTTGAAAAGAGAGAGAACTCCAGTTGGAGAAACAGGGAGCGCTGCAACGTCTTTTCTTCCACCGTGGTCGGCTCCCCACTTGCTCCAGGCAATAATAGCCACTATTATTTACTGTGGGCCAGTCCTAAGCCTGAAAACACTCCGACGCTTTCCCACTTCCACCCCCCCCCCCCACAATCTATACATCCCTCCCTTAGACTAAGAACCCCCCTCCCTTCAACAACTTCTTTTTTTACCTCCCCAATCCCCTTCGTGCTTCAAGACTGGTTGGCTTGATAGGCACTACTGAGGCTCCAACTAGGATTTGCTGTCACGTGAGAGAAAGCCTTATTCTTTCCTCTCTACGCTCCCTCCTTCCAGAATTTTAACCCCCCCCCCCCTCCCCGACCCGCTCACAACATCTCCCGAAGAAGCCTCCCTTTCACTTCATTCACTTTTTTCCCACTTTCTTTGCTTTTTCGCCTTTAAGATAAACGTACATCGCCTGCTTGGTCTTTACGACGACAGAAAAAAAAACGTTTCGATGAGAATTTCTTCCGTCCTAACTGCATTTTTTTTTAGCCGTCATATCACGTGATGTATCTTTCCATTATCTTATTTTTTCCTTCTTTTTCTCTCTCTCACCTTTCCGCGTAATGATTTCTACTTATCTGCAGAGAGGTTTGGAAGTATGCAGGGTTCGATTCTCCCCCGTGATAGAGTTAAGATTTTCACAGAATTACCCGCGGTGATTTTAAAGCGCATTTTTTAATACATTTGAAAAGGCGGATTATTTTGTAATGCTTACCTTTGAGAGGCATTTTTTCCCCACACAACTGGGATAAATGACCAAGTCACAAGGACCCTCAAAGAAGGGCAACCCACTGGATCAGCTGTTAGGAGACAGATGGTAGCCTTCCGTCAAGGCCATCCAGCATGTCCTTTAACGTTGGGTTGTTTCACCTCTGAGCGGCACTTTTTTGCACACCATTGGGTAAATGGCCAGGTTACAAGGACCCTCAATGAAGGGCAACCCACTGGAACAGCTGTTAGGAGACAGATGATAGCTTCCCGTCAAGGCCATCCAGCGTGTTCTTTAACTTGCACAGGGTGTGGCTCTCCCGCACACGGCTCATGGCTTAACGTCCCATCCGACGGACGGAGGCCTTTTCAAGCCCATAATCGGTGTCACATGGCAACCGAGGCAGGATTGGGAGTTTTGCAGAGATAAATCTCAGACCTGATCCAGGTGAGACTCGAAACTGGGAACTGCAAGTTACGAGCCTGACGCTCTACCAACTGAGCCACTACCTCCCATGAAGGGCTACGTACCACTGGATAGCTGTTGAGAGACAAATGGCAACTTCTTGCGATATCATTCAACACGGGGGGGGCAGGGGGGGCTCAGTCGGTAGTGCGCCAGACTCGTAATCTGCAGTTCCCAGCTCGAGTCCCAGCTGAGTCAGCGTTGAGATTTATCTCCGCAAAATTCCCCGCCCTGCCCACGGTCAGTAGGGGACACCGATGGGCTTGGAAAGGCTTCCGTCCGTCGGATGGGATGTTAAGCCGTGGTCACGTGTGCGGTGAGCCACACCCTGTGCACGTTAAAAAACACACTGGATGGCCTTGACGGGAGGCTACCATCTATCTCCCAAAAGCTGTTCCAGTGGGTCTCCTCCCCCAAAATTCCCCGCCCTGCCCACGGTCAGTAGGTGACACCGATGGGCTTGGAAAGGACGCCGTCCGTCGGATGGAACGTTAAGCCGTGGCTCCGTGTGCGGGAGAGTCATAACCTGTGCACATTAAAGAACACGCTGGATGGCCTTGACGGGATGTTACCATCTGTCTCCCAACAGCTGTTCCAGTGGGTCCCCTCCCCCAACCTTCTCTGAGCCTTCGGGGTCCATGGCCATTTAGCCCATGGTGTGCAAAAAAGGGCCGCTCAGAGGTAAAACAACCCAACCCTGAAAGCAAGAACCCCAACGCACACATCCCAGTGAGATGCTAGGCGTGATGACTACGAAACCATCAGCGGTCAAATTTTTCTTCAACGAATGTCACACAGAGTTTGATGTCATACTCTTTTATTAGCTGGTGGCGCCATCTATGTCGAGAAACGGACAACCAAGTTATTCAGCTGACAGTTTCAGAAAAAGTCCTAAATTTGTGCATATTTCACTCATTTTTCGAGAACTTTTTAAAGAGCTGTAAAACGGAGGAAAAATCATTATACTGAAATAGAAATCCAGTCTCTTGACCCTCCCTCCCTCCCCATTTTTTTTTTACCCTGGCCTGCTTGGGATCCTTGTGACCTGGACATTTAGACTACTTTCTGCTCAAAGTTGGGTTGTTTTACCTCTGAGCGGCCCTTTTTTTGCACACCATGGGGTAAATGGCAAGGTCACAAGGACCCTGAAGGCTCAGAGAAGGTTGGGGGAGGGGACCCACTGGAACAGCTGTTGAGAGGCAGATGCTATCCAGCGTGTTCTTTAACGTGCACAGGGTATGGCTCTCCCGCACACGGGGCCACGGCTTAACGTCCCATCCGACGGACGGCGGCCTTTCTAAGCCCATCGGTGGGACAGTGGGTAGGGCGGGGAGTTTTGCGGAGATAATCTGATTGCTAACCCAGCTGGGACTCGAACCTGGGAACTTCTACTCAATAAAAATTAATATTACCGCACTATCCATAAGCTACTCTTAAGCATTTTTCAAAAAAAAATCTGCCTCCTTTGTTGAAAAAAAACAACAGCGTGAAATGAATGAAATTTTCGAAAAAAAAAAATTTTTTTTTGGGGGGGGGGGACTGATTTTACGAAAATGTTACAAGAAAAAACTTAAATGGAGAGAAAGGCGTAACCGTTTCTCTGAGGTGATCTTCTAAAGTTAAATTAAGAGATTCCAGCAGACAATGATGGGTGATTCTGAAGAAGCTGAAGGGTGAGGAGAAGTGAAAGAAGGAACAGAGGTAGACAGAACAAGGACAGAAGGAGCTGGAGTTAATAAAGGTGGCACCTTTGGCACTTAGCCAAAGTGCCAAGGTGGCTGAGGGTGCGTCAGCTGGCTCACGATGATCCAGGAAATTTAATTACGTAGTGAAAAAGGTGTCGAGGAAAACGCTCATCGCTTTTAGGGACAAGTCTTTTTGCATTGTTGCTTTCAGAAAGGAGTGAATGCGAGCTGTTCCCACTTTTCAATATGAGCTCGTTCGTAGCACTTTACAGAGAATAGGGAAATATTCAATTTTGTTTTCCAAGTGCTGTTACTTTTTCTTTCTTGATGTTTTTAATGCTACGTTTCTGTGCCACTCGATGCTTTGTGTTTTGGTTTTTCGTCGGGGGAGTTGGATTATGGGTTGGATTGTTTTACATCTGAGCAGCACTGTTTTGCACACAATGGGCTAAATGGCAAGATCACAAGGACCCTGAAGGTTCAGAGAAGGTTGGGGGAGGGGACGCATTGGAGAGCTCTTAGGAGAAGCTCCCGTCAAGGCCATCCAGTGTGTTCTTTAACGTGCACTGGGTTGGATTCTTTTACCTCTGAGCAGCACTGTTTTGCACACAATGGGCTAAATGGCAAGATCACAAGGACCCCGAAGACTCAGAGAAGGTTGGGGGAGAGGACGCATTGGACAGCTCTTAGGAGAAGCTCCCGTCAAGGCCATCCAGTGTGTTCTTTAACGTGCACTGGGTTGGATTCTTTTACCTCTGAGCAACACTGTTTTGCACACAATGGGCTAAATGGCGAGATCACAAGGACCCCGAAGTCTCAGAGAAGGTTGGGGGAGGGGACGCATTGGACAGCTCTTAGGAGAAGCTCCCGTCAAGGCCATCCAGTGTGTTCTTTAACGTGCACTGGGTTGGATTCTTTTACCTCTGAGCAGCACTGTTTTGCACACAATGGGCTAAATGGCGAAATCATAAGGACCCCGAAGGCTCAGAGAAGGTTGGGGGAGGGGACGCATTGGACAGCTCTTAGGAGAAGCTCCCATCAAGGCCATCCAGTGTGTTCTTTAACGTGCACTGTGTTGGATTCTTTTACCTCTGAGCAGCACTGTTTTGCACACAATGGGCTAAATGGCGAAATCACAAGGACCCCGAAGGCTCAGAGAAGGTTGGGGGAGGGGACGCATTGGAGAGCTCTTAGGAGAAGCTCCCGTCAAGGCCATTCAGTGTGTTCTTTAACGTGCACTGGGTTGGATTGCTTTATCTCTGAGTGCACTTGCTTGCACACAATGGGCTAAATGGCGAAATCACAAGGACCCCGAAGGCTCAGAGAAGGTTGGGGGAGGGGGACGCATTGGACAGCTCTTAGGAGAAGCTCCCGTCAAGGCCATCCAGTGTGTTCTTTAACGTGCACTGGGTTGGATTGCTTTACCTCTGAGTGCACTTGTTTGCACACAATGGGCAAAATGGCGATATCACAAGGACCCCGAAGGCTTAGAGAAGGTTGGGGGAGGGGGCGCATTGGACAGCTCTTAGGAGAAGCTCCCGTCAAGGCCATCCAGTGTGTTCTTTAACGTGCACTGGGTTGGATTGCTTTACCTCTGAGTGCACTTGTTTGCACACAATGGGCTAAATGGCGAAATCACAAGGACCCCGAAGGCTCAGAGAAGGTTGGGGGAGGGGGACGCATTGGACAGCTCTTGGGAGAAGCTCCCGTCAAGGCCATCCAGTGTGTTCTTTAACTTGCACTGGGTTGGATTGCTTTACCTCTGAGTGCACTTGTTTGCACACAATGGGCTAAATGGCGAAATTAACAATAAAATTGATGGCGAAATTGATGGCAAAATTGATGGCAAATAAATGGCGAAAGGGGGACGCATTGGACAGCTCTTGGGAGAAGCTCCCGTCAAGGCCATCCAGTGTGTTCTTTAACGTGCACAGGATATGGCTCTCCCGCACATGGAACGTGGCTTGACCTCACATCCGACGACGACGACCATTTCAACCTCATCGGTGGGCAAGACGGTAAGTTTTGAGGAGATAAATCTCAACGTTGGCCCAGGTGGGACTCGAACCCAGCAGCTGCAGATTGCGAGCCTGGCGCGCTACCGATTACCCTATTTGATTATGAGTTTAGACAAAATGCTGTCAAAGATTGCGAGAAGTTTTCTGAAGCGGTACAGGAATTACTCTTTGTAAAGAAACGCAAAAATGATATTACAAGAGAGCCAATTTTCCCCATTTCGGTAAGTTTACTACACTAATCTGAAGGAATGGTGAGCAATGGCTTAGTCGGTAGCGCGCCAGGCTTGTAATTTGTAGTTCCCAGGTTCGAGTCCCACCTCTGTCAGCGTCGAGATTTATTCCCTCGATTAGGAAGGAGACACTGATGGCTTAGAAAGGACGCCGTCCGTCGCATTGAACCTTAAGCCGTGTCCAGAAGAGCCACGTTAAAGAACACTCTGGATGATTTTGACGAGACGCTGACATCTGGTTCTTAACAGCTATTCAGTGGGTTCCCTTCCCCCAACCTCCTCTCAACCTTTGGGGTCCTTGTAACCTGTCCATTGAAGGGAAGCTACCATTGTTCTCCTAACAGCTGTCCATGGGTTCTCCTTTTCCTACCCAATTCTCGGAATTTGGGGTCCTTGTGACCGGGCCAATTAACCCGCTGTACGCATAGAAGTGTCGCTGAGAGGTAAAATAACCCTAGCAAGCTGAAGTTTCCACTGTGGCTTAAGATCTCTGAGAACTGATAAAGAGATCAACTGCGCAGAATCAGAGTCTCCTCAGTTGCCAATCGTTAATAACTGTCATTGCGTAGCGTGAGTGGCAAGTAGGGAGACTGTAGGAGAGACTATGAGACTGCGCAGTTGGCGCTTCGACAGTTATCATAAATCATTAGTTGATTGGCATTTAGTGATTGATAGGCAATTCACGTAGGACACAATTCTCCAAGTATCAACTGCGCAGAATCAGTTTCCCCAGTTTCCACTCATCTTACGTCAATAATGTTAACTGTAATGGCAACTGTGAACACCAAAGAGAAACTATGAGACTGCGCAGTTTATGCCTGGACAGTTTGACCCCCAAAGTCCGCTTTACCTTTTCTGACACCTCTTTATTGTTACTACCGCCCCTTTATCCTTTCTAATGACCCTTTTACCGTTTTCTAACAACCCTTCACCTTTTCTAGAACCCTCTTTAACCTTTCTAACAACCCTTCACTTTTTCTAGAAACCTCTTTAACCTTTCTAACAACCCTTCCACCTTTTCTAAAGCCCTTTTACCCTCTCCAACAACCCTTCCACATTTTCTGAAGCCCTTTACCCTCCCTAATGCACTTTTTCTAAAGCCCCTTTACCCTCTTCAACAACCCTTCCACCTTTTCTAAAGCCCCTTTACCCTCTCCAACAAAACTTCCACTTTTTCTAAAGCCCTTTTACCCTCTCTAAGGGCATCTTTTCCAAGCCCCTTTACCCTCTCCAACAACCCTTCCACCTTTTCTAAAGCCTCTTTACCCTCTCCAACAACCCTTCCACCTTTTTCTAAAGCCCCTTTATCCTCTCTAACAACCCTTCCACCTTTTCTAAAGCCCTTTTATCCTCTCTAACAACCCTTCCACCTTTTTCGAAAGCCCCTTTAACCTCTCCAACAACCCTTCCATCTTTTCTAAAGCCCCTTTATCCTCTCCAACAACCCTTCCACCTTTTCTAAAGCCCCTTTACCCTCTCCAACAACCCTTCCACCTTTTTCTAAAGCCCCTTTATCCTCTCTAACAACCCTTCCACCTTTTCTAAAGCCCTTTTATCCTCTCTAACAACCCTTCCACCTTTTTCGAAAGCCCCTTTAACCTCTCCAACAACCCTTCCATCTTTTCTAAAGCCCCTTTATCCTCTCCAACAACCCTTCCACCTTTTCTAAAGCCCCTTTACCCTCTCCAACAACCCTTCCACCTTTTTCTAAAGCCCCTTTATCCTCTCTAACAACCCTTCCACCTTTTCTAAAGCCCTTTTATCCTCTCTAACAACCCTTCCACCTTTTTCGAAAGCCCCTTTAACCTCTCCAACAACCCTTCCATCTTTTCTAAAGCCCCTTTATCCTCTCCAACAACCCTTCCACCTTTTCTAAAGCCCCTTTACCCTCTCCAACAACCCTTCCACCTTTTTCTAAAGCCCCTTTATCCTCTCTAACAACCCTTCCACCTTTTCTAAAGCCCTTTTATCCTCTCTAACAACCCTTCCACCTTTTCTAAAGCCTCTTTAACCTCTCCAACAACCCTTCCATCTTTTCTAAAGCCCCTTTATCCTCTCCAACAACCCTTCCACCTTTTCTAAAGCCCCTTTACCCTCTCCAACAACCCTTCCACCTTTTTCTAAAGCCCCTTTATCCTCTCTAACAACCCTTCCACCTTTTCTAAAGCCCTTTTATCCTCTCTAACAACCCTTCCACCTTTTTCGAAAGCCCCTTTAACCTCTCCAACAACCCTTCCATCTTTTCTAAAGCCCCTTTATCCTCTCCAACAACCCTTCCACCTTTTCTAAAGCCCCTTTACCCTCTCCAACAACCCTTCCACCTTTTTCTAAAGCCCCTTTATCCTCTCTAACAACCCTTCCACCTTTTCTAAAGCCCTTTTATCCTCTCTAACAACCCTTCCACCTTTTTCGAAAGCCCCTTTAACCTCTCCAACAACCCTTCCATCTTTTCTAAAGCCCCTTTATCCTCTCCAACAACCCTTCCACCTTTTCTAAAGCCCCTTTACCCTCTCCAACAACCCTTCCACCTTTTTCTAAAGCCCCTTTATCCTCTCCAACAACCCTTCCACCTTTTTCTAAAGCCCCTTTATCCTCTCTAACAACCCTTCCACCTTTTCTAAAGCCCTTTTATCCTCTCTAACAACCCTTCCACCTTTTTCGAAAGCCCCTTTAACCTCTCCAACAACCCTTCCATCTTTTCTAAAGCCCCTTTATCCTCTCTAACAACCCTTCCACCTTTTCTAAAGCCTCTTTACCCTCTCCAACAACCCTTCCACCTTTTTCTAAAGCCCCTTTATCCTCTCTAACAACCCTTCCACCTTTTCTAAAGCCCTTTTATCCTCTCTAACAACCCTTCCACCTTTTTCGAAAGCCCCTTTAACCTCTCCAACAACCCTTCCATCTTTTCTAAAGCCCCTTTATCCTCTCTAACAACCCTTCCACCTTTTCTAAAGCCTCTTTACCCTCTCCAACAACCCTTCCACCTTTTTCTAAAGCCCCTTTATCCTCTCTAACAACCCTTCCACCTTTTCTAAAGCCCTTTTATCCTCTCTAACAACCCTTCCACCTTTTTCGAAAGCCCTTTTAACCTCTCCAACAACCCTTCCACCTTTTCTAAAGCCCCTTTACCCTCTCCAACAACCCTTCCACCTTTTTCTAAAGCCCCTTTATCCTCTCTAACAACCCTTCCACCTTTTCTAAAGCCCCTTTACCCTCTCCAACAACCCTTCCACCTTTTTCTAAAGCCCCTTTATCCTCTCTAACAACCCTTCCACCTTTTCTAAAGCCCTTTTATCCTCTCTAACAACCCTTCCACCTTTTTCGAAAGCCCCTTTAACCTCTCCAACAACCCTTCCATCTTTTCTAAAGCCCCTTTATCCTCTCCAACAACCCTTCCACCTTTTCTAAAGCCCCTTTAACCTCTCCAACAACCCTCCCACCTTTTTCTAAAACCCCTTTATCCTCTCTAACAACCCTTCCACCTTTTCTAAAGCCCCTTTACCCTCTCCAACAACCCTTCCACCTTTTTCTAAAGCCCCTTTATCCTCTCTAACAACCCTTCCACCTTTTCTAAAGCCCTTTTATCCTCTCTAACAACCCTTCCACCTTTTTCGAAAGCCCCTTTAACCTCTCCAACAACCCTTCCATCTTTTCTAAAGCCCCTTTATCCTCTCCAACAACCCTTCCACCTTTTCTAAAGCCCCTTTACCCTCTCCAACAACCCTTCCACCTTTTTCTAAAGCCCCTTTATCCTCTCTAACAACCCTTCCATCTTTTCTAAAGCCCTTTTATCCTCTCTAACAACCCTTCCACCTTTTTCGAAAGCCCCTTTAACCTCTCCAACAACCCTTCCATCTTTTCTAAAGCCCCTTTATCCTCTCTAACAACCCTTCCACCTTTTCTAAAGCCTCTTTACCCTCTCCAACAACCCTTCCACCTTTTTCTAAAGCCCCTTTATCCTCTCTAACAACCCTTCCACCTTTTCTAAAGCCCTTTTATCCTCTCTAACAACCCTTCCACCTTTTTCGAAAGCCCTTTTAACCTCTCCAACAACCCTTCCATCTTTTCTAAAGCCCCTTTACCCTCTCCAACAACCCTTCCACCTTTTCTAAAGTCCTTTCACCCTCTCTAACAACTACTTCATCTTTTATAGAATCCTCTTTAACCGTTCTAATGCCCTCTTTTCCTTTTTTAAATCTTCGTTACCTTTTCTAAAGCCCCTTTACCAATATTAAAGCCTTTTGCCTTTTCTAAATCCCCTTTACCCTTTCTAACAACCCCTTCACCTTTCTAGAACCCTCCTTAATTTTTCTAACGCCCCCTTTACTCTTTCTAACGTTCCCTTTGCGTTTTTTAACGTTAATAATTCATTGAATTCAAAAACGTCTAATAAATCGTTTCTATGTAAAACTATTTGAAACAATCAGATAAACTGAAGAAAACAATTCCCTTTGAGAACTACCGATCTTTAGAGGCTATCAAAGTATCAACTGCGCAGTCTCACAGTCTCCCAGCAGCCACTTACACTATGCCACTGATGTCTGCATTAATAAACCACATTAAGCAAAGTCACCGACGCTCTAATGCTCATCTGCGTTTATTTAAAGCAACACTCAATAAGGAGCAATGTTATCGTTGTTTTAATCTAGCTTACCCTCAGCTTCCCTTCAATCCTCATCTTCAGCTTCCTTCTCCTCTCCATCCTCTTCTTTTCCTCCGCAATCTCTTCACTGAAGTGATTTCGCATTCGCCCAAAACCCATCCGCATCACTTCCATCTCTTCAGCCACACATCCCGTACATTCCGACGACCTTCTTCGACCTCTCACGCACTACTCGGTAGTTGATACCGCATCCTCCTCATCCTCCTCCCCGATGAACTCACTTGACTCCGAACACATCACTTGTGCTCATCTTCCTCTCTCCTCTTCGCCACGAAAGTTGTTGTTGCAGGCTCGCTACTCTCTTTAAGTGTCCTATAATCATCAGGTGCAATTCAGGGGAAATGAATCAGCCTAACTACCGTGCCATAACGTGACGTCAGGTAAACGTCTGCTGATGCAACCTCCCCAGAAAAGAGACCCAAGTTTCAGCTCTCCTCTTGTAATCTTGTTTCCGCTGAAATTGTCGATTTGTTTGCGGATATCTTCCTAGCAATTCAGATGATCATTTTCCAGCCTCTCTCTATCTATGATTGCATTTATCATCAGATGGATTCAGTTAACAATGTTCATATGAGAGATGTCGTCAGTCCGATGATGAGTGGGATGATTCCCAGTGATGATGGCAGTTATCTTCATCACAAGAGATTGCATCGTTTAAGTAGATACCTTAGACGCGGGGTAGGGGTTTAGACGTTACAAAACGAACCTTGGTAGATATAGCAGTAATGATAATGGAGTAACTAAAAATAAAATTATCATGTGCAAGCGTGTATTCGGGGCGGAGGGGGGGGGGTAGGGCATTATAGCACCCTCCCTCCTCCGTCCCGCGGGGGAGGGGTATTAGACTTTGATAGCTTGAAACAGAAAAATGATACAATTTTCAGTTGGGTTGTTTTACCTCTGAGTTGCACATTTTTTGCACACAATGAGCTAAATGGCCAGGTCACAAGAACCCCGAAGGCTCAGAAAAGGTTGGGGGAGGGCACCCCTCAGAAAAAGTCAGTAGGGAACACCGATGGGCTCGAAAAGTCGCTGTTCATCGGATGGGACGCTAAGCTACACGGAGCCACGGCTTAACGTACCATCCGACGGACGGCGGCCTTTCCAAGCCCATCGATGTCCCCTACTGACCGTGGGCAGGGCGAGGAGTTTTGTGGAGATAAATCTGAACGCTGGGGGGGTGGGGGTGGCTCAGTCGGTAGCGCGCCAGGCTCGTAATCTGTAGTTCCCAGGTCCGAGTCCCAGCTGGGTCAGCGTTGAGATTTATCTCCGCAAATTTCCCGCCCTGCCCACAGTCAGTAGGGGACACCGATGGGCTTGGAAAGGCCGCCGTCCGTCGGATGGGACGTTAAGCCGTGGCCCCGTGTGTGGGAGAGCCATACCCTGTGCGCGTTAAAGAACACGCTGGATGGCCTTGACGGGAGGCTACCATCCGGCTCCCAACAGCTGTTCCAGTGGGTCCCCTCCCCCAACCTTCTCTGAGCCTTCGGGGTCCTTGTGACCTGGCCATTTAGCCCACGGTGTGCAAAAAAGTGCCGCTCAGAGGTAAAACAGCCCAACAACAACTGAACGCTGTCTCAGCTGGGACTCGAACCTGGAAACTGCAGATCACGAGCCTGGTGCGCTACCGACTGAGCCACCAACCCTCCCCCCCCCCCTTTTTTTTTTGAATGAGTAAAGGCGCGTGAAGTGTAAATCCGCCCTTGGCAGTGACTTAACTTTTTCAAAGCAATGTTCCATGCTACAAGCGTCTGAAAAAAAAATAACTACAAGTTTTGATTTTGATCTCGAAGAACTGACAAAAAAATAAATCTCTCGAAAGTTTGAAAAAAAAAGAAGTAAAAAGCATTAATATGCTTCGTGTCGTTGCATAAAAGAAAGTTGCCTCCATTTTCTTTCTTTTCTTTTGAAACATGAATATTTACCACACTGACTTCCGAAGATTCATTTTCACATCTGGAAGCAGTCTTCAGTGATGATGACGCTCAGTGCCATTCTTTTTATGTGAACAATAATTTCGCAATTTTGTTCGTGATTCAGATTTCCGCGCGCAAAATGCCAGAGGGCAAATTAAGTGGCGGGAACCAACGAACTCTTCGACGATATCGAGTAATAAGCAGTTATTAGCATAGCTTTAGCAAAAGCTCAAATACTGGGAGGGAAAAAAAACATCCCTTTGTAGCATTGCGAAAGAAACTGCGAAGAAAAGAAGAAGAAGAAAAGGAAGGTTCGTTTTTTTTCTCTTAAAATCTTAAAACTCTGCCTCTTTCTTTTAGAAGTTTTCGTTTTGTTAAGAATGTTATTTTTTTCTCTCTCTTAGCAATTTAAGTGCTTTTAATCAAGGCACTTAAGTCTTCAGTACACTTAAGTGCCTTTAATCAAAAATCGGGAAAGAATCGGGGTTTTGGGTTGGGTTGTTTTACCTCTGAGCGGCACTTTTTTGCACACCGTGGGGCTAAATGGCCAGGTCACAAGGACCCCGAAGGCTCAGAGAAGGTTGGGGTAGGGGACCCACTGGAACAGCTGTTGGGAGACAGATGTTAGCCTCCCGTCAAGGCCATCCAGTGTGTTCTTTAACGTTGGATTGTTTTACCTCTGAGCGGCAATTTTTTGCACACCATGGGCTAAATGGCCAGGTCACATGGACCCCGAAGGCTCAGAGAAGTTTGGGGGAGGAGACCCACTGGAACAGCTGTTGGGAGACAGATGGTAGCCTCCCGTCGAGGCCACGGCTTAACGTCTCATCCGACGGACGGCGGCCTTTCCAAGCCCATCGGTGTCCCGTATTGACCGTGAGCAGGGCGGGGAATTTTGCGGACATAAATCTCAACGCTGACCCAGCTGGGACTCGAACCTGGAAACTACAGATTACGAGCCTGGCGCGCTACCGACTGAGCCACCCCCGCCCCACAGGAGTTTTGGATGGCGTTGGTTCGGTGCGGTACTTATTTTTTTTTTACTTTTGAGAGAAACCTTTCTACACGAAATGAGTTAAATGGTAAAGATCACAAACTGTATTTTCTTGGAAAGGATAGTCCTTTCTTCTGAAATAATATCCTTTCTTGGAAGGACACAGGGGCGTAGCCATGGGGGGATGGGGGGACGCTTCCCCCAAACTAACTCGGAGTTGGCAAAAATGGAAGCGACTTCGTAAAATCTAGGTGAGTTCTGAAAATTTGTAATTTATTTTGGTAAAATTAAGGGGAGTTGTCAAAATCGAGGCAACTTGGCAAATCTAAGGCAGTTTGGAAAATGGAGAGAGGGCAAAATTCGAAGCCACTTAGTAAAAAGAGGCGAGTTGGCAAAATCTTGGCGAGTTGGCAAAATTCGGAGTGACTTAACAAAATCGTGGGGAGTTGACAAAATTCAGGTGAGATGTAAAAATCAGGATTTTTTCTGTAAATTATGACGAGTTGGCAAAACTTAGGGAGTTGACAAAATCTAGGGGCAGTTGACAAAATTTGGAGTGACTTGGCAAAATCGTGGAGAGTTGACAAAATTCAGGTGAGATGTAAAAATTGCAATCTTTTTTCTGTAAAATTATGGCGTGTTGGCAAAATCGATGCAGCGTCGCAATATCTAGGAGAGTTGGAAAATCTTAGAGGAGTTAGCAAAATTCGAAACCACGGCTTTAACATTTCATCTGAGGGTTGGCGGTCTTTTCCAAGCCCATCGCTTTCCCTCTCTCAGGTAACCCCCTACAGTAAAGGAGTTACCGGGGGCGGGGGGTGGCTCAGTCGGTAGCGCGCCAGGCTCGTAATCTGCAGTTCCCAGGTTCGAGTCCCAGCTATGTCAGCGTTGAGACTTATCTCCGCAAAACTCCCCGCCCTCTCCACGGTCAGTAGGGGACACCGATGGGCTTGGAAAGTCCGCCGACCGTCGGATGAGACATTAAGCCGTGGTTCCGTGTGCGGGAGAGTCGCATCCTGTGCACGTTAAGGAACATGTTGGATAGCCTCGACGGGTGGCTACCATATGTCTCCAACAGTTGTCCAGTGGATACCCTACCCCCACCCTTCTCTGAGCTTTCGGGGTTCCTTGTGACCTGGCCATTTAGCCCATTATGGGCAAAAAAGGGCCGCTCACAAGTAAAACAACCCACAACCTATTATTGTACAAGTTTATTAGTTCATAAATTTATAATCACTGGCGATTATTACCTAGTTCCGACACTATTACTATCTGCTGCTAGTTAATTTATCTTTTTTTGTTCTGTGACCTTTTCAGACGATTGGCCTATTCCTGTTTTAACCTCGTTCGCAGAACCAGTCTGAAATATACAATTCGTAGATCGATTTTTTTTCGGCTTTATCACAATGAAGTAAACTCTCCAGAAAAGAAGTGAACGTATTATTTGCAGAGATCTGGACAAACAAGTTGTGTCGGAATGTTTTAAATAGATTCAGCCCTTAATGAGTCCTTCCTTACTTGTTGATAACCAAAGTCGATAAACTTGAGCAGAAGCAACCGGTTCTACCAAAGACCTAGAATAACGTTTTGAGCTAAAAAAAATGGATGTCGCTTTTGATAAATTTGGCAACTGGTACGAAAAAGAGATAAGAAATTAAATTATCTTTGATTAATAGTATATATATGTTACCGCTAAAGTGCAGAAATCAGTTATTCTACAGATTATCTAGGTATTGTGCAGATTAACTAGGGTGATCCGTTAACGTGCGGAAAATTGTTTCATTTCTCAAATTACCTAGGTAATCTGCAAATTACCTGGATAATCTGCACATTACCTACTAGGCACTCGTTAAAGCGAAAATAAGATCTTTGCTGGAACAACAGGAACGTTTCTGTATGCTTAAACATAATGTTATTTATCTAGTGTCCGAGAGTAGAGTTGAAACCAGGGTCATCCCTCTGTCAACATGGATCAGTCGTCCGAATTATAAAAAACGCCCCCAAAATGAGCAAGCCAAGTGAGAACGAATCATTTTAGTGATTCGTTATCAAGAATGAATCACTTTACCGATTCGTTCTCACTTGGCCTCCGCTCATCCGGGGCGTTTTTTATAATGCGGACGAGTGAATCACGTGACACGAAGATTCATATTCAAGAGATTCACCACTATGAGAGAAACAAACTTTTGAACTTTAACGATACGGAAGCCGTTAATGTGCACATTACCTAGGTAAAATGCGGAAAACTCTTGATTCCGCACGTTAACGGAGCAAATCAGTTAATCTGCAGATTAGCTAGGTAATGTGCACATTAACGGCTTTCGAGCTTTAGCGGTAACATAGATACTGCCTGGCCAAATTATTATGAACATCTACAGTCGCTCAAAAAAATATCCGAACACTGGTTGATTACAGAATTCAGAAAAAATATCTGGCAACGATTTTTTTTTAGAAATGAGTGATCTGGCAACCTTCGTGACCCCTACTGACCGTGGGCAGGGCGGGGAAATTTGCGGAGATAAATCTGAAAGCTGACCCAGCTGGGACTCGAACCTGGGAACTACAGATTACGATCCTGGCGCGCTACCGACTGAGCCACCCCATTTCGCTAAGTGATGCATATTGAGAATGAAGACAATGGAAGTGAGGAGAACGAATAAATATAGAAATGGTGAGAATGAAAGAAAAAATAAATTAAAAATGTGTCGTTGAAATGAAATGAACAATACAATTATCCCTCAAAGAATTGTTTGTCACACAGATCTGACAGGAGCTTGTCAGTAAAATGCCCCAGTGAAGTGGGTTGTTTTACCTCTGAGCGGCTTTTTTTGCACACAATGGGCTAAATGGCCAGGTCACAAGGATACCGAAGGCTCAGAGAAGGTTTGGGATCTCACTGGACAGCTGTTGGGGGAAATGGCAACCCCCGTCAAGGCCATACAGCATGTTCTCCAACCTACACAGGGTATGACTCTCCCACACACTGGGGCGGGGGGCGGCGGTGGCTCAGTCGGTAGCGCGCCAGGCTCGTAATCTGTAGTTCCCAGGTTCGAGTCCCAGCTGGGTCAGCGTTGAGATTTATCTCCGCAAAAATTCCCCGCCCTGCCCACGGTCAGTAGGGGACACCGATGGGCTTGGAAAGGCCGCCGTCCGTCGGATGGGACGTTAAACCGTGGCCCCGTGTGCGGGAGAGACATACCCTGTGCACGTTAAAGAACATGCTGGATGGCCTTGACGGGAGGCTACCATCTGTCTCCCAACGGCTGTTCCAGTGGGTCCCCTCCCCCAACCTTCTCTGAGCTTTCCATGTGACCTGGCCATTTAGCCCATGGTGTGCAAAAAAGTGCCGCTCAGAGGTAAAACAAACCAAACCAAATCCCACACACTGGGCTACGACTTAAAGTTTCATCCGAATTAATGGCGGCCTTTCCAAGCCCATCGGTATCCCCTATTGGCCGTGGGCAGAGTGGGAGATAAATCGTAAAGCTGGAACTCGAACCTGGGAACGGCAAATTACGAGCCTGACACGCTACCGACTGAAAGAATGTAGAAATGACTGTCTTTATTTAAGAAGAAAGGACTGTCCTTCCCAAGAAAGGGGAAGAACACTTTGAATATTGTGGCCCATGATTTTCCGGGGAAATTTACTTCAGAAAGAAGAAACCATGAAGACACTGCCTTTACCAAGAAAGGACATTACCTTAGAAGAACTGTTGTCCTTAAGAAAGGACTTTATTTCGAAGGAAAGAACTGTTGTCTTTAAGAAAGGACTTTATTTCAGAGGAAAGAACTGTCCTTCCCAAGACAGGATTTTATTCCAAAAGAAAGTACTGTCCTTCCACAAAAAGATACTATCTCAGAAGAAAGGACATTATTTCAGAAGGAAGGACTGTTGTGTCCAAGAAAGAACTGTTCTTCCCAAAGAGCATTATTACTTCGGAAGAAAAAAATGTTCTTTCCATGATAGGACTGTCCTTCCAGGGGCGTAGCGAAGGACTATGGTTGGGGGGGGAGTCCAAAATTTTCTCAAGATTTGCCAACTGAGCAAACTTTCTTAGATTTTCGCTCCGGGAGTTCGGGGGGGGGGAGGGGGGTTAGGTAATTTTCACATCTCTCCTACATTTTTGCCATTTGATTTCCAATTTTGCCAACTACCCATAATTTCTCAGAAAGACTTCCAATATTTACATCTCGCCTGAATTGTAGCAAAACAGTATGAATTTTTGCCTTGATTTGGTCAAATCTCCTTAATTTCTCGAAACTGATCCCTATCTTCACATCTCTCCTAAATTTGCCAAATCACTTCAATCTTTCAAACTCCCCAATTTTTTTTTGGGGGGGGGGGGAAATTAAGGGGAGTTGTCAAAATCGAGGCAACTTGGTAAATCTAAGGCAGTTTGGAAAATGGAGAGACTGCAAAATTTAGAGCAGTTAGCAAAATTCGAAGCCACTTAGTAAAAACAGGTGAGTTGGTAAAAACTAGGGGCAGTTGGCAAAATTCAGAGCGACTTGGTAAAATCTTGGGAAGTTGGCAAAATTCAGAGCGACTTGGTAAAATCTTGGGAAGTTGGCAAAATTCGGAGCGACTTGGTAAAATCTTGGGAAGTTGGCAAAATTCGGAGCGACTTGGTAAAATCTTGGGAAGTTGGCAAAATTCAGAGCGACTTGGTAAAATCTTGGGAAGTTGGCAAAATTCGGAGCGACTTGGTAAAATCTTGGGAAGTTGGCAAAATTCAGAGCGACTTGGTAAAATCTTGGGAAGTTGGCAAAATTCAGAGCGACTTGGTAAAATCTTGGGAAGTTGGCAAAATTCAGAGCGACTTGGTAAAATCTTGGGAAGTTGGCAAAATTCAGAGCGACTTGGTAAAATCTTGGGAAGTTGGCAAAATTCAGAGCGACTTGGTAAAATCTTGGGAAGTTGGCAAAATTCGGAGCGACTTGGTAAAATCTTGGGAAGTTGGCAAAATTCGGAGCGACTTGGTAAAATCTTGGGAAGTTGGCAAAATTCAGAGCGACTTGGTAAAATCTTGGGAAGTTGGCAAAATTCAGAGCGACCTGGTAAAATCTTGGGAAGTTGGCAAAATTCGGAGCGACTTGGTAAAATCTTGGGAAGTTGGCAAAATTCAGAGCGACTTGGTAAAATCTTGGGAAGTTGGCAAAATTCAGAGCGACTTGGTAAAATCTTGGGAAGTTGGCAAAATTCAGAGCGACTTGGTAAAATCTTGGGAAGTTGGCAAAATTCAGAGCGACTTGGTAAAATCTTGGGAAGTTGGCAAAATTCAGAGCGACTTGGTAAAATCTTGGGAAGTTGGCAAAATTCAGAGCGACTTGGTAAAATCACTCCGAATTCGGAGTGCTAAAGCCATACCCTGTGCACGTTAAAGAACACGCTGGATGGCCTTGATGGGAGGCTACCATCTGTCTCAACAGCTGTCCAGTGGGTCTCCTCCCCAACTTTCTCTGAGTCCTCGGTGTCCTTGTGATCTGGCCATTAGCCCATTGTGTACAAAAAAGTGCCACAAACCAACTACCAATGGGAACGTATTACACTCCAAAAATTTCCTTCATTTATATAAATTTTAAGAACTAGTATTTAAACAAGTTTTGCGAAAATGGCCTATTAAAGCCTGTAGGGCAATTTAAAGGTAAACACAATCATATCAGAATAATATGACCACCTACCATAGTATATGTATGGTAGGGGGGCGGGGGTGGCTCAGTCGGTAGCGCGCCAGGCTCGTAATCTGTAGTTCCCAGGTTCGAGTGCCAGTTGGGTCAGCGTTGAGATTTATCTCCGCAAAATTCCCCGCACTGCCCACGGTCAGTAGGGGACACCGATGGGCTTGGAAAGGCCGCCGTCCGTCGGATGGGACGTTAAGCCGTGGCCCCGTGTGCGGGAGAGAGCCGTACCCTGTGCACGTTAAAGAACACGCTGGATGGCCTTGACGGGAGGCTACCATCTGTCTCCCAACAGCTGTTCCAGTGGGTCCCCTCCCCCGACCTTCTCTGAGCCTTCGGGGTCCATGTGACCTGGCCATTTAGCCCATGGTGTGCAAAAAAGTGCCGCTCAGAGGTAAAACAACCCAACGTTAAAGAACACGCTGGATGGCCTTGACGGGAGGCTAGCATCTGTCTCCCAACAGCTGTTCCAGTGGGTCCCCTCCCCCAACCTTCTCTGAACCTTCGGGGTCCGTGTGACCTGGCCATTTAGCCCATGGTGTGCAAAAAAGTGTCGCTCAGAGGTAAAACAACCCAACCCAATGTATGGTAGGTGGTCACATTATTCTGATATAACTGTACACCTGCATTGGTTAGATACAAGGTTATAAATAATACCTTTACACACTATTTTGGAATATAGCCAAAAACCAAGTCCTCTTTTTCTCAGACAGCTAACTCTAAATAAGCAACTGAAGAGTTAAACCTTGAGGTTTATAACTCGGCCAATTTATCAAATGCGGCGTTGAAGCTGTGAATAGAGTCGAATCGAAGCATCCCCCTGTTCCCAGTGCTCTTCGTTCTCCATCCTTGACTGTTGCACGCAGATTACAGCTGAGAGTGTGTTTACAAACAGTTCCTGCTGCTGAGGGCGATAAAAATGGAACGACCTTGCTCAGACCCCAGGGATTGTTAGAGGTTAAAAGCGAGACCCACTCTACCGACGCCCCCCCCCCCCCCCCCCAACACACCCGCATCTCGACTAAATGCGGAAAAAAATCCACGGGGGGTCTTTTCCGGTGGCGGAGCACGTGTCTCGCGAAGGCAGATGTTTAACGTGGGGGAATATTTGCGCTGAAATTCTGGCTTCGTCAGATCGTGTTTAATCGTTGCAGACGACATTCTTTGCGTTTAGCAGATTTTTTTTCTTTCTTTATTGGATCTGAATATAAACAAAAAAGAATTCTGATATCCACAGAGGAAGAGTTCGGTTTTATAAACAATTTTTTTTTCGTGCGGCCACTCTGCTTTCAAAACATGCTCACGTGAAAGAGTCAAGAAGACTCCAACAAGAAAAAAATACTTTCATCTCTCATCAAAAAACATCATCAAAAATACTTTTAATGATATATACAAATATCATCAAAAATACTTTTCATCTGAAATTCTTCTTCGCATCTTCTAAAATTCTTTCTCATCGTGATCTCTTCAAATCCTTCTTCTTTTTCATCTCCGCAAATTCTTCTTCGTCTTCATCATCATCTCTACAAATTCATCATCATTATCTCCTCAAATTCTTCTGATATATCTCCACAAATTCTTCACCATGTCCTGAAATTCGTCCTCATTAATATCATCACCTAATTTTTTTCATCATCATATCCTCAAATTCTTCTTTTTCATCTTCACGAATTCTTCATCTCCTCAAATTCGTCTTCATCATCATCTCCACTAATTCTTCCTCTTCATATCCACAAATTTTCATCACCTTTTTGAATTCTTCTTCATTAACATCTCAACAAATTCTCGATCATCATCATCAGCTAATTTTTTTTTTCATCATCGTATCCTCAAATTCTTATTTATCATCATCTCCCCAGAGAGAGAACATTAAAAAACGGATGTTTTTTTTTTACCAAAATGTTTCTCATCTCAGAGCTACAAAAATGTAGATAAAAAAGCCAAAAGGTAGGAGGAGTGGCCATAGCCCTCCTCTTGAAAACGCTATTAAAAGTAATGGAGGCGAAAAATTATCAAAGTTGCGCAGATTCCACGAATTCTTCTTAATGAATATTTTAAAGACGTCTTAAACAGAAAAGGAAATGTTCCACTGCAATGGAAATTCCACTTTTTTCAGATCCGAGTCTGCTATTAGTTATAGATTAATTTTGAATTTGGACTGAAATGTCTGAGCAAAGTGATTGACAAAACATCGATCACCTTGCAGCTTGTAGATCTTGAAGCTGGAGATTTGAGCTCAAACAAGGGAAAATAAAACAAGGTCGACCGGCGCCATTTTCAAACGTGGGAAGGAGAGATTTTCAGCAAGAGATAAGGGGGGGGGGGGGGGGGGTGAAAGTTATTTTTTGTTTTGCTCAACATAAATTCCTGTTGAAAAGTTAGGGCTGTCGCATCAGGTTAATATTTAAAAAAGGGATAGCGGTTTAAAAATATTTGTGCACCCCTGTTTTACCTTTGAGCAGCACTTTTTTTACACCAATGGTTTAAATGGCCAGATCACATGAACCCCGAAGGCTCAGAGAAGGTTGGGGGAGGGGACCCACTGTAACAGTTGTTGGGAGACAGATGGTAGTCTCACGTCAAAGCCATCCAGCGTGTTCTTTAACGTGCACAGGGTATGGCTCTCCCGCACAAGGGGACATTGGCTTAACGTCCCATCCGACGGACGGCGGTCTTTCCAAGCCCATCGGTGTCCCCTAATGACCGTTGGCAGGGCGGAGAGTTTTGCGGAGATAAATCTCAACGCCGACTCAGTTGGGACTCTAGGTTGGTTGATTAGGTTCTTTTACCTCTGAACGGCACTTTTTTTGCATACCATGGGCTAAATGGTCAGGTCACAAGGACCCAGAAGGCTCAGAGAAGGTTGGGAGAGGAGACACACTGGAACAGCTGTTGGGAGACAGATAGTAGCCTCACGTGAAGGCCATCCAGCGTGTTCTTTAAAGTGCACAGGGTATGGCTCTCCCGCACATGGGGCCACGGCTTAACGTCCCATCCGACGGACGATAACATTTACAATCCCATCGATGACCCCTACTGAACGTGGGCAGGTGGTTGATTACAGAATTCAGAAAAAATATCTAGTAATCTTGTTGTACGTACACGAAGGTTGCCAGATCACTAATTTCTAAAAAAAAAACGTTGCCAGACATTTTTTCTGAATTCTGTAATCAACCATAGTGTTCGGATACTTTTTTTGAGCGACTGTACAGTGTATAAGTCATGACGAGTGAAATTTAGACCTCGCATTCCGCATCACTTGGCATAGAGGACATCTGTTCCAGAGGCACAAGCCATCCCAAAGCAAGTGAGGTTGGTCTTTATCAGCAGAGCCCATTGGAGTCTGAAGATCAAAAGGATCATTAGAGGAATGCTGACGGAGAAGGGGGAGGGGGGTTGTCCAGAGATTAGTTCCGCAGAATGTGACACTGATGACCAACGGCATGAATAATTAGGATAAGGGACTCTACAGCAATGGGCACAGCTAAAGGATTGCTCGGTATTAACTCTTAGCTTTAGTTAATTCAAACCTTTCATAGGACACTGTAATCTCGTATTCGGACTTCATTTCCGAAGCAAAGGCTTCAAAACTCAATAATAGGGACATTAATAGGGCTCTGAAAGGGACTGAGTCACCAATGCGAATTGACTTAGAGCTTTAGATATATATATATAAGAGTAGAACTCGCTTGATTGTAGTGCGTGTCTGCTTAGCTGTGTTGGTGGATTAATTAAGAGTGCAACTTAACTGGGTAATGGCACAGAGCCATGCCTGGGTGACTTATTGAGCAACGGTTGGTTGTACGCGGACACTTTCCAACTTTGGTAATTGCTTAGAGAGTTGAGCTTTCGATTTTCCTTCTGTACAAATATGCGAAGTAATTCGCCACCTGCTAGAGATAATCCACTTCTCTTGTGCACGTTTAATTTAAATTGCATTAAGGAAAATTTCGAGTTAATTTATAGAGTTAAGAAAGTGAAAAATTAAACAGTTTAGTATGTCAGTGATGAAATTACTCAATGATTTCATATTAAATTTAAAGTCAAAGTAAGAGACACCGATGGACTTGGAAAGGCCGCCGTCCGTCGGATGGGACGTTAAGCAGTGGCGCCGTGTTGCGAGAAAGCCATACTCTGTGCACGTTAAGGGGCGGGGGTGGCTCAGTCGGTAGCGCGCCAGGCTCGTAATCTGTAGTTCCCAGGTTCGAGTCCCAGCTGGGTCAGCGTTGAGATTTATCTCCGCAAAATTCCCCGCCCTGCCCACGGTCAGTAGGGGACACTGATGGGCTTGGAAAGGCCGCCGTCCGTCGGATGGGACGTTAATCCGTGGCCCCGTGTGCGGGAGAGACATACCCTGTGCACGTTAAAGAACACGCTGGATGGCCTTAACGGGAGTCTACCATCTGTCTCCCAATAGCTGTTCCAGTGGGTCCCCTCCCCCAACCTTCTCTGAGCCTTCGGGGTCTTTGTGACCTGGCCATTTAGCCCATGGTTTGCAAAAAAGTGTCGCTCAGAAGTAAAACAACTCAACGTTAAAGAACACGCTGGATGGCCTTGACGGGAGGCTACCATCTGTCCCCCAACAGTTGCTCCAGTGGGCCCCATCCCCCAACCTTCTCTGAGCCTTCGGGGTCCTTGTGACCTGGTCATTTAGCCCATGGTGTGCAAAAAAAGTGCCGCTCAGAGATAAAATAAACAACAAATGCATAATTATTTTGCCTATTCATGTTATAAAATAAGAAATACCACCCCCCTCAAGCAGCTGCAAGCAATCACATTCTTGAGCAATAAGTTAGTATTGTGGTAGTTTGAAATAAACTCTGATATCCATAAATTTAGGAAAAGTCGAAGCTCTATAACTTCTAAAATAAGTTTTTTTGTTTTGAAAACTGTGATTGCAGATAAAAGATCTCAATCAAATAAATCAATATCTCGATTTTCGACAATATTCGTTCAGTATTTAATGAGTTATGGAAGTTTGAATATTTAACTACAGCAATACCAGTCTTAAGAAACTTATACAAAAACTGAATACTGAAAGAATTCTTTATACAAATTTCTAAAATAAAAACATATTTTATTAATTAACTTCTGAAGTCAATTTTTGTGGCTGGCATTGTTATCGCTAAATATTCAAACTTCCATAACTCATTAAATACTGAACGAATATTGTTGAAAATCGAGATATGGATTTATTTTATTGAGTTTTTTTGTTTTGAAAAATGTGATTGCAGATAAAGATCTGCAATCGCATTTTTCAAAACAAAAAAACTTATTTTAGAAGTTATAGAGCTTTGACGTTAGCTTCCAATTGACTTAACATAGGTATTTTCCTTAATTTAAAAAAACCAGCGTACAGTCGCTCAAACAGCGTATTTTAAAAAACAGCGTACAGTCGCTCAAAAAAGTATCCGAACACTATGGTTGATATCAGAATTCAGAAAAAATACCTGGCAACGATTTTTTTAGAAATTAGTGATCTGGCAACCTTCGTGTCACATGACTAATTTCTAAAAAAAACCGTTGCCAGATATTTTTTCTGAATTCTGTAATCAACCATAGTGTTCGGATACTTTTTTTAATATATATGATGCGTTTGAATATATAATGGAATGAATATGGAGCGTGTGCAGTTACCGTTCACAGCAAACTGGAGCGGTTGCGGTTAATGTTCACAGCACATTGGATCGTGTGAGCTCACAAAAACCTGGATCGTGTGGGCCCACTCACAGAAATATTGAGCGTGTGCAGTTACCGTTCACAGCAAACTGGAGCGTGTGCAGTAACTGCACACGCTCCAGTTTGCTGTGAACGGTAACTGGAGCGTGTACAGTTGCTGTAACGGTAACTGGAGCGTGTACAGTTGCTGTAACGGTAACTGGAGCGTGTACAGTTGCTGTAACGGTAACTGGAGCGTGTACAGACTGGTAACGGTAACAGTTTACTGTGAACGGTAACTGGAGCGTGTACAGTTGCTGTACACGTTGCCAGATATTTTTTCTGAATTCTGTAATCAACCAGAGTGTTTGGAAATTTATTTAATCGACTGTACGTTTATTTTGTTTTCTTAGTGTTAAAACTGAATCCATGTGCAAGTGGGAACACTTGCGGATCTGGAATGATTTATTTCTGCGTTTTGTATAAAGTAAATAAAGCTCTATCTCAATCTATCTATCAATGTTTTCGTTTCTCAGCTGAGAATTTTTCCTGCATCTCTTTATAGTTCCTTTCCTAACGACTCTCCACCAAGTTCGGATTGGACGGGCCTCTGTTAACAGAAACCCATCTACACACTCGCACGCGGCATTCCAGACACGGTTCCCATTCCTCATACCTCATCACAGGAGAGAATCTATCTCAGCCTTTGCATTTCCAGAGCGATTGATTTCTTCCCCAGCATCCGATCATCCACCAAGCCCCGGAAATTTCCACCGCATTTCCGTTTGCCGCGCTCTCTCTCTGCATGTCCCAATTCCGAGAGAACTCTCTCCATTCCCATCTCTCTCATCCTCTCTCTCATCTTCCTCCCACGGCGATCAGGGATGTCATACGTAATGTCCTCCTCTTCCTCCATCCTCTCGTTGTCAACTGCTCTTGAGCTTCCTGCTGGAAGATATAGGACGCAACACCATCGCTGCACGGGCCGCAGGGAAGAATCACACGAGACTCTGGAGTGGGATGCTCCTATGCTCCGGGAATTGCTCCCACAAAGAAATGAAACGTTTTTTTTTTGGCTTCTCTTTGAAATGAATTGTCACGGAACGTATATTTTTTTTGATCGGAACAAACATATCATATGTTCGTCGTTAAATCAAACGGAGAAGAAATAAAATGTTGATCCGGTTGTGTTTTTGGATCGTTTATAAAAAAAAAACTCTTTAATGCTTTCCCTTTGTCTGGTTGCTGATAAACACAACAGGACGATTTGTGTTTTTACAGTCGCTCAAAAAAATATCCGAACACTCTGGTTGATTACAGAATTCAGAAAAACTATCTGGAACGTGTACAGCAACTGTACACGCTCCAGTTACCGTTCACAGCAAACTGGAGCGTGTGCAGTTACTGCACACGCTCCAGTTTGCTGTGAACGGTAACTGGAGCGTGTACAGTTGCTGTACACGTTCCTGAGGTCCTGAGGTTGCTGTACACGTTCCTGAGTGGGCCCACACGATCCAATGTGCTGTGAACATTAACCGCAACCGCACCAGTTTGCTGTGAACGGTAACTGCACACGCTCAATATTTCTGTGAGTGGGCCCACACGATCCAGGTTTTTGTGAGCTCACACGATCCAATGTGCTGTGAACATCAACCGCAACCGCTCCAGTTTGCTGTGAACGGTAACTGCACACGCTCAATATTTCTGTGAGTGGGCCCACACGATCCAATGTGCTGTGAACATTAACCGCAACCGCACCAGTTTGCTGTGAACGGTAACTGCACACGCTCAATATTTCTGTGAGTGGGCCCACACGATCCAGGTTTTTGTGAGCTCACACGATCCAATGTGCTGTCAACATTAACCGCAACCGCTCCAGTTTGCTGTGAACGGTAACTGCACACGCTCAATATTTCTGTGAGTGGGCCCACACGATCCAGGTTTTTGTGAGCTCACACAATCCAATGTGCTGTGAACATCAACCGCAACCGCTCCAGTTTGCTGTGAACGGTAACTGCACACGCTCAATATTTCTGTGAGTGGGTCCACACGATCCAGGTTTTTGTGAGCTCACACGATCCAATGTGCTGTGAACATCAACCGCAACCGCTCCAGTTTGGTGTGAACGGTAACTGCACACGCTCAATATTTCTGTGAGTGGGCCCACACGATCCAGGTTTTTGTGACCTCACACGATCCAATGTGCTGTGAACATTAACCGCAAACGCTCCAGTTTGCTGTGAACGGTAACTGCACACGCTCAATATTTCTGTGAGTGGGCCCACACGATCCAGGTTTTTGTGAGCTCACACGATCCAATGTGCTGTGAACATTAACCGCAAACGCTCCAGTTTGCTGTGAACGGTAACTGCACACGCTCAATATTTCTGTGAGTGGGCCCACACGATCCAGGTTTTTGTGAGCTCACACGATCCAATGTGCTGTGAACATCAACCGCAACCGCTCCAGTTTGCTGTGAACGGTAACTGCACACGCTCAATATTTCTGTGAGTGGGCCCACACGATACAGGTTTTTGTGAGCTCACACGATCCAATGTGCTGTCAACATTAACCGCAACCGCTCCAGTTTGCTGCGAACGGTAACTGCACGCGCTCAATATTTCTGTGAGTGGGCTCACACGATCCAGGTTTTTGTGAGCTCGCACGATCCAATGTGCTGTGAACATTAACCGCAACCGCTCCAGTTTGCTGCAAACGGTAACTGCACACGCTCAATATTTCTGTGAGTGGGCCCACACGATCCAGGTTTTTGTGAGCTCACACGATCCAGTGTGCTGTCAACATTAACCGCAACCGCTCCAGTTTGCTGTGAACGGTAACTGCACGCGCTCAATATTTCTGTGAGTGGGCTCACACGATCCAGGTTTTTGTGAGCTCACACGATCCAATGTGCTGTGATCATTAACCGCAACCGCTCCAGTTTGCTGTGAACGGTAACTGCACGCGCTCAATATTTCTGTGAGTGGGCTCACACGATCCAGGTTTTTGTGAGCTCACACGATCCAATGTGCTGTGAACATTAACCGCAACCGCTCCAGTTTGCTGTGAACATTAACCGCAACCGCTCCAGTTTGCTGTGAACATTAACCGCAACCGCTCCAGTTTGCTGTGAACGGTAACTGCACGCGCTCAATATTTCTGTGAGTGGGCTCACACGATCCAGGTTTTTGTGAGCTCGCACGATCCAATGTGCTGTGAACATTAACCGCAACCGCTCCAGTTTGCTGCAAACGGTAACTGCACACGCTCAATATTTCTGTGAGTGGGCCCACACGATCCAGGTTTTTGTGAGCTCACACGATCCAGTGTGCTGTCAACATTAACCGCAACCGCTCCAGTTTGCTGTGAACGGTAACTGCACACGCTCAATATTTCTGTGAGTGGGCCCACACGATCCAGGTTTTTGTGAGCTCACACGATCCAATGTGCTGTCAACATTAACCGCAACCGCTCCAGTTTGCTGTGAACGGTAACTGCACACGCTCAATATTTCTGTGAGTGGGCCCACACGATCCAGGTTTTTGTGAGCTCACACGATCCAATGTGCTGTCAACATTAACCGCAACCGCTCCAGTTTGCTGTGAACGGTAACTGCACACGCTCAATATTTCTGTGAGTGGGCCCACACGATCCAGGTTTTTGTGAGCTCACACAATCCAATGTGCTGTGAACATCAACTGCAACCGCTCCAGTTTGGTGTGAACGGTAACTGCACACGCTCAATATTTCTGTGAGTGGGCCCACACGATCCAGGTTTTTGTGACCTCACACGATCCAATGTGCTGTGAACATTAACCGCAAACGCTCCAGTTTGCTGTGAACGGTAACTGCACACGCTCAATATTTCTGTGAGTGGGCCCACACGATCCAGGTTTTTGTGAGCTCACACGATCCAATGTGCTGTGAACATTAACCGCAAACGCTCCAGTTTGCTGTGAACGGTAACTGCACACGCTCAATATTTCTGTGAGTGGGCCCACACGATCCAGGTTTTTGTGAGCTCACACGATCCAATGTGCTGTGAACATTAACCGCAAACGCTCCAGTTTGCTGTGAACGGTAACTGCACACGCTCAATATTTCTGTGAGTGGGCCCACACGATCCAGGTTTTTGTGAGCTCACACGATCCAATGTGCTGTGAACATCAACCGCAACCGCTCCAGTTTGCTGTGAACGGTAACTGCACACGCTCAATATTTCTGTGAGTGGGCCCACACGATACAGGTTTTTGTGAGCTCACACGATCCAATGTGCTGTCAACATTAACCGCAACCGCTCCAGTTTGCTGCGAACGGTAACTGCACGCGCTCAATATTTCTGTGAGTGGGCTCACACGATCCAGGTTTTTGTGAGATCGCACGATCCAATGTGCTGTCAACATTAACCGCAACCGCTCCAGTTTGCTGCAAACGGTAACTGCACACGCTCAATATTTCTGTGAGTGGGCCCACACGATCCAGGTTTTTGTGAGCTCACACGATCCAGTGTGCTGTCAACATTAACCGCAACCGCTCCAGTTTGCTGTGAACGGTAACTGCACGCGCTCAATATTTCTGTGAGTGGGCTCACACGATCCAGGTTTTTGTGAGCTCACACGATCCAATGTGCTGTGATCATTAACCGCAACCGCTCCAGTTTGCTGTGAACGGTAACTGCACGCGCTCAATATTTCTGTGAGTGGGCTCACACGATCCAGGTTTTTGTGAGCTCACACGATCCAATGTGCTGTGAACATTAACCGCAACCGCTCCAGTTTGCTGTGAACATTAACCGCAACCGCTCCAGTTTGCTGTGAACGGTAACTGCACGCGCTCAATATTTCTGTGAGTGGGCTCACACGATCCAGGTTTTTGTGAGCTCACACGATCCAATGTGCTGTGAACATTAACCGCAACCGCTCCAGTTTGCTGTGAACATTAACCGCAACCGCTCCAGTTTGCTGTGAACATTAACCGCAACCGCTCCAGTTTGCTGTGAACGGTAACTGCACGCGCTCAATATTTCTGTGAGTGGGCTCACACGATCCAGGTTTTTGTGAGCTCACACGATCCAATGTGCTGTGAACATTAACCGCAACCGCTCCAGTTTGCTGTGAACGGTAACTGCACACGCTCCATATTCATTGCATTATATATTCATACGCATTATATATATTAAAAAAAAAAAAGTATCCGAACACTATGGTTGATTACAAAATTCAGAAAAAATATCTGGCAACGATTTTTTCAGAAATTAGTGATCTAGCAACGTTCATGTGCCAGATCACTAATTTCTAAAAAAAAATCGTTGCCAGATATTTTTTGAGTGACTGTATTCATTGAGAGAAAAGTATCTAGAGGACGAAAACGAATTTAATACACGGTTTGTTAACGTAGCGAGATATTTAAATGCACTCACGCAATCGCAGATGCATTAAAATTTTCGAGAACAGAATTCATTAAAACAAAATCGTTTATTAAACCTGTGAATAACAAGGGTTTGCTTGTTTAACCTCTGAGAGGCACTTTTTTGCACACAATGGGCTAAATGGCCAGGTAACGAGGACCCCGAAGACTCAGAGAAGGTTGGGGGAAGGGACCAACTGGAACAGCTGTTGGGAGACAGATGGCAGCCTCCCGTCAAGGTCATCCAGTGTGTTCTTTAATGTTGGGTTGTTTTACCTCTGAGCGGCACTTTTTTGCACACAATGGACTTAAATGGCCAGGTCACAAGGACCCCGAAGGCTCAGAGAAGGTTCGGGAAGGGGACCCACTGGAACAACTGTTAGGAGACAGATGGTAGACTCCCGTCAAGACCATTCAGCGTGTTCTTTCCCGCACACGGAGCCATGGTTTAACGTCCCATGCGACGGATGGCGGCCCTTCCAAGCCCATCGGTGTCCCTAGGGACCGAGGACAGGACTAGGGGATGATTTATCAAATTTCTAAATCAAACTGATCGTTTGCAATATTCAATTAAATTTTTCCCCGTCAGAGGGCACAATTAAAGATTTTGGAAGATTATAAAAGTGTGAATCACAATACTTTACCAATAGTTATCGAACCCAAAAAAATTTTCAATTTTCTCTAAGCACAAACAATTTTTTTTTCTTAAAACAAAAAAAAAGAAACCTTTTCCCACCCACTCTGGTATAAAGAGCAAACTTCATTACATTAACAGTTCGCAATCAAAATTTCGAATTTCTGACACAATTACATCGTTTGCAATATTAGTTTGAAATTTTACAATTTTCCACTTTTTCAGGCCGCAGTTGTAGTTATAAGAAGATCTAAAAAGTGAAATTGTAATATTTCACCAATATCTATCCAATAAAAAAAAATTGAATTTTTCTCTAAGAAAACCAAAAATTCCGTTTTCTACAGATGGACAGACCAACACACGAAAAGGGGCGGGGGTGGCTCAGTCGGTAGCGCGCCAGGCTATCTGTAGTTCCCAGGTTCGAGTCCCAGCAGGGTCAGCGTTGAGATTTATCTCGGCAAAATTCCCCGTCCTGCCCACGGTCAGTAGGGAACACCGATGGGCTTGGAAAGGCCGCCGTCCGTCGGATAGGACGTTAAGCCGTGGCCCCGTATGCGGGAGAGCCATACCCTGTGCACGTTAAAGAACACACTGGATGGCTTTGACGGCAGGCTAACATCTGTCTCCCAACAGCTGTCCCAGTGGGTCCCCTTCCCCAACCTTCTCTGGGCCTTCGGGGTCCATGTGACCTGGCCATTTAGCCCATGATGTGCAAAAAAGTGCCGTTCAGAGGTAAAACAACCCAACCCATCACACGAAAAACTGAAAACATAAGCTCGTTTTCTTTTTTCAGAAAACGATCCAAAACCAACACTTGTCATTAATCTTGATACCAAATAACAACTAAAGCTTCCAGTATTTTCTAATGCAATCTTTCCTGTTCACTGAACTTTCACTTTCTTTTCCTCTCTCTAACCATAACGGAGCATTTTGTTTTGAGGAGACCACCTTTATTTCCGGATACCATTCTCGAGTCCTTAACCGACTGATCAGCAGACGCTTTTTTTCCTTGTTGGGCTGCAACTTGTTCGTCTGAAGGCTTCGATTTCTACGTCTGACCGTGGACTCGAAATTCTTACAAATGATTTGTCAAAGGGAAAACAGGAACTCAATTAAAAACCTTTTTTCCAGGGGTTGAGTTTTTTATCCTCGTTTCCTATTTCCTCTTACGCTGTGAATAGGACAAGGTCAAACGGAAGTGGGTGGTCGCAGGTTCACTTCGAAGCTACATTGAACGTTTGACAGGTGGAAGAAAAACCACACGCGGAAGTAGCGCCATTGAAATATTGAAAAGTTTATTCACCCTAATGGAAAAGAAAGACGGTAAAAGGGAATTTCTATTTCCTTACGAAAAGCGAATATTTTCCAAGGATATTTCGTTGAAACAATGGACTTCATTTTCAATCGGGCGCATATCAACAGATAGAGTTGGGTTTTTCTACATCTGAGCGGCATTTTTTTGCACACAATGGGCTAAATGGCCAGGTCACAAGGACTCCAGAGGCTCAGAGAAGGTTTTGGGAAGGGGTTGGGTTCTTTTACCCCTGAGGAGCATGGTTTTAGGCACAATGGATTGAGTTGTTTTACATCTGAGCGGCACCTTTTTGCACAGAATGGGCAAAATGGCCATGTCACAAGGACTCCAGGGGCTCAGAGAAGGTTGGGTTCTTTTAACCCTGAGCAGCACGGTTTTAAGCACAATAGGTTGAGTTGTTTTACATCTTAGCGGCACCTTTTTGCAGTCAATGGGCTAAATGGCCAGGTCGCAAGAACCCCAGTGGCTTAGAAAGGTTTGGCAGGAGAGAACCCCCTGGACAACTGTTAGTCTCACGTCAAAACCATCCAGAGTGTTCTTTAATACGCACAAGGTATGGCTCTCCCCAACAAGGAGTCACGGCTGAATCTTTTATCCGACGGACGGCATCCTTTCCAAACCCATTGGGGGGGGGGGGGGGGGGGGGGGGGGCTCAGTCGGTAGCGCGCCAGGCTCGTAATCTGTAGTTCCCAGGTTCGAGTCCCAGCTGGGTCAGCGTTGAGATTTATCTCCGCAAAATTCCCCGCCCTGCCCACGGTCAGTAGGGGACACCGATGGGCTTGGAAAGGCTGCCGTCCGTCGGATGGGACGTTAAGCCGTGGCCCCGTGTGCGGGAGAGCCATACCCTGTGCACGTTAAAGAACACGCTGGATGGCCTTGACGGGAGGCTATCATCTGTCTCCCAACAGCTGTTCCACTGGGTCCCCTCCCCCAACCTTCTCTGAGCCTTCGGGGTCCATGTGACCTGGCCATTTAGCCCATGGTGTGCAAAAAAGTGCCGCTCAGAGGTAAAACAACACAACACAACCCAAACCCATTGGTGTCCCCTTTCTGACCTAGGCCAGGGTGGGGAGTTTTGCGGAATTAAATCTCAACGTTGTCCCAACACGTAAAGGAACACCTATCTCCTAACAGGTGCCCAGTGGTGTCCAACTACCCCAATCTGCTCTGAACCCTTGGGGTCCTTGTGACCTGGCCATTTAGTCCATTGTGTGCACCACTTCATCTACCTAAAGGTGCTTGAAGTGTAAATCCAGGCCTGAACTTGTACAGAAAAAAGTATGATCTTCACGTTAAAGAATATGCTGGATGGACTTAACCAACACCTCCTCTAACAGAAAGTCGACGGATTTGGGTTGGGTTGTTTTACCTCTGAGCGGCACTTTTTTGCACACCATGGGCTAAATGGCCGACCCCGAAGGCTCAGAGAAGGTTAGGGGAGGGGACCCACTGGAACAGCTGTTGGAAGACAGATGGTAGCCTCCCGTCAAGGCCATCCAGCGTGTTCTTTAACGTTGGGTTGTTTTACCTCTGAGCGGCACTTTTTTGCACACCATGGGCTAAATGGCCAGGTCACATGGACCCCGAAGGCTCAGGGAAGGTTGAGGGAGGGACCCACTGGAACAGCTGTTGGGAGACAGATGGTAGCCTCCCGTCAAGGCCATCCAGCGTGTTCTTTAACGTGCACAGGGTATGGCTTTCCCATACACGGGGCCACGGCTTAACGTCCCATCCGACGGACGGCGGCCTTTTCAAGCCCATCGGTGTCCCCTACTGACGTGGGCAGGGCGGGGAATATTTGCGGAGATAAATCTCAACGCTGACCCAGCTGGGACTCGAACCTGGGAACTACAGATTACGAGCCTGGCGCACTACCGACTGAGCCACACCCGCCCCTATTTAGGAGGTAAATTATTCGTATATACACAGTCGTATCAGAATATTATGACCACCTACCATACATATGCTATGATAGGTGGTCATATTATTCTAATACAACTGTGTATATTAGCATTTTGATAATTTCTAATAAATACGAATACTTTTTCTTCGAATAAGGTATATTTATGAATAAACATTAATATAAATAATAGTACACCAGTAATAAAATTAGAAATAAATTTCTAAGAGTTTTTCTAGGCATAGGACTACTTGAGATGACGTCATAACTTGGTTCATCGACCTTCTGTTTAGGAGGGTTGGCTTAACAGGAGGCTTCCGGCCATTGGGTCCCCTTCCCCAACTTTCTCTGAGGCTTCAGGGTCCTTGTAACCTGTCCATCATGTGCAAAAAAATCAACTACGGTTCAGAGGTAAAACATCCCAACTCAGAAATGTCATTCCATTTTTTCCTACTTCTCGAAAGGGCTCAGTCGGTAGCGCGCCAGGCTCGTAATCTGTAGTTCCCAGGTTCGAGTCCCAGCTGGGTCAGCGTTGAGATTTATCTCCGCAAAATTCCCCGCCCTGCCGACGGTCAGTAGAGGACACCGATGGGCTTGGAAAGGCCGCCGTCCGTCGGATGGGACGT
The DNA here is from genome assembly GCA_038380435.1 of Ryuthela nishihirai. Classification (NCBI taxonomy): domain Eukaryota; kingdom Metazoa; phylum Arthropoda; class Arachnida; order Araneae; family Heptathelidae; genus Ryuthela; species Ryuthela nishihirai. The sequence continues at coordinate 15,862,522 of JAWZYU010000002.1, read as the reverse complement.
TAAGGCGTGGCCCCGTGGGTGCTGGAGAGCCATACCCTGTGCACGTTAAAGAACACGCTGGATGGCCTTGACGGGAGACTACCATCTGTCTCCCAACAGCTGTTCCAGTGGGTCCCCTCCCCCAACCTTCTCTGAGCCTTCGGGGTCCATGTGACCTGGCCATTTAGCCCATGGTGTGCAAAAAAAGTGCCGCTCAGAGGAAAAACAACCCAACGTTAAAGAACATGCTGGATGGCCTTGACGGGAGGCTACCATCTGTCTCCCAACAGCTGTTCCAGTGGGTCCCCTCCCCCAACCTTCTCTGAGCCTTCGGGGTCCATGTGACCTGGCCATTTAGCCCATGGTGTGCAAAAAAAGTGCCGCTCAGAGGAAAAACAACCCAACCGTACTTCTCGAAAGCAGAACGAATTTCTGTTGTTGTAAGATACATAAATCACGAATATCGTAAGAACCATCCTATTTGCTAATTCATGAGATCGGGAAGAAGAAAATTTAATATATCTTACTGCAATGTTAGGGTACGTAGCAATAACATTAAAGTGAAGGAATTCGCTTCATAAAAGAAGAAAAATCTCTTCTAAGAGTGGTCTACTTCAACTCCCAATGTTTTTCAGCAAGAGAAAGCGATTTAATGATACCTGTTTAGTCTCTATACTTGAAGAAACGATGTTCTTTCGAAACAGTTGCACGAGTTGGTGCCAAGAACAAATTATCACGATTGGATTGAGCTTTCATTGAAGTCAATAGAATTTGAATGGGTTGGGTTATTTTACCTCTGAGCGGCACTTTTTGCACACCATGGGCTGAATGGCCAGATCACAAGGACCCCGAAGGCTCAGAGAAGGTTGGGGGAGGGGACCCACTGGTACAGCTGTTGGGAGACAGATGGAGCCTCCCGTCAAGGTCATCCAGCGTGTTCTTTAACGTTAGGTTGTTTTACCTCTGAACGGCACTTTTTGCACACCATGGGCTAAATGGCCAAGTCACAAGGACCCCGAAGGCTCAGAGGAGGTTGGGGGAGGGGACTCACTGGAATAGCTGTTGGGAGACAGATGGTAGCCTCCCGTCAAGATCATCCAGCGTGTTCTTTAACGTTGGGTTGTTTTACCTCTGAGCGGCACTTTTTTTGCACACCATGGGCTAAATGGCCAGGTCACATGGACCCCGAAGGCTCAGAGAAGGTTGGGGGAGGAGACCCACTGGAACAGCTGTTGGGAGACAGATGGTAGCCTCCCGTTAAGGTCACCCAGCGTGTTCTTTAACGTTGGGTTGTTTTACCTCTGAACGGCACTTTTTTGCACACCATGGGCTAAATGGCCAGGTCACAAGGACTCCGAAGGTTCAGAGAAGGTTGGGGGAGGGGACTCACAGGAACAGCTGTTGGGAGACAGATGGTAGCCTCCCATCAAGGCCATCCAGCGTGTTCTTTAACGTGCATAGGGTATGGCTCTCCCGCACACGGAGCCACGGCTTAACGTCCCATTCGACGGACGGCGGTCTTCCTAAGAACTTTGAAGCTTCCAATAGTTCGGCATCTCATTGTTTGAAACTCCTTATAGTCCGACATCTTATATTTTTGGAAAAGAAAAAAAAATCGATATTCTGGCATCTCAATGTTCGAAACTCCCGATATTTCGACATCTTAAATTTCGATATTCCTATACGAATTCCTATACCAGACGATATTCCTATACCAGACCTAGTAGTCTGGCATCTTATAGTTCAGAATTTCCGATGGTGTGGCATCTTTTGGTTTGGAACCTCCGATAGTCCGGCACCTCACAATTCAGAAATTCCCATAGTCTGGAATCTTATAGTTTTGGAAAAATCGATATTCTACACTTCAGTGTTGAGAACTCTCTATAGTTCGGCATCTCAGTGTTGGGGACTCTCTGTAGACCGACATCTCATAGTCCGAAACTCCCGATAGTCCGGTCTCTCAAAGTTTGAAACTCCCAATAATTTGGCATCATATAGCTTGAAATTACAGATGTTGTGGTTTTTTATAGTTTGGAACTCTCGATGGTCCAACATCTCACAGTTCAGAACTCCCCATAGACCGGCATCTCATAGTTTGGCATCAGCAGGAATTATTAAAAATATCTTTAAAAAATTCATTTTCATATTTATAAATAGAAATAAATGATGTGTCTCCGAAAACAAAAGTAGAACGTAAAAAAAAGGTTACTCGAATCCGGGGACATCAGATTACGATCCTGGAGCGCTACCGACTGAGTCAACTGTCGCCTCCCCCCCCCCCCAACACATATTTTGTTCAATTGTCAACCAATGTTGCTATACATTCGTAAAATATTTTCGAATTTATTTTTTTTACAATCATTAATATTTTAGTATAATTCGTAACATTTTACTGCAGTACCTCTATATAAAATATTAATTCACATAATATTAATAAGTTATCAGAATTAACATAATCTTATATTACCGGAATCGATCTCCCTCCCCTCCCTCCCTCCCTCTCTGGGGCTCAATTGGTAGCGCGCCAGGCTCGTAATCTGTAGTTCCCAGGTTCGAGTCCCAGCTGGGTCAGCGTTGAGATTTATCTCCGCAAAATTCCCCGCCCTGTCCACGGTCAGTAGGGGACACCGATGGGCTTGGAAAGGCCGCCGTCCGTCGAATGGGACGTTAAGCCGTGGCCCCGTGTGCGGGAGAGCCATACCCTGTGCACTTTAAAGAACATGCTGGATGGCCTTGACGGGAGGCTACCATCTGTCTCCCAACAGCTGTTCTAGTGGGTCCCCCCTCCCCCAACCTTCTCTGAGCCTTCGGGGTCCATGTGACTTGGCCATTTAGCCCATGGTGTGCGAAAAAATTCAGCTCAGAGGTAAAACAACCCAACCCAACTCTTTCAGTGGGTCCCCTCTCCCAACCTTATCTGAGCCTTCGGGGTCCACGTGACCTGGCAAAAATGTCCCATGGAGGGCAAAAATGTGGCGCTCAGAGGTAAAACAACTCAACGCCGTTTATTTTTTTCTGGATCCAAGTAGTTTCTTTTCCTCCTAGTGGCTATTGACTACATTTGGGTTTAAATGAATCTGCTAGTAATGGAAAGAGAATCGCCTCTCACTCAGTGACTCGAGCGTTTCTTTCCACCCAACAGCTTACCCACTTCGCTTTCAATAAGTGAGAAGTTCCAGGAGTAAGACTGATCTTTGATCTGCGTCTTAACTTCTTGGCCACTGTAACAGCGAAAGAAGTGAATTATGGCAAGAAGTCTCATCAACCTCTGAGAAGGAAATGGAGCTTCAAATGATATTCTTCTTTTGATAATCGATAAAGGAAATGATACGTTACAGATCACGGATGATTTACCCGAAAAGAATATAAAAAAAAACAATCCTTTCGCAAATACATTGGATCCAACTGTTGCTGGGTCTCTTTTTCGCCAGATGATGGCCGTTTGTCTAAAGTCGTCTTCCGCAGCTTTTTTTCCTTTCTACTCTTATCCTTATTGAACTAAATGATCATTTTTTTATTTAATTGCATCTACAGATTTTCTGATGGTATAAAATAAATAAAATAATTACCCCCTCATGCAGCTGCTTGCCACAGAGATCTGACAGGAGTCTGTCAGTTTATATGCCATTGTAGAAGGTCTGAGAGGATGGCAGGACCTCAGGAACGTGTACAGCAACTGTACACGCTCCAGTTACCGTTCACAGCAAACTGAAGCGTGTGCAGTTACTGCACACGCTCCAGTTTGCTGTGAACTGTAACTGCACACGCTCCAGTTTGCTGTGAACGGTAACTGCACACGCTCAATATTTCTGTGAGTGGGCCCGCACGATCCAGGTTTTTGTGAGCTCACACGATCCAATGTGCTGTGAACATTAACCGCAACCGCTCCAGTTTGCTGTGAACGGTAACTGCACAGGTTCAATATTTCTGTGAGTGGGCCCACACGATCCAGGTTTTTGTGAGCTCACACGATCCAATGTGCTGTGAACATTAACCGCAACCGCTCCAGTTTGCTGTGAACGGTAACTGCACACGCTCCAGTTTGCTCTGAACGGTAACTGCACACGCTCAATATTTCTGTGAGTGGGCCCACACGATCCAGGTTTTTGTGAGCTCACACGATCCAATGTGCTGTGAACATCAACTGCAACCGCTCCAGTTTGCTGTGAACGGTAACTGCACACGCTCAATATTTCTGTGAGTGGGCCCACACGATCCAGGTTTTTGTGAGCTCACACGATCCAATGTGCTGTAGTAGAAGGTCTGAGAGGATGGCAGGACCTCAGCAGAAAAACAACACGTACATCCATACGTTAGAATTAAATAAATATTTCAGAGGCGAAAATTGATTTTGCCGATATTGCGACATTCCGTTGATGTTTTTAATTTTTTTCGGCCCACATCTCACCAGATTCATGTTCGAGTGTACTAGCCACTAGATTAAATATAGGATCGAGGATCGCTCAGTCGGTAGCGCGCCAGGATCGTAATCTGCCAGGTTCGAGTCCCAGCTCGGCCAGTATTGAGATTTATCTCCACAAAACTCCTTGCCCACGGTCATTCACCGATGGTCTATTAAAGGCCGCCGTCCGTTGGAGGGGGGGGGGGGACCCAGTCGGTAGCGCGCCAGGCTCGTAATCCGTTGTTGTCAGGTTCGAGTCCCAATTGGGCCATCGTTAAAATTTATCCGCAAAATTCTCCGCCCTGCCCATGGTCAGTAGGGGACACCGATGGGCTTGGAAAGACCGCCATCGGTCGGATGGGACGTTAAGCAGTGACCCCCGTGTGCGGGAGAGCTATACCCTGTGCACGTTAAAGAACATGCTGGATGGCCTTGACGGGAGGCTACCATCTGTCTCCCGAAAGCTGTTACAGTGTGTTCCCTCCCCCAACCTTCTCTGAGCCTTCGGGGTCCTTGTGACCTGGCCACTTAGCCCATGGTGTGCAAAAAAGTGCCGCTCAGAGGTAAAACAACCCAATCCGTAGAAGGGGATGTTAAGCCGTGGCCCCGTGTGCGGGAGAGCTGAACACATACCCTCTGCTCGTTAAAAAACACGGAAGTTCTACCATCAATCTCCCAACAGCTATCCAGTGAGTCCCCTCCTCCAACCTTCTCTGAGCCCTCGGGGTCCTTGTGACATCACCATTTAATCCATTGTGTGCAAAAATGTGCCTCTCAGAGGTAAAAACAACCCTAATAAAACTTAACGCTGTTGCGTAATCATGGTAAATGTACTACTACTTCCGTTGACGTCACAGAGAGATTTCTGAAATATTAAAATAGATCTCAGACCCTAGGACCACTATTCTAGATAAAACCGATTTGTAAAAGCATTTTTTGAAATGGAATTGCATCTTGCGAATTTAAACTGCTTCATCATTTTTCCTCCCAGTTGTGTTGGGTTGTTTTACCTCTGAGCGGCACTTTTTTGCACACCATGGGCTAAATGACAAGGTCACATGGACCCCGAAGGCTCAGAGAAGGTTGGGGGAGGAGACCCACTGGAACAGCTGTTGGAAGACAGATGGTAACCTCCCGTCAAGGCCATCCAGCGTGTTCTTTAACGTGCACAGGGTATGGCTCTCCCGCACACGGGGCCACGGCTTAACATCCCATCCGACGGACGGTGGCCTTTCCAAGCCCATCGGTGTCCCCTACTGACCGTGGGCAGGAGAGGGAATTTTGCGGAGATAAATCTCAACGCTGACCCAGCTGGGACTCGAACCTGGGAACTACAGATTACGAGCATGGCGCGCTACCGACTGAGCCACCCCCGCCCCTTTTCCCCCCTGTACGTCAACGTTAGTGCTATGATTGATTTTTTTACAGACTAATTATGATTAATAATGTGAAATCATTCCTAAGCAGATATTTAAAATATTTCCACTTATTAGGTTCCCTAGTTTCGGTATTCATTCATTTCCACTACAGCAACAACACTAAAAAGTTTTCCCCGTAATGATAATTAATGACGCCACTTCCTTGGCTGCTGATGCCACCTTTTAATACTTAACTCTCCCAAACTTTTCGTCTTTCTCGAGGTTAAAAGTCAAACTGGAGAAATCTTTTACGGTTACCGCCAGTCGCCGCTGCACCCTTATTTAATAATCACCAGAAGAAGAAGAAATAATAGTTTCGCCTTCATCATTGGTGGCAATGCAAGCGATAAATTCGATTAGATGAAATATCGAGAAGTGCTCAGATGGATCATCGGGCAAAATGGCGGTTAACCTCTTAACTCAAGATTGGCTGCCACTGTCATTAGATGGAGGATCAATATTGTTTATTTACTGCTGAGTAGTTTCGCCTCTGAGGGGAGGGGGTGGCTCAGTCGGTAGCGCGCCAGGCTCGTAATCTGTAGTTCTCAGGTTCGAGTCCCAGCTGGGTCAGCGTTGAGATTTATCTCCGCAAAATTCCCCGCCTTGTCCACGGTCAGTAGGGGACACCGATGGGCTTGAAAAGGCCGCAGTCCGTCGGAGGGGACGTTAAGCCGTGGTCCCGTGTGAGGGAGAGCCATACCCTGTGCACGTTAAAGAACACGCTGGATGGCCTTGACGGAAGTCTACCATCTGTCTCCCAACAGGTGTTCCAGCGGGTCCCCTCCCCCAACCTTCTCTGAGCCTTCGGGGTCCATGTGACCTGGACATTTAGCCCATGGTGTGCAAAAAAGTGCCGCTCAGAGGTGAAACAATCCAACGTTAAAGAACACGCTGGATGGTCTTGACGGAAGGCTACCATCTGTCTCCCAACAGCTGTTCCAGTGGGTCCCCTCCCCCAACCTTCTGTGAGCCTTCGGGGTCCATGTGACCTGGCCATTTAGCCCATGGTGTGCAAAAAAGTGCCGCTCAGAGGTAAAACAACCCACAAACCCAACCCTCTGAGCGGCGCTATTTTGCACACAATCAGCTAGATAGCCAGGTCACAAGGACCCCGAGGGCTCAGAAATGTTGGGGAAAGGAGACCCACTGGACAAGTGTTGGGAGACAGATGGTAATCTCCCGTGAAGGTCATCCAGTGTGTCCTTTAACCTGAACACGGCATGTTTGCTGAGTTGTTTTAACGTTGAGCAACCCCCCCCCCCTCTCAATCCCCCGATATCTATTGTGTCACGTGCAGAAAATGAAATGCACTGATGAATTCCAACCCTGATTTCAAAACGGTCTCGTAAAATATCTAATTCCTTTTTTTTTGCTTCATTGTAATAGGCGAAACGTTGAGTTTGATGTTCATCTACATAAAAAGTCCGTTTAGAAACATCCTCTGCGATATCTTTAACAATCCTCAAAGCATTCTCCTCCGGGCCATTTTTTTTATTGCTTCAGGTACATTGTGTTGTATTGCATATTCGAACTCTTCAACACGATTTCCTTTCAGGCTAGTCCCTTGCTTTCCCAGATAAGTTTATGTTTATCGTCTCATTTAACTGCTTTCGTCATCGCAAATATTGCTTCAGTCTGTTACCAACAGCGACATCATGTGAGAAAAGACAGAACGAAAAACATCTACCTTTTGCATCGTTTGACGTGCAAAATCGATTGCTATCACGTACGATGTCTTTTTTTATTATACTTCGTCTGTAATAAAAACAGCATTGCGTCGTTTTCTTTGTTTTAACTCTTCGTTTCTTGGTTATTGTTGCAGCTTCTCTTTTGAGCAAAATTTCTTTCTATCATCGTAAATAAAACTCCGCATAGAAATGGGTTACATTTCGTTTTTTTAATTTCGCTTTTCCGTGCAGTTTTGGGTTGATGTGTTATTCTAGTTCAGAGCGGGGGGCGGGGGTGGTTCAGTCGGTAGCGCGCCAGGTTCGTAATCTGTAGTTCCCAGGTTCGAGTCCCAGCTGGGTCAGCGTTGAGATTTCTCTCCGCAAAATTCCCCGCCCTGCCCACGGTCAGTAGGTGACACCGGTGGGCTTGGAAAGGCCGCCGTCCGTCGGATGGGACGTTAAACCGTGGCTCTGTGTGCGAGAGAGCCATACCCTGTGCACGTTAAAGAACACGCTGGATGGCCTTCACGGGAAGCTACCATCTGTCTCCCAACAGCTGTTCCAGTGGGTCCCCTCCCCCAACCTTCTCTGAGCCTTCGGGGTCCATGTGACCTGGCCATTTAGCCCATGGTGTGCAAAACAGTGCCGCTCAGAGGTAAAATAACCCAACAACCCAACAACTTCAGAGCGGTGCTTTGTTATTTGTACACAATGGACTAAATGGCCGGTTACAAGGACACCAGGGGTCAAAGATGGGTTGATAGAGTGATGCAAAGATACCTCTAAGCATCATTTTCTTTTGCACTCAATGGGCTAAATGGTCAGGTCACAAGGACCCCGAAGGCTCAGAGTTAAGTTGTATTACCTCTAAGCAGCACTTTTTTGCCTACAATGGGTTAAATGGACAGATCCAAAAAATCTCAAGGACTAAGAGAAGGGTTCTAGTTTTTTCAACAACACTTTTTTGCATGCAAATAAATATCCAGTTAGGTTTGGATTGTTTTACCTCTGAGCGGCACTTTTTTGCACACCATGGGCTAAATAGCCAGGTCACATGGACCCTAAACGCTCAGAGAAGGTTGGGGGAGGGGACCCACTGGAACAGCTGTTGGGAGACAGATGGTAGCCTCCCGTCAAGGCCATCCAGCGTGTTCTTTAATGTGCACAGGGTATGGCTCTCCCGCACACGGGCCACGGCTTAACGTCCCATCCGACGGACGGCGGTCTTTCCAAGTCCATCGGTGACCCCTACTGACCGTGGGCAGGGCGGAGTTTTGCGGAGATAACTCTCAACGATGACCCAGCCGGGACTCGAACCTGGGAACTGTAGATTACGAGCCTGGCGTGCTACCGAATGAGCCAACCCGCCCCAAATATCCAGGTCACAAGGGTTTAGAGAAAGTTGGGGAATGGGATTCACTGAACAGCTGTTAGGAGACGGATGTGTTCTTTAACCTGTACAGGATATGGCTCTCCGGTACACGGAGCCATACCAAACCCATTGGTGTCTCCTTTCTCACAAAGTGGTGGTTAGGGTAAAACATTCTCAGAGCAGCCATTCCAAACCCATTGGTGTCTCCTTTCTGACACAGTGGTGGTTAGGGTAAAACATTCTCAGAGCAGCCATTCCAAACCCATTGGTGTCTCCTTTCTGACAGAGTGGTGGTTAGGGTAAAACATTCTCAGAGCAGCCATTCCAAACCCATTGGTGTCTCCTTTCTGACAGAGTGGTGGTTAGGGTAAAACATTCTCAGAGCAGCCATTCCAAACCCATTGGTGTCTCCTTTCTGACAGAGTGGTGGTTAGGGTAAAATATACTCAGAGCAGCCATTCCAAACCCATTGGTGTCTCCTTTCTGACAGAGTGGTGGTTAGGGTAAAACATTCTCAGAGCAGTCATTCCAAACCCATTGGTGTCTCCTTTCTGACAGAGTGGTGGTTAGGGTAAAACATTCTCAGAGCAGCCATTCCAAACCCATTGGTGTCTCCTTTCTGACAGAGTGGTGGTTAGGGTAAAACATTCTCAGAGCAGCCATTCCAAACCCGTTGGTGTCTCCTTTCTGACAGAGTGGTGGTTAGGGTAAAACATTCTCAGAGCAGTCATTCCAAACCCATTGGTGTCTCCATTCTGACAGAGTGGTGGTTAGGGTAAAACATTCTCAGAGCAGTCATTCCAAACCCATTGGTGTCTCATTTCTGACAGAGTGGTAATTAGGGTTAAACATTCTCAGAGCAGCCATTCCAAACCCATTGGTGTCTCCTTTCTGACAGAGTGGTGGTTAGGGTAAAACATACTCAGAGCAGCCATTCCAAACCCATTGGTGTCTCCATTCTGACAGAGTGGTGGTTAAGGTAAAACATTCTCAGAGCAGCCATTCCAAACCCATTGGTGTCTCCTTTCTGACAGAGTGGTAATTAGGGTTAAACATTCTCAGAGCAGCCATTCCAAACCCATTGGTGTCTCCTTTCTGACAGAGTGGTGGTTAGGGTAAAACATACTCAGAGCAGCCATTCCAAACCCATTGGTGTCTCCTTTCTGACAGAGTGGTGGTTAGGGTAAAACATTCTCAGAGCAGCCATTCCAAACCCATTGGTGTCTCCTTTCTCACAAAGTGGTGATTAGGTTAAAACATTCTCAGAGCAGCCATTCCAAACCCATTGGTGTCTCCTTTCTGACACGGTGGTGGTTAGGGTAAAACATTCTCAGAGCAGCCATTCCAAACCCATTGGTGTCTCCTTTCTGACAGAGTGGTGGTTAGGGTAAAACATTCTCAGAGCAGCCATTCCAAACCCATTGGTGTCTCCTTTCTGACAGAGTGGTGGTTAGGGTAAAATATACTCAGAGCAGCCATTCCAAACCCATTGGTGTCTCCTTTCTGACAGAGTGGTGGTTAGGGTAAAACATTCTCAGAGCAGCCATTCCAAACCCATTGGTGTCTCCTTTCTGACAGAGTGGTGGTTAGGGTAAAACATTCTCAGAGCAGTCATTCCAAACCCATTGGTGTCTCCATTCTGACAGAGTGGTGGTTAGGGTAAAACATTCTCAGAGCAGTCATTCCAAACCCATTGGTGTCTCATTTCTGACAGAGTGGTGATTAGGGTAAAACATTCTCAGAGCAGCCATTCCAAACCCATTGGTGTCTCCTTTCTGACAGAGTGATGATTAGGATTAAACATTCTCAGAGCAGCCATTCCAAACCCATTGGTGTCTCCTTTCTGACACAGTGGTGGTTAGGGTAAAACATTCTCAGAGCAGCCATTCCAAACCCATTGGTGTCTCCTTTCTGACAGAGTGGTGGTTAGGGTAAAACATTCTCAGAGCAGCCATTCCAAACCCATTGGTGTCTCCTTTCTGACAGAGTTGTGGTTAGGGTAAAACATTCTCAGAGCAGCCATTCCAAACCCATTGGTGTCTCCTTTCTGACAGAGTGGTGGTTAAGGTAAAACATTCTCAGAGCAGCCATTCCAAACCCATTGGTGTCTCCTTTCTGACAGAGTGGTAATTAGGGTTAAACATTCTCAGAGCAGCCATTCCAAACCCATTGGTGTCTCCTTTCTGACAGAGTGGTGGTTAGGGTAAAACATACTCAGAGCAGCCATTCCAAACCCATTGGTGTCTCCTTTCTGACAGAGTGGTGATTAGGGTTAAACATTCTCAGAGCAGCCATTCCAAACCCATTGGTGTCTCCTTTCTGACAGAGTGGTGGTTAGGGTAAAACATTCTCAGAGCAGCCATTCCAAACCCATTGGTGTCTCCTTTCTGACAGAGTGGTGGTTAGGGTAAAACATACTCAGAGCAGCCATTCCAAACCCATTGGTGTCTCCTTTCTGACACAGTGGTGGTTAGGGTAAAACATTCTCAGAGCAGCCATTCCAAACCCATTGGTGTCTCCTTTCTGACAGAGTGGTGGTTAGGGTAAAACATTCTCAGAGCAGCCATTCCAAACCCATTGGTGTCTCCTTTCTGACAGAGTGGTGGTTAGGGTAAAACATTCTCAGAGCAGCCGTTCGAAACCCATTGGTGTCTCCTTTCTGACACAGTGGTGGTTAGGGTAAAACATTCTCAGAGCAGCCATTCCAAACCCATTGGTGTCTCCTTTCTGACACAGTGGTGGTTAGGGTAAAACATTCTCAGAGCAGCCATTCCAAACCCATTGGTGTCTCCTTTCTGACAGAGTGGTGGTTAGGGTAAAACATTCTCAGAGCAGCCATTCCAAACCCATTGGTGTCTCCTTTCTGACACAGTGGTGGTTAGGGTAAAACATACTCAAAGCAGCCATTCCAAACCCATTGGTGTCTCCTTTCTGACAGAGTGGTGGTTAAGGTAAAACATTCTCAGAGCAGCCATTCCAAACCCATTGGTGTCTCCTTTCTGACAGAGTGGTGGTTAGGGTAAAACATTCTCAGAGCAGCCGTTCGAAACCCATTGGTGTCTCCTTTCTGACAGAGTGGTGGTTAGGGTAAAACATTCTCAGAGCAGCCATTCCAAACCCATTGGTGTCTCCTTTCTGACACAGTGGTGGTTAGGGTAAAACATTCTCAGAGCAGCCATTCCAAACCCATTGGTGTCTCCTTTCTGACACAGTGGTGGTTAGGGTAAAACATACTCAGAGCAGCCATTCCAAACCCATTGGTGTCTCCTTTCTGACAGAGTGGTGGTTAGGGTAAAACATACTCAGAGCAGCCGTTCGAAACCCATTGGTGTCTCCTTTCTGACAGAGTGGTGGTTAGGGTAAAACATACTCAGAGCAGCCATTCCAAACCCATTGGTGTCTCCTTTCTGACACAGTGGTGGTTAGGGTAAAACATTCTCAGAGCAGCCATTCCAAACCCATTGGTGTCTCCTTTCTGACAGAGTGGTGGTTAGGGTAAAACATTCTCAGAGCAGCCATTCCAAACCCATTGGTGTCTCCTTTCTGACAGAGTGGTGGTTAGGGTAAAATATACTCAGAGCAGCCATTCCAAACCCATTGGTGTCTCCTTTCTGACAGAGTGGTGGTTAGGGTAAAACATTCTCAGAGCAGCCATTCCAAACCCATTGGTGTCTCCTTTCTGACAGAGTGGTGGTTAGGGTAAAACATTCTCAGAGCAGTCATTCCAAACCCATTGGTGTCTCCATTCTGACAGAGTGGTGGTTAGGGTAAAACATTCTCAGAGCAGTCATTCCAAACCCATTGGTGTCTCATTTCTGACAGAGTGGTGATTAGGGTAAAACATTCTCAGAGCAGCCATTCCAAACCCATTGGTGTCTCCTTTCTGACAGAGTGATGATTAGGATTAAACATTCTCAGAGCAGCCATTCCAAACCCATTGGTGTCTCCTTTCTGACACAGTGGTGGTTAGGGTAAAACATTCTCAGAGCAGCCATTCCAAACCCATTGGTGTCTCCTTTCTGACAGAGTGGTGGTTAGGGTAAAACATTCTCAGAGCAGCCATTCCAAACCCATTGGTGTCTCCTTTCTGACAGAGTTGTGGTTAGGGTAAAACATTCTCAGAGCAGCCATTCCAAACCCATTGGTGTCTCCTTTCTGACAGAGTGGTGGTTAAGGTAAAACATTCTCAGAGCAGCCATTCCAAACCCATTGGTGTCTCCTTTCTGACAGAGTGGTAATTAGGGTTAAACATTCTCAGAGCAGCCATTCCAAACCCATTGGTGTCTCCTTTCTGACAGAGTGGTGGTTAGGGTAAAACATACTCAGAGCAGCCATTCCAAACCCATTGGTGTCTCCTTTCTGACAGAGTGGTGATTAGGGTTAAACATTCTCAGAGCAGCCATTCCAAACCCATTGGTGTCTCCTTTCTGACAGAGTGGTGGTTAGGGTAAAACATTCTCAGAGCAGCCATTCCAAACCCATTGGTGTCTCCTTTCTGACAGAGTGGTGGTTAGGGTAAAACATACTCAGAGCAGCCATTCCAAACCCATTGGTGTCTCCTTTCTGACACAGTGGTGGTTAGGGTAAAACATTCTCAGAGCAGCCATTCCAAACCCATTGGTGTCTCCTTTCTGACAGAGTGGTGGTTAGGGTAAAACATTCTCAGAGCAGCCATTCCAAACCCATTGGTGTCTCCTTTCTGACAGAGTGGTGGTTAGGGTAAAACATTCTCAGAGCAGCCGTTCGAAACCCATTGGTGTCTCCTTTCTGACACAGTGGTGGTTAGGGTAAAACATTCTCAGAGCAGCCATTCCAAACCCATTGGTGTCTCCTTTCTGACACAGTGGTGGTTAGGGTAAAACATTCTCAGAGCAGCCATTCCAAACCCATTGGTGTCTCCTTTCTGACAGAGTGGTGGTTAGGGTAAAACATTCTCAGAGCAGCCATTCCAAACCCATTGGTGTCTCCTTTCTGACACAGTGGTGGTTAGGGTAAAACATACTCAAAGCAGCCATTCCAAACCCATTGGTGTCTCCTTTCTGACAGAGTGGTGGTTAAGGTAAAACATTCTCAGAGCAGCCATTCCAAACCCATTGGTGTCTCCTTTCTGACAGAGTGGTGGTTAGGGTAAAACATTCTCAGAGCAGCCGTTCGAAACCCATTGGTGTCTCCTTTCTGACAGAGTGGTGGTTAGGGTAAAACATTCTCAGAGCAGCCATTCCAAACCCATTGGTGTCTCCTTTCTGACACAGTGGTGGTTAGGGTAAAACATTCTCAGAGCAGCCATTCCAAACCCATTGGTGTCTCCTTTCTGACACAGTGGTGGTTAGGGTAAAACATACTCAGAGCAGCCATTCCAAACCCATTGGTGTCTCCTTTCTGACAGAGTGGTGGTTAGGGTAAAACATACTCAGAGCAGCCGTTCGAAACCCATTGGTGTCTCCTTTCTGACAGAGTGGTGGTTAGGGTAAAACATTCTCAGAGCAGCCATTCCAAACCCATTGGTGTCTCCTTTCTGACACAGTGGTGGTTAGGGTAAAACATTCTCAGAGCAGCCATTCCAAACCCATTGGTGTCTCCTTTCTGACACAGTGGTGGTTAGGGTAAAACATTCTCAGAGCAGCCATTCCAAACCCATTGGTGTCTCCTTTCTAACAGAGTGGTGGTTAGGGTAAAACATACTCAGAGCAGCCATTCCAAACCCATTGGTGTCTCCTTTCTGACAGAGTGGTGGTTAGGGTAAAACATTCTCAGAGCAGCCATTCCAAACCCATTGGTGTCTCCTTTCTGACAGAGTGGAGATTAGGATAAAACATTCTCAGAGCAGCCTCAGTTGGGACTCGAAATTAGGAACAGCCGTTTACGAGCCTGGAGTGCTACCCATTGAGAAACTCGTGCCACTTACTTTTCTGTGTGTATGTTCTTTTTTTTGAGTAAGTACTTTTTGTTCGCTGTGTTGCCTGACCGATTCCAATATACAGCATTGCCTGAGAACTGAATTATTACACATTTCGTCTATTGGAAAGCAGAAAATTGTACTGCAAGGAATGTAATTATATTAGTTAAACACACGCCAAAAGTTTGGGACGAAGCGTACGCCCATCCTTAATTCTTCCCATAGATAAAGTTTATTCACAGCTTTCCACACTTATTAAAGTACTCCTACAGTCGCATTTAAATCCCGCCAAAAGTGTGGCGCCAAATGTATATCCATTGAAAACTCTTTCACAACTTTCCAACGCACTACTCCATTTTCAGGTAGGCGACGGCAACGCCCCCAGATATTTCGGACATTTTCCGAGGGATCACCCCCGACCCACGGCAGCTAGGCACTCGATCTCTTACCCCCGCAGGGTTAGAAATAAATGGACCAGCCCAACAAATTTTGAACCGATCTACTAGTAGTCCTATAGAAGTAGGCACGCAATTATAGGGAACCGACAAATTCTGCCACCGATGACGTCACATCGATAGTGTTCGTTTACCTCGCTGCGTAATTTATGGATATTGTATAATACGATTCATTGTTATAATAAATTATTTTCAGAGATGTTTTTCCTTGTAGAGACGTGGCGGGGGTGGCTCAGTCGGTAGCGCGCCAGGCTCGTAATCTGTAGTTCCCAGGTTCGAGTCCCAGCTGGGTCAGCGTTGAGATTTATCTCCGCAAAATTCCCCCGCCCTGCCCACGGTCAGTAGGGGACACCGATGGGCTTGGAAAGGCCGCCGTCCGTCGGATGGGACGTTAAGCCGTAGCCTCGTGTGCGGGAGAGACTTACCCTGTGCACGTTAAAGATCACGCTGGATGGCCTTGACGGGAGGCTACCATCTGTCTCCCAACAGCTGTTCCAGTGGGTCCCCTCCCCCAACCTTCTCTGAGCCTTCGGGGTCCATGTGACCTGGCCATTTAGCCCATGGTGTGCAAAAAAGTGCCGCTCAGAGGTAAAACTACCCAACATTAAAGAACACACTGGATGGCCTTGACGGGAGGCTACCATCTGTCTCCCAACAGCTGTTCCAGTGGGTCCCCTCCCCCAACCTTCTCTGAGCCTTCAGGGTCAATGTGACCTGGCTATTTAGCCCATGGTGTGCAAAAATGTGCCGCTCAGAGGTAAAACACACAACGTTAAAGAACACGCTGGATGGCCTTGACGGGAGGCTACTATCTGTCTCTCAACAGCTATTCCAGTGGGTCCTCTCCCCCAACCTTCTCTGAGCCTTCGTGGTCCATGTGACCTGGCCATTTAGCCCATGGTGTGCAAAAAAGTGCCGCTCAGAGGTAAAACAACCCAACGTTAAAGAACACGCTGGATGGCCTTGACGTGAGGCTACCATCTGTCCCTCAACAGCTGTTCCAGTTGGTCCAGTCCCCCAACCTTCTCTGAGCCTTCGGGGTCCATGTGACCTGGTCATTTAGCCCATGGTGTGCAAAACAGTGCCGCTCAGAGGTAAAACAACCCAACGTTAAAGAACACGCTGGATGGCCTTGACGGGAGGCTACCATCTGTCCCTCAACAGCTGTTCCAGTGGGTCCCCTCCCTCAACCTTCTCTGAGTCTTCGGGGTCCATGTGATCTGGCCATTTAGCCCATGGTGTGCAAAAAAGTGCCGCTCAGAGGAAAAACAACCCAACGTTAAAGAACACGCTGGATGGCCTTGACGTGAGGCTACCATCTGTCCCTCAACAGCTGTTCCAGTTGGTCCAGTCCCCCAACCTTCTCTGAGCCTTCGGGGTCCATGTGACCTGGTCATTTAGCCCATGGTGTGCAAAACAGTGCCGCTCAGAGGTAAAACAACCCAACGTTAAAGAACACGCTGGATGGCCTTGACGGGAGGCTACCATCTGTCCCTCAACAGCTGTTCCAGTGGGTCCCCTCCCTCAACCTTCTCTGAGCCTTCGGAGTCCATGTGATCTGGCCATTTAGCCCATTGTGTGCAAAAAAGTGCCGCTCAGAGGAAAAACAACCCAACGTTAAAGAACACGCTGGATGGCCTTGACGTGAGGCTACCATCTGTCCCTCAACAGCTGTTCCAGTTGGCCCAGTCCCCCAACCTTCTCTGAGCCTTCGCGGTCCATGTGACCTTGCCATTTAGCCCATGGTGTGCAAAACAGTGCCGTTCAGAGGTAAAACAACCCAACGTTAAAGAACACGTTGGATGGCCTTGACGGGATGGCCTCCCTCAACAGCTGTTCCAGTGGGTCCCCTCCCTCAACCTTCTCTGAGCCTTCGGGGTCCATGTGATCTGGCCATTTAGCCCACGGTGTGCAAAAAAGTGCCGCTCAGAGGAAAAACAACCCAACGTTAAAGAACACGCTGGATGGCCTTGACGGGAGGCTACCATCTGTCCCTCAACAGCTGTTCCAGTGGGTCCCCTCCCTCAACCTTCTCTGAGCCTTCGGGGTCCATGTGACCTTGCCATTTAGCCCATGGTGTGCAAAACAGTGCCGTTCATAGGTAAAACAACCCAACGTTAAAGAACACGCTGGATGGCCCTGACGGGAGGTTACCATCTGTCCCTCAACAGCTGTTCCAGTGGGTCCCCTCCCTCAACCTTCTCTGAGCCTTCGGGGTCCATGTGACCTGACAATTTAGCCCACGGTGTGCAAAAAAGTGCCGCTCAGAGGAAAAACAACCCAACGTTAAAGAACACTCTGGATGGCCTTGACGTGAGGCTACCATCTGTCCCTCAACAGCTGTTCCAGTTGGTCCAGTCCCCCAACCTTCTCTGAGCCTTCGGGGTCCATGTGACCTGGCCATTTAGCCCATGGTGTGCAAAAAAGTGCCGCTCAGAGGAAAAACAACCCAACGTTAAAGAACACGCTGGATGGCCTTGACGTGAGGCTACCATCTGTCTCCCAACAGCTGTTCCAGTGGGTCCCCTCCCCCAACCTTCTCTGAGCCTTCGGGGTCCATGTGATCTGGCCATTTAGCCCATGGTGTGCAAAAAAGTGCCGCTCAGAGGTAAAACAACCCAACCCTTGTAGAGACAAACTAACTATTCAGGCCATAATTGTGAACAAGAGTGAGTGGCAATTAGGTACATTGTGGAATTTCGCAATTGATAATCTGATAGTTGTTCCATATCATAGGTTGATTGAGTGATGATTGATAGGTCCTTCACCTTCGTATTCAAATTTATTAAAACTTGTAAAAATGCATTTAAAACACAAGATTTTTAAAAAATTGTCAAATAACGAAAATAATAACATAATTAATCACACAAGTGTCACCTGTTGTCAGTCGAAGTGTTCAGTTTTTCAATCAATAGTAAAGACACCGATTACCCGATGACATAAAAATAAATACCCTCTCAAGCAGCTGCTTGCCACAGAGGTCTGACAGGAGCGTGTCAGTTTAAATGCCATAGTAAGTCTGACAGGAGCCTGTCAGTTTAAATGCCATAGTAGAAGGTCTGTGAGGATGGCAGGACCTCAGGAACGTGTACAGCAACTGTACACGCTCCAGTTACCGTTCACAGCAAACTGGAACGTGTGCAGTAACTGCACACGCTCCAGTGTGTTGTGAACGGTAACTGCACACGCTCAATATTTCTGTGAGTGGGCCCACACGATCCAGGTTTTTGCGAGCTCACACGATCCAATGTGCTGTGAACATTAACCGCAACCGCTCCAGTTTCCTGTGAACGGTAACTGCACACGCTCAATATTTATGTGAGTGGGCCCACACGATCCAGGTTTTTGTGAGCTCACACGATCCAATGTGCTGTGAACATTAACCGCAACCGCTCCAGTTTCCTGTGAACGGTAACTGCACACGCTCAATATTTCTGTGAGTGGGCCCACACGATCCAGGTTTTTGTGAGCTCACACGATCCAATGTAAATAAAAATAAATACCCCCTCAAGCAGCTGCTTGCCACAGAGGTCTGACAGGAGCCTGTCAGTATATATACCACAGTAGAAGGTCTGAGAGGATAATGGCTGGACCTCAGCAGAAAAACTGCACATACATCCATGACTTACCTGGGGCTCGAACCCAGGGTCCCTTATATGAGTAGCCAAGCGCGCTAACCACTCGGCCAGTATTAAATAAATAAATTTGCCGAAAAAGAAATGAGTTTCGAAGTCCCACTTCCTAGGTTCGATTCCCATTGATCAGTAGGCCACAGTGAACTGGCAGCCTTCCACTTCCGTTCCCTTCCCCAATAGAGTATCTCTTTTGAAAGGTACTAACGGTCTGCACCACGAGAAGGCAGGGCGGACATTTGGTACTAGGCCTGGCCGCTTCTATGCATCATTACAGTTCTCTTCCCAGAGAATACCAGATATCATTCACACACCTTGATTCAGTTTTCGTCAATTTCTAAAGAAAATTATTTAAACCGAGTGTAACGGCAGCTTATGCTGTTAAGTATTTCAGCTTCGATAACTCTTTGAATATTAAACGGAAGGGGAGGGCTGCCAGATTAGTGTGGCCTACTGATCTGGACAACTATGGCTACTTTTCTTTTTTTTTCTACCCTGCTGAGGAGTGGTCAACCACACAGGGTCCTGGTGCTGACCATATAAACCCACTGGACTGGACAGATATATGGCTCTGAGCTTGATTATGGATCCTGATTTTGCTGCACTGGTGGGCTTCTGTGGAGGGAAAATCTTCTGCTGTGTTTTCTGTTTGTTTGTGGGTTGACAGCCCCAAGTGAATAGATTCACAGGATATGTTTATCAGCTGGTGGATAATCCTGAGCAGAGGTCATCGCAGGCACCTGAACTCTTTGCTTCTATTGGCATCGTCAAATTCTACATTGGAGGTCTTCCAGTGTAGATGGCTTCAGCCTTTAGTGGTGGGGGAACGGGTCTTTGCCCCATGTCTGCGATTAGGGGGCTGTTTGATATTGTCGGCATTCCCTCTCTCAATAAACATAGTTTCTTTAAACATCCCACTAACCATTTTCTCTCCATAGGTAGTTGGAATGTGAGGACTCTGCACAGAGCTTTTTCTCTTGATGTCCTCACACAAGAATTCCACCATTATAATTTAGATATTCTCGGCTTGCAAGAAACCAGATGGACAGATAAAGGTCAGATTCTTAAAAATAATCTTAAATTTCTCTTTTCAGGGAGGGACGACAACAAGCATCACCAAGGCGTGGGTCTGCTTCTCAGCAGACACGCTAGCGATGCTCTTCTAGGATATGAGTGCATTAATGAAAGGTTTCTTACAGCAAAATTTCAGAAAAAGCGTTAAAGACCTGAATGTTATCTGCTGTTATGCCCCCACTGAGGATGCCGATAAGGATGAGAAGGATAGGTTTTATGAACAACTTCAGGATATTTTGAATTCTGTCAAGAAAGGAGATATTACCCTTGTTCTTGGTGACTTCAATGCCAAAGTTGGTACTGACTCTGACCTTTGAGGAGGAGTGATAGGCCATTTTGGTATTGGTAGCTGCAATGGCAATGCGCAACGTCTCCTACAGATAAGTAAACTCAATGGTTTCAGAATAACTAACACATATTACAAACACCGCGACATACGTAAATACACATGGGTTTCACCTGATGGGCTGCATAGGAATATGATTGATTATATATTAATTAACAGCAAATGGGCTAGTTCTGTTAGAAATACCAGGGCATATAGGGGAGCTGAAATTGGATCTGACCATTACCTAGTTAAGTGTCTTGCAACTTAAACTTAAAAAGTGTTGTGCTAGGGTTAAAAATTTGCTTTTAATACTGAAGCTCTGAAAGACCCAGTTATAGCCAAAGCTTACCATGATAGGTTACTTAGTCATTATGACAGTCATGGTATGCTTACCACTGAAGTTGAGGAAGAATGGGATCATTTTAAACAGGCTTTTTTGGACACTAGCAGTACTCTTTTAGGAAAAAAGGAGCAGAAGAGGCAAAATTATTTGAGTGATAAGGCACTTGAGCTTATTTCGGAAAGAAAGAACTGCAGGAATGTCCTTAATAAATACCCTACTAGTCCTAATAGAAAGCATTACAGAGAACTTAATAAACGTGTAAAAGATCAGTTAGCTGCCGATAAGAATCTTTGGCTTGATGGTTTGGCTGACAAAGCCGAGGAAGCAGTTAGACAGCACAACAGCAGAGAGCTGTACCAGATAGTTAATGTTTTGTGTGGTAGAAAACGGACAGGCATACAAGGATTGAAGGATAAACAAGGTAAGGTTATAGAAGGTGAGGATTCTGTCATGGCTAGGTGGGCTGAGCATTTCAGTGATGTACTAAACAATGCGGTTAGTTCTATTCCCATTGTTTCCAATGATGATAGATGCATTGGTGGCTTTAATGTTGGCCCTATAACACAATCCGAAGTTATTTTGGCTGTTTCTAAACTTAAGCGTCATAAATCCCCAGGGGTAGATGAAATTACTACAGAAATGCTTAGAGCTGGAAATGTTTCGGTTACCATTTGGATGACTGAAATTCTGAATATCTTTTATGATAAAGGCATGGTTCCTAAGGATTTTACCAGAGCTATTGTTATCCCTATTTTCAAAAAAGGTGATCGCAGTTCTTGTGATAACTATAGGGGTATTAGCCTACTCTCTGTTCCAGGTAAAGTTCTTTCCATGATTGTGCTTAATAGAATTAAGAATCTGGTTGACAGTCAATTGCGTGATGAGCAATGTGGATTCAGAAGTGGTAGGGGATGTGTGGATCAGATATTTTCACTTAGGCAGATTCTTGAGAAATGTTTAGAGTTTCAGAAACCTTTGGTTGCTAGCTTTGTTGATTTCAAAAAGGCTTTCGACTCTGTTGATCGTCATAATTTGTGGTTGATTGTGAAATCATATGGTAAACCAGACAAGTTAGTTAACATAATGAAAGCTCTCTATAATAACACTGAGTCGTGTGTGAGAGTTGGTAAGGCTTGTAGCAATTGGTTTAGCATTACTTCTGGTGTTCGACAAGGGTGCATTTTGTCTCCTTTTCTCTTTAGTTTGGTTATTGATTATGTTATGCGAAATTCACTTCAAGGGAAAGATTTTGGCCTTAAATGGGCTGGAGATATGAAAATTTCTGCTTTCGATTATGCTGATGATTTAGCCCTTTTGGCAAATGATGTTGATGAGATGAACTCTTTCATTCGAGCTGTTGATGAGACTGGTAGTAGAGTAGGTTTGGTTATAAACAGAGAGAAAACTAAAGTGATGAAAATTGGTCAGGCAGGTTGTGATTCAGTTCATGTGAATGGTTGCAGTCTTTCTTGAGCAGGTGTCACAGTTTAATTATCTTGGGAGCTATGTAACAGATAGTGGTGATGTGCGGCATGAGATTAACAGACGAATAGGGATTGCTGCCGGGACTTTTTAGAATCTATGGAGAGTGTGGAGAAATAGGCGTATACACCTAAAGACTAAAATTAGACTGTATAATAGTTTGGTTCTTTCTAGGGTTAGTTATGGTAGTGAAACTTGGACACTTTGTAAACAAGATAACAGGAAACTAGATGCTTTTGATTCCAGATGCTTACGTAGTATCTTGGGCATTAGGTGGTTCAACTTTGTAACTAATGATGAGGTTAGGCAAAGGAGTTTGCAACCTCCTTTAAGCAGCATATTGTGCATAGAGAGACTCCGTTGGTTTGGCCATGTTGCCCGTATGAATAATTATAGATTGGCGAATAGGGTTATGAACAGTGTGCCTAAAGGCCTCAGAAAGAAGGGGAGACCTAGGATGCGGTGGGCAGACAATGTCAAACAGGACCTTGTTAAAATTGGTGTGCAGTGGCCAGATGCAGTAGATGTAGCTCAGGATAGACTTGTTTGGAGAACTAAATTGCACGGTCTGGTTGGACCTCCGTAGCCCATGGCTGCTTGAGGTTGATGATGATGATGATGATGAGTATCAAAAAGCAAAAATTATTGGAAATCGAAAGTTAAAAATATGTCAGTGAGATCTACAGATTAATCACGATTTTTCCGTAATAAGCTTATTAACAAAGTTAGGGTTGGGTTGTTTTACCTCTGAGCGGCACTTTTTTGCACACCAAGGGCTAAATGGCCAGGTCACATGGACCCCGAAGGCTCAGAGAAGGTTGGGGGAGGGGACCCACTGGAACAGCTGTTGGGAGAGCCCCGTCATCATGGTAGCCCCCCGTCAAGGCCATCCAGCGTGTTCTTTAACGTGCACAGGGTATGTCTCTCCCGCACACGGGGCCACGGCTTAACGTCCCATCCGACGGACGGCGGCCTTTCCAAACCCATCGGTGTCCCCTACTGACCGTGGGCAGGGCGGGGAGTTTTGCGGAACAAAGTTAGGGAGCTTTGAATTTTTCCATCCAAATAACATGAAAGTGTTCGAATACCTTTGGTAATGGAATGTACGTAAAATACTGTATGATGTTCATATACTCTCTCTCTCTGACAGACTGACGATTCACGCTATTCAGTTGAAATCTCATATATAAACATACTTCTACATGGAATAGTACCCAGGCGAATATAAAACTTATGATCAAAAACATAATATCTCTTTTCGTTCAAGTGGACATTAAGTTATCATAATTTTATTTTTGCAATCAATCGATCTATATTGCATTCATTCGGGAAAACTGTTCTCAAGAACACATGCACAATTTGTACGACTAGCAGTGCCATCTATCGACAAGACGATACATTAACAGTGTTCAAAGCGGTGCCTACGTGTTTGATATATAATGACTCTGTATGACGGTTTTTTATTTAAAAATTGATAATGATAGATAATAATATAATATAAGCGTGCCTAATTAGCATTTCTTTCCTGCACACATATGCAAAAACAATCCTCAAGAGGGCGCACTAAACAAATCTAGTCAATCAACCACCTGGTCAACTTAAATTTGAGTTTACATTTTCGATTTAATATTTCTGATTTCTAAAGCACAGGTTTTCGAATTTTATTCATTTTTAAGACGAGTCCAGTTATTTTCAGTCGTTTAGTTTAATAAAAACGACTGAAGAGAAAGATTTGTTTAGTGCTAGAGGTCCTCTAGATCTGGGAAATACAAATTTGGGTCTTTTAATGCAGTACAAAAACTGAATTATATATCTGAGAATTCGACAAGATATATGCATGACTAAACACCCAGCGCATTAATCTGGTACTACATAAACGCTCGAAATAAAGGACCCTCTTTACATTTCAACAAGAAAACCAACGATCTAGCAATTTTTCTTATTAGAGTTTATATTTCATTCAACTACATTAAGGATATTTTAAATAGGCTTATTTCTTGCCTCTCTATCAGTGAGAATAATTTCAAAAATGCCAAAGTGCTTGGTTGCAAATCAAAGTGACCTGTGTCAATCCTGGTTCAAGCCCAGATATGACTTGGATGTTTTATTTCTCGTGTTGTTCTTATGCACGCCGTCCCGTGGCCGAGTGGTTAGCATGCTTGGCTACTGATCTAACGGACCTGGGTTCGAGCCCGGATTAGGCATGGATGTGTGTGTCGTTTTTCTGCTGAGGTCCTGCCATCCTCTCAGATCTCCTACTGTGGCATATAAACTGACAGGCTCCTGTCAGACTTCTGTGGCAAGCAGCTGCTTGAGGGGATATTTTATTTTTTATTTGTTCTTATGCTGAAGTCTCGCCTTCCTCACAGACCTTCTCTGAGTATTATACTGACAGCCTTCTTTCAGAACTCTGTGGTAAGCATTGGCGATGCTAGATAGTCTTGTATGCCCCGTGGTGCAAATAATCGAATTTGCCCGTATTATATAGTTTGAAATGGATGCGCCCAATGGGATACTACTGTGTTAGGGAAGGTATAGGATAGGAGGTGTTAGTCCTGGTCAGGTCCGTACACATAATTTTAACTACCATAGTGGGGGGGAAGAAAAAAGTTTGAATAGGGTTTCCAAATCACTAAAATACTCCAAGGTTAAAATTACATTCTACATGGAATAAAATTTTATAGATGTTAGGTTTTAAATTCATTTTTAATGATCGGCCATGTAACATGGTGCAAAAATAAAATTATTCGACATGTGTTTTCGAATTTCAAAGTAGGGAGACAAATTCGAGATGTAATGACGCCCAACCACCCACCTATAATCAGACAAGGTACTTTTACACCTTTAAGCATACAAGATACTTTTACACCTCTAAGCAGACAACAGATACTTTTACACCTGTAGCAGACAAGATACTTTTACACCTCTAAGCAGACAAGTTACTTTTACACCTCTAAGCAGACAACAGATACTTTTACACCTCTAAGCAGACAACAGATACTTTTACACCTCTAAGCAGACAACAGATACTTTTACACCTTTAAGCAGACAAGATACTTTTACACCTTTAAGCAGACAAGATACTTTTACACCTGTAAGCAGACAAGATACTTTTACAGCTCTAAGCAGACAAGATACTTTTACACCTCTAAGCAGACAACAGATACTTTTACAGCTGTAAGCAGACAACAGATACTTTTACACCTGTAGCAGACAAGATACTTTTACACCTCTAAGCAGACAAGTTACTTTTACACCTCTAAGCAGACAACAGATACTTTTACACCCGTAAGCAGACAACAGATACTTTTACACCTGTAAACAGACAACAGGTACTTTTACACCTCTAAGCAAACAAGGTACTTTTACACCTCTAAGCAGACATGTTACTTTTACACCTCTAAACAGACAACAGCTACTTTTACACCTGTAAGCAGACAAGATACTTTTACACCTCTAAGCCGACAAGTTACCTTTACACCTCTAAGCAGACAACAGATACTTTTACACCTGTAAGCAGGCAACAGATACTTTTACACCTGTAAGCAGACAAGATACTTTTACACCTTTAAGCAGACAAGATACTTTTACACCTGTAAGCAGGCAACAGATACTTTTACACCTGTAAGCAGGCAACAGATACTTTTACACCTGTAAGCAGACAAGATACTTTTACACCTTTAAGCAGACAAGATACTTTTACACCTGTAAGCAGGCAACAGATACTTTTACATCTGTAAGCAGACAAGATACTTTTACACCTGTAAGCAAACAAGATACTTTTACACCTGTAAACAGACAACAGATACTTTTACACCTGTAAACAGACAACAGGTACTTTTACACCTCTAAGCAAACAAGGTACTTTTACACCTCTAAGCAGACATGTTACTTTTACACCTCTAAACAGACAACAGATACTTTTACACCTCTAAGCAGACAAGATACTTTTACACCTCTAAGCCGACAAGTTACTTTTACTCCTCTAAGCAGACAACAGATACTTTTACACCTGTAAGCAGACAACAGATACTTTTACATCTGTAAGCAGACAAGATACTTTTACACCTGTAAACAGACAACAGATACTTTTACATCTAGGCTTACCATATTTTCATACAACCAAACAGGGACATTAAGGAAAAAAGTGAAAATAAAAGTCGCATGCGTGTTTTGAACAGTCAAAAAAAAATATGGTTGTTTGAGCAAACAATGCAGATACTTCTATACATATAAACAGACAGCGAAGATATCGCCTTCTTGTCATTAAATATATATAATATATAGCCAGAATATGCTGTGAACACTTCATAACGTAGATCCCACTGTAAATAATGATAGGAATGAGAAAAATGTGGCAAAGTTGAAATGATCTAGTTCCTCGATTTCAACCCCGAACTCTAAAGGATCTAGCAATCATTTTTCCGACTTCATCACATTAGTCTACCTCTGGGGTATTTTCCCTTCCCATACATAAATGCAGGCAGATTTCGATTTGTGGAAGAAGTTGATGGCGTGCTGGAACCGAAGGGCAATTCAACCGAGTTGTTCTGTTGATGGCGAGGGGAAATATTCTCTCATTCCCTCTCCATTCCTTCCGATCTTTCATTTCATTTTTATTCATCTCTTCTCTCTCTTTTTTTATCTGTCTATCTCAGGTGACCGTAGAACCAATGCTCGGCAAGATCTGATGATGAGCCGTTTGACGACCCTTCTCCGTTCATCGATTCTGAGCCGGCGAAAAGTTGAGAAATAATGGTCAGCTCTGTGCAAGTGGAATCCGTTTGTGGGTCGTTAAGGAAATGACGTCGGTGGAGATGCTCGTTCTCTGGCGTCATCACTTCTCGCTCAGAAGTTTAAGCAAGTTGATTGGGCAAAAGAGAAATGTACAAGAGGATCCGTTTTGAAAGACTAAACAAATTTATTCGCTTTTGGGTTCGTTTACTGCTGCCTAACATCCTTCTTCTTCTGTGTCTGGACCACTTTGTTGGGTTGGGTTGTTTTACCTCTGAGCGGCACTTTTTTACACACCATGGGCTAAATGGCCAGGTCACATGGACCCCGAAGGCTCAGAGAAGGTTGGGGGAGGGGACCCACTGGAACAGCTGTTGGGAGACAGATGGTAGACTCCCGTCAAGGCCATCCAGCGTGTTCTTTAACGTGCACAGGGTATGGCTCTCCCGCACACGGGGCCACGGCTTAACGTCCCCTCCGACGGACGGCGGCCTTTTCAAGCCCATCGGTGTCCCCTACTGACCGTGGGCAGGGCGGGAATTTTGCGGAGATAAATATCAACGCTGACCCAGCTGGGACTCGAACCTGGAAACTACAGATTACGAGCCTGGCGCGCTACCGACTGAGCCACCCCCGCCCCAACATGCATATGATATAGCTCTCCTGCATACAGAGAGGGTGGGATTCGTAAACTGCAGTCCCCAGGTTCGAATCCCACTGGACGAGCATTGGGATTTATCTCTGCAAAACTTTCCACCCTGCCCTCAGTCGATTGATAAAAGTTACATTTTCCCACCCCATTGTGTCTAACAGGTAAACTCATTATTCCCAATGCAAACTCCATGATCTTCACATTCCACCACCAAAATTTCAAATTTCTTGCAGAAATTCATCGTCTGCAATATTCGTTTGAAATTTTAACATTTTTTACCATTAGAGGCCTGCAATTATAACTTTTGGGAGATTCTGAAAGTATGAATCTTAATATTTCATTTTATTCAACCCAAAATGAATTTTGAATTTCTCTCTTTAAAAAAAAAAAGATCGATGTCTACAGAAGGATTTAAAAAATGAGAAATGTAGATCGATGTCTACATCTCTCTTTAAAAAAAAGATCGATATCTACAGACGGATTAAAAAATGAGAAATGTAGATCGATGTCTACAGACGGATTAAAAAATGAGAAATTTAGATCGATGTCTACATCTCTCTTTAAAAAAAGATCGATATCTACAGACGGATTAAAAAAATGAGAGATGTAGATCGATGTCTACATCTCTCTTTAAAAAAGATCGATGTCTACATCTCTCTTTAAAAAAGATCGATGTCTACAGACGGATTAAAAATGAGATCTAGATAGATGTCTACATCTCTCTTTAAAAAAAAAAAAAAAAAAAAAAAAAAAAAAAAAAAAAAAAGATCGATGTCTACAGACGGTCTCCAGTTTTTTTTTTTAAACGAGATAAAAATTATGGCAAATATCCTAGATAGAAATAGCTAGCTATAGAAAATTTATTTGGAAGTAAGTTTAGAATGAATTTTTCCATTTACACACCATGGGATGTCCCAATATTTTTTAATATTTTACAGTAATTTTTAAATTATCCGGCGGAATTAAAAATATTAAATTATAAAAAAATGATTAATTTAATTTTTAAATGTTACTGCATAGGCCGAGTGGTTAACGCACTTGGCCACTGAAAAAGGGACCTGAGTTCGAACCTCAGGTAAAGGCATGGATGTTTGTATTGTCTTTCTGCTGAGGTCATGCCATCCTCACAGAATTTATCCATGACGTATTTAACTGACAGGCTCCTGTCAGATCTCTCTGGCAAGCAGCTGTTCAAGAGGGTATTTATTAATATATGTAAATAAAATAAATACCCCCTCAAGCAGCTGCTTGCCACAGAGGTCTGGCAGGAGCCTGTCAGTTTATATGCCACAGTAGAAGATCTGAGAGGATGGCAGGACCTCAGCAGAAAAACGACACAATACAGCCATGCCTTAACCCGGGGCTCGAACCCAGGTCCCTTAGATCAGTAGCCAAGCGCACTAACCACTCGGCCATGGGACGGCTTTATTAATATATATTGATTTTAAATTATTCACTGTGTTAAATATTAATTTATTTTATTAGTTTTTCAAATGGATAATTACACACTACCACTTCTTGTGCCTAGGGGCCGCGTGAGGTGTAAATCCGGCCATGCCATTTAACCCACTGTGTGAACAAAAGTGCAGCTCAGTGGTAAAACAACCCAAATCTTGATAAAATAGCAGCAGATTTTATACGATTATTTGTTCAACTGTACTTTTTTTCTCCCTCGTAAAGCTGTCACTGGTATAAAATTACTGCATCCAAATGATTTAAAACAGCATGCCTAAAACCACAGACAAACCTAAAATTTGAAATGAAAGTTAAAAAACAGCGAAGAAAAAAGAGAAAGATTCTAAAACTTACATTTCAACAGATTTTTTAGAACAGCCTTTCATTTACAACATTCGTAGGATTCGTCACGAAATATATTTATTTAGTTTCGTATTTCTCCCAGAATATTCACTTCTACATTTGATGCCACGGCGAATTCAATTCCACGAAAGTCTGCCAGGTCTTAGGTACTATCTTTTCTACCCAGAGATTTATCAGTCGAAAAGTAGCATTTGCTCACATTTAATAGCTTACTCATATATATATACACACACACGCATATCTATTTACGAAAAGATTTCCATTCCCGAAGCCCAAGAGAATAAAAAATGAAAGCAGTCAGCTTTTGACCGTGCTGACTTGGCCGTGAGAAATGTAGAGTTTCCGTTGGCGGCTGCATTTAAATCAAACTCGTTCCTGCTATGTTCGGGGAAATGGAAAAGAGCGAAACGCAAGATTAGTTCTGTGATCGAGAATTCCCAAACAAGCTGAAGGAAAAGCAAATCAAAAGTTAAATTAACGTTCGCTGTCGTACAGGATGATACTGGTCCTCTAATCTCCTACGGAAAGAAAGGGAAAATAAAGAGGCTTTATGGAACTGGACTCTTGAGTTCGGAAACAAAGAAATCTATTTTAGATTCAGATTTTCTGCCAACGTGATTACTTGTGCATCTCTGTAATCTGTTTTCTCTTGTTACCAATGGTAACAGTAGATCTGCTTTAAAGTCGTCACGAAATACGGTTAATGTAACAGTAGTTTATACTTTTAACTCGCGAAGTGACTCTGAAGCTTAGGAACGAATCTGAAATACATATGCTGCCAGATTTGTTTGGGTATTTTGTTTCCATTGGAACAATTTGTCACATTAAAAACTGCAGACACCTCTCCATTACCTGATTTTTAGGATAAAAAATTTAAAGAATTTATATTAAATATCAATTAAATATTTGTTCTATCTCAATCACAATACTCGAAACAAATTTTTTGGAAAAAATAAAGAAAAAAATAATGAGTTATTTTCTGTAGGTAGAATTTTTTAAATATATTTGCTGCCAGAATTGGTTTGGTCATTTTGTTTGCATTCAAACAATTTGTAAATATTAAATACTGCCAAATTTACCTTCTCTTTTTCCAAATTTGTAAGATAAACAGCAGGAAAATTTTTAAATATTTTTTTCCTGAATAAAAATACTCAAAACAAATTGTTTTGGGAAAAATAAAGAAATTACCTGTTATTTTCTGAAAGCAAAAATAAAACAATTTAAATACAAATGTAATTTGCTTCCATTCAAACGATTTGTAAAACGATTATTAAAAACAGCCGAAATCGTCTTCTTTTTTGAATTTTTAAGAAATAAAGTTTTATTGATATGTAATAGAAATCTTTTAATATTTTTCTTTCTCTAAATAACAACATAGCAATATTAGAGACCGGATTGGCAACGGCCGCCATGATCTTATGGAAATGTTAAACCTACTAATTAGAGTCAAAGTGGTATGTGAGGCACAAGTCTAGAGCAACATGATCATTTCGTGTTTATTGTAGGGTACTAATAACTGTATATCCAGAAACAGCAATTTTTATGTTTTAAAGGTTAGAACTGAGCGAAAGATACTAACACTTTTAAATTTAAAATCTTAAAATAAACCTCTAAAATATTATATATACAATATGTTCCTAAATTATGTTACAGTGTGAAAAGTTTAGCTCACGACATTGATATTTTGAGATATGCTTTACCGTGTCATTTTCCCAAAGTATACTTCTATCATACAAAAGAATTGTTTCCTTTCGGAATAAAAAAAATAGTTTTTCCCCAACATTTGGTTATTTTTTTAATAACAAGAAATTTTAATTGTCTATTTTTGTGATGTACCAAATATAATTTAACCAAAGAATTACGGAAACAGCTTTTTGTTTATCCTATGTTTATATTTTTTTTCCAACATTTTATTGTTTCAGGAAGGACTAAAAGAATATGAGAAGTTATATATAATTTACTATAAGATTACAAAAATTTTAATTATATCCACCTCTATTAGGAATATTGATTTTACTCTCTATATTTTTTATTATTATTATTGAAAATAAGACTCGAATTTCCACAAATGAAATTTGAAAATTTAGTGGACTTTTGGCTAAGGTTGAAGTTTTGGATATGTATTATTATATTATGAATTTAAATATTTTGGCATTGTCACTGTTTAAGAAGGACCCTTTGTGAGCAGGTAACAAAAAACTTGATGCCCTTGATTCTAGATTCTTACGCAGTATCTTGGGCATTAGGTGGTTTGACTTTGTAAATAATGATGAGGTTAGAAGAAGTCATCAACCTCTTTTGAGCAGCATATTGTGGAGAGAAAGACTGCGTTGGTTTTTTCATGTTGCCAGTATGCATAGCTGCAGATTGGCAACCAAGATTATGAACAGTGTGCCTAAGGCTTCAGAAAATGGGGAGACCTAGGATGCGATGGGCAGACAATGTCAAACAGCGCCTTGCTAGAATTGGCCTAAAATGGCCAAATGATCAATCAGTATGTATGTATGTATGTATGTATGTATGTATGTATGTGACTGGTTCATACATAGATGCATAAAAAAAAATCCTCATGCATCAATGGTCTACGGAGGTCCTGCCAGTCTAAATTTTTACTCCAGACATGTCTGTCCTGAGCTACAACTGCTGCATTTGGCCATTTCTAGCGAGATCCTGCTTGATATTGTCTGTCCATTGCATCCTAGGTCTCCCCCTTTTTCTCAAACCCATAGGCATACTGTTCATAATCCTTTTTGCCAATCTGCAGTTATGCATACGACCAATATGGCCAAACCAACGCAGTCTCTCTCTGCAAAAAACGTGCAGAGAGACTGCTCAAAGGAGGACGATGAGGTCCTTCTAATCTCATCCATACTTACAAAATTAAACCACCTAAGGGCCAAGATACTCCGCCAGCATCTAGAATCAAATGTACCAAGTTTCATGTTATCCTGCTTACAAAGCCTTACCGCCGAAAGTAGGTTTTAAATTTTGTCCCTTCCAAAAAACATTTAATAACACCTGGAATAAATGGAGTTTTCAATTTACTAAGTAATTAACTTAGTAAAATAATAATAATTTACTTAGTGTATGTACCAAGTTAAAACTTCTCAGTTGTTATAGTTTTATATATTTCTACCACTTTTTTTTTCTCTGTAAAAACTGTCATATTTTACGAATGAATTTCACTCAATGAAGTACATTAATGAATATTTTTTTTCCGAGAAACTCCATCAGAAGACGGCAATCGGCTGCAAAAGTGAAATGAGCTAACTGAAAACCAACAAATAATTTCTTTTAAGGTTCGTTTGAAAACGAGCTAAAGTTTCCACTTTGTCTTCTGACTATGCCAATACGTGTTCGTCTGTCTGTCCATCTATCTGTTAACTGTTGTTTGTCCATCTGTCTGTCCGTCTACAGACAATATTTTTTTTACTTTTAGAGTTAAGTGAAAAATTGTTTTCGGGTTGGATAGGTGTCGAACAAATATTGCGATTCGCAATTTTGGAAAATTTTCAATGGCTTTAATAGCGCCCTCTAGCGATTGGAAAAGATGGAAAATGCTGAAATTTCAAACGTATATTAAAAACAAACCATTTACACCGGAAATCTGAAATTTTGATAGTAGAGTGTTATGGTCAGAAGATTTATAATGGCAACAAGGATGCCGTCTTGGCCAAAAGGGGGTGTGAAAATGAAACTTTATTTAAAAGAGACAAACGAAATAATATATATATATTTGTTTTACAAGAACTAACAAAATATTAATGATTTAAACAATATTTGATAATCTCAGCATTACCTGTAGACGTTTAAATGTCTGTAAATCAATAAATTTTTTTGTGAAAAAATTCGGCGTTAGTTCAACAGCTTAGAATACTCTGGCATGTTTCTGGAGAGATGCGGGTTCGAATCCCGTATGTCGGCGAAATTTTTTTTCACAAAATTATTAATATTTACATTTTTTTCGAATCCTCATCAGTGGAATTTCCAATGTTAGAGAGTGCTAAAGGCGACATATAAAAACTCGAAAAACGACCTTTGGCGGCGGAAAAAACCTGGTAAATACCAAAACTTCAAACAAATATTGCAAACGATCTATTTTTGCTACAAACTTAAATTTTTGGTCATAGAGTGTAATGGTCAAGTGGTTTACCCTAATAGTAATGATTTATCCTGTTTGAAAATGCAACTTTTCTGTTTTAAGAGAAAAATGAAAAACTCTTTTTGCGTATTACAGGTACTAATAAAATATTAATAGTTTAGTTTTCTCAATTATACAGTAGTTCAAATTTCCACTGTCAGAGGGTACTGAAAGTGTAAAATAACTAGAAAAGCGCATATTGCCTCTGGCGCATATGGGAATCTCATTTCAAAGAGAATGAAGTTCTTCCTTCTCCTACTTTTTCACTTCTTAAAAGTTTTAATTATGGATGTTCCTGTTTTTTTTCTGCTGAGGTTCCGCCATCATCATGGACCTTCTAATATGGCATATAAATTGGCAGGATCGTGTCAGACCTCTGTAAAAGCAGCTGCTTGAAAAGTATTGTTATGATGGGGAAATGCACATAGTAGTATTTTATTAGTAATTATAAAACATAAAAGTATTTGTCTTTTGGTTCTTAAATTTAAAAAGTTGCTTTTCTGTCGCTCCTCTGAAAATAGTGGGCAGATCATTGCTGTCAGTGGAATTTCTACCATAAACAGGTCACTTGAAATATTCGTTAGTTTTGCAGTTTCGATATTTAGTGATCTCTAATGATATAAATTAAAACTACCGTTGAAAATGCGAATTACATTTCATTAGTAATAAACTAAAAAAGAGATTTTCAATTATATCTTAAAACAAAACCGTTCCGTTTCTTACTAACCTGGGCTTAGGGTCAGCTCATTGTTGTCAATGGAATTTTCAAGACTGTTACATTCCACACCCAAAATTTCAAATTTCTTGCATAACTACATTGTTTGCAATATTCGTTTTAAATTATGGGATTTTTCGAATTTTTGTTCACCGTTAGAGGGCGCAATTATAGCTTTTGGGAAATTCCCAAAATACAAATTGTAATATTTCATCGATACCTGTCCAACACAAAAATAATTTTTAATTTATCTCTAAAAACGTACATTTTTGTGTTAAAACAAAAAAAAAGTTGCATTCACCTCCCACCCACCCACCCTGGGTCAAGTGATTATTGCCAATGGTAACTTCGTAACCTTCACATTTCAACACCAAAATTTCAAACTTCTGACATAACTACATCGTTTGGAATATTCATTTGATATTTTGGAATTTTCAAATTTTTTCACCGTTAGAGGGCGCAGTTATAACTTTTGGGAGATTCGAGAAATGCAAAACGTAACATATCATTAATACCTATCTAACACAAAAAGATTTTTTTTTTCTGTATAAACAAAAAAGTTTGATGTCTATAGACGGACAGACAACAAAGCGAAATTATACCTTTAAAAAATGTAAGCCCTAAAATTTACTTTTTCTTTTTTTAGCCGTTTTTTAAAGTGCTTCCAATCATGAACAATGAAATATGTATCAAATATTAAACTACCCGTTTCCGGAATACGTAAGTACTGTGCAATACCATTCAGTTATGCACGCTACACTCACTGGCTCCCGTCAGACCTCTGTGCAAGCAGCTGCTTGAGGGGGTATTTTTATGCACGCTAAACAATCCGAGAGACGACGAAACAAAACGTGGTGTCCAATTTTGAGATGGCTAAGCTCTTCCTCTAGTTACAACTAAAGGTCCTGTATAGTTAGAGGCTGGTCTTCTTCTTCTTCAAACAAAACTCATCTTTCCCCGGACCTCTATGTAAAGTGGACCTCGGCCCTCTTATCATCAGGTCCATGTGCTAAGTTGGCTGTGGGTGCAGTAGAACAACAGAAAAAATTGGGCTGGCATAGTGAAAGGCCAGCAACCTTACATAGTGGCAGAGGGCAATTGGCCGCAGGCCGCCCAGTGGTTGAAAGGGTAGAGGCTGGTCATCTCGATGAGGACTGCCATTGGTTGATTGAGTCTCGTGGTTTATGGGTGCCATGTTTTATCCTACTGTGAGACGAAAGCCTATGAGTTAGTGTATGTACCAAATTAAAACTTCTCAGTTGTTACAGTTTTATATATTTCTACTGCTTTTTTTGTCTATAAAAGCTGTTATATTTTATGAATGCCTCACTGCGCTGCATTTGGGTGTAAAAATTTCGTTCAAAGAAATAAGTTAATAAATATTTTTTCCCGAGAAACTCCATCAGAAGACGGCAATCGGCTGCAAAAATAAAACGAGCTAACTGAAAACCAACAAATACTTTCTTTTAAAGTTCGTTTGAAAAACGAGCTAATGCTTTCACTTTGTCGTCTGCCTATGCCAGTATTGGTTCGTCTGTCTGTCCGCCTCTTTGTGAACTGTTGTCTGTCCATCTGTCTTTTCACCTGTCTGTCCGTCTATAGACAATCAATTTTTTTACTTTTAGAGCTAAATCAAAAAATTTTTTGGGTTGGATAGGTGTCGAACAAATATTGTGATTAGCAATTTTGAAAATTTTCAATAGCTTTAATAGCGCCCTCTAGCGGTGGGAAAAAGGTGGAAAATGTTAAAATTTCAAACGAATGTTGCAAGCAAACTATTTACACTGGAAATCTGAAATTTTGGTAGTGGAGTGTTATGGTCAGAAGGTTTACAACGGCAACTAGGTTTTGCCATCTTAGCCAAAAGGGTGTGTGTGTGTGAAAATGAAACTTTTTAAGACATAAATGAAACAATGTTTTTTGTTTTACAGACACTAACAAAATATTAATGATTTAAAAAATATTTGATAATTTCAGCATTACCTGTAGACGTTTAAACGTCTATATATCAATAAATTTTTTTTGAAAAACGCTGATTTTAGTTCAACAGGTTAGAATGTTCTGGCATATTTCTGGAGGGTTGCGGTTTCGAATCTCATATGTCGGCGAATTTTTTTCCCACAAAAATATTAATATTTACGTTTTTTGAATACTCATCAGCTGCAATTTCCAGTGTTAGAGAGTGCTAAAGAGGGTAAGTAAAAACTTGAAAGGCGACCTCTAGAGGCGGAAGAAGCTGGAAATACCAAATCTCCAAATAAATATTGCAAATGATCTATTTTTGCTAGAAACTTAAGTTTTTGATCACAGAGTTTAATGATCAAGTGGTTTACTCTAATAGTAATAATTTGTCCCATTAGCGAAATGCAACTTTTCTGCTTTAAAAGATAAATGAAAATTTTTTTGCACATTACAGGTATTAATAAAATATTAATTTTTTATTTTGCCGAAATTGGACAGACGGACAGTCGAACCAATACTGGCATAGGCAGAAGTGAAAGCATTAGCTCGCTTTTCAAACGAACTTTAAAAGAAATTATTTGTTGATTTTCAGTTAGCTCGTTTCATTTTTGCAGCCGATTGCCGTCTTCTGATGGAGTTTCTCGGGAAAAAATATTCATTAACTTATTTCTTTGAGTGAAATTTTTACACCCAAATGCATCGCAGTGAGGCATTGATAATATATAACAGCTTTTATAGACAAAAAGAGTAGTAGAAATATATAAAACTGTAACAACTGAGAAGTTTTAACTTGGTACATACACTAACTCATAGGCTTTCGTCTCACGGAACTAAAAACATGGCGTCCATAAACCACGTGACTCAAACCATAGGACCTCTAGTTACCACCAACGAGGTTGAACTTGTAAGGTGTATAACCGCGAAAATAGCGCCATCTTTAAAAACTGTTTACGATTGCTATCGTTCCGTTTTTATCATGCCTTCGTCAGCTGTTTGTTTTTCGTCGCCATGCAACCGTTACGTTTTCCAAAGTAAACTGTGTATTATTAATAGTAGGTATACATTATTTATAGTCTTATCGCAAACGTAGGTTGTTTAATGTTAAACCATGCTGGCCAAACGCAGTAAGCCTGGTTATGGAGATTACGATGACAAATTTTGGGAAAATACTAATATTCTGAGGCGTAACTTGATAGTAGTGAATAATTGTAAAAAAGTTAAAACTCATGAGTTCAAAAATGATAATGGTTCGACGAGCTCCTTAAAAGAAGATAACCACAACTTCGAAATTTCTTCAGCTTCTGCAGTTACATTCACCAGGTGAACTTTAATATTTCCCTTTTATATCATATATTAAGTATATAATTATACGAGCTTCGTGTTTTGCACACATGATATGGCTTTTACAGATTTTCTGCTTTGTTGGTATTTTAAATATGGGTCTTTTTCATAGAATTCCATTCTAGAATAAGGCAAAATCTTTTTTTTTTCTGAATTTTGTAAGGGGAGCTAAATGACATTTCCTGATTCTCAGAGCCAATTTTGTTTCTTTTAAATTCCAGGTAAAAGCAATGTTTTTTAAATGAAAATACATTAATTAGAGTGTAATAAAAATAGTGTGTACTAAAATTGAAACCAAGGGATGTTAGTCACAAATTATGTTGTAAATTTACTTCTGCATAAAAAAAAAGTGATTGAACTCACAGATTAGAGCACAGCAAAAAAAAAATGAGTGAGTTATAGATCAGTGGTGTAGCATGAGTAGGGGGCGGGGGGGCTCAGTCAGTAGCACGCTAGGCTCGTAATCTATAGTTCCCATGTTCAAATCCCAGCTGGGTCAGTGTTGAGCTTTATCTCCACAAAACTCCCGCCCTGCCCACAGACAGTAGGGGACACTGATGGGCTTGGAAAGGCTGGCGTCCATTGGATGAGATGTTGAGCTGTGGCCCCTTGTGAGGGAGAGCCATATCCTGTACACATTAAAGAACACGCTGGATGGCCTTGACAGGAGGCTACTATCTGTCTCCCAACAGCTGTTCCAGTGGATCCCCTACCCCAACCTTCTCTGAGCCTTCAGGGTCCTTGTGACCTGGCCATTTAGCCCATAGTGTGCAAAAAAAGTGCCACTCAGAGCACTTTTTTTTTGCGCAGATGCCAAATGCAGCATAAGTAAAAACTGGTAGACTAAGCAAAATTGTGAAAATGCACATTTGATACTTCTATGGTTCTCATAGATCACATTTCCATGATTTGTCAGTCAACCAGTGATCAGTCAAAACAATAAAATCATTAACCAAAAATTATGAGAACTATTGGAGCATCAATTGCACAGTTTAGCAGTCTTGCCTAGTTTAACATTCACATTTTGTCTCTAGTGTTCCTCAAAATGATACCCATGAAACTAACTAGCATATGTATTTTAAAATTTTGAACAATTGTGAATAATTATTAATATACAAATTCTTAGATCCCTCTTGATGCAAAAGATTGAAGAAACGTTTCTGAACTGCATTTTGGCAATTACTCAAGAACAACCCCCTTCAATCACCCTGTGCAACAGAAAATCTTGGAAAAATATCAGGTAACTATAACACTGTTCTTGTTATATAGCAGTTTGTAAAATGGTAGTTATATATATATAACTTTTAGATGGAATGTACAAATTATATATATATTTATGTACATCAAGTATATATATATATGTACATGTTAAAAAATTTTAATGTAAATTTCATGTGTAGAACACTCTTTCAAAATTACCTTGTGAAGATCTATGGATATGTATCTGAACGTAAATTGAAACTTTTTTAAGTCATATATGCTATTTGTTAGGTTGTGGCAGTTTCTAAATTATAATTCTTCTCTTGTTTTACACTTTAAGAGATATTATATATATTACTTAGAAAAATATAATAAATAAAATAGATAAATAAATAAATAAATACCCCCCCCCCCTCCAAGCAGCCTGCTTGCCACAGAGGTCTGACAGGAACCTGTTAGTTTATATGCCAGAGTAGAAGGTCTGATAGGATGGCAGGACCTCAGCAGAAAAATGATGCCCGGGGCTCGAACCCAGGTCCCTTAGATCAGTAGCCAAGCATGCTAACCACTCGGCCATGGGACAGCTTTAGAAAAATAAAATAATAATAATAAATACCTCCTCAAGCAGCTGCTTGCCACAGAGGTCTGACAGAAACCTGTCAGTTTATACACCATAGTAGAAGGTCTGAGAAGATGGCAGCACCTCAGCAGAAAACAACACATACATTCATGCCTTACCTGGGGCTCGAACCCAGGTCCCTTAGATCAGTAGCCAAGCACACTAATCACTCAGTTTTTATAAGACATAAAACTAAGCAATATGCATTAAGAGCAAGCAAAAACTCCATAATTCCACAATAGTTTAAATTCAACCTTAAAATCTCTAATTATTTACATGAACACCAAATTAGAAACTTAATAAAACCATAGGCCAGGCAATTTTCTTATACACAGCACAAATTTTGGAATATTTCAAAAGGAAAAAAATAGTTAGAAATAGCATTTACACTATTTGTCCCCCCCCCCTCCTCTCCCCCTTTGAGAATGCTGACAACTGAAACAGGAACAAAAAAAATGTAAAAAATATTTTTTCTTTTTTTAAGGGAAGAAGGTACTTTCTATGCAAAGTACAGAGGTAACCTAGAAGCTGTATTAGGTTTTTCTTGGTCTCTTAGGTTACACAAACACTTGCACAGGGATACTCCTGCTGGTTTAGTAGTCAGGTACACTAACCACTAGACCAGGCAGGGATATAAAAAATACAGTTATATATACATATAACATATATATTGCCTGTGTTTTTCAAGAAATTCATTAGAGCCCACTAAAACAGAATGAGAAATTTTAATTTATGCCATAACAGTGTCTGGGGGAATTTTGGCTCAAACTTGCTCCCCTTTTTTATTTTTTATTTTTTTTTTCTAGATCTGAGCCTATAACTTTTCTTCTAATGACAGTAATTGGAGAAAAATCTACCAACTGGTTAGATTTGTGTAACTCTTGATTACCTTGATATTGTTTATGTATAGGTGTTCATTTGAAAAATAAGGAATGCTTAACTGGAATAACCTAAAGCTTTTTATAAGATATATATTTAAAACAACTTGTTTTTTGTTTTATAGCTTTAATACAGCATATGGTCTACAAATGAATGCAGATTCTTCAAGAACTATCATTAAATTTTCAAGCATTTCTTCTGTTAGAAAGTTTGGTAAGTTGTATGTAAAGGAAAGATTTTTGAAGCCACATAAACTGTTAAATCATATGGTGTTTTAAACTTTGTGTAAGTCTTCCTTGCTTTACTAATATTTTTACATTTTGTCAACAGCTCATGAAAAAGATGAATTTCTTAATTTTAATATTTACAAAAAGATATACA
This sequence comes from Ryuthela nishihirai, assembly GCA_038380435.1. Classification (NCBI taxonomy): domain Eukaryota; kingdom Metazoa; phylum Arthropoda; class Arachnida; order Araneae; family Heptathelidae; genus Ryuthela; species Ryuthela nishihirai. Next base: position 15,822,032 of record JAWZYU010000002.1, on the reverse strand, counting down.
AAGAAATGTAATAAATTTGGTATTTTTTAAATTTTACCCAAAAAATTTACATCCAAATGTGTATTGTTTGTAACTTAAATGTCTGTTATAGGTTTATATATATACATGTACACATACAAAAACCTCAAGCAACCAAGACAAAATACCATTAAAAATTCTAATTATCTCTTAAATGTAGTTATATGCTTAAAAAATGCATTTTTAACTGATATCATCATCATCATCATCATCATCATCCTCGAGCAGCCATGGGCTACGGAGGTCCAACCAGACCGTGCAATTTAGTTCTCCAAGCAAGTCTATCCTGAGCTACATCTACTGCATCTGGCCACTGCACACCAATTCTAACAAGGTCCTGTTTGACATTGTCTGCCCACCGCATCCTAGGTCTCCCCTTCTTTCTGAGGCCTTTAGGCACACTGTTCATAACCCTATTCGCCAATCTATAATTATTCATACGGGCAACATGGCCAAACCAACGGAGTCTCTCTCTGCACAATATGCTGCTTAAAGGAGGTTGCAAACTCCTTTTCCTAATCTCATCATTAGTTACAAAGTTGAACCACCTAATGCCCAAGATACTGCGTAAGCATCTGGAATCAAAAGCATCTAGTTTCCTGTTATCTTGTTTACAAAGTGTCCAAGTTTCACTACCATAACTAACCCTAGAAAGAACCAAACTATTATACAGTCTAATTTTAGTCTTTAGGTGTATACGCCTATTTCTCCACACTCTCCATAGATTCTTAAAAGTCCCAGCAGCAATCCCTATTCGTCTGTTAATCTCATGCCGCACATCACCATTATCTGTTACATAGCTCCCAAGATAATTAAACTGTGACACCTGCTCAAGACTGCAACCATTCAGATTAACTGAATCACAGCCTGCCTGACCAATTTTCATCACTTTAGTTTTCTCTCTGTTTATAACCAAACCTACTCTACTACCAGTCTCATCAACGGCTCGAATGAAAGAGTTCATCTCATCAACATCATTTGCCAGAAGGGCTAAATCATCAGCATAATCTAAATCAGAAATTTTCCTATCTCCAGCCCATTTAAGGCCAAAATCTTTCCCTTGAAGTGAATTTCGCATAACATAATCAATAACCAGGCTAAAGAGAAAAGGAGACAAAATGCACCCTTGTCGAACACCAGAAGTAATGCTAAACCAATTGCTACAAGCCTTACCAACTCTCACACACGACTCAGTGTTATTATAGAGAGCTTTCATAATGTTAACTAACTTGTCTGGTATACCATATGATCTCACAATCAACCACAAATTATGACGATCAACAGAGTCGAAAGCCTTTTTGAAATCAACAAAGCTAGCAACCAAAGGTTTCTGAAACTCTAAACATTTGTCAAGAATCTGCCTAAGTGAAAATATCTGATCTACACATCCCCTACCACTTCTGAATCCACATTGCTCATCACGCAATTGCCTGTCAACCAGATTCTTAATTCTATTAAGCACAATCATGGAAAGAACTTTACCTGGAACAGAGAGTAGGCTGATACCCCTATAGTTATCACAAGAACTGCGATCACCTTTTTTGAAAATAGGGATAACAATAGCTCTGGTAAAATCCTTAGGAACCATGCCTCTATCATAAAAGAGATTCAGAATTTCAGTCATCCAAGTGGTAACCGAAACATTCCCAGCTCTAAGCATTTCCGTAGTAATTTCATCTACCCCTGGGGATTTATGAAGTTTAAGTTTAGAAACAGCCAAACTAACTTCAGATTGTGTTATAGGGCCAACATTAAAGCCACCAATGCATCTATCATCATTGCAAACAATGGGAGTAGAACTAACTACATTGTTTAGAACATCACTGAAATGCTCAGCCCACCTAGCCATGACAGAATCCTCCCCTTCTATAACCTTACCTTGTTTATCCTTCAATCCTTGTATGCCTGTCCGTTTTCTACCACACAAAACATTAACTATCTGGTACAGCTCTCTGCTGTTGTGCTGTCTAACTGCTTCCTCGGCTTTGTCAGCCAAACCATCAAGCCAAAAATTTTTATCAGCAGCTAACTGATCCTTTACAAGTTTATTAAGGTCTCTGTAATGCTTTCTATTAGGACTAGTAGGGTATTGATTAAGGGCATTCCTGCAGTTCTTTCTTTCCGAAATAAGCTCAAGTGCCTTATCACTCAGATAATTTTGCCTCTTCTGCTCCTTTTTTCCTAAAAGAGTACTGTTAGTGTCCAAAAAAGCCTGTTTAAAATGATCCCATTCTTCCTCAACTTCAGTAGTAAGCAAACCATGACTGTCATAATGACTAAGTAACCTATCATGGTAAGCTTTGGCTATAACTGGATCTTTCAGAGCTTCAGTATTAAAAGTAAATTTTTTAACCCTAGCACAACACTTTTTAAGTTTAAGTTGCAACACACTTTTAACAAGGTAATGGTCAGATCCAATTTCAGCTCCCCTATATGCCCTGGTATTCCTAACAGAACTAGTCCATTTGCTGTTAATTAATATGTAATCAATCATATTCTTATGCAGCCCATCAGGTGAAACCCATGTGTACTTATGTATGTCGCGGTGTTTGTAATAAGTGTTAGTTATTTTGAATCCATTGAGTTTACTTACCTGTAGGAGACGTTGCCCATTGCTATTGCAGCTACCAATACCAAAAGGGCCTATTACTCCTCCCCAAAGGTCAGAGTCAGTACCAACTTTGGCATTGAAGTCACCAAGAACAAGGGTAATATCTCCTTTCTTGACAGAATTCAAAATATCCTGAAGTTGTTCATAAAACCTATCCTTCTCATCCTCATCGGCATCCTCAGTGGGGGCATAACAGCAGATAACATTCAAGTCTTTAACGCTTGTCTGAAATTTTGCTGTAAGAAACCTTTCATTAATGCACTCATATCCTAGAAGAGCATCACTAGCGTGTCTGCTGAGAAGCAGACCCACGCCTTGGTGATGCTTTTTGTCGTCCCTCCCTGAAAAGAGAAATTTAAGATTATTTTTAAGAATCTGACCTTTATCTGTCCATCTGGTCTCTTGCAAGCCGAGAATATCTAAATTATAACGGTGGAATTCTTGTGTGAGGACATCAAGAGAAAAAGCTCTGTGCAGAGTCCTCACATTCCAACTACCTATGGAGAGAAAATGGTTAGTGGGATGTTTAAAGAAACTATGTTTATTGAGAGAGGGAATGCCGACAATATCAAACAGCCCCCTAATCGCAGACATGGGGCAAAGACCCGTTCCCCCACTACTAAAGGCTGAAGCCATCTACACTGGAAGACTTCCTCCAATGTAGAATTTGACGATGCCAATAGAAGCAAAGAGTTCAGGTGCCTGCGATGACTTCTGCTCAGGATTATCCACCAGCTGATAAACATATCCTGTGGATCTATTCACTTGGGGCTGTCAACCCACAAACAAAAAGAAAACACAGCGGAAGATTTTCCCTCCACAGAAGCCCACCAGTGCAGCAAAATCAGGATCCATAATCAAGCTCAGAGCCATATATCTGTCCAGTCCAGTAGGTTTATATGGTCAGCACCAGGACCCTGTGTGGTTGACCACTCCTCAGCAGGGTAGAAAAAAAAGAAAAGTAGCCATAGTTGTCCAGATCAGTAGGCCACACTAATCTGGCAGCCCTCCCCTTCCGTTCACTTCCACAAGAGAGTATCTCTTTTGAAAGTTACTAACGGTCCGCACCACGAGAAGGCGGGGTTGGACATTAGGTGCTAGGCCTGGCCGGTTCTATGCATCATCACAGGGGATTGGTGCATAGCTCTCCTTCCAGTGACTACCTAGCTACCATTTACAGACCTTAACTGATATATTTTATGCATATAAAGTATAAATTTTAACTATAATTATTTAATATTAAACTTTTACATTATATATGTATATATCACTGCCAGCTTTCAGAAAGCATTGTCAAATGCAAAACCAAAACTGATATGCCATCTTCCCCTGAATAAAAAAGCCTATAAAAATAGCTTTTAACCAAATTATTAGGCTGGCAATAGCTATTATGCTGCCATCATCCCTTGAGTGAACTCAGATATCTATCACCTAGAGTGATCTTGGACTCTGCCACCCCTTTATCCAAGTTGGATCTTAGATATTAATGATTAATTTAACTAAATTTAATATTTTTAAAAGCAATTGAAAATTATCTGTTGAAAAATAGGTCTTATTCTATCAACCTTACTGCAGCTGTGGTCATTAGCTCGTTTGCAAATTTTCCACCCCTAAAAAAATGCTGCCTGGTGTGGTTGCATATGGTAGTTCCACCTCTGATTGGTGCATATACATTGCAGAATAATTTTGGTAACAAATTCAGTGGTGAAATTTTTTTTTAAATATCTAGATTTAGAGAGAATGCTTTTATATAAAAATTACAGCATACCAAAATGAATGTAGAGTATGTGATGTAACAGTGTATTTATAATATGAAATATGTAATGTAAAAGGGATTATTAAATTTGAATATTCAGAAAAGTTAACACGTAAAAACGGTTTTTTTTACTGATGAATAGATTGTAATAAAGTTGAAAAATTTGTACTCCATTGCACATTTTTCAAAGTTGATGCAAGCTTGTTCAGTTTCTCATTATTTGTAAAGAAGTTAAAACATTAAAAAATTAAAGTTAATGATGTTAATATGTGAAAAAAAAATCTATATTATAAAACACATTTATCAGCCTAAAATGCATTGAATAAAGAAAAAAAGAAAACTATTTGGCTATCCAACAAACCACTCAAAATAAAGCCTGTTACTGACCATGATATATGAGAGTAATTCAAATGAAAAACAAACAACCCCTATATCTAAATAATGGACTAAGTGATATTTATGCTCTGTCACAGGAAACATAACAGGAACTCATCAATAAAAAGCAGCATACATAACAGGAACTCATCAATAAAAAGCAGCATACATAACAGGAACTCATCAATAAAAAGCAGCATACATAACAGGAACTCATCAATAAAAAGCAGCATACATAACAGGAACTCATCAATACCAGAATCAGTGGTAAGTACCATCTTGAACATGATGGACATTATATGGATTCCAGTTAAACTCTGCATGGAATCATCCAAAGATGAACAATGTGCAAAATGCTAATGTTTTAATTTGACTCTCAGCATACACTGTTGGGTTTGTGGACTGTAGTGACACCATAAACTCACTACACTATTTAGAAACTGTGACCATTTCAAGTCAGGCAATAAAGTTACCAAGACTTTTGAATAAAATAGCTGTTTCATTACATGACAATGTCCACTCCCCTACTGCCCAAATAAAAATAGCAACATTGAACAGGTATGGTTGGGAATGCCTGGAACAGCCTTCCTATAAGTCCTGGCATCTCCTCTGTTTCACTTTTTTGGCATATAAAAAAATGACATGAAAAGAAGGAAGTTGAAATCTGGTTATGGTGCAGTGTCACAGACTTCCTCATATACTACTCGAAGTCACTTTAGGAAAGAGGATATCATGCTATTAATATCATGTTGGAACAGATGTCTCAATAAGCATGCATAATTTGAATAGGACAGTAAATAATTTACACTTCATTTACAACTGTCTACTTTTCATTTGAATAACCATTATATATATATTGTAGTCAATATCTAAACTTATAAGCTTTTTCAGTATCAGTTGTAATACAGGTACCAATGCATCACACCCACCTCCCATCCCGTATGCCTTCTCCATGCAATAAAAAAATTCGAAATAACAAATAGTTAATTCAAAATGGAAACTGTATGTTATTACATGCTGTATGATGTGCTTTACAGGCAGATTTGGCTCACCAAAATAAATGATGGTTTAAGGTCATATGGAGGTTATAATGGAGTGTTATAATGGAGGTTAATATTCTCTTTCACTCATTGTTAATAAATTATTTAATTAGTTAAAATTTTTGCTGCTATATTATTTGAAGTAGTTGAGTATTAAAACTTACTAGATTTTAATTTTTTAGAAAACTGTATTTTCAATATTATTTTTTATCTACTATAGCTCTCATTCTACATGTGCTTTCCAAACTGTATTATCTCCTTCAGACTAATATGTATTGTACAAAAAGGTAAGAATGTATTTATAATTCAAAAATGTATTTCTGAAAGATTCATCATTTTTAAAAAACAAATTTCTAAGATTAAAGCTATTTAATTATCTGTGACACTGTTAAATGTTTTTAATCACTTCAACACATGGACTATGCTATCAAGTATCAATAATTATTAATGAGATTTAAGTACCATACCATAGAGGATGGGTAGTAAATTATTGATACTTGATAGCATAATCCATGTGTTGAAGTGCTTAAAAACATTTAACAGTGTCATAGAGAATTAAATAACTTTAATTTTAATTACCACACTGTGTACCTCTACTCTAATTTTTGAAATTTCTAAAAAATTATGTGAATGTTTATTTTTTCAATATTTTTTCATTCTCCATAAAAAATATATAGAGAACATATTCATCAGTTGTCTCAAAAACTACTGCTTGTCTGCAACAGATAGAAGAAAATCATATAATCTGATCTTACATTTAGCTCTTTTTTTTGTATATTATTTTGTTGTTCCATTATTTTATACCTTATATAAAACTTTTGTTTCATAATGTATCCACATATACAAGTGTAAACATATAACCATTAGACATTATATATGAGCATTGATATGAAACACAAATTAAACAAAAATTTAATTCCCAGTTCCACTATATATTTAAAATTACATGTTAAGCAGATGGAAATGAAAGCTCCTAATGATTGGTGCCACTCTGATTACATGCTTTCAAGGGTTGTAAGTAGAGCTGGACTTACATATAAGCTAACTAAGCTACAACTTAGAGCTCACAATGTAAGGGGCCTCAAAGAGATGCATTCCTTGTTTTACTATGTGAAGCAAAATTTTTATTTACATTTAAATTAATCTATTGTGCAAACATTGTTCATCTTAGTTTTACTCAGTCATCATTCCCTTGGCCGAGTGGTTAGCGTGCTTGGCTAGTGATCTAAGGGACCTGGGTTCAAGCCCCGGGTAAGGCGTGGATATATGTGTCATTTTTCTGCTGAGGTCCTGCCATCCTCTCAGACCTTCTACTCTGGCATATAAACTGACAGGCTCCTGTCAGACCACTGTGGCAAGCAGCTGCTTGAGGGGGTATTTATTTATTATTATTTATCTTTGTATACCAGTTCCAGTGTAACATTTTCACCATCAGTTTCATGCTTATTTTTTAATCTTTCCTATAATTAGAATAATAAATATGTATTTCGACTTTCTAATTTTTAGGGCCTCAAACTTGTATAGCTTAGGGTCTCTTATTTTTGCCATAGTTTAGGGCCTCAGAAGGTCAAAGTCCGACCTTGGTTGTAAGACTTACATAGCACTATGAACATAAAGTGCAAAGTCCACAGCTGATTATGTTAACCTGATTAGTATACTATACAGTTTCTATTCTGTAATGAAAAGAATGCAAATTATCATCTGCATATATGTGATTTCCTGCTGATATTTCCTTGATGCTCCAATTTCTTACCACCTGCTGCCATTTTCTTGGTAGTTTATGCACATGGCTCTTGATTGGAACATTCACACATGCTATTGGTAACTTCACTGTAGCACCTATCTGCAACTCTCAGATTCCCACAGGTTTTTGTTGTCTCTTGATGACTCTGAACTAGGACTCTCATTCATCTAATCTTCTCCAACGTAATAACCAGCATCATCATCATCATATCAAGTTTCATTTTCATTTTAAAGATAAAAATAAATTACCCCTCAAGCAGCTGCTTGCCATAGATGTCTGGCAGAGCCTGTCAGTTTAATGCACCATAGGAAAGACCTGCAAACAAGGCAAGCCTTCAGTAGGAAGACAACATAATTATCCATACCTTACCCAGGTCCCTTTGATCAGTAGCCAAATGTGTAACCACTTGGCCACTGGGACAGCTTTCATTTTAAATATTTTTTATATATCAACTTGATAAGTATAGTAGTATGTGTTTGTGATATATTCATCTGGTTATGGAATTCTTTGCCAGCTTCTAATAACTTAAAACCAGAAACTGAAAATTTTGTTGTTGTTTTTTGTCATTTAGAGAACTTTATTATCAAGATGTGCAACTTTTTGGGACACAAACAGTTGTGGACACTATTTTAGATGACATTGCTTGTCTTTTTGAAGTTCCTAGAACAGAACTGCATGTAGTGAGTATTTTAAATTCTTGTTATATTTCTAGTTCATATATTTACTAATGATACATAATGTACATTAAATACGAATTTGTCAGAAACAGTTTTGATAATGACTGTAAAAGTATAAAGGGTGGATGTTCACTGCTTTTCAAGAGATCCAGGTACATGAATTCTGGATTTATTATGTATTCAGTTTCATGTTTATTTTTTTATAGCTTAGACTTATTTTTGTTTAGTGTTTATTATTTTTTGATTATAAGTAGAAAAATTATTGTTAATTTTCCATACACTGTAAACTGTTAATTACTTTTGATAAATCTGATTTGCTGAACTGAGAGAATTTTAAAAGAACTGCATATGGGGAAAATATGTTGCATGCAAGGAGGATGTTTTGTATAGTGATAATTGTTTTAAAAAAATATAAAATTTAAATTTATAACTGATATTCATAAAATCTTATTTTAAAATATCTGTTTACACTATTAATGCTTAGTCAAAGCCAAGATGGAAACTTTTGAAAGTACCAGTATAATAAGAGTAACAATTGCTTTAAACCTAGGTTTTTTTTACAATAGTGTTAAAGTTCTTTAAGTTTCACACATCTGGAAATGTTTAGAATTCATTACCTTATTTACTGGTCACAGAAATAGTTCAATAGGGATAAATTAAAGATCACTAGTAGTAAATGCAGATATCTTAAATTCGTATGTTTATTAATTTTTTACAACTGTGATGATTTTGGTAAAAACACTGGATTATTGAAATATGAAATAGAATAATGAAATAATTCAGCATTGAAATTGTCCATGCACATTACAAATTGTTAATGTTTTGCATTTAGGCTTGGCTATATCGCAATTCTGTTCCTTATGAACACTTTGTCAGGAAAGTTTTTAAATGTATTTAGAGCTTAAGCTTATGAGTGAAGTTATATCAGATAATGAATTATGGGTAAAAAGAAACTTGTCAATGTTGTCACTTTTGTGATTTTCATAGCTATCAAAGAAATAAGCTCTAATAACTACTCCCCCCGAAATTGTACAACATACCATTATGCAGCAACTATAGAGTGATTTCTTATATATGACAAGGATTTCTGCATCATGGAATTTTTGGTTCTACTCTTTAACATTTTTGCTCTTTAATATGTGTCAAATTAAAATGTGTTTCTTTGATAGTAGAATATAATAGATAGATATAACTGTAATAAACAATTTCTTGCAGTTTGATAATTGCAAATTGTACATTGATGAAAACTCTTGAGAATATTTGACAAAAAAAACTTACTGAAAAAACTAATTTGACACTTTTTTTCTCATTTATAGTTTCAATTGTGCAGTCTTATTATTGTAAATAAAAGATGCTGCGCTTATTATTATAAATTGAGTGTGTTCATCAGATTGAGTAAGACTTCTGTTTGTTGCAATTTGAGTTCTGTTTGATTTCCAGTTACAGAAAATAAACTCACACAGATGCATTTGATGGCACATTATTTGCTTTCACTTATTGTAATATTTCATATTTTTCAGCTTGCATCATCTAAGGGATGCATAATTGGTGATCTTCAGTACAAAGATGCAGAAGGAAATTATGTTGATTGTTCTGAAATAGCTAATGTAAGCATGAACTTGCTTATTTGAACTCATCTTTAAAGCTTTGTTATTACATTGTAAATAATAGCTGATAATCAATTATATTTACTAAACTTTGGTTAAAGTTTTGTACCCATAGTGCTTTTGCCCTATTCAGTGGTCCTTATACACACTACTAATATAGAGGTTTCATGACTTGAACAGTTATTAATTTCTTTAGTAAATCCGGCAGAAGTAATAGTACAGAAAAACAAAAATGATTAAAATAAATATATTCAGTGCATAGACATATTAAACTAGAAAGAGGTTAGAGGATTAAACCACATGGTACCAGCATAGGCTAATGGTTTTAAAATATAAAGAAAACGACTTAGTAATTTTAAGCAAATTCATAGTATCATAATCCAATATAATTCTAAAGGAACACTTTTGCTAAAATTTTAAAGAATTAATTTGCAATATTTTGTATACACTAAGTAATTACCACTTTTGAGTTGATTCAAATTTTTAGAGGAAAAATTGTCTTGGGCCAGGTGGGATATGAACCCACGACCTGATAACACGTCAGGTGCTCTGGACCATTGAGCTACCGGCCGCTGATCAAGATCTCCTCTAATTGATGATATGAACATTTCTACCTGTGGTACATATTCCATTATGTCACATGTAGGCACTGTTTGGGCAATCTAGCCACAAGCGGCAGATAAATGCCATATAAATGGAAAGTATATATTACAAGTATACAGTTGATTTAATAAACTGTATACTTTCCATCTATATGACATTTATCTGCCCTTGTGGCTAGATTGCCCAAACAGTGCCTACATGTGACATAATGGAATATGTACCATAGGTAGAAATGTTCATATCATCAATTAGAGGAGATCTTGATCGGCATTCAGTAGCTCAGTGGTCCAGAGTACCTGACATGTTATCAGGAGGTTGTGGATTCGTATCTCACCTGGCTCAAGACAATTTTTTCTCTAAAAATTTGAATTGACTCAGAAGTGGTAATTACTTAGTGTATACCAGAAAAGTCGAGTTTATTCAATATTTAAGCTATATTTTGTATTTAAAGTACCATCCAATGCACATGTTATAGCTTTAAAAACAATTTACAACATAAGCATTGGGAGGTTTTCTAGTAAAAAATGCCTATATTAATTCCTATAGATTAGTTTAAGACCAGCTTTGAAACAAACCATCATCCCTTCATATAAAAATAGAAAGCTAATTTTCTATGTTCACAAAATATACTTTCATTTCTATACTGTTATTTTTGCTGGATTTACTGGAGAAGTTAATAACTGTTCAACTGATACAAACCTCTGATCAAAATTTAGTAAGTATAACTGATTATCAACTACTAAGCATATTTAAATAATATATGTAAGTTATAACCCTCATTATTCAGTTCCACATGTTTATTTACTTAAAATTACGTAAATGTAAATAATTATTTATGCTTTTTTTAACACTTATGGTTAGTACACCAACAACAGTATGTTGTGTCATATTAAGTATCCATACTACAATGTACAATGCATTTTAACTATAACTTTCTTTTCTAGGGTGTACTTATTCCAAATGATATTAATGGAATAACATGTATCCTTTAATATTTGTTACTAAAATTATTATACCTTTATAATCCAGAAGAAAGTAATGTATAAAAATTTTTAATATTAAACATACAGCAGAAAACTAAGAAGCTACTCCTTGATTTTTGCATGTTGGATCATGTTTAGATATATCTTGGAATTGTTTTATGACATTTTTACCTATTTGTAACTTAACTGAAAAAGGCACATGACTTTACAGGTATCTGTCATGTAGGCATTTTAATGCTTTGTGGATGATTTAATTCGATGTCTTGTATACACTAGTATTAGATAGACAATGTAAGTTTTCATAATTTTTTTTATTTCATGTAAAAAAGATGAAAAATTGAAAGGTTGCTTATATTTTCCATACAATAAAACTTCTCATACTTCTTTAAATTATATTAAAGGAAATTTGATAATTAATTGCAACGTATTTAGTGGTAGATTATTCTTAAGTAGTAGTAAATTATACTACTTGAAAATTTTAGATAAATTCTTGCATGAATAAAATAAGATCTTAACAATCTCAGATATCTGTTCAGAAGCTCGATTCATCCTCATTATTGAAAAGGATGCAACATTTCAAAAGCTAATAGATAGCAATATAACTGTTATGTTACATCCGTGTATTTGCCTTACTGTAAGTATTTTTGTTATCTCAAATGCAATATTCATATTCTGAAAGTATATTTTGTCTTTAAATGTAAAAGTCAAATTTTCATTTTTTAATAAAATAACAAGAATGCCCACTACAGTAGATAGCACTTTAAATAGCATTTATTTATTTATCCTACAATAATTATTTGGATACTTCTATGTCAATGAGAAGCCAAAATCAAAACTATGTAACTTCTAGAATAAATGTGTTATGGAAAAATGATATCAATTTTAAGCATTTTCAACAATGTTCAATTTTTTTAAAAATACACTGCTCTACCAAAATATTAGAGAATTTCCATGTTATGTTAGTGGGAATCAGACTTCAAGGCTCTAACTTCTAAAATAAACATATAATGGAAAAAGAGGACTGTAAATAAATAAAAGATCAAATTCAGATATATTTAAATCTTAATTTTTCAGCAATATTCTTTTAGTATTTACAGAGTTATTGAAGTTGGAATATTCCACAGCAGTAATGCATCATAAGAATTTACCTTAGAGATTAAAATTTAAATAATAAATATTGTTTCAAATCATATGATAAATATACATTTGAGAATTTTTCAGAATGATTATTTCAATATTAGACAATTATGATTTATATAAACCAAGATAATTTGTTGTTGAGTAGTCCAGCCTCCATAACTCTTTAAATACTAAATAAATATTGTTGAAAATAAAGATTTAAATAGATTTGATTACGATTCTTAATGTATCGTCAGTCACATTTTTCCATTAAATGTACATTTTAGAAGTCTGAATTAGATCCCCATTGACATAACAAGGAAATTCTCTAATATTTTGGTAGAACAGTGTATTTCAAAGTTTTAATTTTTGACTTAAGCATTGTTTGTCCTAAGAAATTTTCTCCAGAATAGAATAAAGCTAAAGAAGAAAAGTAAATATGTTGTAGCATACAACAATTATTGTTGTTTATTTATCTTGTAACTTTCAACACAATTCTTAGAAATGGCAACTCAGCTTTTAACTTTTCAGCCATTTGCAACATCATAGGTCATTTACTAGTAATGACTGTCACAGTGTTCATAATGTCATTGGGTACCAATGATATTTGTAATTTATTTCTGCATCATCTGAAAGTCATGCTTGAATGGTTAAATGTTCCATTGCCCATAACTCTGTGCATGGCAAAAGCATATTTTTGAAAAACAAATATTAGGTAGTTTTTGTTTAGATCCTTAATTTATACCCTTTTTCAACAGTATATTTTGAAAACTAAATTTTTTTAAAGATTTTGGTGTTAGTTTCCTGTTGACATAGCAGGGAAATAATATTGGTAGGATAAAATATGTGTCCATTAAGTATATTATATATGAAGTTTAATGTTCTTAAAATATTTACCTACACCAAATTATAATATGTCAGAACTTCTCAATTATATCTTCAACAGGTCAGATATTTTCATTTCTTGGATTTCAGAAATTTTTGTGGAACAGAGAGGAACACAAAATACTTTCCTTGAGACAAAAGTGAAGGTAAAAAAAATATAAATGTACCAGAGATGAAAAGAAACATACATTACATTTATATTTATATATATATAAAATACATATAGTAGGTTTCACATTTTTCCAACATTTGTTTCTGTTCCTTATTTCATTTGCATTTTTATTCATGCAAAAACGAATGCATTTCTTGTTTTATTTTGGGCTTTTGTTTTTATTTTTTTTTTTTACACATCTTCCACTGGCCACAACTTTTGTTTCTTTGGCTGTGAGCCTTTTGAGCACCATTGGTTTATAAAATGCTTGAAAACATAAAAATAAACTGAATTCAAAGGAGGAAATAAAACTGGGAAAATGGCACATGATGAGCTTAATTTTGTTAAGGGTTATAGTTCAAATCAATTAAACTTTCAACCTAAACATTGTAATGCATTAAAATTACCATGCTGTTGAAAATTTAAAGTTGAATGCATGAAATGAATTTGTATGGTATGTCCAAAGGTCCTTAACTGCAAAAAATTCTGCCAAACGTTTTATAATTAGATAATTATGTGAAACATAATTGCTACATTTATCAAAATAGTAAACATTTTTTGCCAAATAATCAATATATATCGAACTATCTTTTAACTGTCTTATGTTGTCATTAAGAGAAAAAGTAACAAATCTAACAACAGATGGTTGAGTTAACAAGATATATAAGGTAAATATTTAAAATAAGTTTATTTAAGTTAGTATGTCTAATAACAAATCTAAACCCTCAGTTTTATGCTTTTCGTATATTCCAAATTTTTATTTATTTTGCAGTCAGTGCATTTTTCAATAATAATTTTATTTGTATTTCAAAAGGGAAGAGGCTTTCCTGATGTTAACACCAGACAAATGGTTCATAAGTTATGGGACACTCTCCAAATACCCATTTTGGCCTTGGTTGATGCTGACCCATATGGTAAGCTAATTTAGTAGAATGACTATTAATGTTTAAAGTTATATATGGGCACAAAAATCATCAAAACAGTTTTAACATTTTGCCTATTTGATAAATTGTTTAATTTTTAAGTTTGTGTTTTGAAACTTAAGAAAACAATTCATAATACAACTGACATGAAAAGAGTTCTGACCACAGGTAGGAAATGGGAAAATCTGTTGTGGGTATGGAAAATAGTTTTGCCGACAGCTAAGGTTGCTGTTAACAATAGTGGTGTATAATTGATTGGTTATATGCCTATTTTGCATGGACTTTCAATCAGCAACTAACCAGTCATTTCCATGACATTGTCCATGCTGCTATTGGCTATCTGAAGTTTTTTCATAATGTTGGAATTATACTTGATAACTATTCTTTTCTGATATAGTGTATATTTACTCTTATGGGTAAGACAGATTGTACCTTAAAGCCAGCATATGCAATCTTTTGCTCAGAAAAATGTTACAAGTGCTCATGGGTGGTGGGTCAGCAGCTGGCATGTTATCAGGAATTTGTTGGTTGATGTTCCATCTGGATCAAAACATTTTTTTCCCTCTATACTAAACACCATTACAAGATAACTGATTCAAAACTGAAGCATTCAACTACTTTTAGCATATCAGATGCAGCAAACTAAAAAAAATAAACTTTTTGGGATTTAATAGCATTTGGTTGCTAAGGTTTGTGTAGGTTAATGCATTCATGTATTATACGTAAATTAACTAATTATTGGTGATCCATAGATAATAATTTTGTATAAGAAATAAATGCAGTGAAAAAACATTTTTCAGAGGAAAATATGAAATTCCTAATTCCAATTACAGTGTCATAACAATTTAAAAAGTAATTATATTTCAGTTGCATAAGCTTAGTATCATAACAATTTAAAAATGTATTTTGTATGGTTTTCATTTAATTGCTTTCATAATGTTTTCTAATCCTAGTAGGCTATAATTTTTTAATGTTATTTTACATGGATTTGTTTCCTTGTTTATAGGGATTGAGATACTTTGTGTGTACAGGTATGGCTCAATGGTAAGTTTCCTTCCATTGTTTTTATTAGACTAATAAATTTTCGCCATATATTCAATCATAGATCCCAAAGCCTTTTATAAGAAAAGCCACTAGAGAATTTTAAATCATTGAATATATTGGATGAAATTTTGTTTGGGATGTGTTTTCCTCTTGATTTAGTGTTAAGACTCACTGCACAGATTTCTGTGAGCGTTCAACAGATCATACGGTAGTTAGGAAGCCCCTGTACATGGACTGTTAAATTGCACACAAAAAGAACATGGAATTTGTATATAACTGGAATTTTTTGTTCATGACATAAGATGGTATTCATAATATTCTAATAATGGTTTTGGACAAATATTAAAATAGAAACTGGATGAAGCCAGAATTTGTAAAATAATTTGATTTCATTTTTTACACAATTATGTAATATAGTTATATAAGAAGAAAAAAAGTTAATTTTTTCAATTTTTCAGTTTTGTGTCTCTCACGCTGTATAAATTTATCTTATTTTCTGTTTACACAAGATTTGTGGTTAGTCTAACCTGTCTAGCTAAAATTAATATTTATTTAAAATAATGTGTTTATTCCTCTCTTTTTCAAAATTTTGTTAGGTTGAAATAATTGAAAGTGTTAGCTGTAAATAATGGCAAATTATGTAGTGTTCATCTTTAAGTTATAAAATTTCCAATGAGTTTCTTTAAAAAAAATTCTTTTATTTTTCAAGATACAAAATTATACTTCTGAGTACACTGAGATTTAAGTAGCAATTTCTCCAAGAATTAAAATTTTCAATTTTTTTTTCTTTTGCTTTACAAGGTATTAAACAAGAATTGCTACATATATTTGTATTGTTTATGTCAGATGCATGTATGATGCTATTGTACTCCAAATATTTTTTTTTGTACCAAAGTATGATAACATTAACTGTTTTTCTCACATTTTAACACAGAAACTTTTATCAACAGAAGCATTTTTATATAAATAACATTTTTACACTGTAACAACAAAACTGAAGCATAAGCAGATGTCTTGAATGTTCTTAGTTTTCATTATTATTCCTCTTTTCATGATCTAATGTCTAATGTACCAGTCATAATAGGCAGCAAGAATCCAACTGAAGCAAAACAGAACATCTTTTAGTGTTAAATACTGAATTTGTAGTTAGGAACATACTGTATATAGACTACTGAAACATGTTAACAACACATACCAAAGGTGATACTTGCCTATGTCACCATCGGTCTAGGGCTGGCCATGGTTTTGGAGTACATGACCTTTATGATTATGTTTATTCTTTGAGAATCTTTCTTTTGTCAATTGTTCATCAGGAGTAGACTCTAAATCTTTTTTTTTGAATCATAATATTGCCTTCCAAATCCATGAAATATTGCAGTTTTTTTTTCATTATTCTTTACACAAATATTTTTGAATTTGCATTGCAATTCAAATTTTACATGTTAAAGAGGAAATGTACCATATTTTCACATTTTGGTACTGTACCTTTTGAAAGGTATGAAGTAATTCTTAACATCGATATCAAATTTAGAGAAAAATTTTTCTTGAGCATGGTGCAATATTAACCCATGCTCTCCTGATAGCATGTCAGGTGCTCTGATTGCTGAGATACCTGCTGCTAATATTATGCATCATCATAAATAGCTACATACATTACCATAATATAACATACATTACATACATTACCATCTTCAGGATGCTATTGAAAGCTGATAAGACACGTTCGAGTCCCAGCTGGGTCAGCGTTGAGATTTATCTCCGTAAAATTCCCCGCCTTGCTCACGGTCAGTAGGGGACACCGATGGGCTTGGAAAGGCCGCCGTCCGTCGGATGGGACGTTAAGCCGTGGCCCCGTGTGCGGGAGAGCCATACCCTGTGCACGTTAAAGAACACGCTGGATGGCCTTGACGGGAGGCTACCATCTGTCTCCCAACAGCTGTTCCAGTGGGTCCCCTCCCCCAACCTTCTCTGAGCCTTCGGGGTCCATGTGACCTGGCCATTTAGCCCATGGTGTGCAAAAAAGTGCCGCTCAGAGGTAAAACAACCCAACCCAACCCTGATAAGACCCTGCTTTCATGTGACACAAATATTTGATTCGTACACTGAAGGTAGAATAGTCATATCACTAAATGGAAGAGATCTTGATCGGTGCCAGGTAGCTCAGTGGCCAGAGCACCTGACTTGTTTTCAGGTGGTCATGGGTTCATATCTCACCCAGATCAAGACAGTTTTCTCTAAATCTGATATCGATGTTAAGAGTGAACCTTTAAACAGAAGAAACATCAAGTAATTTATTAAGTGATTGGTACTATCTGAACAGTTAAATAATTAGTGTAAATTAATTTATAGAATATAATTTTTGCATGTTGAATATCATATGTTTGTGTCCATATAATATTTTGAATGCAGTTCCACATAATATTTTAAATGCAGTAATTATATTTCTTTAGAAATGTTTCATGCAAATTTTTAAGCCAAATCTTTCAGTTAATGGAGTATTAAACCATATTATTAACTATTCAATTACATAATTTGTTTTGTTTTCCTAGACAAAAATTTTGAAGTGGTTTAACTCAAATTATTAATATACTGTAACTTGAAATAACAAATTCTAAATCACTAATAGATGGCTCCTCTGGCCAAAACTTTTATTATTTAAACCTTAATCCTTAAATACTGATAAAGATTTTCTTTTTAAAAATAGTATATCATTGCTCAGGTTATAAAGACAATCTCTGCAATAAACAATTTCAAGAATTAAACAGAATAAGTGATACTAAAACTGAAGTTGAACCTCTTTCAGTCATTCCATTGTTATTGTTTTTTGGCTTGCACTTTCTTAGGTGTTTTTAGTTTTTGATAGAAAAAAGAATAGATAAAATTAGAGGTATACTGAACCTTAAAAACCACTGAAAAGTCCAATTCCAAACAGGTTGAAAGTTCAGCCATAGATAATTTTTTGAACACCTAACTGACCAAACTTTCATACTCAGACTCAAATAGATTGAAATAATGTATTTAATGAAACACTGAAAATCTCCTGGTATATGATGTGCAGCTGGTTAGGACTTCGTTTTCAATAGCAAATATGCATAGAAGACAATTTCTTATTATTAGAAACAACAGCAGAAAATAATTTAAAGAATAATATTTTTAAAGCTGAAAAGTGTTTGATTTTTCAGCTTTAAACATATATTCAGCTGAAAAATTACTGACTTTAAGCTGAAAAATACTGACTTGTATGTTGAAGTTGAAAAGCATGCTTTTTTTTTAACAGATGTTTGTTTTTGGTGTTTTTCAACTTCCTGCTGATGCTCAGTCATAATTCAAATTTTCTGTTTTGCCTACAATTATTAAAAAATATGTAAAACCCTTCTTTTAATTGTGATTTCTACCATTTAACCCTTTGTAATAATTAAAATTAATAAGCACTTTTCAGCTTTTGGTTAATTTTTTTCAGGAATTCTCTCTGACTAAGGAATTATTTGCACTGTTTACAGTGAAAAATCAAGAAATTTTCAGCTTCTGTGAATTATTTCTAGTATTTTTTAGCATCAAATTATGTAGTTTTTATTTTTTTGTCAAATAATTATAATTTTTTTAATCTGTACTACTCCGTAAGTTGAAAATTTTAAGAAAATGATTTAGTGGCATTCATTTCTATAAATACATTTTACAACTTTTTAATTTTTAATTTCTTTAATCAAACTCAGTAGTTATCAAAATAGTTGAGATCTTATAATTTCGAAAAACTGAGCCCAAATTCATGTCTAATAGAGACTTTTAGTATAAAAATTGAGTCGTGTGTATCATAGTGAATTGTGCTTTGGATGTGAGCATTCCAATAACAAGCATATACAGTTTGCTAATTTCAATTTGGCGTAAAATATAAATTGAAAATTTCTTTATATGTCATAATAATAATTATTTTTTTAGTCTCTAGCTTTTGACACAAAGAATTTAGCAGTGCCACAAATAAGATGGCTGGGTGTTCATCCTACTGACATTCAGAGGTAATAAAATATTTTTAATACACTTTTATGAACTCTGTTATATTTCACTTCCACAGATATAATTCCATCCAGTCCTTAACTAAAATGAATTTAATATGATTACTGCTTTTCTATGATCATTTATATTATTGTATTTACCATATAAGATGTGGGGGAGGTCAGTCAGTAGCACACCTAGCTCAGATTTTGCACATCACAAATTTTATTCCCATTGTGTCAGCTTGAGATTTATCTCTACTAACCTCCACCCTGCTTTGTGAGAAAGGGGACACTGATGGACTTGGAAAGGCTACTGTCCATTGGATGGGATGTTAAGATATGCTACTATGTGCAGGAGAGCCATGCATGTGTACATTAAAGAACACATTAGATGGCCTTGATGGGAGGCTTTCATCTGTCTCCTAAAGGCTGTTCAATATGTTTCTTCCTCCACTACCTTCTCCAAACCCTTGTGGTCTTTGTGACTAGCCATTTAGCCCATTGTGTACATAAAGTACAACTTAGAGTAAATCAACCCAACAATAGAAGACACCTTGGATTTTTATGTTTATAATTTCAGCACTTCCAAGAAGTTTTTTTATATTTGCCTATGAAAATTAACCCTTAAATGCCCAGGAATTTTTAGAAAAGGATACAGTGTATTAAAGACAAAAGAATAGCATTATTTTGACAAGTCCATTTCAAATTTCAGCCATAAAAGAGTAAACAGCTGTAACACTGAATATATTTGTAAATAATAAAGAACATTTTTACATATATTGCTGTGCACAGGTTCTCAGAGCTTCACTGCATATATTTGCATATTTTTACATAACTCTATACGTATAAATAAATCATTGTTAGTTTTCAAGAAAGCAGATCTCAGTATTTTTTAGCATCCATATAAAGGTAATACTTTTATCATGTCACTTTAGAGAAACCTACTGAAACAACATGGCATTATTGGTGTATCTTTAAAACATGGGGGCAGAGGTTAAAGCAATCAACAGAACATTATGCTTGATATGCTGATGATGATTTGCTTGATATAATCTGATGTTCCCTGGTCCAAGTTCCAAATGGACTAGCATTGAGATTTATCTTTGTTAATCCCCATTCTGTCTTTGGTGAGAAAGGGGACACTCTTTGGACTTGGAAAAGCTGTCATCCATCAGAAGGCACATTAACCAAGGCTTTGTTTTCCGGAGAGCCAAAACTTCTGTACATTAAAAAAAATGCTGTATAATCTTGACAGGAGGTTCCCATCTGTCATAACAGCTGTCCACTGGGTCTCCTTTTTGCCCGGTCACGTCGGAATCAGGGGTAATGATTTGGCAGATTCTGCTGCCAGGTCAGCCACGCCCCTGTCCGACTCTCCGTTGCCGGTTCCCTATTTGGATTTCCGGCAATGTTTTACCACCGAGCTACGGGCACAGTGGCAGAGATCTTGGTCGGAACAGCTTACAAACAAGCTCTTTGAGATCAAACCTATCATCAAACCATGGCAGTCTTGTTACCGCAGGAATCGCAAGGAGGAAGTTGTACTTGCTCGGCTCCGCTTAGGTCACTCGTATATTACTCATTCGTTTCTTCTTCGGGCGGACGACGTACCTAAGTGCGAGTTTTGTGACACCATTTTAACAATCAAACACATTTTAATATCATGTCAATGTTTTCACATGGAACGTCGTATGTTTTTTAACTTTCACAATTTTACGTCCGAGCCCCTTACACTCGGACATCTTTTATCAGATCATTGTTGTTTTAACTCTGTATTTCAATTTTTAAAATTTACTGGATATTTTAATCGCTTGTAGTTTTACTCTCTCTATATTTTTAACCCAGTCTGCTTACAGCTGGGTTATTTTTCTATTTTTATTCATTTAACATATTTTTACATTTGTTCCTTGTTGCTCTACATGTTTTATTTTAATGACATCTATTATTTTGTTGTCCTTTGTCGTTTATTTTTAACTTTGGTTACGGGGTAACATGATTTTTATACTTTTACCTTTTGGACATATGTTTGGCGCATTATAGCCTTCGTTGCTAATGTGCCAATAAACCCAACCAACCAACCAACCAACTGGGTCTCCTTCCCCTATCCAGCTCTGAGCCCTAGGGATTCTTGTGACCTGGCCCTTTTAGCCCATTCAATAAACTAAAACAACCAAATTTTAAAACATTCTGTAATTTATATTGTTTTATTTTTTTTAATATTATTTTACCAAAGGTATTTCTTTTAGGTTGAATTTTCCTGATAGTGCTGTTATGCCACTTACCGAGAATGATGTAGATAAAGCTAATAGTCTCTTATTAAGACCATACATCCAATATAATGAAGAGTGGGCAAATCAGGTGAGTTGATATACTTAACCCTTTGCACTGGAAGTTTTTTTTATAGGTGTTTCCAGTTACTCGACGCAATATTGATAAAAAATAGCTTTTTCATATCGTAGCTTAAATTTTTTTAAATATAAATATTATCAAAATACTTGCCTGCAAAAATTTTTTTTATTGATAAGGACCTTTATACATATTTATGGAACAAAAATAACAGTGATTTACAAAACAATAAACAAATACAAAACAAACAAACATCATGAAATAAACAATAAAAAATATACATATGCAAAAAACTACAACTTATAATTTTTTAACATGTTTTCCAATTTCATCACAGTTGTTGAAGACAATCATCATCACTGCTGTCAATCGTGCTATAACTTCTATTACTGGTATTTATTTTATCTGCCTGCCTATGTTAATGGGTAAAAATTATGATCATGTATAATAACATGGAGCACAGATATGACACACAACCATCCTCTATGAACATTAGTGCCAGACTGACCATAGCATGTCACCACTATGTTGCCCGTGGGTGCAAAGTGTTAAATTGCTTTCTAATAATAAGCAAAATATACTTCCTAAAATGAAATACTTATGAACTAAGTCCAATTCACAAATCTTTGATTGCATCCTAACTTATTATTTGCTGGTTCGATCTCTAATTTATAATGATAATGGCCTTTGAATTCTGTAGTCTCTGTATCTAACTTATTCCTTATAATCTTGACCCTTTCTAAATGGGAAGTAACAACAATCTACTTACCTACTATTAGTGTACTCCCACTTAAAACTGTATTTATGTTATTCATTGTCATAACCAGGTTTTTTGGAGGGAGGTTGGAAACTTTTTAACAATTTTTGGTAATGTAACTTGATGAGCTGATGATTTCTTAAGAATAAAATTTCCTTTAAAAAACAGGATTTAAAACCACCAATTCCCCCTCCTTGGCTATGCCACTGATGTTATTTATACTTGTAGATAAAAGTTTAAATATCAATAAATAAAGAATGTTAGCTGAAAATGGTTTTAAATTCAGTGAGGTTTTAATTGCATTGCTGGATATTTTATCTAATGTTATAAATTCCAATAAACCTATCCATCACTTTGCACAATCTTCACTTAACACATTTTTGCTTTAACACAGTTTATGTTTTGGAAATTATTTTATATGATCAGCAATTTCACTTTAGCATTGCTTTAAAATCGTTCTCATTGCATGAAAAAAAAAATTCAAGTAGCCAAATAATGAATGTGTCTCAACTTACAACCCTATTAGAAGTAGTATTTTTCCACGGTAGAAATAAATATTTCACTTTCCATAGTCAGCATACAATTTATATCTATGATATCAGTGATAAATTTTTAATTATACTTTATCTGATGTATCATGCAGTAAATTACATATGTGTATATACAATATATGCTCTATTTATTCATGGTTATTGAGTATTAATTTATTTTTATTTTTGCTTGTGATTTATGTATAGTTCATCTTGAATTCTTTATCATTTTACAAGTTTCTTTAAGGCATTCATATATAATTAATCTCAATAAAACAATTTTATAATGGAAAAGTATAGGCATTATGGGTTGGAAAAAGACTTTCATTTTGATATGTGGTCTGTGGAAAAATCTACATCACTTTGCATGGCCACTTACAAGAATGCCTCTACCATTTAAAAAAAGGATAGGTGTGTTTCTCAGGGAGCAGTGTCTAAAAGTATTTATGATCTTGTATCTAATCAATACAGGGGTATACCTTTAACTGCCCTACAGCTTTGATAGTGCATTAGCGCAAAACTTGCCTAAATATTAAGTAAAAAGCTGTGAAATCATTTCTGCTTAAATACAGTGTTTGTTTAACCCTTAACAACCCAGTAGTGTCCGAAGGACACATTTTCAAATTCATTTATGTACAGAATCAAAAGTGTTTACTTTATTGCGAAATCACTTTGTCTAATTTATCCCCTTTGTTTTAGCTCTCAAATTATCTTACCAAAGTTTTCTAAAAGAAAATTGTTTTTTTTATATTAACAATTTTTGAAAAAACAACATAACAACCCAGATGTGTCCGTTGGACACTGTCTGAGATTATACATGTTTGCAGGTTTGAACCTGTTAAAACTTGCAAGTAATGTGATTCATGCATAAGCCGTTGTTGTTTTTGTTCATTTTATCAGTACTTATTGACATTAGGTATCACTAAATAATTATAATAATCCGATTATTGAATATGTGGGTAAAGATGGAACTAAGTGGAAAGCAGAACCAGAAAAAGCAAGAACTCCACAGCATAATATAATTGGTGGCAGTATTAATAAGGTTGTTCTCCCACCAGGAAAAGTAATTCATGACCCTATCAACAGTTTCAATTTATTTTTCGACCAAAATACACTGGAACTTATTGTAAAGCATACCGATTCCGAACCTAAGAGAGTGTTGCAAAATAAATGGAAACCAATGGATACAATTGAGTTACAAGCATTTGTAGGTCTACTATTGGCTATTAGTGTTAATAAACAGAGCGATGTGGATTTTAGAGAGTACTGGGATCGGATATTTAGTAATCCAATATTCTGTGCTACTATGGAAAAACATAGATTTGCGGCTATCCAACGTTTTTTAAGATTTGATGATAAAGTTATCAGGATACTCAGAAAGTCAAAAGGTAAACCAGCACCTATCAGGGAATTGTAGGATATAAATCACAAGTTACAGAAGTTTTATTTACCAGGGGAAAATCTTATGATCGAAGAGCAACTGATTCCTTTCCGAGGATGGGTATCTTTCAAGCAATACTTGCCAAGTAAACCTGACGAGTACGGTATGAAGATGTGATGGATTTGCGATAGTAAGACAAGTTATCCTCTGTCTGGAATACCATATCTCGGAGATGGACCAAATAGAACAGAAAATTTGGTTCATATGATAGTAAATAAATTGTGCAACCATACTATGGAACAAACCGAAATATAACAGTTGACAACTATTTTACGAGCTTTGAAGTTGCAGAGTCATTATTCCAGAATGGACTGACAATAATGGGTACTATAAAAAAAAATAAACATTACATACCTAAAAATTTCCAACCAAATAGAACACGCAATATTGAAATTAGGAGAAATGACTATCATGCTGTGTGGCAGTTGTCACACTGGGCCAATAACTTCACAGAATTTTCCATATACAAAAAGAGCCTTAGTAAACCACTTAGGAAATCACTTTGAGAGAAAAAGGCAGTTATAATATTAAAAATCAATATTTATGACTTGTATAATATAATAACAATAAATTTATATCACGTTGTTTATTTTATTTTAATATAATGTTGAGGATTTTCAGCGATGTGTCTATTGGACACTACTGGTACAAAAGCATACTGGGTTGTTAAGGGTTAAACAACAATTACTGTGTTACCTTTGTTTGTAGTAAAGTATTCCTTTAAATTGTTGAAATTTTAATTAATGGTTTGAAAAATATTTCTTTGTTTTTGTTAATGCAATTATATATTACTTTTCATTTTGTAATTTTTTTGTCTCATTTTTTCCTTTCCACAGATCAGAACATTATTGTCTTTAAGAAAGAAAGCAGAAATTGAAGGTTTGTGTAAGATTGCAGACAATTTCCTGAGTAATGTATATTTACCCAGCAAAATACGATTGGGAGGATGGATATAAGTTTTTTTTTTCTTACCAAAAACTTTATGCTAAGAAGTATCCACCCACTAGTAAATTAATTTGATTGCATTTTGAAAATGTTTTTAAAGAAATTTGCATTTACACTGTAAATTCACAAGAATATTCTTAAGAAATATACTTCTCCTATGTCCTATATTTGTAGGTATAATTTCTTCAAATTTCTGGTCAAAATATGACTTTTTAATAATTTCTGTGTCAATAAATTGTTTTTCAGTTAACTAAAGAACACTAAAAGTTTGCCACATTCCATATAATTTTCTGGTGCAAATGATTAGAGTGTATGAGGAAATGAATACAAACTACATTGTCTGTGACGAACACCATACCTTATGGAGATTAGATATGATCAGTTATAGTTTATCTAACTTTGTTGAAAGATTTAACCTGAAGCTTGTAAAATTTCATGTGCATTATTGCATATCACATAAGATATGTATATGTATACACATGGCCACACTTGAAAGTTCTTGTATAAGCATGCCTTTGTTACACTTATTTTAAAAATCAATATTTATGCATAGACTATATTATGTAAGAGCTGTAGTTTTATATGCATATGTTTAGATATTATTTTCAATATATAGGTTTTTCTGTGTGCTGTGTATATTTTGAAACAAAAATGATAAACTTATTATTATTGATTTTGCAAATAACTTAAAAAGTAATATTATTTTTGAAACCGAAAATGTGTAGTTACAAAATCTTTTAATAGTTATTTTCAAATTGTTCTCAAATATTCATTGGATAGCCAAAGGGTGTAATGTGAGCAAGTTGCTGTGTAGATATTAGCCAATATTGATAAAATGCATTTATTATTTTTCTGATATAGCTATTTTTGTATTTATTTATACATATACAGTAGAATATATATATATATAGTATTTTCTAGATGATCCTGATTATCTAGTAAAAACATTATTCCTGATGTACTGTATGTAATATAAATGATAGATCATCAAATATGTGTTTAAAAACACATTACACTGCAAATTACTGTTGTTTATGCATAAGCTATATGTATATAAGAGATGTGGTTTGTGGTATACACGTGTTTGAACATTTATTTTTGATATATATGTTCTGTATGCTGTGCATATTTTGAGCAAAAATATGTAGTTAAAAAATATTTTAAATAGTTATTTTGAAGTTTGCTTCAAGTTTATCAGTTTATGTAAAAAGTGTGTGAAGTAGTAGAGGTTCGTAAAATGCATTTATTATTTTTCAGATATGATTATTTTTGTATATATATATAATAGAGATAATCAATAGTATTTGCTATGTGCTTCAAATAATCTAAGAAATATGTTATTCCTTAAATATAATAAAATAATTTTTTATGGTATTTAAGTATAATAATATAATTTACATTGTATCTGAAAGGGAGCATTGCTTTCTAATGTTCCTCCTCAGATATTGATGAATTTTGGTATAAAGGGGAAGTTAGAAACTGAAAACAAATGTATAAAACATCTGTGCTGAATTGCAAAGAGAAATGAAAAAAAATGAAAACATGAGTAGCGATAATTTATACAAAATATGAATATGTGGCATTAAAATGAATTATATAAAGATACTGAATGAAAAACGTTTTCAGTTGTACCTGGCAATTTTGTTTTTATTGAGATAAAATAATATACTCGTTTATGGACGTAAGAACAGTGGTAAAACCACTCTTCTTACATCCATAAACGAGTATTGTTTAAGTAAAGACTACTTGTATTCCAAACACACCTGAGAAAAGCCTATAGTGCATGCAAGAATGAATAAATTATTTGATAATTAATACAGAAGTCAACAGGAGTTATAAAGTTCATTTTGTAACCACACATAATCATAGAAGATTCCATATTTTAAATACCCATGAACTTTTAGAAATTCTCTCTGAAGGATTGCCTTTTCATGAAATTATCTTTTAAGAAATCAGTCTTTTTCATTTAGAAGATATACATTATTGCACATAATAACTTTAATATCCAGTTGACTAAAAAAATTCAAAATAAATATCCCCTCAAGCAGCTGCTTGCCATAGAGGTATAACAGGAATATGTCAGTTAATGTAAGTTAATTTAACAAAAATCGCTATTATTCAATGTATTTTTTCATAAAAATGGATTTTGTATAAAATATTTTTAGCAAGTTTTGCACCACAGATTACACAAGAGAGACGAAAATTTGTTTTTGCTTCCAATAAAACCATCATGGTTATTACTTTTATACGTGTATTAAATTTATGTTTGAAAAATTCTTCCAATTGGATGGAAAGGAAAATTTTCTTCTAACACTCTTTTTCACCGATTTCTTCATTTAAAAGCTGAGAAAGTCGAGGCAGAACGATGTCAGATCTCCCACACTCGCAAAGCCATTCCAGGTTCTAAACCCCATCCCATTGGTACTCATTTTTTAACTTAACATTGGGGGATCTGGGGAACTATAGGATGCTGAAATCTGTTAAGAGATAAAACTTAACAACTTGCGTAGTAATTAGGTCTTAAGCAACCATAATTCATGTGATGGTGTTGGCAAGTAAAAGAAAGGCATGCATTCTTTACTGGTACTTGCATATATATATCGCTAACATTACAGTGACGATTCTGGCCGCAATTTTTTAGTCACCTGCAATATCTGCCAATAATGGCAGTATATTACATTTCCTATAATTCTTTAAATATGGACCAAAGATCGTTGACAATTAATATTATAAATAAAAATCAATAAATACCCCTCAAGCAGCTGCTTACCACAGAGGTCTGACAGGAGCCTGTCAGTTTATATGCCACAGTAGGAGATCTGAGAGGTTGGCAGGACCTCAGCAGAAAAACGACACACACATCCATAGCCTAAATCCGGGGCTCGAACCCAGGTCCCTTAGATCAGTAGCCAAGCGTGCTAACCACTCGGCCACGGGACGGCTAATTAATATTAAACAGACAAAATAGTTTTAGTTACTTCTTCCAATAATCGCTTACTTTATAAGTTGTACTTGCAATTAAAGTAGCATGGGACAGTGTACAATCAAACATAGAAAAATCTTATGAGCACGGGGGTAGTAGTAGAGGTGGGTGGAGCAATCCTATTAATGGAAAGTGGAAAAATTTGAGTAGTAGGAGAGATGGGGAATCGATTTAATGCATAAGTGGTAGAGAAGGGAAGTTATGAGCAAATGGAAAGGTTTGCACAGTTGTACAATATATATACTTTTGAAATACAAAAGCAGCATACAATACGAAGTGATTTAGGTAGATTACATAGTGACTACAACTGTCCTATATGCATTTATTTTTTCTATACACTACGTTTCATCCTATTTAAGTATAACTAAAATGAAAATCTGCTATTAGGCAGAAAGTAAATTTGTTAGATTTTTACACCGAATTACAACTAAATAGATATAACGAATGCTTACTTGTAAAAAGATTTCTTGCTTCCTTTCACAGCAATTAAATGCTGCGCAAGATTTCACCATCTTGCTAACGAAGAAAAACCTTAAAAAGCACTTTATTAAGAATAAACCAGCAAAATCTAATGTAAACACAACCGATAATACCGTTTATAAACGGAAGGAAACAGTGCGAGTTCAAAAAAAATGGTATTTAACAATTATAATTCTAAAATAATGTAATATATTTCAAAAGTATGAATAAAAACATTTATATAAACTAAAGTCAACCAACACAAATCTTTTTCAGTATAGAAATAAATCAGAAAACAAAACACCCTTTTTTACTATTCATATAAAGAAATGTTTCATCTATAATCCTACTATACATACTCAAAACATAAAATTACAGCTTTTTACAACAGTTGATAAGTGATACAATCATATTTGTGAACAATTTGCAATCTATCGAGTATAACCTTGCCAATTCTTGTAAACAAACTAAAGATAACTATTCATCAAACGATGAAGTCTTTCTACAGAGGGGTTGAGATTAGCTCTGCTTTTTCGACTAATATAAAACCTACTCAGTCACATTTTTAAGTGTCCTAAGCATCCTTATTCTTGCCAGTCCGTTAACAGGATCAATACTAATAAACTTATTTAACATCCCGCGAACACACCAAATAAAAAAAGTTCCTTTACTGCACAGCCTAAAACTACGTTTTCCTTCACATTCTAATTCCTCTTAATTACAACAACTTATCTTTTTTTAAGATAAGTTCGTTCAAAATAGTTTGTGACGTAAATTCTCGCGCTATACACGCGAGCATCAAGACGATACATCACAAGTTCACGGTAGCACGTTCATCTGTCATAACAATACTAGCTATCAAGTTCCTCTTTACTACATCTGTGGTTTACACTATGGTTAACATTTTCAGAACATATAACTACATACATTAAGAAGGTTAAAATTTAAAACATTTTAGAAATTTGGTTAAGTTGACTATTTAGTCGATCTTTGAAAACACGCAAAGTTGGGGAAAACCCAACATCAGGTTGTTCCAAACACAACCAACTCGGCATATGAAGAACTATGATACTAATGACTAGTGAGGGTGCTGCTCAAATCGGAACCAGGGTGAACTACTCAGATCGTGTTCTGACTTTGTTGATAACGGTACTAATTTACGCGCCCCATCAATTGCTATTTTCACCATGATCTTACACCTTGAACCTTGCCATTCATTTCCAACTTTTTGAGGTTTACGCAGGAGGATAATCTTCGAAGTAAAATTTTAAAATATGTTCGTTGTGAGAGATTAAAAGAAAACTGGAAAAGCTCGTAGTATTACTAATCGCACGATGTATTCATTACTTATAACGAACTTCCTCATAGAGGCAATAAGCCTAACGATGATGTGTGTTAGTTGCCTTGAATTGCTGAAAGCAAGAAATAATATAATGCTACCACAGGGGTGGGGAACCTTTTCATGTTGGAAGCCGCATTAAGTTTGTTGTAATCTAATAAGGCCTAATTCAGGAAGTTTCAATTAGATACACTTCAAAATGTACATCATTTTGAAAAAATCTAACTACTATGTACTAACTAACTTCAAAAAATGGAAACATTTTGTTAATTCGAAGATTAACTAACCTTTTAACGACTTTGTTGTTCATAGCAAGTGTCAAAATAGCCCTTATGACTTACTAATGTTTTATTTGTGGTCGTAATTCATCATCATCATCATCCTCAAGCAGCCATGGGCTACGGAGGTCCAACCAGACTGTGCAGTTTAATTCTCCAAGCATATCTGTCCTAAGCTACATCTGCTGCATCCGGCCACTGCACACCAATTCTAACAAGGTCCTGTTTGACATTGTCTACCAACCACATCCTAGGTCTCCCCCTCCTTCTGGGGCCTCTAGGCACACTGTTCATAAACACACTTGCCAATCTATAATTATCCATACAGGCAACATGGCCAAACCAACGGAGTCTCTGTACAATATGCTGCTTAAAGAAGGTTGCAGACTCCTTTGCCTAATATCATCATTAGTTGCAAAGTTGAACCACCTAATGCCCAAGATACTGTGTAAGCATCTAGAATCAAAAGCATCAAGTTTCCTGTTATCTTGCTTACAAAGTGTCCAAGTTTCACTACCATAACTAACCCTAGAAACAACCAAACTATTATACAGTCTAATTTTGGTCTTTAGGTGTATACGCCTATTTCTCCACTCTCTCCAGAGATTCCTAAAAGTCCCGGCAGCAACCCCTATCCGTCTGTTAATCTCATGCCGCACATCACCAGTATCTGTTACATAGCTCCCAAGGTAATTAAACTGTGACACCTGCTCAAGACTGCAACCATTCACATGAACTGAATCACAACCTGCCTGACCAATTTTCATCACTTTAGTTTTCTCTCTGTTTATAACCAAACCTACTCTACTACCAGTCTCATCAACAGCTCGAATGAAAGAGTTCATCTCATCAACATCATTCGCCAAAAGAGCTAAATCATCAGCATAATCTAAATCAGAAATTTTAGTATCTCCAGAGCATTTAAGGCCAAAATCTTTCCCCTGCAATGAATTTTGCATAACGTAATCAATAACCAAACTAAAGAGAAAAGGAGACAAAATGCACCATTGTCAAACACCAGAAGTAATGCTAAACCAATTGCTATAAGCCTTACCATCTCTCACACACGACTCAGTTAACATAATGAAAGCTCTCTATAATAACACTAACTTGTCTGGTATACCATATGATCTCACAATCAACCACAAATTATGTCGAACAACAGAGTCGAAAGCCTTTTTGAAATCAACAAAGCTAGCAACCAAAGGTTTCTGAAACTCCAAACATTTCTCAAGAATCTGCCTAAGTGAAAATATCTGATCCACACATCCCTTACAACTTGTGAATCCACATTCCTCATCACACAATTGCCTGTCAACCAGATTCTGAATTCTATTAAGCACAATCATGGAAAGAACTCTACCTGGAACAGAGAGTAGGCTGATACCCCTATAGTTATCATAAGAACTGCAATCACCTTTTTTGAAAATAGGGATAATAATAGCTCTGGTAAAATCTTTAGGAACCATGCCTTTATCATAAAAGATATTCAAAATTTCAGTCATCCAAGTGGTAACCGAAACATTCCCAGCTCTAAGCATTTCTGTAGTAATTTCATCTACACCTGGGGATTTATGAAGTTTAAGTTTAGAAATAGCCAAAATAACTTCAGATTGTGCTATAGGGCCAACGTTAAAGCCACCAATGCATCTATCATCATTGCAAACAATGGGAGTAGTACTAACCACATTGTTTAGAAATCACTGAAATGCTCTGCCCACCTAGCCATGACAGAATCCTCACCTTCTATAACCTTACCTTGTTTATCCTTCAATCCATGTATGCCTGTCCGTTTTCTACCACATAAAACATCAACTATCTGGTACAGCTCTCTGCTGTTGTGCTGCCTAACTGCTTCCGCAACTTTGTCAGCCAAGCCATGAAGCCAAAGATTCTTATTAGCAGCTAACTGATCCTTTACATGTTTTTTAAACTCTCTGTAATGCTTTCTATTAGAACTAGTAGGGTACTGATTAAGGACATTCCTGCAGTTCTTTCTTTCCGAAATAAGCTCAAGTGGCTTATCACTCAAATAATTCTGTCTCCTCTGCTCCTTTTTCCCTAAAAGTGTACTATTACTTTCCAAAAAAGCCTGTTTAAAATGGTCCCATTCTTCCTCAACTTCAGTAGTAAGCAAACCATGACTGTCATAATGACTAAGTAAGATATCATGGTAAGCTTTAGCTACAACTGGGTCTTTCAGAGCTTCAGTATTAAAGGTAAGTTTTTTAACCTTAGCACAACACTTTTTAAGTTTAAGTTGCAAGATATTTTTAACAAGGTAATGGTCAGATCCAATTTTAGCTCCCCTATATGACCTGGTATTCCTAACAGAACTAGCCCATTTGCTGTTAATTAATATATAATCAATCATATTCTTATGCAGCCCATCAGGTGAAACCCATGTGTACTTATGTATGTCGCGGTGTTTGTAATAAGTGTTAGTTATTCTGAATCCGTTGAGTTTACTTACCTGTAGGAGACGTTGCCCATTGCCATTGCAGCTACCAATACCAAAAGGGCCTATTACTCCTCCCCAAAGGACAGAGTCAGTACCAACTTTGGCATTGAAGTCACCTAGAACAAGGGTAATATCTCCTTTCTTGACAGAATTCAAAATATCCTGAAGTTGTCCGTAAAACCTATCCTTCTCATCCTCATCGGCATCCTAAGTGGGGGACATAACAGCCGATAACATTCAAGTCTTTAACACTTGTCTGAAATTTTGCTATAAGAATATACCCCCTCAAGCAGCTGCTTGCCACAGAGGTCTGACAAGAGCCTGTCAGTTTATATGCCATAGTAGAAGATCTGAGAGGATGGCAGGACCTCGGCAGAAAAACGATACAGATATCCATGCCTTATCCGAGGCTCGAACCTAGGTCCCTTGGATACCTTTCATTAATGCACTCATATCCTAGAAGAGCATCATTATCGTGTCTGCTGAGAAGCAGACCCACGCCTTGGTGATGTTTATTATCGTTCCTCCCTGAAAAGAGAAATTTAAGATTATTTTTAAGAATCTCACCTTTATCTGTTCATCTGGTCTCTTGCAAGCCGAGAATATTTAAATTATAACTGTGGAATTCTTGTGTGAGGACATCAAGAGAAAAAGCTCTGTGCTTTTTCTCCTACTACCTACAGAAAGAAAATGGTTAGTGGGATGTTTAAAGAAACTATGTTTATTGAGAGAGGAAATAGCGCCAGTATCAAACAGCCTCCTAATCGCAGACGTGAGGCAAAGACCCGTTCCCCCACCACTAATGGCTGAAGCCATCCACGCTTGAAGACTTCCCCCAATGTAGAATTTGACGATGCCAGTAGAAGCAAAGAGTTCAGGTGCCTGCGATGACCTCTGTTCAGGATTATCCACCAGCTGATAAACATATCCTGTGAATCTAGTCACTTGGAGCTGTCAACCCACAAACAAACAGAAAACACCACAGAAGATTTTCCTTCCACAGAAGCCCACCACTGCAACAAATTCAGGATTCATAATCAAGCACAGAGCCATAATTAGTCCAGTCCACTGGGTTCATATTTCATTGAATCTACTTTTACTCTTTGGTATTTTAAATATGTTCATTTTAAGATTAAAATAAAAATAATAAAAGACGAACAAAAACATATTAATAAAAATAAAAGGATCTGTTCTGCAAAATTTGGATTCATTCAAATGGCCGCATTTAATGGCTTACTAGCCGGCAGGTTCTCCACCCCTGTGCTATCAGTTAGTTGCTTTATAAAACCTTTCAGTTTACATGCATAATCAATCGTTACATTATCAAATACAATATGAGTATATTTGCATTGAACATTTGTCTTAAAATAAAATATTAGCATATCATTTTAACACTTTTATCAATAAGCAATTCATAGAATCGTGGTATGTCTCTTGGCTTCTAAGGTTCCTGTTTCGATCCCCAGCGTCGGTACACGGTTTTCCCCTCCCACAACTTTGTTTTGAGTTGTTTTTCTTTTCCTTTAACATGTAAATATATAAAAATATCCGATTTGGCTTAACTTACCAAGCTATTGTAAGAAGAACTTGAAAATAGAAAACATTTATCCCTTAAAAAAAAGAACTTGCTAATCTGTAGTGCTATGCTAGAGCGCTGAGTACTCGGAGAAGGCCACCATGGGCGGGCCTTATTGGAGTTTGGTATCTTTTCATATCTAGGTTGGCAACAGCAGTTTTTGGTTGTAACGTAAATGGTTGTACATAGTAATGTTTTAGTAGTTGAAGCATTATAGAATCAATTTAGCTATCATGTCTGAAAAAGTAATACAGACTGCATCTGATAATTCCGACAGGAGTACAAATCCTTTATCAAAGAAACTAAATAAAATTTTAGAGGCTCGTCTAGATAACGATAAGGTGAGCTGATAGTTAATCATTTATGGCAAAAATAATCAACACTTTAGGATTGAATGTTTTGAATTGGGAGTTATAGTCTGGCCACAGCCTGATTTGCGGGTGGTATCCTCTCAGACCTACTGTCGCATATAAACTGACAGGCTCCTGTCAGACCTCTGTGGCAAGCAGCTGCTTGAGGGGGTATTTATTATTTTTTATCGATAGCTGAGACATTTTAATTACATTTTATATAAGAAATTTATAAGCTGAATGGTGAACAAAAAGATAAAAAATTCTTACCATTCTGGTTTTTAAGTCTATTACGGGTCGCTGTTCTGGTTGCACTTTGGGTTACTTTTGAAATATAAGTTCCAGTTTAGGCTACGACGTCCTTTCCCAGTTAAACGGCTTCGCTGCAATACTCCTCTGTAGTCGATTCGCCGTCCGTATTATTAAAAAACACAAGGAAATAAAGTATATAATTGTGAGATTTTTTTATATACAATGCCACGGGCTGTATCTTAGAAATGCAAAAATCAGTAGGAATATTAAAAAACTCTAGATCTGCGGTGCCCAACCCGTAGCTCGCGTACAGTTTTAATGTGGCTTATTCAGATTCATCACGTTTATTAAAAATAAAATAGTTTCAAAAATTATACATAAATATATATATATTAATTTTTATTAGTGGCCATTTAGGACATACATCCCTTTCAGTCTACACGTCCCATATTAGTTGCCCAACAATCTATATTTACTAAGTCCGTGACTAAATCAAGAGCTACTATAATTGTGTGGTTCACCTAAAATTTTTAAATTCTTAATTTGCTCGAGATAAACTAAAGGTTGGGCACCACTGCTCTAGATGCTACCTGTTGATGGTGACCATTTACATTTTTTTTGTGACCAATTTATATGTTTTCAATGCCCCCATTGATTTACACAATTATCCGACTGCTGCATTATATAAAAAAAAAAGCCCCAAAAAGAAAATAAATCATTTGTTTTTGGGATTTTTTTTAAAAATGTGGCAAGCAGTTAACTCGTAAATATGAATCTTTCCGAAGCCCATCATTAACAGGAATGAGGGAAAGGATGTAGCCTAAACTGGAACCTATAGTTTCCAAAGTAACACAAAGTGCAAAGTAATCTCACAGAGAGTAAGATGTAGGTAGCAAAGAAAAAAATATTAATATTGGAACAGTACTATTTTAAATAGTCATAGAATATGTCATGTACATCAGAACCAGCAATAAGTTATATGAAAAAATGTGTTTTCAACAGATTCTATAAAGTGATCTTTACTCCTATTAGATTGAAACAGATTTTTATATGAAGGAATTAGTAATGAGGTTGCATTCATCTAATGAGCCACACAATAAAACTAAATGAAATAGTGTATGCAGAGTCTTTGAAGATTATTTGAAATTTTTAATAAGTTTTCTTCGAGTGGTATGGCTATTTCAAATGTGTCTTCTCCAATGCATCTCTGGGATGGGGGTGGCTCAGTCAGTAGTGTACCAAGCTTGTAATCTGCAGTTCCCTGCAGTCAAGTCCTAGCTGGGTCAGCATTGAGATTTATCTCCGCAAAACTCCCTGCCCTGCCCACAGTCAGTAGGGGATACCTATGGACTTGGAAAGTCCATCGGATGGGACGTTAAGCCATGGTCCCGTGTGCAGGAAAGCCACACCCTATGCACATTAAAGAACATGCTGGATGGCCTTGATGGGAGGCTATCATCTGTCTCCCAACAGCTGTTCCAGTGGGTCCCATCCCCCAACCTTCTCTGAGCCTTTGGGGTCCTTGTGACCTCTCCACTTACCCATTGTGTGCAAAAAAGTGCTACTCAGAGGTAAAACAACTCAACCCAATGTACCCCCACACATTCTCAACAGGTCCAAAGAATAGACTAGCCACTTCATATGATGAATGTCCTCACTTTAAAGGAATTCATCGATGTCTGAGCCTATGAGGACAGGCATTATTATTGAATAAAATTAACTGGGGATTAACAGTACCCTTGAAAAGCCTTATATAGAGCTGAAGAATATCATCTCAATGACTCCTACCAGTTGGAGTAACTAGCAAATAGGAGCAGTGTACATCCATTTTCCTTTTCTCAACTAGAGTGGGCAAAAGGCTTTAAGTGTCTTGTTAATTCATCAGGATGACAAAACCTTTATTGGTGTGGCTTTTTAAGAATATTTTTTCCATTGTGACCATCACACAATTTCAATTACTTTTTAAATCATTACTTAAATAATAAATGTTGATTTCAGCAAGAGACATTTTATAGTATTCCATTGCCATCTCCAGAATTTGTTTTAGATCCTTGGACAAAAAGTGTTAATTTAATCATATTTAAACTTTCCATAGGTTTAATTTTTCAATTTCTGTAGAGTTTCTAATTAAAGTTCAGTCCATTTCTGTATGCAACCAAAGATTTCAAAACTTAATATTCTCTTTTATAAAAAGAATCATTAAGCATATACGTAGATTATATTTATGTTAAATTTCATACTAAAACTACAAAAATGTTCATAAAATACTTTAGTAACTTTTTTTTAGTAATTATTGTATTTTTTATATTTTTTTTTTTAAATAGGAGACACTTGATGCTTTAAGAGCATTATCAGCATTCTTCACAGAAAATAATTTACGTACAAGGCGCAATTTAAGAAGTGATATTGAAAAACGTAGTTTGCAAGTAAATGAAGAATTCCTGCAATCTTTTAAAGAAATGAAAGAGGTAAGTATTCATATTTATAGATTTACTTATTTAAATTTAAACTGAATTATAATTATTTCTACATGAATTTTTAATATAAATTTGTGATTAGCAATGTAATAGAAAAGAAAGCTTTTTTTTTTTCAATAAATTTTCTATGATCAGTTTTTAAAAGAAAAAAGTGTACCCTTTCACTACACAAACTTTGTTTCGTTGATGTTAAAAACATAATATTGCAAATATGAATCGGACTTGTTACTCAATTAGTGAGAAGGTACTAGGTCATAATGAATTTAAATATTTATTATATAAATACTAAATGCACATCACATCAATATTTTAAGAAAACACATGAAATTTTTGGACTTAACAGCTTTTATTAAATATTTATTATTTATTGATGTAGATGTATAATAGATGTAGCTCAGGACAGATATGCTTGGAGAACTAAATTGTGTGTTCTGGTTGGACCTCCATAACCCCTGGCTGCTTGAGGATCATAATGATGAAACACTAAATGCACCTCAGCAAATCCTACATATAATGAGAGAATGCTTATGAAATTTTTTTACATCCAAGAGAAGATTATAAATGTTCAATATGGCCCAAAATTTCCTAAGTTTTTCAGTGTCCTAAATTCTAACATTGTGATGATTGACATTTCCACTGACATAAAATAAAAGGTTGCATCATCAGATAAATTGTAACTTTGCTGCAAGTCTATCATCATTCTCATGCCATTCCTGGAAGTCACAGCAAAAACTGGTCTTTTAATTTTTTTCTGTTGGCTTGATAGCATGTAGCAATTGTGCTCTGTAGCTTTTCATGGTGTAAAACAAACATTCTCAAAGCATGTATGATTTGTTGCTTTCGTGCATAGGCTTTGTACAAAGAATTTTTAAAATCACATTCATTTGCATATTTGGTGGTTACTACAACATGGCACCAATGTAGAAAGCATAGAACAACTAGCTATTGTACAGTAAAAAAAATGGCTAAATTAAGTTTTACCTCTTTCGTGTTTAATTGGCTGCTCAATAATTGTGTTCATAATGACTTAACATATTTCTTTTTTTAAGGTATTGGACTGTTTACATGATGATGTATCTGCTATGAATCAGTGTTGCAATGATATGATGGGAAGACTTAAGGTAGGAGCTAGCTATATTTCTGCAGCTAACATAAGCTTTGTAACAGTTTTAGATTGTCTCAATCATAAAAATTTTAGATTCATTCTTTTTACAATGATGCAGCTACTACTATAATTTTCATAGTAAATATTTTATGCTGTAAAATATTCAAGTACCCACCAAAAAACCTTAAAATGTATTCATGAAAGCATTATACTTTGCACATTAAATCATGTTTTTGATAGAAATTTTCTCTAAGATTGATTTACTTTTATGCAGTTATTAAATTATTATTCATGCTCTAATAGTATACTGATTTTTTTTTTTAAATTGTTATTATTTAAGGCTACAAAGTTTCAGACTCACGACCTGATCAGTCAGACAACAAAACTTCAAGCAGAAAGGTAACTGGAAAATTTTATGTTTTCAATCGACATCTTTTTTTTATTATATTTATTTTTATTTTGTTTTTAATGTTATTCTGTGAGTTATCTATATTCAAAATTCCCTTATCATCCACGTTTGAAGTTGGGGGAAGAAATGAAAATTAAACATTGTAGTAGACATTAAGTTTTCAAGTAATTATTTTTTTTTAATTTGAAACTGTTTTGTGGGATTTTTTAATAAAATATGTTTCACATTCTGACAAAGCAAGTATTGAATAAAATGATATGTATCTCAACTTTTCTAAAAATTTCTTTCAAGATATTTTGACTCTAGACAACTGAAACATGAGTGCTGCAGAATTTTTTTAGATATTCTATAAACCAATTGAAAATGAAAATTAGGTGAAAAGTAAAAAAGTTTTCAAACTATAGGTAATGACTCCCTGTGAATCAAATATTTGTAAAACCTATAATATATGCAAGTGAAATACCCAACCATCTAGTGGCTATCACTTATGTCCCACCACCACCACTCTGAGGACTGTATGCACCACTCCTGAAGTATTTCAAAGTGGGAGTTTCTCAGTCAGTACAGTAGTGCATCAGACT
Source organism: Ryuthela nishihirai (assembly GCA_038380435.1). Lineage (NCBI taxonomy): Eukaryota > Metazoa > Arthropoda > Arachnida > Araneae > Heptathelidae > Ryuthela > Ryuthela nishihirai. The sequence continues at coordinate 15,782,215 of JAWZYU010000002.1, read as the reverse complement.
CATAATCTCCTGACAATTGTCCAGAGGGTCTCTTACCCTCAACTTTCCCTGAGCCCTCAGGAATTCTTGTGCCCTGGCCATTTAGCCCATTGTGTACAAAAAAAAAGTGCCAGGTAAAACAACCCAACACAATCCCTGTCCTTTCCATAATTTTACCAGGACTTCCTGATGCTATATTGTCTACTATTGTCTGGAGAATTCTGCTACTGGAACAATGGTGACCAACCTGAGCCATATGGGCAACTTGTGAAAATAACAGTTCTTGTCATTCACATGCCTCTCATTGTTTTTCCTATTCAAATTTGATTTGCCTTTCATGGTTTCCAGATGCACATCTCGTGGCACACCGGACACATTTCCAGCATAATATGTGGCTCATTGCAGAAAAAGATTGGCAATCTTTGTTCTGATTATATAAGGGTAGCTGTCTCACTTGAGAAATCACTCATTACCACTGATGACATTGTGATGAGGGAGTCTGCAGTGTTTAAAGTGGTAAAATATTTAATGTGTTTAAAATTCTCTTAGTTGATATGAATGAGACCAGCAAATGTTTGAGAATATTCCTTCTTTGTATCATCAAAGAATGGGTGACAAATTTTCAATGACAATTAGGGTAGCTGTAACAAATTCTTAGTAGAAATAGGAATTGGAAAAGTTTGAGAACTTCAGCATTAATTTATTCAATATTGTAAAACTTGATATTTTTAAGAATAAATTTATCGTATACATTTGAAAATGCACTTTATAATCTTCATTAAATAATATTTAGTATGTACTTTGCACAAATATTTTTGAATACCGAATAAATTATCGAATGTAACAAATTAAATTTCAGAAATTTAATTCATAATTAACATGAAAGTCTGCTATTGAAATAATTTATATTACAATTCATTATGTTAAATTTCTGAAGGGAACAAATCTTAGTGAAAATAGAATGTCATTTATTTCTACTTATTTATCTAAATGAACAGTTCATCATCATCATCCTCAAGCAGCCATGGGCTATGGAGGTCCAACCAGACTGTGCAGTTTAATTCTCCAAGCATATCTGTCCTAAGCTACATCTGCTGCATCCAGCCACTGCACACCAATTCTAACAAGGTCCTGTTTGACATTGTCTGCCAACCACATCCTAGATCTCCCCCTCCTTCTGGGGCCTCTAGGCACACTGTTCATAAACACACTCGCCAATCTATAATTATCCATACGGGCAACATGGCCAAACCAACGGAGATTCTCTCTGCAAAATATGCTGCTTAAAGGAGGTTGCAGACTCCTTTGCCTAATCTCATCATTAGTTACAAAGTTGAACCACCTAATGCCCAAGATACTGCGTAAGCATCTGGAATCAAAAGTATCTAGTTTCCTGTTATCTTGTTTACAAAGTGTCCAAGTTTCGCTACCATAACTAACCCTAGAAACAACCAAACTATTATACAATCTAATTTTGGTCTTTAGGTGTATATGCCTATTTCTCCACTCTCTCCAGAGATCCTTAAAAGTCTCGGCAGCAACCCCTATCCGCCCCTATCCATCTGTTAATCTCATGCCGCACATCACTAGTATTGTTACATAGCTCCCAAGATAATTAAACTGTGACATCTGCTCAAGACTGCAACCATTCACATGAACTGAATCACAACCTGCCTGACCAATTTTCATCACTTTAGTTTTCTCTCTGTTTATAACCAAACCTACTCTACTACCAGTCTCATCAACAGCTCGAATGAAAGAGTTCATCTCATCAACATCATTTGCCAAAAGGGCTAAATCATCAGCATAATCTAAATCAGAAATTTTAGTATCTCCAGAGCATTTAAGGCCAAAATCTTTCCCTTGCAATGAATTTTGCATAACGTAATCAATAACCAAACTAAAGAGAAAAGGAGACAAAATGCACCCTTGTCGAACACCAGAAACAATACTAAACCAATTGCTACAAGCCTTACCAACTCTCACACACGACTCAGTGTTATTTTAGAGAGCTTTCATTATGTTAACTAACTTGTCTGGTATACCATATGATTTCACAATCAACCACAAATTATAACAATCAACAGAGTCGAAAACCTTTTTGAAATCAATAAAGCTTGCAACCAAAGGTTTCTGAAACTCTAAACATTTCTCAAGAATCTGCCTAAGTGAAAATATCTGATCCACACATCCCCTACCACTTCTGAATCCACATTGCTCATCACGCAATTGACTGTCAACCAGATTCTTAATTCTATTAAGCACAATCGTGGAAAGAACTCTACCTGGAACAGAGAGTAGGCTGATACCCCTATAGTTATCACAAGAACTGCGATCACCTTTTTTGAAAATAGGGATAATAATAGCTCTGGTAAAATCTTTAGGAACCATGCCTTTATCATAAAAGATATTCAAAATTTCAGTCATCCAAGTGGTAACCGAAACATTCCCAGCTCTAAGCATTTCTGTAGTAATTTCATCTACACCTGGGGATTTATGAAGTTTAAGTTTAGAAATAGCCAAAATAACTTCAGATTGTGTTATAGGGCCAACATTAAAGCCACCAATGCATCTATCATCATTACAAACAATGGGAGTAGTACTAACCACATTGTTTAGAACATCACTGAAATGCTCTGCCCACCTAGCCATGACAGAATCCTCACCTTGTTTATCCTTCAATCATTGTATGCCTGTCCGTTTTCTACCACACAAAACATTAACTATCTGGTACAGCTCTTTGCTGTTGTGCTGCCTAACTGCTTCCTCAGCTTTGTCAGCCAAGCCATCAAGCCAAAGATTCTTATCAGCAGCTAACTGATCCTTTACATGTTTATTAAGCTCTCTGTAATGCTTTCTATTAGGACTAGTAGGGTACTGATTAAGGACATTCCTGCAGTTCTTTCTTTCTGAAATAAGCTCAAGTGCCTTATCACTCAAATAATTCTGCCTCCTCTGCTCCTTTTTTCCTAAAAGAGTACTGTTAGTTTCCAAAAAAGCCTGTTTAAAATGGCCCCATTCTTCCTCAACTTCAATAGTAAGCAAACAATGACTTTCATAATGACTAAGTAACATATGGTAAGCTTTAGCTATAACTGGGTCTTTCAGAGCTTCAGTATTAAAGGTAAATTTTTTAACCTTAGCACAACATTTTTTAAGTTGCATGACACTTTTAACAAGGTAATAGTCAGATCCAATTTTAGCTCCCCTATATGACCTGGTATTCCTAACAGAACTAGCCCATTTGCTGTTAATTAATATCTAATCAATCATATTCTTATGCAGCCCATCAAGTGAAACCCATGTGTACTTATGTATGTCGCGGTGTTTGTAATAAGTGTTAGTTATTCTGAAACCATTGAAACCTGTAAGATACATTGCCCATTGCCATTGCAGCTACTAATACCAAAAGGGCCTATCACCCCTCCCCAGAGGTCAGAGTCAGTACCAACTTTGGCATTGAAGTCACCTAGAACAAGGGTAATATCTCCTTTCTTGACAGAATTCAAAATACCCTGAAGTTGTCTGTAAAACCTATCCTTCTCATCCTCATCGGCATCCTCAGTGGGGGCATAACAGCAGATAACATTCAAGTCTTTAATGCTTGTCTGAAATTTTGCTGTAAGAAACCTTTCATTAATGCACTCATATCCCAGAAGAGCATCACTAGCATGTCTGCTGAGCAGCAGACCCATATCTCGGTGATGCTTTCCATCCTCCCTCCCTGTAAAGAGAAATTTAAAGTTATTTTTAAGTATCTCACCTTTACCTGTCCATCTGGTCTCTTGCAAGCCTAGAATATCTAGGTTATAGCACTGGAATTCCTGCTTGAGGACATCAAGAGAATAATCTCTATATAATGTCCTCACGTTCCACATTCCTGCAGAGGGAAAATGATTAGTATGATTTTTAAAGAAACTAGTTTTATTGAGATAGGTAAGGCCAACAATATCATACAACCCCCTGATCGCAGGCATGGGGCAAAGACCTGTTCCTCCTCCACTAAAGGCTGAAGTCACCGATGCCTGTAGGAACTTCAGGCACCACCTTTTCAAGTGGACTCTTTCAAGAGCCATATGGCCTGCCTGAGACACATTACTCCAGTTTAGGCTTGACGATGCCCAACTAGCTAAGTGAGGTTCAGGTACCTGCGATGGCCTCTGATTAGGATTATCCACCAGCTGATATAAGGTATCCCATGCCTCCGTTCACTTAGGGCTGGCAATCCAGATGCAAACAGAAAACACAGTGGCAAATTCTCCCTCAACGGAGGCCCACCAGTGCAGCAAGTCCAGGATCCATAATCAAGCTCAAATCCATAAACAAGTTCAGTCTAGGTCTGTAAATGGTAGCTAGGCATAAACTGGAAGGAGAACTGTGTACTAATCCTTAGTGATGATGCACAGAACTGGCCAGGTCTAGCACCTAATGTCCGACCCCGCCTTCTCGTGGTGCAGGCCGTCAGTACCTTTCAAAACAGATATTCTCTTTTGGAAGGGATGGAAGGGTGGGCTGCCAGTTCAGTATGGCCTACTGATCTGGTCATATATGGCCACTTTTTTCTTTTTTTTTTTCAACCCTGGTGAGGATTGCTCAACTTCACAAGGTCCTGGTGCTGACCATTTATACCTACTAGACTGGACTTGTTAATGAACAGTTATGAGAGATTAATTTTGAAGCTGATTTTTTCTTGTTTAGGATTATTATGTTATTTTATATATTAGTAATGTGTTTTTGTATTTTATTACTAGCCAGAAAATACAGATGAGACAAGAAGTTGTTCAAGCATTTTTAGATACTTTTCAGTTAAAGCCAGAAGAAATAAAAGTTCTAAGAGGAACAAGAGAAGGTGGTTTAGATGAGGTATTCATTTTTGTATATGTACTTTAATAAAGAAACATTTTAAAATAAATGCTTTAAATGCATGAGATATGTGACTAAGTATATATGCATTTTGCAAAACTTCTTGGAGTCCAAAAATGTAACACCAGGTAATTGAAATACAGCACTTGAAATTTTCATCTTGGACTATTAATATGTGGATCTCCACATATTAATAATAGTTTTTTTTAGGCTTTAAATCAATCATTGATTTAAGTCTTTAAAATTTATTAATTGATGATTGATAATTGAATTGATTTATAGTGAAAAAATTAATGAAGTGTTAAATTTAATTAATTGATGATTGAATTGATTTATATTGATTTAAGACTTTAAGTTAATCATTGATTTAAGTGATCATTTCAGGTATCACTTAAATCAATGATTATAGTTGTATTCAGTAGCATATTCTGGAGTTATTAACTTCTCCTTCCCTTCTCTCTTGAGAAAATTGCAATTTTAATAAATCATAAGTTAATGATTTATATTAAGAAAAATATTAGGAAATATTAACCCTCCCCCCAATTTTCCAAAATTATTTATTATGCCACTGCTATATTACTGCACAATCATAAATAATAGAGTTATTAATATAGTATATTGGATATAGTTGTGAATGCTTCTAAATGCAATTTATGGGATATTGAAATCTGTTGACTACCTGACTGTGCCGTGAATGATAAAAATTGAGATTGAAGTGGAAAGAAATGAAAATAGAATATCAGAAATTGTATATTATGAAATTGGTACAGTAAAATCTGTTACATTGATGTACTGTTATCAAAAGTGTCATTCTTTAGTTAGTCATTCACCGATATTTATTAGATTGTATTTGTATATAACTAGAGATAATATTTAACTTCATAAATGGGAAATAGGATTTAATGATGTACGTGATTTTTTTTTCAGAACTTTTTTAAAGCTCTTAGTAGAGTTAAGAAAATTCATAATGATTGTAAAGTTCTATTAAGAAGCAATCAACAAACTGCTGGGTAGGTATTCTAATATATGAATTTTGTATATTATTTATATGCATTATTTTTATTATCAGCTGCAGTCATGATTAAGATTTTTATTGTATTGTTATAATACTTAAAAATATTTTTATTAACTTATTTAGATTAGAAATAATGGAGTCCATGGCTCTTCATCAAGAAGCTGCTTTCGAAAGATTGTATCGATGGACTCAAAGTAAGAATCGTTGGTGACTATAAAACAGTAATTGTTAAATGTTTCTCTTCGTTATTAGCCTTTGTTTATAAACATTCAGAATTAAACTCCTTCATTAGTTCTTTCAGTGAAGCTGATAATACTATAGTCTGTTGAATGATGTAAAAACTAAGTGAATATTGTTATACAAGTAGAATTTTGTATGTTTTTGTTTTCTACTTATTTTGCACTTTGTAAGAAGTGATCTTCATTGGCTCTGCAGTTTATGTTGTACTGAGTGTGTGCTAGTTAAATTAAAAATAGCTCTTGAGAAAGTATGGGAAGTAGAAGGATTGTGAACAAGAAAAAGTTTTAATGCAATTTAATCCTTACTGATTCATTTATGAGCTGAGATTTCCACCTTCCAAAAGACCCGATATCAGTAGCAGGTAATAAGTATTGTAAGTATTCAATAGTTTGGTATGAGTTATTGATGGGATCACAAATTCTTATCAGAATGTTGCATTAAGTTTTCTTTTTAAAGAAAGATAATTATATCCAGGATAATATACATTTTTATATAGACAGAAAAATCTACTCTTAGCTTATGCAGATTTTCACATTCAAGGACATACTTTGTGTTTGCTTTAAATGAGGCAATGGTAAGAGAACCTGACTTTCAATTGGTAAGGCCACTGTAACATTAGCTAGCTCCCTAACTACTATCCTAATTACACCCTGGGTTGGGTTGGGTTGTTTTACCTCTGAGCGGCACTTTTTTGCACACCATGGGCTAAATGGCCAGGTCACATGGACTCCGAAGGCTCAGAGAAGGTTGGGGGAGGGGACCCACTGGAACAGCTGTTGAGAGACAGATGGTAGCCTCCCGTCAAGGCCATCCAGCGTGTTCTTTAACGTGTACAGGGTATGGCTCTCCCGCACACGGGGCCATGGCTTAACGTCCCATCCGACGGACAGCGGCCTTTCCAAGCCCATCGGTGTCCCCTACTGACCGTGGGCAAGGCGGGGAATTTTGCTGAGATAAAATTACACCCTGTTAATGTGGAAAGTCATGAAAAGTGTTTAAAGTGGGATAAAATTAGCTCTCAGATATTAATACTAGAGTATCAAACGGGAAGTATGAAAATTGATTTCACAACCAGAGTGAAATAATTGGGAAATTTTTACTTAGTACATGTTATATATGAAGCTCACTGCTATGACTAAATAAAAATGATCAATATAATGATTAAATAGTTAATATGCTTTGCTGCAGAGCATAGTGGTTGTTGTTGAATCCAGAAAAAAACTTGGATATTTTACTTCTTATGTTTTTCTGCTGAAGTTCAATTGCCCTTACAGATCTCTGGCATATTTCACTCACAAGCTCTGCTGTAAGACTTTGATATGTTAGCTGCCTCAGGAGAAGTTTAATTTTTAGTTATATGTATATAAGAAATTTAATTTCATATTGTGTAACTCAACTCTATTTGTTTATTTTGACTCGTATATAACTGTAATTTGAAGTCTGTATTTTGTAGTGTCTGTATTTTCAAAAACTGTATAGTTTTTACATTGTAAATAATGTATGCCCTCTATTGTTGTGCATCCCCTGGAATGTAACATTAGGAGAAATAGCATGTATTGAAATCTCACCATTTGCTTAATGATATAAATTTACAATATGTCAAGTTTTAGTTCAGATTTGCAGGAAATATATTAAATAGCTGAAAAAAGATACCAAAAGCTATTATATAAGTTAAAACAGAGTGGTCTGTTCAACAGAGATGGCAGTAACTGTGCCATTTAGAAGCCTGTATCATCAAACGTGCTTTCACACATCCAATTTTTTTCTAAATTAATGCTTTTTCTATCCTTTTACAATGGAAAAGAAGCAATATCAGTTGTTGGTCATTTTTTCACTCATATTTTCAGGGTTCTGCTAAAGTTTTACAGATGTAAGCTCAATAAATATGTGCAACACGAGGGATACTGTGAATGACAAATATTATTTTTGAAAAATGTGCTACCTCATTTTCGAGAAGAAACAAATACATTTTAGAGGGAGAGTGCATTGCATGGTTTGTTCTAAAAGTATCAGAAGTAAATATGAAATCAAAACTTAAAATGTATTATTATTATTACATTTATATATTTGTCAAACATTAGTTTTTTGACAGAATTATATTTTTATAGTAAGCAATAATATGTGCTAATTTTTCTTGCAATTGAATATGCAATGTTATATTGCCTAAATATGACAAAAATAAAAGCAAATTTTAAGAAAGTTAAGTATTCTAAAATATAGTTAGTAGATTTGTGACAATGAATGAAACCATCTAATGAATTAGATATTTAGTGATGTTTACTTTTTCTTTCAGCAACAGTAGAAATCAAGCTGTTTGTGATTGGTCTAGCACTACCATAAATAATACTACCATACTGGTTATCAGGTGCCATTTAAAAGTCAATTACAGCATTTTGCGAAACAATATCCAGTATGGTAGCATTATAAACAGTGACATTATGCATGATAAAGTATATTTCATATGTGCTGTTCAAACTGCTGTATTTCAATATTTCGAAACAGTGTTTCAGAGAATGTATTTTAGATCAAATCACATTCTCTAATTCACTGTTGACATTGTAGTTAAATAACATAAATCTGAGCAATGTAAATAGAGGAATTATTGTAATGTATATCTCGGTAGCTCCTACAATTGTCATTTTGCATAACTTTTTAGGTGAATGTCGCCTTTTTAATGCTGAATCACCAGAAATGAATCCATTGCTTTGCCAAGCAATGGAGAGCCTGCAGGACCGTCCTGTGTTGTTCAAGTATTCCTTGGATGAATATGCAAATTCTAGAAGGACAGCAATTGTTAGAGGTTTCATTGATGCTTTAACTAGAGGAGGTAAATTTTTTAAATGATGTAATCCTTTAAAATTTTAGACATAATTTTATTATATGTAACTTATATGTGAGTGTCAAAAGCATGAAACTTCATACAAATGCTAATTTTGTATTTGAAGACAAACAAACAAACAATTTTTTTTTACCATTTTGACAATCTGATTGATGCATTGTAAATTCCTTATATTTTTTATGCAAATTTCAAGGGACAAAAAATATTAGCTTCAAAATACATGGCATTGAATTGTACGATAATGATGGCTATTATGAATCACATTAATTCATTTTATGTACCTCATCTATGATCATTTACTTTATGTATTAAAATATACTGTGTTTAAGTTGTTGATGGCACAATCAGGAATTTATTTTTAAAGGAAGGGGAAAAAGCTGTTTTGTATATATATACAAAAGGTTATATACAATATGTATGCAGAATATAGAAAAAACATTAGTTAAAGCTATTATTTCGTATGGGTTATAGGGAGTAAAAATAATCAAAGTGTTTATTTCTATTTCAAGATACCCATTTAGTTTTATTTGATAGTTTCTTGAAAACTAGGCATAAACTTTTCTATAAAAATGAAATAATGCATCTTCAATCCTTGATGCCATCATGTGCATTAACATAATGAAAAATAAATACCCCCTCAAGCAGCTGCTTGTGACAGAGGTGTGACAGGAGCCTGGAAAATCATTGCTATCAATGTAAACCTTTTGACCATCACATTTAACCACCAAATAATAATATTTCTAGCATAAATTGTTTGCAATATTCACCTAAATTTTGGCATTTTTCACCATTAGAGGAAGATATCATAAATAGCTATTGGGAGATTCAGAAATGTTAATCTCAATAGTTAATAAATATCTATCCATTATTTTTTTTCATTTTTTTTAAAAAGCAAAAAAGAAAAATTAATATCTACAGACAGCAAAGTGAAATTATTAGTTTGTATTTTTTTAAATGAACTATATACGAAGAAAATATAGATTTTCCTGGTAACTGTTAAATTTTAAAATTCTGTTAACCAATTTTAAAATATTCATAAATATTTTAATAAAGTTTTAATGAATAAATTACTTTATTTATGTAGTTTGCAAATAAATAGGTTACAAATTAATCCCTTTTTTTATTTTTATGCACATTTAATTTTCCTTCTGTATTTGTATTCCCTCCTTTTGCTTAACAGCTGTCCAAGCCTGGTGTAGGGGGCGAGGGGTGGCTCAGTCGGTAGCACGCCAGGCTTGTAATCTGCAGTTCCCAGGTTCGAGTCCCAGCTAGGTAAGCATTGAGCTTTATCTCTGCAAAACTCCCTGCCCTGCCCACGATAGGCCTGCCCTGCCCACGATAGGGCTCCCTGCCCACGATAGGGCATCAGTGTCCCCAGTAGGGGACACTGATGGGCTTGGAAAGGCCACCGTCCATCGGATGGGATGTTAAGCCTGGCCCTGTGTGCGGGAGATCCATACCCTGTGCACATTAAAGAACATGCTGGATGGCCTTGACAGGAGGCTACCATATGTCTCCCAACAGCTGTTCCAGTGGATCCCCTCCCCCAACCTTTTCTGAGCCTTTGGGGTCCATGTGACCTGGCCATTTAGCCCATGGTGTGCAAAAAAGTGCTGCTCAGAGGTAAAGCAACAACCCAACCCAAGCCTGGTGTATGAAGGTAGCTGGCCATGCCCCATGCATATTAAAGAACACTCTGGATAGCTTGAACCAGAGGCTTCCATTTGTCTCCTAAAAGCTGTGTGGTGTATCCCCTTCCTCAACTTCCATTGAGGTCATGACCTGGCTATTTAGCCCATTATATGCAGAAGAGTGCCACTCTTAATTCAAACAACCCAACATCAAGGCTATGTATTATATTCTTTAGAATGCACATAGTATGTCCATCATGCACATGGGATTATGGCTTATCATTCCATTGTATGGATGGCAAACTTTCCTGCTCACTGTTTTCTCATTTCTTACTGAGGACAGAGTTGGAGTTAGTGGAGAGAAATCTCAGTGCATGCATAATAGGGACTCAAACCTGTGAACAGCAATTATGAGCTTGATGAACTAAAAACTGGGTCATTCTCTTCCCCTACTAATAGGACCAGTGACATAGAAAGTTTTAATATAATTTCTTAAGTTTACCCAGTCTTCAATGATTTAAATTGTTGTTAAAAATGAAAAGTAAATTTACACAATAATTTACTGTTTTTATTTTAATTTATATGTAATCTGTGTTTCACTGTCAGGCCCTGGAGGTATGCCTCGTCCTATTGAATTACACTCTCACGATCCTTTGAGATACGTTGGAGATATGTTGGCATGGCTACATCAGACATCAGCATCAGAAAAAGAAATTTTGGAAGCTTTATTAAGGAAATGCACAAGAGAAGGTAAAATAATTAAAAGAATCACTGGTGTCAAAGTAATAGTGTACATTTATTAATTTACTAAATTCGGATAAAACATGATTATGATTTGACATTCATAAATACTTTTTAGAAACCTAACAGTTGCATTAGTAACTTTGTAACTTCTGTTGTTCTAGAAATCATTATATTCTAATGCAGTGTTTCTCACTATGAGTCAATAAATACAGGCAATTTCTAAGAGAACTATGAATTCTACTAAACTATAGTTGCTAGATTTAAAGCAATTAATGAAAGCATCTAATGAAAAGATATTTGAGGATAAGTTTCATTTTTGTATACAGGGTGATTCAGAATTCATCATCAATATTTAGTGGGGAGGAAGGGAATAAGAAAAGAAAGAGATTTCACATAGGAAAGTATGGGGGCAGACGAACGCATGGTGGTGTAGAGGGCGCTGTGTGTACACACCTCTCATACAGAAGCACAGCTGTTTGACACGTGCAGTCAGTTGTCATTCGACAAGGTGAATTTGCAGAAGTAACATGAACCGGTATACGTGGAATGAATGTGCAGATATGCATGTAACTTACGGTGCGGCAGGAGAAAGATGTCTTCGAGCCAGGCAATTGTATGCAGCGCGCTTCCCAAACCGCCGTGTGCCACAGCATCAAATGTTTTCACGTATTCATCGCCAACTGCGTGAAACAGGATCGTTTGCTGCTAGTAATGTTAATCGAGGGAGGCGCTGCACGCGTCAAACAGCTGTGCTTCTGTATGAGAGGTGTGTACACACAGCGCCCTCTACACCACCATGCGTTCGTCTGCCCCCATACTTTCCTATGTGAAATTTCTTTCTTTTCTTATTCCCTTCCTCCCCACCAAATATTGATGATGAATTCTGAATCACCCTGTATATAATCTTCAGAGGACCATGATGCTTTTTATGGAAGCTGCCATAAAGTTTTCAGTTTAATCATTTTGTTGAAAACAGTTGAAAAACAAATATTTAATTACACCAAAGAGCGAAAACATTATGACCAGCAATGTCTTTATGCAAATTGAAGCAACTGCAGGTAAATGATGGCACTTGTGAAGGTCATGAAACGGTATAAATAACGCTTGATACTGAGCTCTGTTAATCAGTGTTATTCTTGTTCTTCAGATGGGAAAGGCAGCAGACTTAAGTGAGTTTGACAAAGACCAAATTGTAATGGCCAGATGACTGACTTCAAAGCATTTCTGAGACAGCAAGGCTTGTGGGGTGCTCAAGGTCAGCAGTGATTAGTACCATCAAAAAGTAGTCCAAGGTGAGAAAAAACCACAGACCACTGGCAAGGTGTGGGCCAATCACAGCTTGTCAATGCTAGAGGTGAGTGAAGGTTATCCCGTATCATGAGCCAATAGAAGGCATAACTGTGATGCAACTCATCCATAATTTAAATGCTGGTGATAGGAGTAATGTGTTACAACACACATTACTCCTATCACCAGTGCATCAAACCCTGCTGAAAACGGAGCTGCATAGCTGCAGGCCTCTCCTACCACTCATGCTAACCTCAATTCACCATTGAAAGCACCTACAATACGAGCATCAAACCTGGACCTTGAATGATTGGAAGAAGGTTGTCTGGTCAGATGAATCTCGTTTCGTGTTGTACCATGTGGATGGTCAGGTACGTGTACGTCATTTACCTGGGTAAGTGTTGGCACCAGGATGCATTGTGGGATGAAAACAAGCCAGTGGAGGAAGTATAATGCTTTGAACAATGTTCTGCTGGAAAACCCTGGGTCCAGTCATTCTTTGCAGAAAACTATGATGTCTACCACCTACCTAAACAGAGACGGGGTGGCTCAGTCGGTAGCATGCCAGGCTTGTAATCTATAGTTCCCAGGTTTGAGACACAGCTGGGTCAGTGTTGAGATTTATCTCTGCAAAATTCCCCACCCTTCCCATGGTCAGTATGGGATACTGATCGGCTTGGAAAGACCACCATTCATCAGATGGGATGTTAACTGTGGCCCCATGTGCGGGAGAGTCATACCTTGTGCACGTTAAAGAGGGGCCTTGACGGGAATGGCCTTGACGGGAGGCTACCATCTGTCTCCCAACAGCTGTTCCAGTGGGTCCCCTCCCCCAACCTTCTCTGAGCCTTCGGGGTCCATGTGACCTGGCCATTTAGCCCATGGTGTGCAAAAAGGTGCTGCTCAGAGGTAAAACAAGCCAACCCAACCTACCTAAACATCATTGCAGACTAGGTACATCCTTTCACAGCAACAGTATACCCCTCTAGTAATGCCATCTTTCAGCAGGGTAATGCACCATTACACATGCCCAGATTGTTCGAGAATACTTTGCAGAACATGAAGAAGACTTCCAGGTATTGCCCTGTCCTCCAAATTTCCCAGACATGAATGCAATCGGGCATCTGTGGTTTGTGTTGGAACAGCACATCCGATCTGCGGCGGCTCAACCACGTAACTTACAAGAGTTAAAAGATCTGATGGTAACTTGTTGGTTCCAGATACTACAAGACACCTTTAGAAATCTTGTAGCATCCATGCCTCATCGGGTAAGAGATGTTTAAGCAGCACTGGAGGACCAACATCATATTAGGCAGGTGATCATAATGTTGTGGCTCTTCAGTGTATTATTCTTTTGATTATGTTACTATGTTATTTTGATAAATCATCTATATTTTTCATGCAAAGAAAAGATTACCCATACATGTACAGGGGTTTATCAAAATATTGGAAACACCAACAGTGACTGGAATACATACAATGTGCCGTATGCATATCACAGGGATGATGTCACCCACAATATGAGATATATAAAGGGGAGAAGTATGATATCAACTATCACGTAGCAGTGCCACAGGTGCAGGTGAAACAGCTGTTGTGGTGTAATTGTCGACAATATCAGATCTCAGTGACCTCCAAAGAGGCATGATCATTGGGGATCTTGCAGGAGCTTCAGTAAACAGAATGCCGGAAATAGTAGGTGTAACACAAGGAACTGTATCAAAGATTATGACTACTTATCAAAAAGGACAGGGCTTTACCTCCAAACATGCAAATTATGGACATCATATGAAATTGTCAGATAAGGACAGGGAATATTGGCACAGATTGTACAATTGAAGCAAAAGACCACGGCACCACAAATAGCAGCAGAGTTGAACACCAGTCGGAATGATCCCATTTCCATCATAACAGTTTGTCGGGAACTTCATCTTTCCAGTATTTATGGCCGTGCTGCAATCCACAAACCTCTGATTACCAATATCATTGCAACAAAATGTGTAAGGTAGTGCAAAGCACATAAAAACTGGGATGCTAAAGACTGGCAACATGTCATCTGGTCTAATGAATCGTGCTGCACATTGTTTCCCACCACTGGTGAGTGTACATCTGGTGAAAACCTGCAGAAGCATACCATCCTGACTGTTTGCTTCCCACTGTGAAGTATAGAAGTGGATCACTGATGCTGTGGGGTGTCATATCATGGCATTCCTTAAGGCCATTAGTTATTCTGCAGGGTCATGTCATATCTGCAATGTATGAATCCATTCTCCAGGACCACCTGCACCCAATTTTGTGGGCATTGTTCCCTAATGACCATCCCTGGTTTCAAGTGGATAATGCACCCGTGCATTGTGCAAAACATATCAAGTTGTTGTTTGCAGAGCACAAGGATGAGGTACATACCCTGGCCACCTCAATCTCCAGACCTCATTATTATCAAACATTTGTGGGAATATCTGGAGCTCAAGGTCAGATCACACTTTCCACCTCCAGTAGCACATATATATTTTGCAAACAGTTGGGCCATTTTTTACAGAAAGAATAGTCCCACATTCCATTACCATATGTGCATGACTTGTATAAGTCTATTCCACATTGAATTGCATCTGTTCTGAACTCCTGAGGTGGGCCTACAGCTTATTAATAAACTGTTTTCCACAAACAGTATGTGTTTCCATTATTTTGATAAACCCCTGTATATACATATATATAGAGAGAGATAAGTGTTTGACAATATATTTAGTAATTCAATACTTCTAGTTACAAAATAAACATTATTAGCAACAATGATACGGAATTTATTTCAGTAGATTGCTTCAAAATAGCACATTTCATCAATAATTTTGATAAAAAGCAATTTAGACCAGAGGTTCTCCAACATTTATATGAAAGTTTTTTCTAAGAGGAAACAAAAGAATTTCAATTTAATAGAGAAATGTACAGATTGATGTGCAGGTAAAACAATTTTTAACTGCAGTAGACTTGCAATGCCTTTAAAGTTAACTCACATGAACAGTCAAACTAATTTATGATAATTGCTTGTATTAAGAAGCATAAACAAATAACAGTGGAGTTTATAAGATTCATATGTGCAATGCATGGTATATCATGACCCTAAAAGTGGTAATATAATTTTTTTTAAGTATTTGACATGTTTTTTACTTTATTTGATAGGTGTAATTATAGTATAATTATAATTTTAATAAATATGATACACTGTAGTAGCCTGATTTTAAAGCAGGCATTTGAATTATTAAATTATAAACTATGCTGCCATGGTTAGATATATCACCAGAATTTTGAATTTTTCACAACCTTCTGCATTACAGTGTGTGCTGTTATGGTTTAAAATCAGAACAAAGTGGGATGAGTTAACACTCTCTTCTTATCACTCTATTTACTGAGAGTTGGCAGCAGTAACATTGGTCAGGGTGAAGTAAAGACAAATGATAATAAACATTTTATTTTTCAGTTTTAATAATATGTGAACTTACAAGTTATTTGATTTGAAGTTGTTAAAATGTGTATGTAAATACATTTGACTCAAAATACATATATTTTTGGCTTGGGGAATGTGGCACATGATAAGAATGAGGTTGAGCACTGCTGATGTATAATAAGGATGGACATAGTGCTTGACAAATTACATCAATGGTAGGGAGCTAAACAGATGCCATCAAACATAAAGTGGGCTGCAAGTGGAAAAGTTTCAAAATCTATGTTCTAATATATAATTTATAAAGATTACAATATTTTATTGCCTATTTTTGACCAATGGAGATTGTATTCATTAAATGTAAGTCTTTTAATGCTGTGACTTGATACATTATCAAAGAATATTCTGCTGCGTGAGGTTTTTGATTTAGCAATAAATAGAGACACAGGTCTTAAACTTTTGCAAAAAAAAAATTATTTAAAGTGTAGAAAACATAAAAGTGTATTTTAGAAATAATTTTCAGTTAAAACAGTACAAAATGCATTTCGTTTTTGTAGTTGCTTTTGAAATATGACTTGAAAATGCTACAACAGTCTATTTTTAGTTGAAGCAATTTTGTGTTGGTACCTCTTATTGCATTTGAAACATTTGTAAGTACATTTGATAATGATGGGCATTAGATGGCACAGTCAGTAACAGAATAATCTCTTAATGTGAAGTTCATATGTTAAGTCAGCTTGCCAGCACTAAAATGTTGATTATTTGTTCAGACCCATCTTCCATTGAGAAAGGCTGTCATTCATCAGATGGTATACTGAACATGGCCCCATAAGCAAGAGATTTGTGTATGCTTAAAATTATTCAGGATGGTCTTGTTTGTAAGCTGTCCACTGAGTGTCCTCGAACCCTACCCTGGCATTTGCAGTTACTGTGATATGCCATTTTTCCCTTTTTGCAGAATAAAAAGTTCTGCCCAGAGCAACAATCCAAAATGCTTATAACTATATTCTCATTTTCTTTGTATTAGCTGAAATTTGTATTTTAATCATATTTAAAATGAAAATTTTCAATTACTGAACCAATAAATAGAAATGTATCTAAACTTAGATATTATTTATTAATTTTTTTCATTAATTGCTTGGTGCATAAGAGAGAATTCAAAAATTAGTATCGTATCATTACAGTAAGTATGGCCAGAAATTATGGAATTGCTTTTCCCTTTTATTCAAAGTAACTGTTTTATCATATGTTACTGAACAATAAAATTTTTTCTTTTGTTCTACAGAGTTAGATGAAGAAATTCAGCTGTCCTTGTCACACATCACTGAAGGATTATGCCGTCCACTAAAAGTTAGAGTAGAACAAGTAATAGTTTCAGAACCTGGGGCTGTTACACTTTTCAAGCTTAGCTCACTTCTAAAGTTTTACCTCCACACAATAAAGTAAGAAAAAATTCTTACCTTGCACTTTAACTGTAAAAACTGTATATTTAATTTTTTTTATGTTACATGAAAATATTGTTTATGATAAATATTGTGTTCAGATATAATTAGTCAAATTCTAAGTTTCTACAGAGGAGTGTGAAGCAAACTCATTTTGCATTTCAATAAAATTGTATCATATAAAGCATGCACAGTTTTTTGCACTACAGATTAAAGATATTTAAAGGTAAATTCAGTTTTTACAGAAATACTTGATTTGTTTTACTCCTGAACAACACTTTTTTTTTTCTTGTACAATCAGTGAAATTAGCAAATCAGGAGAATCCCAAATATAAGAGCATTTTTGAGTATTGATAGGTTTACCCATAGTAAAAGAAACTCCTACAGCTCTTTGCTGATATTTTGCAAGAAGCAAATTGAAAATTGTTAGTTTTGAATACGTACTATCAAAGATTGTTACCTTCCTTTTTTTTTTTTTTTTCTAATATTCACATCTATAAGCCACTTTTCTAAAAGAAATTCAGTTATGTTGAACAGCTGATATCATCTCCCGTGTTCCCTTTTTTATTCCATCTTTAGAAAATAATTTTTCACACTGCCCAAAAATATATACTAATCTTACTTATCACTGCAACAACTTCTTGAAAAGTTAGAATACCACTTACTGATATAGGTACAGAAACACTGAAATAGACATGGCAATCCTTAGAGAAGTTTCCTTATGAGGCTTCTATTTTGATTTGAAAATACTATTTTTCAGTGTTCTTATAACATTTTAACGTTGCGCTAAAAATATCAGTTTGCAGGGGGGGGGGGGAGCAATTTATGACAATTCACTGGTCACCTAGTATGTATAAAAATCTTGTAATATGAGCTTTCATGTGACAGCTAAGAGGGGAAAAAATGCTATCTCTTTCTTTGATTTCAAAAAGCCCCCCCTCCCCGTTCCCAATAGTGCTTTGCATTTATTAACACTAGACACTCGGTGTTGAAAATGTGAGCAAGTTTATCTCCTTTGTAATGAATAGTTCTTTTCATTTAATTATCATCCACTCTTTTCTTAGTAGTCTTTAAATAGTAGCAAAATATTTTTTTTATCTAGACAGGTGATCAGCATAGAAGCACAGTTATTGAATACACTAGAAGAGATGTGTGTTCTATGTCAAAAAATGTTCTACAATAGTCTTACTTGTCACTGCAGTAGACTTCTTGAGAGGGTAGAACTCCCACCTGCTGATTTAGGTCCTACAGAAGCACTTACACAAACTTTGGCATTGCTCAGGGAGGTTTTGTCTTGCCAGGATGCTTGTTTAGTTTCTGTTGATGACAGACAGCGTGATGTTCCTCAGGTAAACTTTTTTTATTATTTCTAATAACAAATATTAATTATTAGTCTTCAGGTTAGTTAGTTTTATTGGCATATAGTAGATGTATAGCTCTTTTATTTTACTTTGAATAAAGTAATGTTTTTCAGCTTTTTCCCAAGAAATTAGTGTTATTGCTACAATAAAAGGAATCCTGGTTTGAAATTCTGAAATAGGCATCTACTAATGGAATTTCTTCACAGGTCCATATAATTTACAATGATAGGATTCTTTCTGTCCTCTGTGGCAAATAATTGCCTGAGAAAAAGTTAGTTGATTCGTAACTAATATATGCATAAGCATAATGTTAAAAATTCTTATTTCATAGAAATTAAGTACACATTAATAAGTATGAAACAACATACTGAATAAAATACATGGTTCTGAAGCAACAAACCAGTTTTAATTCGAAATTAAATGCCTCTATAAAGTTTGCAGTTATTAGAAATATGCACAATTTGCTGTTAATGTAGTTTGATTCCTGACTTCATAACTAAATATGTGCAGAAATGAATGGATATAGAAACACATTTTCCTGATTTAGTAATTCATTTATCACTTTAAACAAAAAAGTTGAATATCTACAGAAGGACAGACAATTGAAAATAATAGCTTTTTTATTTAAAGAAAAAGCTAAAAATATATACATAAAAAAGCTTTCATCTCTGAAGTTATTTTTCCCCAAGACTTCCAATTTATTTTTATTATATTATTTATTTTCTAAATCCATCAGGCTCTCATGTATAATTGGATTCTACTGTGGAATAGAAAGCAATATATTTTGAAATTGGATTGATTTTCTAATTTTCCTTTAATTCTCTTCTATCTGAAATGTACAGTAATATAAATTTTATTAAAGTTAAAAGAGCAAGATTCACCATTCGACTAGTAATGAAAAACAGGATGTGCATATGCACCGAAGAGCCAAAACATTATGACCACCTGCCTAATATGATGTTGGCCCTCCACATGCCCCCAAAACAGCTCTTACCCAGTGAGGCATGGACACTATAAGATTTCTAAAGGTGTCATGTGGTATCTGGTGCCAACATGTTACCAGCAGATCCTTTAACTCTTGTAAGTGTGGTTAAGATGCCACAGATCGGATGTGCTGTTCAACACAAATCACAGATGCTCGATTGGATTGATGTCTGGGGAATTTGGAGGCCAGGGCAATACCTGGAAGTCTTACTCCTGTTCTGTGAACCATTCTCAAACAATCCAAGCAGTGTGGCATGGTGCATTATCCTGCTGAAAGAAAGTGCTACTAGAGGGATATATTGTTGCCATGAAAGGATGTACCTGGTCTGCAATGATGTTTAGGTAGGTGGTAGACATCATAGTTTCCTGCAAATGAATGACTGGACCCAGGGTTTCCCAGCAGAACGTTGCTCAAAGCATTACACGTCCTCCTCCAGCTTGTTTTTGTCCCACGGTGCATCCTGGTGCCAACACTTCCCTAGGTAAATGAAGCACACTTACCTGGCCATCCACATGGTGCAACAAGAAATGAGATTCATCAGACCAGACACCTTCTTCCAATCATTCAAGGTCGAGTTTTGATACTTGTGTGCCCATTGTAGGCACTTTCGACAGTGAACTGAGATTAGCATGGGCACTCAAGCAGCCTGTTGCTATGCAGCTCCATTTTCAGCAGGGTTCAGTGTACTGTGTGTTGCGACACATTACTCCCATCACCAGCATTCAAATTACAGGTGAGTTGCGTCACAGTATCCTTTCTGTTGGCTTGTACCATATGTGATAGCCCTCGTTCACCTCTAGCATCGATGAGCCATGGTCAGCAACACCTTGTCGGCAGTTCATGGTTTTTCCCTCCTTGAACCACTTTTTAAAGGTGCTGACCATGAGTATCCCACAAGTTGGGGGGCACTGGTCCAGTGGGCTCATCAGTGCAGCCTCAGTGGAGTTGGGGTACAGACTGCTTCTGGGGAGCAGCTGGTGCATGGCACTATGGAGAGGACGAAGTCGAGGGCTTGCGACTGGGGGCATTAAGCTGGTTGACAGGCTCATCGATGGAAAAGCCAAATGAAGAGTCTCCACCCCGGGAGCCGAGTCAACTTGGATCTATATATCCATTTTTATGGCTAACCAGGGAACAGATTAAATTTAGGTTTGGACTGATGGATGAACCTTCCTTCTATAGGATTGTTCGCCATAGTTAGTCGTGGATGAGCTGTGTCCTTGTGGCACTGACTTGCCCCAACGTAGTTAGTGGAGATTATGGCATTCTCCCATATATATATATGCTATAGTTGGTGTGCAGCCATATGTTGCAGTACAACTGGGATTTGCTTTTACCTAATGTATAATGACCCAGTTGCCTGACCATTACAATTTGACCTTTGTCAAACTCACTTAAGTCTGCTGCCTTTCCCATCTGAAGAACAAGAATAACACTGATTAACAGATCCCAGTATCAGATGTTATTTATACCATTTCTTGACCTTCATACGTGCCGTCGTTTATCTTCAGTTGCTTCGATTTGCATAAAGACATGCTGGTAATAATGTTTTGGCTCTTTGGTGTATATACAGTATAACATTATTAGCCATGTTAATAGTAAAGATGTTTGCTTGTATTTTTCAAGGAAGTCCATTATAAATATATTTTCAATGCACATTAGCTTTAGTTATTCTATTTTCTTTATCACTGAGATTGCAATTATCAGATCAATTATCGTTACTACTAGTCATATTGATCATCACACTTATGTTGCTTGAATGAGCATTTTGTAGATATATTTACAATTAATATGCAGCTTACAACTTAGATAACACTTTGGCTGATGGTCATGATTAAAGGTTGTCTTGATCATCAGCGATCAGCTGAAATTTGTAGTTCTGTATGAGGAAAAATTACCACATGACACATATACAATAGGTGTCATTGAAGTTTGATGTCTATTGAAGGTCACAGCAAGATGGTAAACATTGGCACCTGATGACCGAACTTTGCTGAAAAATTACCTTTTGCACCCCCCCCCCCCAATCTTTAAGAAATTCATGTTTCTGTTAAATAATAAAGCTTTTGCCATGGCCGAGTGAATGGCGCTCTTGGCTACTGATTAAAGGGACCTGGGTTTGAGTCCCGGATAAGGTATGGATGTCCATGTGTTTTTCTGCTGAGGTCCTGCCATCCTCACAGACTGGTCTATAAAATGACAGGCTCCTGTCAGACCTCTCTGGCAAGCAGCTGCTTGAGGAGGTTTTTTTTTTTTAAAGTGTCAACTATAGTATTCTCAGAAAGATTGTATATTTTGGCAGCAAAATATACACTCATGAGCCAGATCATTATTACCACCCTGTCTCTATGAGTGGACATATTCTACAGCACATAGCAGTAATGTCACCAACTGGTGCAGAATATATTGTTACGACAGAAGAATCTGGCAACCGAAAGCAAAGTTTCAGCCAACGAATAAGAACGTTGGGAGAATTTGGAGAAGAAGAGTGGAGCGTTAACGGTCGTTTTGTATTGTAACGGTTGTTGTGTTGTAACGGTCGGAGAGTTCGAAAATGGCCGGTGGGCTGTTCTGAGACAGTGCGCGTAAGTATCAAGAAGTAACTTGATGTGTTGTGTATACGCGGAAGGATAAAAGTGGGATCTTTTATCGTTAAGTATCAAGAAGTAACTTGATGTGTTGTGTATACGCGGAAGTATAAAAGTGGGAACTTTTATGGCTAACTTCGAATGTCTACACGGACTGTCTTTTTGTTCGGCTAGTGTGTGAAAAGTTATTAGCACAGGACGAGAATTGGTTTACGAGTGAAGATCTTCGGGTGACCTGGTAAATCAAGTAAAAGGTAGTATTTAGTAAAATACACAGAGCTGATATGTGTGCTCTACGCAGGAAGATTGATGACTTGTGCATGTTAATAGTTGATTTGTTAATAAGATACTTCATCCATATTTCCTTTGTAACAATTTACCTTGTATTGAATTTGGTTTTGAAATATAGCTTTTAATACTCACGCTCAGTGGCTATCCATTTTTGTGATCCGCAACATTTGGTGTCAGAAGTGGGATAATTTATTGAATGCCGTTAACTAGAAGTATGGATGAATTAGTAAAGTTGATAAATAGCTTGAAAGTCGATATGGCTACGCAGATGACTGATATGAAAGAGATTAAAAGTGATATAGCTGCCCAAAGCGATAAAATAGGTGACTTGAAAGCCGAAATGGCCGCACAAAATACTGAGATGAGAGCTGAAGTGGCTTCTCAAATTGATAAGTTTATTGATCAGTTCAAGGATAGTAAAACCGAACTCAATAGACAATGCAATAGTTTAAATGTTGAATTTGTCAGTGAAAAAGATGATCTTGATAGTGTTAAGTTAGATTGTAAACATGGAAAAGAAAAAGAGAAAGGCAACGCATATAAAAATGTGGATCTGCTACTGAAAATCAAGAATCGTAGAGATAGCGCAGATAATGCCTTTGACCACGCAACTACTGGTGATGCATGGCAGAGTGTCTATGTCGCTGGTGACATGTCTAGGAACTGTGAAGAACAATCACACAGATCAGAGAGCTGTGAGACTATACAGTACGCTTTGCACTTCAAAATACCTAGGTATACAAGTCTGGCACGATCTGAAGAGAGATCCACCCGAAAGGTATTCTATTCCTCGCCGTCAGCAAAATGCGTCATGGACAATTATCGCAAAGGCAGAGTAACGAGTGGTAATGAGGGGGAACGAAACAGAGTTTACGTTTCGCAGAGTGGTCCGAGTAAAGAAGAGGTGTCCATTCATCATAGATACAAAGTGCCCTTCGTCGTTACCGGGGAAGTCGGAGAGATTTTTCCGAAGCATATAGCCACACTCGAATCGTTTATAGAAAGTGGGGTTTTAAGAAAGAAGAATTCCGAAGAATGGCTTAGAAGCGTAACAGGTGATGCTAGTAAAGGAGCTTCAGGCAGAGACAGTACTTCAAAGACTAACTTTCTGGATGAAACTAAGCCTCAGAGTTACGATCAGAGAGAAGTGAAGCCCTCAGATAATCCCAACGTAGCCATGCTGAATTTCTTTTCTGAACAGTCAATGTGCAGATTTGGACATTATAACCATTTAGATTATAAGGATATAGAAAAGTTTTATCACGACTACAAGAGCTCTAAAGTGGACAATATCATGTTACAAAACTCGTCGCTGATCTCCAGAATGAACAATTTGGCAATCATGACTGATGTTTCCCTGGCTAATTACAACGAGAGCTCCAAAAAAGTGAATTCCGAAGAAACAGCAACTATGACCTCCTCGGGTCATGTGTTTTGCTGGAGACCCGAGTGGCGCCATCGGATGGTAGATAAACACAGTACAGGAGGTGTCGGCGACAAAGTGAGTCTTGTCTTGGCTCCTGCACTTGCTGCTTTAGGTCTCAAGGTCCCTATGATCTCCGGTCGTGCTCGCCAATTGACGGGAGATA
This sequence comes from Ryuthela nishihirai, assembly GCA_038380435.1. Taxonomy (NCBI): domain Eukaryota; kingdom Metazoa; phylum Arthropoda; class Arachnida; order Araneae; family Heptathelidae; genus Ryuthela; species Ryuthela nishihirai. The sequence goes on along the minus strand of JAWZYU010000002.1, from coordinate 15,757,922 downwards.
CTCTGGACAAATTGGAATCCATCCCTGGCTTCACAGTCGACTGCACTAAAGATAAAATCGAGCAGATGATGGAAGACGTCGGATGCTGCATCGTAGGACAGACAGAGGAGCTGGTGCCAACAGATAAGGAGATTTACCGCTGCAAGGATCTGACGGCTACCGTAGATAGCGTTCCTCTAAGGAGATGCTCAATTGTGTCCAAAAAGCTGGCTGAAGGAGTGTGCGCTTTGGTTTATGATGTTGAATTCGGAAAAGGAGCTATTGATCTCATCAGTACAGAAGATGTTGCTGTTGATTTAGTTAAGAAAGTGGTTGCAGCATCACAAGCTCGTGGAATGAAGAGTTTGAGTTGTTCAGCTGTTATCAGCAACATGGATTCACCTCTTGAAAACTCTGTTGACAACTCTCTGGAAGTGATGGAAGCTGTTCAGTGTTTCCTTGGTAACGGATCCTTGGAACTGCAAGAGCTCGTCGAGGAGTTAGGAGAACTTCTGCGTTTTGTGAACATTGTGGATAATAGGGTAGATGAAGCATCACGTGTCCGTAAGGTTCTGCATAACGGCAATGCTTTGAACAAGTTTCGTAACATGTTAATAGAACAAGGAGTATCTGAAGATGTTGCAAGCTGGCTATGTGAAGGTAAAACAGAAAAAATATTGCTAGCAGCCCGACACATCACTGATTTCACTTATACAGGAGAAACAGGTAAGGTTGTCGGATTAGAAGCTGCAGTTCTAGCAAGAGTATGGAAGGAGGAGATGGACCGAAGAGCTAAAAAGAATTATGGAGCTGATATTATATTTGTGAAGCACCTTGGGGATCAAATTGAATCAGGTGAAATATGGCTGAAGGTTCATCACGACAGTTCTGAATTAAGTGAAAGTCAACTGACAAAAGGGTCAGACTGGAGGATGAAACTCCTCCCTAGATTTTATGTCACTAATGACTTTCATTCCTTGTTACTGTTGATAGAAGTAAAAATCCAAAGAAGAAAACTTTCGACAAAGAAGAAAACTTTTTACAGGTTTTGCACGAAAACTCTTAGTCGATTCTTCTCTCTGCAGAGACATAAACGTGTTCACAAGGGCTATAGGCCTTACACGTATTATGTTTGTGGACGAGGCTTCAGTCAGAAAAGAAATCTACGTCATAATGAGATTCGCTTTCATTTTGACACAGACGTGGTATATCGCATTCGTCGATGTCCAGCTACAAAGTGCAAGGTGGTTCACGTGGATCATTTGGCCCCGTTTCATCGAAGAACTGAAGAAGCTTTGGAATCCAGAATTGTTCGGGACGAACAAGACCTAGGAAGGGGGCAGTGTTACGACAGAAGAATCTGGCAACCGAAAGCAAAGTTTCAGCCAACGAATAAGAACGTTGGGAGAATTTGGAGAAGAAGAGTGGAGCGTTAACGGTCGTTTTGTATTGTAACGGTTGTTGTGTTGTAACGGTCGGAGAGTTCGAAAATGGCCGGTGGGCTGTTCTGAGACAGTGCGCGTAAGTATCAAGAAGTAACTTGATGTGTTGCGTATACGCGGAAGTATAAAAGTGGGAACTTTTATGGCTAACTTCGAATGTCTACACGGACTGTCTTTTTGTTCGGCTAGTGTGTGAAAAGTTATTAGCACAGGACGAGAATTGGTTTACGAGTGAAGATCTTCGGGTGACCTGGTAAATCAAGTAAAAGGTAGTATTTAGTAAAATACACAGAGCTGATATGTGTGCTCTACGCAGGAAGATTGATGACTTGTGCATGTTAATAGTTGATTTGTTAATAAGATACTTCATCCATATTTCCTTTGTAACAATTTACCTTGTATTGAATTTGGTTTTGAAATATAGCTTTTAATACTCACGCTCAGTGGCTATCCATTTTTGTGATCCGCAACAATATATTAACATCACAGGCAGGGAATGTCAGTTTGTCAGTATAAAGTCCATGCATTAGGGAAAGGGTACTTGTAGTTTAAATGGGGAATGATTATCAGCTTGAGGAATTTGGGGTCCAGCATTGCAGGCATTGTTGGCTGTTCAAGGGCTGCCACAGTGAAAGTGTGGTGGGAATGGTCTAAAGAGGAACACTCCTCCACCCAACATGCCAGAAAGAGGAGACTACCACTTGTTGACATTCAAGGTGAATAGTGGTCAGCACATGCTATCCAGGACAACAGACAGATCACCCTCAATTAGCAGCAGTCTACAATCATGGTGCACAGAGAAATGTTTCTGAGCATATAATCCAGTGGAAACTCTTGCAAAAGGGCCTACAGAGTTGGCAGCCCATTCATGTGCCCACATTGGACCACTGTCATCAACTTCACCTGCAGTGGGCACAGGAGCACCATGACTGGACATTAGACAACTGGAAAAGAGTCACCTGGTCTGATGAGTCCAGGTTCCAGCTCCATCATGCCAATGGGCAAGTCTGTAGGCAATACCACATGAACAGCTGCAACCAGATTGCACAGTTGGACAGAAACAGCCTGCTGGTGGCAGTATAGTAAGGGGATTGTTCTCATGGATATCACTGGGTCCCCTCATCCCTGTCGAACACACCCTCATCACCAGATCCTACTTACACAATGTTTTGGACCATGTTGTGCCCTACATAGTGACCATTTATTGGGATGACATTGGTCTCTTTCAGGAAGACAACTCCCCATGTCACAAGGTCCGCATTGGGCAGAAGTAGTTCAAGGATCATGTCCAAGTATTTTGTGTGCTCTCCTGGCCACTAGATTCCCCCGTGAATCCCATTGAATATTTGTGGAATGCAATGGAAGGTAACATTCACTACTCTATTGCCTAACTCCAGGACATTATTCTGTCCAGCTGGTACAGAATATTTGAAGATAACTTATGTGGTCCAGGGAAGTTAATGCCACACTAGGTGCAAGTGGTTATCACTGGAAAAGGCAGCCCAACACACAATTAGGCTGATGGGCATAATGCTATGGCTTGTGAATGTATATTAATACTATAATCAATTCGACCCAAAATTGCAATAAGTGAGATAATATATGGTATTAAATGATGTTTGATTGTGATCACAGCAATGTTGACATAACGACCAATGACATCATAGCTGAGCTCATTTGCATGTTTAAAGCATTTTATGTGTTATTGATGTTATTGGTTATTTATTTTTGTCAATGCAGATCTTGATAACAGTTGTGGACCCACTTCTTCAGATGTGTCATGTCTCAGCATCTAAACTTGCTACATCAGATATGGCAACATACTTGGCTAATTGTCTTTATTTGGTGCATTCTACTCTGATGCTCTTTGAATTTACTGATCAGCAGTTGGAGAAGTTACAGGCACAGGTATTATTTTAACTGCATATATTTTGTAAAGTAGTTGCAAATAATAGTTAAATATTAATAGAGAATGCTTTGTAGATTAATTATTATTCAATTAAAAATGCATTTCAGCTTTTTGAGGTCATCAGGACCCTAGAGTGAACTCCAAATGTACCAGAAAAAAGGTAAAAGAGACTGGATTTCCATATCAGTATGGAATTTTTCCCTTTGTTTTAGAGGTCTTTAAAAAATGATTTTTTTGCTTCAATAATTTTTTGCCTCTATTACCCTTATTAGCATTCTGAAAGGGAAAACCAAAGATCCAGGCCTGGCTAAATCCATCTTTTCATTATCTACTAAACATTTGCTGCTGCCAGTGTATTTTTTCAGCAAGCTGAACAAATGGAAATTTCTTGGGACTAAATCTAGAATATAGGGGGATCATAAGAACCTCCCACCCCATGACATGATTTATTGGGTTGTATGAGCTCTGATTCTGCAATTATCATCTAAGAGGAAGATACTGACACCATGAGTCAGTACCCAGACTGTTTCCTGAAATTTGCATCCTTAACTTTGTGGAGAAAGCACTGTCTTGTGCAGCATTAATGGTCTCTCCAGTCTTCTGGAAATACACAAAGATAATGCCATGCATCCCAGAAGCATCACCTTTTCCACTGACAACAAGACAGCACAACTTTAAATTTCCTTTTTATGGGAGGCCCAGGATGCTTCCATTGCCTGGTACATGTTTTGATTCAGACCGGAAATGATGAATTTAGGATTCATCATATGTGACAGTTTTTCTGGCCTTGTTATTTTCCTCTTTGTGGTTAATACATGAGGTGTTTCAAAACCAGCCCCCATGCATTTTATTTCTTAGGCTGGTATGAGTTCCCTGGGTCTTGCACCAACTTTCACAAACTGGGATCAAACACAGAGAATGCTATGGACCAGTATGTGAAAATCACAAGCATTCTACAACATTATTGATGTGAAGAACTTCTACTCAAACCATTTCTTTCATTTATTCCAAAACATTGCAGGTTGCAATTAAAGTTGGATGTTTAGCTCTAGCTTTGTTTCAAAGCATTGAATATTTAACAACAAAAATGCCAGTCTTAAGAAACATATACAAAACTGAAGAATACTGAAAGAATTTTTTTGCACAAAGTTCTAAAATAAAAACTTATTTTATTAAACACTTTGATACAATACTTATTACTAAGTTTTAATTAACTTCTGAAGTCAATTTTTGTGGCTGGCATTGTTATCGCTAAATATTCAAACTTCCATAACTCATTAAATACTGAACGAATATTGTTGAAAAATCGAGATATTGATTTATTTGATTGAGATCTTTATCTGCAATCACATTTTTCAAAACAGAAAAACTTATTTTAGAAGTTATAGAGCTTTGATGTTAGCTTCCCATTGATTTAACGTAGGTATTTTCCTTAATTTATGGAAACCAGTGTATATTCAAAATGTATCTAAAATGCATCATGCTTGTCTGCCAAATGTATAATGAAACATTAATCAAGCAGGATGGTGGGAACAACAGTGACAAAGAATTAGAACTAGTGTATTAATTCAAAATATATAACAGTTGAAAATAATACTTTAAAACAAATCTGTGTGTTATTATGTTTTTTGAGTGAAATAACAATAAAATCGTTCCTATGTATAGATGGATGCACATCTAGATACCCTAGTCAGTGAACAAGCTTCAACAATAGTGGGTCAACTTGGTTTAGGATCTCTATACACCTGTCTTCAAGATTATCAACCTAAACAAGGACCACTCTCTAATCTTCCTGGTTGTGATGCTCTGGCTATTCAAGCAGCTGTGGTAAGCATTGATAGAGATTAAAAGATAATTCTTAAAAATATGCCTAATTAGAGCCTGAAATGAGCCTATAATGCCATATTTTATTTTATATTGCTCTTTAATGGGATTACTAAAAATCATTTGTATCTTTGAAATATAAATTCCTTTTTAGAAATACAAGTAATATTTTTAAAACCCACTTGAAATTTTGTTATTAATACAATATTTTTAATACCTTATTCTCAGTGGTTTTACTTCAGCAAAAGTTTTTTCAGAAGTTTTTCTTCTGTTTATGCTGTATAAAATTTAACAGTAGTTGGTTATTATTCTTAATTGTATATAACACATTTGGTATTACACAAATTGCAAAAACTTAATTGAAACTAATTCTTATTACTTGATTACCTCTATTGAATAATATGTTGTTGCCATTGCTGTTGTTGTTGTTTTACATTTTACAGAGAATGTTATCTTAACTGGCTTATTGCTGTAGTTTAGGGGTTCTCAATGTGGGATAGGGGGTATGCGATAAAATTTTTTGCCGTATGCCGTGAGAGCTCAAAAGTCGCTAGATGTAAGTTAAGTACAAAATTTAATATGTATATATATATACACCTATCCCTCGATTTACACTGAAGATAGGTTCAGCACAAAACTGTGTAAATCGAAATCTGTGTAATCGAAATCAAAACCATGTAAAACGAAAAAAACACTAAAATGTTCATGATTCAGTTTCGATTTACACGGTTTTGATTTCGATTACACGGTTTTGTGCGGAACCTATCTTCAGTGTAAATCGAGGGATAGGTGTATAGGTGTTTTACTTTATTCCCATTGTTATACTATAACTATAGTTTTATCCATCTATACAAGGGGTATGCCAGTTACATATTTCCAGGTGATAGCAGAGCCGTCCCGTGGCCGAGTGGTTAGCGCGCTTGGCTACTGATCTACGGGACCTGGGTTCGAGCCCAGGATAAGGCATGGATGTTCGTGGCGTTTTTCTGCTGAGGTCCTGCCATCCTCACAGACCTACTACTGTGGCATATAAACTGACAGGCTCCTGTCAGACCTCTGTGGCAAGCAGCTGCTTGAGGGGGTATTTATTTATTTATTTATTTATGTGAAGCATAAAAGGTTGAGAACCACTGCTGTAGTTATAAATTTAGCACTATCAAAATTACCTCTTCACATGCTAGCTTAACTATGAAATCCTTTACCTAAATATTTCTAAACACAGTTCACTTCAGTAATGCTAGTGAAATGAATAATTCACTTAAATCTGCTCACACACTTGCTAAAAATGACTCTTTAAAACTATTTCAGTTAGCATATATAACCACTGTCATGAATATTTTCACTCATTTTCAGAAATGAGTTACCCAGTAACACCACCAAATGGTAATAAAGTTTTTATTAATTCTGGCAGTAATGGCCTAGTTTTAGTTATGTATTAATAACTAATTGAGCTGTATGAAAGTCAACATGTATTTATTATTGTTTGCAGAAAAAGTTGGATAATTTCTTGGCTTCACCAGACAGTATGACAATTCCACAGAGTACATTGCTCTTGAGTGCCTCACTTAGGTAAGTTCTTTTCCCATAATCAGCAAATAAGTCTGATTATTAGAAAGTTAAATTATATGTTTCATGTGATTTATTCATCACAAGATTTTGTACTGTCATAGATTATTTTGCAATGCTTATGATGGCTGCATCACAGATAGCAAATTTTTCAGACTGTAGGCTGCATATCAATATTCTAGAGTAAAGTTCCCTAAATTAAATGCCAAAGACTGTTAAATACAATGCATAATATTAAATATATATATAATATAAATACTAAAATTTTAATAATGTGTTATAATTTTTATGCTTGGTGAATTTGATGTTTTATTTCATAAAAATATGATATAAAAATTATTATTAAGTAAAATTAAATTAAAAAAATTCCTTAAACTGCTTAACATTCTGTTATGCCTCAATTATTCATTCAGTCTAATGAACAAAATTAAAATCCAAATTCTTCCCACACATAGCATCCACCCAAAAGCCATCTGCTTTTTCTCCTCAAGAGGAGCTAGAGATGACATGTCAGCTGCATGCAAGGAATAGGATCCCCACACATGCACAAAGCAACATGGAGGCCATTATAAATTCTTCTTTTCTTGACACTATAGACAGATGATTGCAGAGCATTTGGCAATGGACAATTCTGAATGTCGAAATGCCACTGGACACGTGGTGCAGGTCCAGTTTGGAATGCCAGCAACCAAGCCGACCAAATTAATCAACAGGGTGGTTATAGCCATATAAAACAGAAAACAGACAAAGGAGTGCTCCAAATATAGAGAGAGAGACTCCAAGATATACTCTGATACTCATATAGAGCCATAGAGTCACACAAGGGTTGAGAGGCACATACAAGTTCACAAGTTCTGATGGTCAGTTAGAAGAGTTAGAGAAGTTACCCACCTAGGAAGAGAGGGATGCAGTGCACGATTTTGGAGATGGTCACCTATGAGTAATGGAGAGCAATTTCTCTGAGGTGCTGTTGACCCTGGTGCTGTCAACCTTCTGAAAGAAATTAGATTTGAAAATAAATTTGATTAGAAATCACAGCTTAATGACACACCAACAGTGGGCCCTTTGAGAGAACACTCCTGATGTACAAGTTACAAAGTATCACTCTTTTCCTCTATTTAAAAGTGCCACATGTCTAAATTAGAGGATGTTAATTTAAGCTTTGGCAGTGTCTGCAAATAGAGAATTAGTGTGCTTAAAAGTGGTCAAAATTGTGGCAAATTATCCCACCGTGGAATTGAATGTTAAATTTTATATTTTTTTTTATGCAGAACTTCTTGCTTTCACAAATTTTCTACACCTCTTCTGCCAAGGGGAGGGCCTGGACTAATGCAGTTTCTCTTTGCTAACTGATATAAACATTATCAGATAGTGAAAGGAAGAAATTGCACCATGATAAATTTATTTGCACATTATTGCACCTCCAACCGAGGAGGTGCATAGCAATTTTTAGCCCATTGTGTGCAAAAAAGTGCTGCTCAGAGGTAAAACAAACCAACTCACCTTCATCTTCCACAATTTCCATTTCTTCAGGTATTGAACTTTTTAATTCATCAATAATTTCTTTGTTTTTCCTGCTGTAATTTGCAGGTCACTATCGATTTCTAACCAATTCAGAAATATTGCATCCAATTTCTTTTCACTAACATTAATCTTAATATGATCACTTTCATCTTTGCAATATCCTACTTTTTAGAAACAGTTCAGAGTGCCTGATTCCAAGTTGTTTTCAGTAATGCAATTATTTTTAAATCTCAAATTCTGAACCTTCACCCTTATTAGTTGCATCCACAATTTTCTTTCTCATATCATTCTGGTACAAAGTTTTAGTCTTTAATTCTTTATTTAAGGGGGAAAAGAATCTTTAAGGGGCAAAATCATATTGCTAGCAAGCATAAAACGTTTTATATTTGTTAGCTATATATTGGATGTGCTGAAGAATTGTCCAAGAAATTCTGTCCTTTCCTAATCCATTGTCCCATTTCACAGTAAAATGCGAATAGTTTTTATTTTATCATAAAAGATTCTTCAAGCTTTTGTGCTGAACTTTAAACCAGTCATCTCTCTTGAAGCACAGATTCAGATTTTTTTTTTAAATACAACTACAGGAGTTTTCTTTGATTCAATAATTTTGATGTTAAGAGGACTGACCATTCCTTATCATGCTGCTTCTCATCATGTTTTTTTTGCTCCCCATTTTCTGTTGCAGTGAAATAACTTTTTTCCAGTGCTTTTTAGCAAAAAGCTTGCCTTTGTTGGTTATTTTTCATAGCAATATCATCTAAGATCTCATCTCTTGCTTTTAAAATTTTGCGGAAAATATGCAGCTAAATATAAATAAATATCGCCTCAATCAGCAGCTTGTCATAGAGGTCTAAAAGGAGCCTGCCAGTTTAAAGAATAAAATTTATTTAGTAAAGTTTGCTTTTCAGTTAAATTTACATATTTGGGTTGGGTTGTGTTGGGTTGTTTTACCTCTGAGCGGCACTTTTTTGCACACCATGGGCTAAATGGCCAGGTCACATGGACCCCGAAGGCTCAGAGAAGGTTGGAGGAGGGGACCCACTGGAACAGCTGTTGGGAGACAGATGGTAGCCTCCCGTCAAGGCCATCCAGCGTGTTCTTTAACGTGCACAGGGTATGGCTCTCCCGCACACGGGACCACGGCTTAACGTCCCATCCTACGGACGGCGGCCTTTTCAAGCCCATCAGTGTCCCCTACTGACCGTGGGCAGGGCGGGGAATTTTGCAGAGATAAATCTCAACGCTGACCCAGCTGGGACTCGAACCTGGGAACTACAGATTATGAGCCTGGCGCGCTACCGACTGAGCCACCCCCGCCCCTACATATTTGGGTAAATGCATATTGACTTGATGAACTTCTAAATTGGCCCCTGGAAGTGAAACAACACTGACTGAGAATAGTTGCCCTAGTAATGATAATCCTTGTCATCTGAAATACCTTGGCTGGTGACATTGAATACACTGTGATAGGAATCGACCAGAATTGAAACTGATCAGTGAGAGATTGAAAAGCCAACTTCTAAGAAATAAGGCTGTATATTTCATTTATAAACAATTAGTATTTTAGCAGTGACTCTTTAAAACAAAAACTCATTTTGAAAGTCAATCACATATTTTGAAAATTTAACATAGTGTTTTTTTATTATTATTTCTAAAATTTGGTTTCATAATTGTTGAATTTAAATGCTTAGTTGCACCCAATTCATGAGAAACTGCAAATAACATTTTGTTCTTTATTCTAGGCAAACTTTAAGGAAGCGTTCAATGGAAGTCTTATGCAGTGCATATAAACAAATGCACGAGGCAATCAATGCTTCTAGCAATAATTACCCTGATGCAGCAGCTTTATTACCAAGAACCCCTGATCAAGTTAAAACACTGTTAATATAGTTCCGGTTCTCTCTAAAAAGAAATTATGTATATAGAATGTAAATACATAAGAAGTATTAAAATATATGAAGAACTCTTTTTTAACTTCTTTTTTAGTGACAACATCATATTAGACTTTGTCTTTAAAAGCACGTATCTTCCTGCTTTAGATTTTAAAATTTTTGAATTTTCTATCTTAAAAGAGCACAATTAAAACTTGTGGCAGATTTGAAAAGTATGGATCACAATATTTCATTAAATTCAGCCCAAAAAGAATTTTTATCTCTAAAAACAAAATAGTTGAATATCAACAGACTGGTGGATGGACAGAAGATACTAAATGAATACATTAGCTCTTGTTTTCTGAAACTACCTAATAATTTCACTTTGTTTAGGACATTGCCGTCCCGTGGTCGAGTGGTTAGCACGCTTGGCTACTGATCTACGGGACCTGGGTTCGAGCCCGTGTAAGGCATGGATGTATGTGTCGTTTTTCTGCTGAGGTCCTGCCATCCTCTCAGACCTTCTACTATGGCATATAAACTGGCAGGCTCCTGTCAGACCTCTGTGGCAAGCAGCTGCTTAAGGGGGTATTTTTTTTTAGGACATTGTGTCAGCAATGAGAGGTACACAGTTCGTGATTTCATATTAGTTTTGGACCCAGTTATCCATTCCAAAAGCAACATTTGAAACAAGATTGTTGTGTTTTGTCATCATGCTGTGGGGGCTGTAAACCTCTAGACCAGTACATTCTGCTACTAAAATTTCAAATCTTAACAAGAGTAGAACCTGTACACTGCCTTTGTATAATTTTCTAATTTTAGGCCCTGTAACAGTGGAAATAAAAATTTTAGGAAATTGCTAATCCAGGTATTTTGTCAGCACCTATACAACACAAGAAAGAACTCATTTGTCTCAAAGTTCCATTATAGTTTTGCAATGCATTACACCACTAAAAGGCACTATTTGAGTTTTCACTTTTCATCATTAGCACCCTCTAAAAGTTCCCAGATTAAAGTCCCAGCTGGGCTAGCGTTGAGATTTATCTCCGCAAAATTCCCTGCCCTGCCCACAGCCAGTAGGGGACACTGATGGGCTTAGGAACGCTGCCATTCGTCGGATGGGACGTTGAGCTGTGGCCCCATGTGTGGGAGAGCCATATCCTGTGCACGTTAAAGAACACCCTGGATGGTCTTGACGGGAGGCTACAATCTTTCTCCGAACAGCTCTTCCAGTGGGTTCTCTCCCCCAACCTTTTCTGAGCCTTCGGGGTCCATGTGACCTTCCCATTTAGCCCATGGTGTGCAAAAAAAGTGCTGCTCAGAGGTAAAACAACTCAACCCTCTAAAAGTTGAAATTCGAACTAAGGAATGGTTGGGAAAATGCAAATATTAATATTTTATTAGTACTTATAAAGCACAAGATTTCTCTTTTATTTCTTTAAAAAGAAATCCACGAATTGGCAGACTCAATTTTCCACAGAAATTATTTAGCCCAAAAGGTGTTGCTTTTCCCATTCACCACTAAATATTCAAATTTCCAGCAGATATAAATTGCTTTCAATTTTCGTTTAAATTTTAGCGTTTTCCATCATTAGAAGAGGCTATTGGAAGATTCGGAAATGCGAATCGTAGTATTTCCTCAATACCTATCCAATCCATTTTTTTTCTCTCTCTAAAAACGAAAAAAAATAATTTTGACAGAATGCAAAGTGGATTGGGTTGCTTTACCTCTGAGTGGTACTTTTTTGTGGTCACAAGGACCCCAGGGCTCGGAGAAGTTAGGGGAAGGGGACCCACTGGAGAGCTGTTAGGCAATAGATAGAAGCTCCCCGTCAAGGCCATCCAGTGTGTTCAACGTGCCCAGGGCATGGCTCACAGGCATATGGGACCACAGCTTATCCCATCTGACAGTAGCCTTTCCAAGCTCATCAGTATCCCCTACTGATAGGGCAGGGAGTTTTGTGGAGATAAATCTCGACGCTTGCCCAGGTGGGACTCGAACCTGATAATTGTAAATTACGAGCTTGGCCGTAATGACAGAGTGAAAACACTCGTGTTTTTTGAATGAGCTAATATGAAGAAAATATTGATTTTTCCTTAGTATACCACAAAATTTATTTTTCCTTAGTACCCCCCTCCCCCACCCCATTTAATTTAACTAGATGAGCAACAAGTCGCTTGTGAGCAATACAGAGTGTGAAATTAGCCCCTTTTCCTCTTTTCACCCTCTGTGGAAGCGAATTAATGGCTGATACAAAAATTGCAAATGGTAATATTTCGTTAATACCTATCGAACCCAAATATAATTTTTTATTAATAATAAAATAAATACCCCCCTCTAGCAGCTGCTTGCCACAGAGGTCTGACAGGAGCCTGTCAGTTTATATGCCATAGTAGAAGGTCTATGAGGAGGGCAGGACCTCACAGAAAAACGACACTAACAGCCATGCCTTACCCGGGGCTCGAACCCAGGTCTCTTAGATCAGTAGCCAAGCGCGCTAACCATTCGGCCATGGGTTCTGGAAAAAAAAAAAGTACATTCTCGATCTCTCCTGATGGTTAGGGAACAAATGGTTTCTATCTAGACAGCCACATTCTAATACCAACATTTTTAATAAACTACAATGTTCGTTCAAAATATCCTATTTTGCAAATTTCCGACTCGCTAACTGTAACAATTCGAACTGTTGGATGGTTTGAAGAAGGCGATCGTAATATCTTATTAGAACATATCAAAAAGAAAAATAATTTTTCATCTGTCCTATTAAAACTAAAAGTTTAATGACTGCTAACGGACAGTCGACAAAGAGACTTGGCTGTTTTTTTAACGAACTCAAAATGAGTAAACGAAATTTAATTTGATTGATATTTATATAGTCGTGGACTATATTTTTACAATATATTTTTAGTACTATTATTATTAATAGACATCCCAAAGCAAATTTTCGGAACGTCTAAATGACCGGATGAAATAATTTTTTGTGACGATGTCTAATCGACTCGATTTACGTGGATTTAATAAATGCGTTTCTGGAATAACGCAGTCACTTTTTTTTATTTACTTTAAGTGCACACTTGGGATTTTGGGGTTGGGTTGTTTTACCTCTGAGCGGCACTTTTTTGCACACTATGGGCTAAATGGCCAGGTCACATGGACCCCGAAGGCTCAGAGAAAGTTGGGGAAGGGGACCCACGGGAACAGCTGTTGGGAGACAGATGGTAGCCTCCCGTCAAGACCATCCAGCGTGTTCTTTAACGTTGGGTTGTTTTACCTCTGAGCGGCACTTTTTTGCACACAATGGGCTAAATGGCCAGGTCACATGGACCCCGAAGGCTCAGAGAAGGTTGGGGGAGGGGACCCACTGGAACAGCTGTTGGGAGACAGATGGTAGCCTCCTGTCAAGGCCATCCAGTGTGTTCTTTAACGTTGGGTTGTGTTACCTCTGAGCGGCACTTTTTTGCACACAATGGGCTAAATGGCCAGGTCACATGGACCCCGAAGGCTCAGAGAAGGTTGGGGGAGGGGACCCACTGGAACAGCTGTTGGGAGACAGATGGTAGCCTCCTGTCAAGGCCATCCAGTGTGTTCTTTAACGTTGGGTTGTGTTACCTCTGAGCGGCACTTTTTTGCACACAATGGGCTAAATGGCCAGGTCACATGGACCCCGAAGGCTCAGAGAAGGTTGGGGGAGGGGACCCACTGGAACAGCTGTTGGGAGACAGATGGTAGCCTCCTGTCAAGGCCATCCAGTGTGTTCTTTAACGTTGGGTTGTGTTACCTCTGAGCGGCACTTTTTTGCACACAATGGGCTAAATGGCCAGGTCACATGGACCCCGAAGGCTCAGAGAAGGTTGGGGGAGGGGACCCACTGGAACAGCTGTTGGGAGACAGATGGTAGCCTCCTGTCAAGGCCATCCAGTGTGTTCTTTAACGTTGGGTTGTGTTACCTCTGAGCGGCACTTTTTTGCACACAATGGGCTAAATGGCCAGGTCACATGGACCCCGAAGGCTCAGAGAAGGTTGGGGGAGGGGACCCACTGGAACAGCTGTTGGGAGACAGATGGTAGCCTCCTGTCAAGGCCATCCAGCGTGTTCTTTAACGTTGGGTTGTTTTACCTCTGAGCGGCACTTTTTTGCACACAATGGGCTAAATGGCCAGGTCACATGGACCCCGAAGGCTCAGAGAAAGTTGGGGAAGGGGACCCACGGGAACAGCTGTTGGGAGACAGATGGTAGCCTCCCGTCAAGACCATCCAGCGTGTTCTTTAGCGTGCACAGGGTATGGCTCTCCCGCACACGGGGCCACGGCTTAACGTCCCATCCGACGGATGGCGGCCTTTACAAGCCCAGCGATGTCCCCTACTGACCGTGGCCAAGGCGGGGAATTTTGCGGAGATAAATCTCAACGCTGACCCAGCTGGGACTCGAACCTGGGAACTACAGATTACGAGCCTGGCGCGCTACCGACTGAGCCACCCCCGCCCCATGGGATTTTTGGTGGTGGAGCTCCTGAATGTTTCAAAATTATGTCGCTCAAATATACGATAATTTTGGCATTAAAAAGTGCAAGGCAGGTATTTACATATTTTTCGATAAATAAAAATGCATACATATAAATAAAATCCTAACATTCTAGAAAATTTGGTAGGGAGGTGTAAAAACATTTCCAACCGCCGTATAATTTTTACACGAATTAAAATATAGTAAAATTAGAAAAATTTTAAAATTTAAGAGAAAGGAAAAAATAAAATAATCATTAAATTCTAAGTTCTAATTTTAGTTTTTTTTTGCAGTTTATTTAAAACCTTATGATCTGGCCATTTAACCCGTTGTGTGCAAAAAAGTAGCCAAAACCAGCCATCAGATGGGATGTTTAGCCATAGCCCCGTGTGTGGAAGAACCATACCCTGTACACATTAAAAATACGCTGGATGGCCTTGGTGGGAGACTACCAACTGTCTTCCAACAGCTATCCAGTGGAGCCCCTCCCACAACCTTCTCTGATCTCTCAAGGCCCTTGTGACCTGACCATTTAGCCCATTTTGCACAAAAAAAGTCGCTCAGAGGTAAAACAATTCAACCTTATGTATGTTCAGAAGTGCCAATTCATTCACTAGGTTTTTGTCCTATGGTTAATTTTGTCCTAAGATAAAATTTTATTCTCCCTAATGGTCTCTATCCAGCATGCTCCCGATAACTTAAAAATAATAACACCAAGTTTTTTACGTCACATATTACCGTTGTATAAGTATCCTGTTGATACAGGTATAGAAAAAAATATGCTTTGAGACAGGGATCCGAACTCCCGACCTCCTGATGACATATCAGATGATCTGACCACTGGGCTACTGGGTTGTTTTACCTCTGAGCGGCACTTTTTTGCACACCATGGGCTAAATGGCCAGGTCACATGGACCCCGAAGGCTCAGAGAAAGTTGGGGAAGGGGACCCACTGGAACAGCTGTTGGGAGACAGATGGTAGCCTCCCGTCAAGACCATCCAGCGTGTTCTTTAACGTGCACAGGGTATGTCTCTCCCGCACACGGGACCACGGCTTAACGTCCCATCCGACGGACGGCGGCCTTTCCAAGCCCGTCGGTGTCCCCTACTGACCGTGGGCAGGGCGGGGAATTTTGCGGAGATAAATCTCAACGCTGACCCAGCTGGGACTCGAACCTGGGAACTACAGATTACGAGCCTGGCGCGCTACCGACTGAGCACCCCCGCCCCACTGGCCGTCGATCAAGATCTATTGGTATCAAAATCCATCGCCATAGGCTAAGATGCTGCAGCTATTTTTTTGTCTGCAAACGGAAACTTTTATTGTCGTAGCTCTTCCTATGAAGCTGCAAAGGTGATTAACATCAACAATAGAGTAGGTCTTAACGGCCAGTAGCTCATTAGTCAGAGCATCTGACAGGAGGCCATGCGTTCAGATCCCACCTGTCTCCAGTTCCTATATACCCATATCAACAGGATTATATAGTGGTTAAAAACTTACTAATCAGTGTAGTGCTGTGGATAAAAAAAGGGGCCGGATGAAGTATTCTTTAGTCTCCAGCCAAATATTAAAATGCCCCTCCCCTACACTCCCCCCTCCCTCGATCAGTACAGTCGCTCAAAAAAGTATCCGAACACCATGGTTGATTACAGACTTCAGAAAAAAATATCTGGCAACGATTTTTTTCGAAATTAGTGATCTGGCAACCTTCGTGTCACGTGACACGAATCACTAATTTCGAAAACAATTGTTGCCAGATATTTTTTTCTGAAGTCTGTAATCAACCATGGTGTTCGGATACTTTTTTGAGCGACTGTACCAAGTTACCTAATTCGACGGACAAATTTGATGCATGAGCAATTAACGCAACAATAATAATAATTACATTTTTTGTTATGAGAGGAAGAAACGATTTTAGCGATTTACTAAATATAATATTTTTCTTCTTTTTTATTTTTTTTTGACATGTTCCTGTTAGACCTCTGTGGTTGGCAGCTGCTTGAGGGTAGGCATGTGCCCAGGATTCATTTTTTTTTTTTTTTTTGGGGGGGGGGGTGTCTGATGATAAGACGAGTAGCGTTTCCCAATTACTAAATTATTCCACCGAAAAGGATAGGTTAAAATAATATTCTATACGTAATAAATTTTTATAGTTGTTTTTAAACCTATTTTTGGTCACGGACATTATAATATGGGGTTAAAATAAAATTATACAGAAACAACAATTTAGAATTTCAAAGCAAGTAGAGGTTTAAGATTTCGTCCGGATTTTCGGGGGAGGGGGAGATTTCGGAGCCCATCCCCACCCGATTTATTTTAAATTATATCCACAATTTCACTCAAAAGTTAAGTCTACCTGTTGGGTTGCTTACCTCTGAGCGGCAGTGTTTTGCACACAATGGACTAAATGGCCAGGTCACCAGGACCCCGAGGTCACAGAGAAGGTTGGGGAGGAGGGACCCACTGAACAACAGTTGGTAGACAGATGGTAGCCTCCCGTCAAGGCCATCTAGCGTGCATAGGGTAGGCTCTCGCACATAGGACCATGGCTTATCGTCTCATCCCATGGACGGCTACCTTTCCAAGCCCATCGGTTTTCCCTACCGACCGTGGGGAGGGCGGGATATTTTCAGGAGATAAATCTCAACGCTGGCCTAGCTGAGTTGGGTTGTTTACCTCTGAGCAGGGCCGCCGAGAGAATTTATGGGCCCCTATGTAATATTACGCTCGGGGCCCCCCCTTGAAAACTTTTTATCTTTACAAATCATTAATAGCAATTATTCTGGACACGATGACATTCAGAAGAAAAAAAGCCTGTTGCGCAGTCAGGCATGCATTTTTTGCACCTTCACTGTCCACATTTACTTTTACACCGACTTCAAACAAAGTTCTACTCCCTTTCTTAATAACTTCCAATTTTTTATTTCTCTCCTTTCGCTTCTCAGCTCCTGACTTATGCTTATACTTGTCCATTGTTCAGTTAGACTATAGCACCAATGAATATATCGTTTTACTAAACAAATGACAACGAAATGGTGAAACAAATGTGCCGACAAGAGACTTTTAAACTGTTATAATTTGTGACACTGACACACACGATGTTACTGGAATCTCGAAACATGAACAATGTAATATACCTGATCGCACGGGTTGGGTTTGGGAGAGTCCAACTGTTGCTACTGCTGCAGGGGTTGGCTGGTTAACAGGGAAAATACAAGCAAATGCTGTAAGTTAACGCGGACAAAAGATGTTAAGAAATGGTTCGTTCAACTACTGTTAATGAGATAATATGTCATAATCCAACTAGTGTTTCTTTTTAAAAGCATATTATAACAAATAATGTTCTTATGGAATTTTATAGGATCGATATATAGCCTAACTAAGAATATTTTTTGTAAGAAAAAGTAAAGAGTCAATTACTCTGACGGGCCCTTATTGCTGACGGGCCCCTATGCACTAATCCCCCTTGCCCCCACCCCCCTGTCGGCGGCCCTGCCTCTGAGCGACACTTTTTTGCACACTATGGGCTAAATGGCCAGGTCACAAGGACCATGAATACTCAGAGAAGGTTGGGGGAGGGGACCCACTGGAACAGTTGTTGGGAGACAGATGGTAGCCTCCCGTCAAGGCCATCCAGGGACCCCCATTCGAACCTGGAAACTGCAGATTACGAGTCTGGCGCGCTACCGACTGAGCCACCTCTGCCCCACTTTTACAGGATTAAAAAATATTAATTAAATGATGTGGAGTTGCAGATGTTTTGAAGCTAGTCTTATGTACGGTTGCACGGATAGGAAAATAATAATAGGTATCTAAGAAGATCCATCCGGGGGGGGGGGGGATCTTACGCTTTCATTATCTTCAAATTTGTCGATCATTCATCATCATCAAAACATCTCTCTTCTCAAAAATTTTAAATATGTCTTGCCTTAAAAGTGAAGACCTCGTTGAGGGGGGCGGGGGGGGCTCAGTCGGTAGCGCGCCAGGCCCGTAATCTGTAGTTCGCAGGTTCGAGTCCCAGCTGGGTCAGCGTTGAGATTTATCTCCGCAAAATTCCCCGCCCTGCCCACGGTCAGTAGGGGACACCGATGGGCTTGGAAAGGCCACCGTCCGTCTGATGGGACGTTAAGCCGTGGCCCCGTGTGCGGGAGAGCCATACCCTGTGCACGTTAAAGAACACGCTGGATGGTCTTGACGGGAGGCTATCATCTGTCTCCCAACAGCTGTTCCAGTGGGTCCCCTTCCCCAACTTTCTCTGAGCCTTCGGGGTCCATGTGACCTGGCCATTTAGCCCATGGTGTGCAAAAAAGTGCCGCTCAGAGGTAAAACAACCCAACTCGTTGAGGGTGTGGTTCCCATGTTGTTAATCTGGCCTTAGATTAAAAGTAGTCCAAGAAGTTTTCCCACTCTATTCTCCCCGCAGCATATACCAACCCTCTGAAAGCATACTTGGATTCACTCTGATCTTGTGAAATAAACAGGATGTTAAACTTCCTTGACTGACAAGAGTTAAAACTCCCTGCTTAAAATCTTTTCCCACGTGTCTAAGATCTGAATTATAAATGTCAACACTGATACAAAATCTTATGATATAATTGTACTCTCGGCTGCAATTTATTGCGTCATTGTTTTGGTGCTAAAGGCTTCAGTGACAACGGCTTGAATAGACTAATGAAAGTTGGCTGTGACAAATTACAGTTGCGTGCGAAACTTTGATAGCGGAAGTTACAAACACTTCAATACAAGGTCATATTATATGTTTGCGAATTCGATGAAAGACAAAATTTGGAGGATTTTGTTGTTTGGGTTGTTTTATCTCTGAGCGGCACTTTTAGCACAACCTGGGCTAAATGGCCAGGTCACAAGGACCCCGAAGGCTCAGAGAAGGTTGGGGGAGGGGACCCACTGGAAGAACTGTTGGGAGACAGATGGTAGCCTCCCGTTAAGGCCATCTAGGGTGTTCTTTAATGTGCACAGGGTGTGGCTCTCCCGCACATGGGGCCACGGCTTAACGTCCCATCAGACGGACGGCGGCCTTTCCAAGCCCATCGGTGTCCCCTACTGACCGTGGGCAGGGCAGGAAGTTTTGCGGAGATAAATCTCAGCGCTGGCCCAGGTGGGACTCGAACCTGGGAACTATAGATTGCTAGCATGACGCGCTACCGACTCAGCCCCTCCCCAACCCCTTTGGAGGAAATAAATGATTTGCTGTTACAAGTAAATCTCGATTTGCACTGTTTCGATTTACGCGAATCCAACTCTTGCCCCTTGTTAGAGATTGGCGATTCCGTTATTAACTGATTGGCAACAATCAATATGATCTAGTTTGAGTCCCATAGAAAACATGGATGTTGCTTTTCTGGATTGGCTTTTTCTGCTGAGGTATCACTTCACCTTTCTCCACATATCTGTGTTGTATCTGAGCGGCATTTTTTTTTTTTGCATATATTGGGTTAAATGTCCAGATCACAAAGACCCCAAGGGTTCAGAGAAAACTGGGGAAGGAAACCCACTAGATAGCTGGTGGGAAACAGATGGCAACCTTCCGTAAAGGACATTCAGAGCGTTCTTTAACGTGAACAGGTACAGCTCTTCTGCACACGGCGCCACGGCTTAAGTTCTATCCGACGGACGGCGATATGGGAACCAAGCCCATAACCCATCATCACTCAAGTCCACGAGCCCCTTCCATCAAACTCTTTAATCAGAAATTTTAATTGATTAACTTTTGCCGCGATAGAAGTATTTTGGAATGCCGATAAAAAATTACAATCGACCACAGGTACGGTTTCGACACTCGCATTTTGTCTTAGGCTCACAGGTTCAATTCTTACTTATATACGTTATTTGGCTATCCACCCCTACAAATGCCATACTACCCCTTTTGATATAATTTGGTGACTGGCCTAATGGAGACCTTCATGAACATGACCATGCCCTGATCTCGAAAATATAAAAAAAAAATGGAGGGGAGTAGGGGGGGGAAGCAAGAGACTGGATTTTCATTTCACTGATCAAAAAGATCTGGGTTCGAGGCCCGGGCAAGGCATGGATGATTGTGTTATCTTTCTGCTGAGGTCTCGCCTTCCTCACAGATCTTCTACTAGAGCGTATAAATCTCTGTGACAAGCAGTTGCTCGAGGGGTATCTATCTATGTAAAAAATTTTCCACTTCGTGTTAAAAAAAATACCCCCTCAAGCAGCTGCTTCCAACAGAGGTCTGACAGGAGCCTGTCAGTTTATATGCCACAGTAGGAGATCTGAGAGGATGGCAGGACCTCAGCAGAAAAACGACACACACGAAAAGGCGTATGCACAAATTTAATAATTTTTCGCCTCTTTCATCATTGTTAGAATTTTCAAAGGGCTTGGGTCAGGCCCACCCCTCCCCCATCCTAGATCAGGCCATGAACATGATTAATATTTCTGTTCAGAAGTATATCTATGGAGATTTTGGAAAAACGAAAATGCGCGTAATTTTCGTTTATATTCTCGTTTTATACCTTATTTATTCTCGGTAGGAAATAGGTGTCGTATTTCTATATATACTCGTTTTTGATTTCTATATATAATTATATATATATATCAAATTATATATTATATATTAATATATAATTATATAATATTAATATATAATTATAATATTAATTTTTATAATTATATATTATATATCAAATTTGAGTATATATTTCTATATACACTCAAATTTGAAATGCCACGCCCACTTCTGTATACCCACCACTGTTTCTATTCATAACTTCCTTCGCGTCTGCAAAACATTATCTGAATTATCTTTGTTAGTTACAAGAGGACACATTCTTAACCCATATTATACATGTTTATGATTTGATAATAAACCCTTTAACGCCCAGGCTGCCACGCGGAGACCACAATATGTCGTCAGTCGATCTGTCTGAACTTTTACCCATCTTGGACTTCGTCCCGATATGCACTGCGTCATCGGCAACGCTCCATTCACAGTAGTTTATAACACTCTAAAAATATTAATTGATTAAAAAACAAACTAATCTAGGCGTCATCATCGTTTAGAGTTTCGTCCTGTAGTGTCAATCAGAACAAAGTAAAAGTAGGCGGAAACTCTGTGCACTGCATCAAATTCAACTTTGTAATAACGCGTAGAAGACAGAGCAAAATTAATAACATGATGTCCCGCAACTCACGAGAAGTTGTGAGACCTTTCGGAGGTCGAGGTAAACATCCCACATCAGATAAAGGAAGTATGTTCATAGTTGTGTAGCGTAGTCTGATAAATAACGGATGGGAAAAAGATGGGATGGTTTTATTTAAGCGTATAGCTTAAGTCGCCCGACCTTGGAGTTCTTGTTTTTGTAATCACCCCACGTAAACGTAAAGGTTGCCGTAACTGGGCAACGCAAACGGAAGGTGTTTGGCGGGAAAAAAAAGGAGCGAATGCGCACGAGCCTTTGCTACTCTGGTATTGGCCGGGTGCCGACTTTGGCTGCGGAGTGACGAATAGATTTGCATACGTAATAAGGACTGGTATGTTAGTGAGTTGAGATGTCCTACTGTCCAGTGATTTCCATTGCTAGTTAAGTCGGTTATACTGATTTTGGGTAAGTTGTTTAGTATTATGAGTTTTTGCTGTTGGGTGTGGTGGCTATTTTTTTTTTGTAAAAGAAACCATCTTGGAAGAAGTAATATTTTACTACTTAAGAGATTACAATTTTTGTTAGAGTCAGTGGCTATAATATTCAGATTAAAGTTATGCATACCTGTCAGTGGAGAACTTGGCGAAAAGTTTATTATATATTATACTGCGTTTAATATAGTTCTGATTGATTAATCCTTTTTAGCAAAATCTTCAATTACCAGATTGTTAATCTTTAATACTGGTTTTGATTTCAGTTAAACGTTCTTTTCCAGTTGACGGTTAGGTAGTGAAATTTTGAAGTTTTCACTTTGTGAATTGCGTATGAACTTTTTCTACCTGTTTAATTGATATCGAAAAACGACCGAGGGCTTGTTACTAGGTAAATTTTGTATTAGTTCACTAATCAACACTTTTTAAGTAGCTAGATTTATTTAAAGTAAGAAAGTCACTAACATTTTCGTTACTTAAATTTTCGTATGTATAGTATTTCCAAATGTTATCTTAAGGTCAAAAATTTCACCATATCAATATTTTGAAAGCAGTTTCTTGTTTACTGTACTTGTTTTGTGTAGATCAAAGTTCTGAGAAGTTTAAATCCGGATTATTATTCATTTTTTTGTTTCATCTTTTGCAACAATGTATCATAGATTTCTTAAAATTAACGTTTTGAAGACATTTTAACTTGAAAAAAAAAAGTATAAATTTGAAAATAGTTCAGAAATACTTTTGTTTCAAATGACTCGTAACAAAAATATGATCAGTATTTTGCAAAAAATATTCCGTAATGGAACGCTTCATAAATTACTTTTCTTAAATTCACCAATGGTGTGTTATGAATTTCTTAAAAAATTTACATTTCAAAGCGTTTTAATTAAAAACTATATAAATTGGAAAATACCCGAGAACTATAATTTTGTTTTAAATGTTTGTATCAAAAGTCGTATTTCTGGATCTAGATCAGTAGTTATTTTTACCTTTTTTTTTTCTGTAATGGAACAGTTCATAAATGAAGAAAAATGTCGTCGGAACGGAGAAGATAATATTTTGTCAAATAATATAAAGAAACAATTGAGATGTAATCAGTTGTATATTTTTGAATATTAAATTAAATATAAGTAGTTGTAAATATATCAGTATTTTTTTTTCAAGGTTTGTTTTGTGGTGAAAAAATTAATGTTTCGCGGATCACTTTAAATAACGAGAAATATAGTAGAATAAATTTGGACAAATTGATAATAACTTTTAAACAATTCAATATTTTTAGTCAAATGACAACTCAATATTTTTAGTTAAATTGACAACTTTTAGAGTGACAGTTTAATAAATTTTATCTCGACAAATAATATTTAGTCAGAATGACAGCTGAATAATTTATTCAATTAAATTGGCAATCAGACTAGAATAATTTTAGTAAAATTAATAATGTAATAATTTATAATCAGAAGTACAATTGAATATTTTTTGTGTCAAATTTATGATTTAATATTTTTTAGTCAAATTGACAATTGATCGATTTTTTAATCTGAATTGACGATAACCATTAGTCTTATTACCATTCATTACTTAACTAGTCAAATTGAAGATTCACAAATTTGTTTTAGCCAGATTGCTAATAAATTTTTAGAGTGTCATTTTTACAAATACTACTGAGAAAAGCTTTAAAATATGTCACGAAAAATCCAGAGATACCGAAAAAAACTGAATAACGGGTACTTTTCGGTTAACGGGGGCGCTAGTCGTACCGTATATTTCCGCAGATAAGACGACCTTCAGATAAGACGAGGTATAAATTTTCGTCAAAGTTTTATAGTTTTAGCAAATATCTGTCCTATAAGACGACCCCAAACTATCAACGGCCTATGAATTTAGTTTAGATCGGCGATCATCATCTGGATAATAATACTGTATAGCGTATACGGAATTATGTCCTCTTCGCAAACATTCGCATTGATTCAGGCATTCGGGTAATGACCTTGACTATTCACAAAAGCGTCGTATGGACTATTCTATTTTGTGGACATACCCTACTCTGTACTAGTAAATAATTACGGTTTGTCCGTTTTTTCCTCAGTAGCTCAATAAACATAACTTTTAATATTTATTTTGTTTTAGTATTGTTTTACTATTACAATGTAATGTATTATTTACTATTACAATGTAATGTATTATTTACTATTACAATGTAATGTATTATCGTATAGCGTATTTAAATAATATGATAAATTTTTCGAATAGTTGTAGTAATAATGGTTTCAATTTATATAAATTTCAATCTAATTTTTTTTGTATCTGTCCTATAAGACGACTCGGATTTTGGGGGCCTTTTTTTATGATTCAACTATCGTCTTATCTGCGGAAATATACGGTAATTGTGCGCCAAATGTTGGCGTTACTGGGAAAGGATGTAGACTAAACTGGGTTGGGTTGTTTTACCTCTGAGCGGCACTTTTTTGCACACCATGGGTTAAATGGCCAGGTCACATGGACCCCGAAGGCTCAGAGAATATTGGGGGAGGGGACCCACTGGAACAACTGTTGGGAGACAGATGGTAGCCTCCTGGGCGTTTTCAAGACCCTCATTGATTTCAACAATTATCTGACTGCCGCATTATACCGTATTTCTTCGATTCTAAGATGCCATCGATTGTAAGACGCACCTTAATTTCAGTGCCACCAACAGAGAAAAAGCTTTGGTTCTAAGAAAAAAATAAAACGCTAAACTATGTCTGACAAATTTTTTATTATAATATAATTCAATTTACTAACAGCAATATTACCTATTTATCAGTAGGTATGTTTAATGTTGGCCCTATAACACAATCTGAAGTTAGTTTGGCTGTTTCTAAACTTAAACTTCATAAATCCCCAGGGGTAGATGAAATTACTACGGAAATGCTTAGAGCTGGGAATGTTTCGGTTACCACTTGGATGACTGAAATTCTGAATCTCTTTTATGATAAAGGCATGGTTCCTAAGGATTTTACCAGAGCTATTGTTATCCCTATTTTCAAAAAAGGTGATCGCAGTTCTTGTGATAACTATAGGGGTATCAGCCTACTCTCTGTTCCAGGTAAAGTTCTTTCCATGATTGTGCTTAATAGAATTAAGAATCTGGTTGACAGGCAATTGCGTGATGAGCAATGTGGATTCAGAAGTGGTAGGGGATGTGTAGATCAGATATTTTCACTTAGGCAGATTCTTGAGAAATGTTTAGAGTTTCAGAAACCTTTGGTTGCTAGCTTTGTTGATTTCAAAAAGGCTTTCGACTCTGTTGATCGTCATAATTTGTGGTTGATTGTGAGATCATATGGTATACCAGACAAGTTAGTTAACATTATGAAAGCTCTCTATAATAACACTGAGTCGTGTGTGAGAGTTGGTAAGGCTTGTAGCAATTGGTTTAGCATTACTTCTGGTGTTCGACAAGGGTGCATTTTGTCTCCTTTTCTCTTTAGCTTGGTTATTGATTATGTTATGCGAAATTCACTTCAAGGGAAAGATTTTGGCCTTAAATGGGCTGGAGATAGGAAAATTTCTGATTTAGATTATGCTGATGATTTAGCCCTTCTGGCAAATGATGTTGATGAGATGAACTCTTTCATTCGAGCCGTTGATGAGACTGGTAGTAGAGTAGGTTTGGTTATAAACAGAGAGAAAACTAAAGTGATGAAAATTGGTCAGGCAGGCTGTGATTCAGTTAATCTGAATGGTTGCAGTCTTGAGCAGGTGTCACAGTTTAATTATCTTGGGAGCTAGGTAACTGATAATGGTGATGTGCGGCATGAGATTAACAGACGAATAGGGATTGCTGCTGGGACTTTTAAGAATCTATGGAGAGTGTGGAGAAATAGGCGTATACACCTAAAGACTAAAATTAGACTGTATAATAGTTTGGTTCTTTCTAGGGTTAGTTATGGTAGTGAAACTTGGACACTTTGTAAACAAGATAACAGGAAACTAGATGCTTTTGATTCCAGATGCTTACGCAGTATCTTGGGCATTAGGTGGTTCAACTTTGTAACTAATGATGAGATTAGGAAAAGGAGTTTGCAACCTCCTTTAAGCAGCATATTGTGCAGAGAGAGACTCCGTTGGTTTGGCCATGTTGCCCGTATGAATAATTATAGATTGGCGAATAGGGTTATGAACAGTGTGCCTAAAGGCCTCAGAAAGAAGGGGAGACCTAGGATGCGGTGGGCAGACAATGTCAAACAGGACCTTGTTAGAATTGGTGTGCAGTGGCCAGATGCAGTAGATGTAGCTCAGGATAGACTTGCTTGGAGAACTAAATTGCACGGTCTGGTTGGACCTCCGTAGCCCATGGCTGCTTGAGGATGATGATGATGATGTTATTCATCACTTCCTTCTGAATCAATATCAGAGTCTGATTCTTCTGAGTCGTCTTTATCTTCATTATCCCTTAATATATCGTCTTCTGAGCCATCGAGAGCGTTGGTAATGCAACATTTTTTAAATGAGTGCTGCACTATTCTTTCTGGGTTTAGCTTCCAAGGTGTCGATACCCATTCCCCCAATTTTGATGCCAGCACTTTCTTAATTTTTCCGGAAGGTGTCGATACCCATTCCCCCAATTTTGATGCCAGCACTTTCTTAATTTTTCCGGAAGGTGTCGATCCCCATTCCCCCAATTTTGATGCCAGCACTTTCTTAATTTTTCCGGAAGGTGTCGATACCCATTCCCCCAATTTTGATGCCAGCACTTTCTTAATTTTTCCGGAAGGTGTCGATACCCATTCCCCCAATTTTGATGCCAGCACTTTCTTAATTTTTCCGGAAGGTGTCGATACCCATTCCCCCAATTTTGATGCCAGCACTTTCTTAATTTTTCCGGAAGGTGTCGATACCCATTCCCCCAATTTTGATGCCAGCACTTTCTTAATTTTTCCGGAAGGTGTCGATACCCATTCCCCCAATTTTGATGCCAGCACTTTCTTAATTTTTTCGGAAGGTGTCGATACCCATTCCCCCAATTTTGATGCCAGCACTTTCTTAATTTTTCCGGAAGGTGTCGATACCCATTCCCCCAATTTTGATGCCAGCACTTTCTTAATTTTTCCGGAAGGTGTCGATCCCCATTCCCCCAATTTTGATGCCAGCACTTTCTTAATTTTTCCGGAAGGTGTCGATACCCATTCCCCCAATTTTGATGCCAGCACTTTCTTAATTTTTCCGGAAGGTGTCGATACCCATTCCCCCAATTTTGATGCCAGCACTTTCTTAATTTTTCCGGAAGGTGTCGATACCCATTCCCCCAATTTTGATGCCAGCACTTTCTTAATTTTTCCGGAAGGTGTCGATACCCATTCCCCCAATTTTGATGCCAGCACTTTCTTAATTTTTCCGGAAGGTGTCGATACCCATTCCCCCAATTTTGATGCCAGCACTTTCTTAATTTTTTCGGAAGGTGTCGATACCCATTCCCCCAATTTTGATGCCAGCACTTTCTTAATTTTTCCGGAAGGTGTCGATACCCATTCCCCCAATTTTGATGCCAGCACTTTCTTAATTTTTCCGGAAGGTGTCGATACCCATTCCCCCAATTTTGATGCCAGCACTTTCTTAATTTTTCCGGAAGGTGTCGATACCCATTCCCCCAATTTTGATGCCAGCACTTTCTTAATTTTTCCGGAAGGTGTCGATACCCATTCCCCCAATTTTGATGCCAGCACTTTCTTAATTTTTCCGGAAGGTGTCAGCGGAAGGTTATCAGTCAACAGACAGGTTCCAAGCTCACTATAATTCACTCATAGAGCTCCACTATAATGAAATGACGGTGGCTTCACATTTGGAAAGCGCGGGAAAATATGGACATTGGTGAATGCGATAACTGTCATACTTGGAGGCGGGTTTTCTGCGTAAAAACAAAACTTGTGGTGCTGTGTGCAAAGCGCGGGAAAATTTGAAAAAGGAAAAAAACTGCGACTCTTAAGACTCCATCGATTCTAAAACGCACCCCTTTTTTAGAGACGTCTGATCTAAGGGACCTGGGTTCGAGTCCCGGGTAAGGCATGGATGTATGTGTCGTTTTTCTGCTGAGGTCCTGCCATCCTCACAGACCTTCTACTGTGGCAAGCAGCTGCTTGAGGGGGTATTTATTTTTTATTTATTTACATGGGAAAAAAAGTGCGTCTTAGAATCGAAGAAATAATAAATAAATAAATAAATAAATAAATACCCCCTCAAGCAGCTGCTTGCCACAGAGGTCTGACAGGAGCCTGTCAGTTTATATGCCACAGTAGGTCTGTGAGGATGGCAGGACCTCAGCAGAAAAACGACACATACATCCATGCCTTATCCGGGGCTCGAACCCAGGTCCCTTAGATCATTAGCCAAGCGCACTAATCACTCGGCCATGGGACGGCATCGAAGAAATACGGTATTAAAAAAAGCCCCAGAAGATAATAACTAAATAAAAACGTGGCAGGCGATTTACTCGGAAATCTGAATCAGTATTGTGCTAACAGAATTATCCGACATTAGCGTTTCGCGTTACGTAATGTACACAGTTAAAAGGACACATTACTTTTAAAGCTTAGACAACCCTAACGATATATACAGCTTCACGAAAAGAATAACTATTTTATTGAAACCAAAATACAAAGACAAAATCAAAAATTCACAAATAACAAAAACTGTTTGCGTATGGCATCCGGAATCAGGAGCAATAAAGTTGTATTTATGATTAACTCGCAAGTGTTCGTATCCGGCATCTGCTAATTCATCAGCTTTTTACGCTTTCCAACAGTCAGAGTAAATTATACTTTTTTCTGCCACGTTTTCTTGTATGGCTGCAATCAAAGTTTTCGCTGAATCCATGCACCAGTATTTTTTTCCCCCTCCATGCACCAGTATTTTTTAGCCCACAGTATATATCCGACACTTAAAATAGATTTTATAAAACAAATATTATTTTTTTTTCAATATAGAATATCATTTTAACCTTTCCTGTCCGGTGTAATATTTTTGTAATTGGAAAATTACTCAAGTATTCATCCCCCCCTCCTAAAAAAAGAATAAATAAATTCTTTGACTCCGCTCCCCAAAACTAAATCTTCCCCGCCCCAGAAAGTAAATCTCGGGTACTTGCCGAAAAGTACCGAATAACGAAATAGGTACTAATGCAGTGGCTCCCAACAGATGTGTCGCGAAAATTTAAGAATTTTTTATTATGATTTTATTGTTTTGTGAAATGTTGAATTTAATATGTTTTATTGCTTTGTTTGTTTTCTTGTTTTTTAATATAGTTCCGATTGATTAATCCTTTTTTAGCAAAATCTTCAATTACCAGGAGAGTTGGTGCCCTTTGCACGGTTAAATTTTTGTTAACAAAACTTGTATAAAAGAAAATGTTATTGGAAACATGCAAATTGTTTTATTTTGACTTGCTACTAGATACGATTAATCATATTCTATGAAACCACACCCCTTATTTAAAAGAGGCCATGGAGCTCTTTCAGAGATTCGGGGTGGGGGTGGCTCAGTCGGTAGCGCGCCAGGCTCGTAATCTGTAGTTCCCAGGTTCGAGTCCCAGCTGGGTCAGCGTTGAGATTTATCTCCGCAAAATTCCCCGCCCTGCCCACGGTCAGTAGGGGACACCGATGGGCTTGGAAAGGCCGCCGTCCGTCGGATGGGACGTTAAGCCGTGGCCCCGTCTGCGGGAGAGCCATACCCTGTGCACGTTAAAGAACACGCTGGATGGCCTTGACGGGAGGCTACCATCTGTCTCCCAACAGCTGTTCCAGTGGGTCCCCTCCCCCAACCTTCTCTGAGCCTTCGGGGTCCTTGTGACCTGGCCATTTAGCCCGTGGTGTGCAAAAAAGTGCCGCTCAGAGGTAAAACAACCCAACGTTAAAGAACACGCTGGATGGCCTTGACGGGAGGCTACCATCTGTCTCCCAACAGCTGTTCCAGTGGGTCCCCTCCCCCAACCTTCTCTGAGCCTTCGGGGTCCATGTGACCTGGCCATTTAGCCCATGGTGTGCAAAAAAGTGCCGCTCAGAGGTAAAACAAACCAACCCAACTTTCAGAGATTCTCTTCCCCTCCATGCACCAGTATTTTTTAGCCCACAGTATATATCCGACACTTAAAATAGATTTTATAAAACAAATATGATTTTTTTTTTCAATATGGAATATCATTTTAACCTTTCCTGTCCGGTGTAATATTTTTGTAATTGGAAAATTACTCAAGTATTCATCCCCCCCTCCTAAAAAAAGAATAAATAAATTCTTTGACTCCGCTCCCCAAAACTAAATCTTCCCCGCCCCAGAAAGTAAATCTCGGGTACTTGCCTAGTAGGGGGAAACTTATTAGGAATATCTCCAGTTTATATAGGGGCGGGGGTGGCTCAGTCGGTAGCGCGCCAGGCTCGTAATCTGTAGTTCCCAGGTTCGAGTCCCAGCTGGGGATTTATCTCCGCAAAAATACCCCGCCCTGCCCACAGTCAGTAGGGGACACCGATGGGCTTGGAAAGGCCGCCGTCCTTCGGATGGGGCGTTAAGCCGTGGCCCCGTGTGCGGGAGAGCCATACCCTGTGCACGTTAAAGAACACGCTGGATGGCCTTGACGGGAGGCTACCATCCGTCTCCCAACAGCTGTTTCAGTGGGTCCCCTCCCCCAACCTTCTCTGAGCCTTCGGGGTCCATGTGACCTGGCCATTTAGCCCATGGTGTGCAAAACAGTGCCGCTCAGAGGTAAAACAACCCAACCCAAATCCAGTTTATATCGGTAAATAGTAAGAATCGGAGATTAGTAACTTCTTAAAAATGTTTATTATCAAAAAATATGAGGAAAAAAGATTCGAACGAAATCTAATTATATCTTGTTACATTCGCTCGGTATTTAAAGGGTATAAAAGTAAATCAAACGTTTAACACAAATTAATAATTTAAACAACATAAATTGGAAACTGAAGTATTTATCTTCAAATTATTTAACACAGGGTCCCAACTTATATCTACATCTAGGCAAAACGAATTTGAAACAGCCAAAAAAATATCGGGAGGTGTGCTTACCGATGATAAGAGCTGCGTGTGTTACAGGGTAGTTACCCATAATTTAATAACTTGACTCGTTCTGCATAAAAAAAGTTTGAAAATATAATAATCGTCACACAAATTATTGAATATGCCCTGAGATATCTATGAGGTAAAATAAGGGGATTTTTTTTTTACTTTTTCCAGACATATCCATTAGGTAATTTATACTTCATACTATATGTTGAAAAAAGTATCCGGACACTTCCATGTTATGTGAATTGAAAGTCACTTTCAAAGCTCCCTAGGGGGCGGGGGTGGCTCAGTCGGTAACGCGCTAGGCTCGAGTCCCAGCTGGGTCAGCGTTGAGATTTATCTCCGCAAAATTCCCCGCCCTGCCCACGGTCAGTAGGGGACACCGATGGGCTTGGAAAGGCCGCCGTCCGTCGGATGGGACGTTAAGCCGTTGCCCCGTGTGCGGGAGAGCCATACCCTGTGCACGTTAAAGAACACGCTGGATGGCCTTGACGGGAGGCTACCATCTGTCTCCCAACAGCTGTTCCAGTGGGTCCACTCCCCCAACCTTCTCTGAGCCTTCGGGGTCCATGTGACCTGGCCATTTAGCCCATGGTGTGCAAAAAAGTGCCGCTCAGAGGTAAAACAACCCAACTCAAAGCTCCCTAATATTGAAAATAAACCTTTTGCGCAAAAACTGTTATTGGCGATAAATTGTAGATGTCACTCAAATCTCTCTAAATATATTTGCCGTAATATTCGTTTAATATTTAAAGAATGAATGGAAGCTGAAACATTTATCTTCAACTTTTGACACTTGTGAAAAAATACTTCAATAGATAAAACACAACTTTTGTAACAATTTGTTCACTAACATAAATATCTGGTGTGTATGACAATTTTTTTAAGATTTCATCAATTTGGAGGCAATGTGACAGTGTCGTCTGCTGTTAAATGGTCCCCGCTTCAATGACTCTTTAAATATTGATCGAAGATCGTTGAAAATTGACACTGTCACATTGCCTCCAAATTGATGAAATCTTTAAAAAACTTCAGATATTTATGTTAGTGAACAAATTGTTGCAAGAGTTGTGTTTTATCTATTGAAGTATTTTATCCCAAGTGTCAAAAGTTGAAAATAAATGCTCAAGCTTCCATTCATTCTTTAAATATTAAACGAATATTGCGGGAAATATATTTAGAGAGATCTGAGTGTCATCTACAATTTATCGCCAATAACAGTTTTTGCATAAAAGGTTTATTTTTAATGTTAGGGAGCTTTGAAAGTGGCTTTCCATTCACATAACATGGAAGTGTCCGGACACTTTTTTCAACGTAATGTACTTTCATTACTGCCTGCTGAACTTGTAGTTATTCGTAATTTCCGTATAAAGTTGGCAAAACTTAATCAGACAGTCGGTTGTTAAAATGGTGACCTCCTCTGTCAGATTGCACCGCAGCAGAAAACAACGAAGTGTTCTTTATTTTGCTATCGGAAGGAGTCAAAACAAGTATGTGCACAATATGAGGATCCACGTTTCGCTTCAAGAATGGAAATATGTTATAAAATATGAGAACAAATTGCACTCTTCTAATGAAAAAATATTTTTCCATCTAAATGCAGCGTGTAATTTAATAAATTAATTGGGTTAATAAGATATCAAGTATGTTATGGGGAATTTTGTATACAGAGTGAAGAATAAAATGACAGAGTACTCGGAACTTTACTGCTGCTTAGAAAGAAAGAAGACTTTCAGTTATGATACTCGACTTAAGAACAAGATCATGTTGCCCCTTTATAAGAAATCTATAGGCCAGAGATCAATACGGTACATTGGCATTAAGATTTGGAATGACGAGATACCAGAGGATACTGCTGCAATGGAACAATATAGAACTTTTAAATATAAATATAAACTACACTTATTATCAAGTCAATGATAGAGTCAGACCACAAAAATTCATGTGCTCAAATAAATGTATAAATTAAGGTCACCTGCATTGTTTTAAATTTAAGTGTATTTCAGGAAACATTTATTCAAAAGCTACCGCTTATTATGTTCTCCTTTTTCAACTGTGAACGTGTCTGTGTTTTATCTACCAATATATGTATGTTTGGGTGAAATAAACTTATTCAATTCAAGATACCAATAGTATTTGTCATGATTATTTCAAACTTTAGAATAGATTATTTAAAAATGAAAATATTGATTTACACTGAAGGTCTTTAAAAATACGAATAATTTGTAGTGTTTGTCGGATTACTGAAATGAATGCAATTTACATCTTTCTTTCCAGGCTTCGGTTTATTTTACGACCAAACGTTTTTCAGCATCATTCTGTAAGAAACTAATTTTACATGGGTTCAAGCCGTAACCGTAGACTGCCATGCTGCGATGACAGCTTTTCAACTTTTCCATGCAAGCTTCGATGTATGGTGTTTACCTGTCTCTTGATTGCTGTAGCCGGGGCTACCCTTCTGGCAGTGTATTTCTTCGTGATTAGACCCAATAGTTCCCAGAAACCTAAGGCACAACAGGGATCCCACATTCTTATTTTACCCGAGAACGATTGGACTCCGCACTGTCCTGGAGACGTGCTTCCTTCCCAGCGATTCGACTGCTATCCAGAAGCGCCAGATGTAGATCGTGAACAATGTATTGCAAGAGGTTGCTGTTGGGTAGAATATTCAGACGATTCCTTCGAGGATCATGATGATGACGGTGATTATTCGCTAGATGACGATAAAGTTGAGAGTGATCCTATTCCACGATGCATATACCCTAACAACTATGGATACAAAGCATCGGGAAAGATGGCTACTATTTTTGATGGATTTGAAGTACCTCTTCAAAGACTTCCAACGCCATCGCGTTACGGTGACGATATACAAGAAGCTCGTATAA
This sequence comes from Ryuthela nishihirai, assembly GCA_038380435.1. Taxonomy (NCBI): domain Eukaryota; kingdom Metazoa; phylum Arthropoda; class Arachnida; order Araneae; family Heptathelidae; genus Ryuthela; species Ryuthela nishihirai. The sequence goes on along the minus strand of JAWZYU010000002.1, from coordinate 15,723,754 downwards.
GAGTGGAAATGCAGACGCCGTACAGACTGAGGATTAAGGTAAGATGCCCTTTAATGTTTTTTTTTTTGAAATGTGTATCGTGAAATGAATTATGAGGACGCATAGTTTTAGAGTGTTTAGGCCTAATCATAAACTAGCTATGCATATTACAGCAGAACAAACGTTTTAGTAGCAACCAGCTTTCCCAGAATCCTTTGTATGTGCAAGTGTGCAAAACTGAAACGTAGACACAGAACAAGCCAAAATCATACTTTCTCTTATCCTCCTAGTCAATGTTTGCCGTTTTTCCTCAGTATATGATACGACCTACAAAACTAAGTTTATGAGACAACAAATGACCATGTCATCAACTGGGATTTGAATCCGGAACTTTGTATTACTTCCGTGAGTCCACGTCTAGGTTTTATCTAAGCCTTAAGAACTAAAATATGCTCCAAGGACCAACGTTTGCTTACATTACACAGTCGCGTGTCGTTTTATTCGTCATGATCATTTGATTATCGTTTGTTTGCACTCTCATATTACTCATGATAAACTATTTCTGAAAGTATGCAAACAAAAATCAATCGGAAAGCTCTAATATGAATAGTAAACACTTCTTTCATAAAAGTCATTGCAGGAATGAGTTGAGTTGCTTTGCCTCTGAATCACTTTCGTGTACCAGTGCGTTAAGTGTCCACGTGTCAAAGTCTCAGAGTTGCATTTGGAGAAGGGTATTCACTGGACAACTTTTAGGAAAATAGACTGAAGACTCCTATCAAAGCGAGGGTGGCTCAATCGGTAGCATGCCAGGCTCGTAATCTTCAGTTCCTAGATTCGAGCCCCATCTTAGCTAGCGTCGAGATTTAATAAAAAGTAAATACCCCCTCAAGCAGCTGCTTGCCACACAGGTCTGACAGGAGCCTGTCAGTTTATATGCCATAGTAGAAGATCTGAGAGGATGGCAGGACCTCAGCAGAAAAACAACACACACAACCATGCTTTACCCGGGACTCGAACCCTAGTCCGTTAGATCAGTAGCCAAGCGCACTAACCACTCGGCCACGGGACGGCAGCGTCGAGATTTACCTCCGCAAAACTCCCCGCCCTGCCCTTGGTCAGTAGAGGAAACCGATGGCCTTGGAAAGACCGCCGTCGTGTCAGATGGGACATTAAGCCGTGGCCCCATGTGCAGGAGAGCCATTCCCTGTGCACGTTAAAGAACAGGCAGGACGGGAGGCTACCATCTATCTCCCAACAGCTGCCCAGTCGGTCCCTTCCCCCCAATCTTCACGGAGTCCTTGTGACCTGATGTTTTAGCCCATTATGTTAAAAAAGTGCCGCTCAAGAGTTAAAACCCAAATCTTATCAAGGCTATACAGAGTGGTTAACATGCACATTGATGCTTTGGCTCTGCCTTATACGGGCTCAGACGTAAAGCGAAGGAACGCGGCCTTTTCTCACACACTGATAATCTGTCACTCGGGAGGGGCGTAGGTAGGAGAAAAAATCTCAATGCAGGTGCATTGGGGGATTCGAAACTGGGAAACATCCGATTACGATCTTGGCACGCTACTGATTAAACACAGGCCCATCCAACCCAAACTTAGGGAAGAGCCATTAAGAAAATAAACTATTTTTAAAGAGCGGAAAGGAAAATTCTCTAAAACGTGAACTCGTGTTTTTTGGGCGAGTAAAACATATATATGACTTTGGGGAATTCTACCCCTTTTCTTCGGGGCGGGGGTGGCACAGTCGGTAGCGCGCCAGGCTCGTAATCTGTAGTTCCCAGGTTCGAGTTCCAGCTGGGTCAGCGTTGAGATTTATCTCCGCAAAATTCCCCGCCTTGCCCACAGTCAGTAGGGGACACCGATGGGCTTGGAAAGGCCGCCGTCCATCGGATGGGACGTTAAGCCGTGGCCCCGTGTGCGGGAGAGCCATACCCTGTGCACGTTAAAGAACACGCTGGATGGCCTTGACGGGAAGCTATCATCTGTCTCCCAACAGCTTCCAACCTTCTCTGAGCCTTCGGGGTCCATGTGACCTGGCCATTTATCCCATGATGTGCAAGAAAAGTGCCGTTCAGAGGTAAAACAACCCTTTCCAACTGAAATTAAGTCTTGATCGAACTCACTTTAAAATCCGAATGAGTTTCCTATTGCAGAGAAAATTGTGTATATTGGAAAAGTAGTCACAAAAAGGCTTTCTGTACTAGAAAAGACTGCACTAAAAATTGCAAATTAAACTTTAAGACACCAAACATATTTTTTTCTTTGTGTGTTTTTAAAATAGTCAATGATAAACATATAAGTGGTATCTAAAACAGAAAATCTGATCTTAATAAGTAAGAAATTTTTTTAAGAAAGGAAACGAATATTTTTAGCTCGTCTGAAAAGTAAACGAGCAATTGTTCTTATATTGTCGTCTGTCCAGCTATCTGTAGGCATTCAATTTTTTTTTTATTTATTTTGAATTTTTTTTATTTTTGAAAATTCTTTTTGTTGAGTAGGTACCGGAGAATGAGTTCGGACTGATGTTTTGAGCCGCAGCCAGGAAAAAAATTTCACGGATGCATCATGACATATACAGGGTGAATCTGAAAAAGTGGGCAAAACTTTACGGGGTGGTAGAACGCAGCTATACGAGCAATATTCGTCATAGAATGCATGGTCGGAACGCAAACGGCGAGCCGCTAGGTGGCGTTGGAAATGGTATAAAAGGTGCCTGGTGTCTTCGCAAATGTGCGTCGGTCCCTATCCCGCAGGTGTGAAGCCTGCATTACAGCTGGCGGCAGCTCTTTTGAGCAATTTCTTTGAGCATGTACCTCAATTACCTTCCTGTTAATAAAATGTTTTCTGAAGTATCTCCTCTCCTTCTTGTGTTCATTCTTTAAATGTGACAGTGGAAAACTACCTTTTAACTTCTCACCGCTTGCGTTCCGACCATACATTCTATGACGAATATTGCTCGTATAGCTGCGTTCTGCCACACAGTAAAGTTTTGCCCACTTTTTCAGATTCACCCTGTATATATATACAGAAATGTATGTTGCTAATCATTTATGTTATTTTTACATTATTAATTAATTAATTTTAAGACAAAATTAAAATGTTGATTATATTTGGAACGAAAAATATTAGAAACTAGTTAAAACCCATTCCAAACGTATTGATAATTTTTTCCATCGATAAGTTCTTTCAGAGTTTTTTTGGCGGATTTAATTGCGACACCAGTCGCAATTAAATCCGCCAAAAATATATCCATTAATAACTTCTCCACAATTTTACACACGTGTCACCCGCAATGTACTATTCCATTCACAGGTTGGCGACGGCATCGCCCCAGAAATTTCGAACTGTTTCTGACAGATCACTCCCGACCCAAGGCAGCTAGGAACTCGATCAGTTGCCCCAAAAGAGTTAAAACTAAGTGAGACCACCTCATCAAATGGTACTTCCTTTTTATAGCGGGCTTGAGGGGCGCCAGTAGTAATTGTGCGCCAATCTTCGTATCCAGTGAATCTGTCGTCCGCATTATAAAAAACGCCTCGATTGAGGGGAGGCCAAGAGAGATTTTTTATTCGTTAACCGAAAAGTACCAAAGAGAGTAAAGGTCAAAAAACAGATTCCAAAAAGTCATCAAAAACTATATATCACTGGCATCTGTTAACTTCACTGAAATGAATTTGACAAGTAGTAAAGGGGCGGGGGTGGCTCAGTCGGTAGCGCGCCAGGCTTGTAATCTGTAGTTCCCAGGTTCGAGCCCCAGCTGGGTCAGCGTTGAGATTTATCTCCGCAAAATTCTCCGCCCTGCCCACGGTCAGTAGGGGACACCGATGGGCTTGGTAAAGGCCGCCGTCCGTCGGATGGGACGTTAAGCCGTGGCCCCGTGTGCGGGAGAGCCATACCCTGTGCACGTTAAAGAACACGCTGGATGGCCTTGACGGGAGGCTACCATCTGTCTCCCAACAGCTGTTCCAGTGGGTCCCCTCCCCCAACCTTCTCTGAGCCTGTGGGGTCCTTGTGACCTGGCCATTTAGCCCATGGTGTGCAAAAAAGTGCCGCTCAGAGGTAAAACAACCCAAGTAGTAAAGTGAAATACTAGTATTCTAACTCGAATTGGACAACCTCGAATAAAAAAACACTTTACTGATTCGTTCTCACTTGGCCTCCGCTCAATCGGGGCGTTTTTTATAATGCGGACGGCAGATTCACTGGATACGAAGATTGGCGCACAATTATACTACTGGCGCCCCTCAAGGCCGCTATAAAAAGGAAGTACCCATCAAATTGACGGATCGCTTAAGTCGCCGGGAACCACGAGGAAACCGACAAAATCTGCCACCGAAGACGCCACGTGTCCGCCCTAGAATTACGCTATTACACAAGTTAAACCCAAGCCAGAAGTTTGACGCGAACGTATGTCCATTGATATCGTTCGCATAATTCACAGATTTCTACCGTTAACATACTACTACATTCGCAAGGTAAACGACGGCAGCGCCCCCAAATATTTCGGACACTTTCCGAGGGATCACTCCCGACCCAAGGCAGCTAGGAACCCGATAAGTTAGCCCAACAGGGCTAGAACTAAGTGGGACCACCTCACCAAATTTCGGACGGATCGCTTAAGTCGCCGCGGAGCTACAGGGAAACTGCCAATTTCTGCCACCGATGACGTCACACATGTTCACCCCGTGGCCACGTGTTCGCCCGTCCGTTGGCCCGGAATTGCGACTAGTATTAGTAAAACTCGAAATTTCGTCGGTAACGTCATTATAAACGTAAAGCGCTATTCATTTACTAAAGATAGAGAAATACGTAAAAAATAATCAAAGTCGCATGGTGCTTTTCTTTTTATTACTAAAGACTAAAAGGTTGAAATTATAATTTTCACTTTTTCCCCCCAATTACGATAAATATTTGAAATTTTAATTATACTTATCCCGAAGTTGTCTGTGCTATTTGGAACCTTGGTCCCGTCTCTAATTGGTACTAGAAAAATACTTCCTTATTTTCGTTTTCCGAATCGTTTTTAATGCAGTAGTTTCGAGCCGAAGCATTTTAGACATTGATGAGAACGCTACCGCCATCTAGTTTTCAATTAGTTTTGTACGCGAAAATTTAATTTGACTTCCATGAAGTTACTTTTTACCAAGTTGGAAAATTATATTTAGTAAAAAGGAATGCTAGAAAATAGGTGAAGCGGGGGGATTGTCGGGCTCAAAAACTTTTTGAGGGATAGCTGTTCTAAGAGATAAAATTTTCACTGTTAGAGATCACTAAATTCGGAAAATAACATGTTTTATTCTTTTTGAAAACGGACATTCCATATTCGCCTTTTGGTTTGTTTTACCTCTGAGCGGCACTTTTTTTGCACACCATGGGCTAAATGGCCAGGTCACATGGACCCCGAAGGCTCAGAGAAGGTTGGGGGAGGGGACCCACTGGAACAGCTGTTGGGATACAGATGGTAGTCTCCCGTCAAGGCCATCCAGCGTGTTCTTTAACGTGCACAGGGTATGGCTCTCCCACACACGGGGCCACGGCTTAACGTCCCATCCGACGGACGGCGGTCTTTCCAAGCCCATCGGTGTCCCCTACTGACCGTGAGCAGAGCGGGGAATTTTGCGGAGATAAATCTCAACGCTGACCCAGCTGGGACTCGAACCTGATACCTACAGATTACGAGCCTGGCGCGCTACCGACTGAGCACCCCCGCCCCCCATATTCGCCGAATTCATTTTATTCAGATACAGAAATGGATATGTCGCTAAGAGCAGTTTAACTCCAATTCATATATAAAAATATAGAAATACCATAGACCTGAGGATCGTAATTTGCTGTTCCCAGGTTCGAGTCCAACGTCAGCGTTGGGATTTAATTCCGGAACCTCCAACCTATCCACGGTTAGAAAGGGGACACCGATGATCTTGAAAAGGTTACCGTCCGTCTGATGACACGTTAAGCCGTGGTTCCGTATGCAGGAGAGAGATACCCTGTGCACTTTAAAGAACGCTCTAGATAGCTTTGTTGAGAGGCTACCATTTGTTCTAGTGTGTTCCCTTCCCCCACTCTGCCTATAGGCTTGGAAAAGCCGCCCTCCATTGAATCGGACATTAAGCCGTGACTCTGTGTGCGAGAGTACCCTGTGCACGTTAAAGAACACGCTGGATGGCCTTAATGGTAGGCTACCATCTGTCTCCAAACAGCTGTTCCAGTGGGTCCTCTCTCCCCAGGGGGCGGGGGTGGCTCAGTCGGTAGCGCGCCAGGCTCGTAATCTGTAGTTCCCAGGTTCGAGTCCTAGCTGGGTCAGCGTTGAGATTTCTATCCGCAAAATTCCCCGCCCTGCCCACGGTCAGTAGGGGACACCGATGGGCTTGGAAAGGCCGCCATCCGTCGGATGGGACGTTAAGCCGTGGCCCCGTGTGCAGGACAGCCATACCCTGTGCACGTTAAAGAACACTCTGGATGGCCTTGACGGGAGGCTACCATCTGTCTCCCAACAGCTGTTCCAGTGGGTCCCCTCCCCCAACCTTCTCTGAGCCTTCGGGGTCCATGTGACCTGGCCATTTAGCCCATGATGTGCAAAAAAGTGCCGCTCAGAGGTAAAACAACCCAATCCTCTCTCCCCAACGTTCTCTGAGCCTTAGGGGTCCTTATGATCTGGCTATTTAGCCCATTGTGCGCAAAAACCTTCTGCTCAGAGGTAAAACAACCAACCAAAATCCCCCATTCTGAGCCTTTGAGGTCCTTGTGGTGTAGCCATTTAGCTCATTGTGTGCAAAAAAATGTGCCACGCAGAGATAAAACAACACTACGGTACACGGCGTCATGGCTTAACGTACCATTCGACGGACGTCGTCATTTCAAACCCTCTCGGTGCCCTTTTTCTCACCGAGAGCATAGTTGGGGATTATTAGCATAGCAGACATTCTGTTAACGCAGTTCGGTTTGACCGTGACATATATGGAAAGCAAAACGAACAAAATGGAAACCAACTTGACCGGGTAGTGGTGCTCGGCAGACGTCATTGCATGGCATTATATTCTATCCTTTGAAGTGCCTTGTTAGCATTCCGGCAGATCATATGACCACGATTAGTACAGTCGCTCAAAAAAGTATCCGAACACTATGGTTGACTACAGAATTCAGAAAAAATATCTAACAAAGATTTTTTTAGAAATTAGTGATCTGGCAACCTTCGTGTCACGTGACACGAAGGTTGACAGATCACCAATTTTTAAAAAAATCATCGTTGCCAGATATTTTTTCTGAATTCTTTAATCAACCATAGTGTTGGGATACTTTTTTGAGCGACTGTAGGTGGTCATATTATTTTGATACTAGATCGTGTGGGCTCACTCACGGAAATATTGAGCGTGTGCAGTTACCGTTCACAGCAAACTGGAGCGTGCGCAGTAACTGCACACGCTCCAGTTTGCTGTGAACGGTAACTGAAGCGTGTACAGTTGCTGTACACGCTCCAGATATTTTTTCTGAATTCTGTTGTCAACCATAGTGTTCGGATACGTTTTTGAGCGACTGTACCAAATACAGTCAGAAGTAACGTAACCCTCTTCTCTTTTGGAGAGTGATGATCGATGCGAGGAAACGTGGAGCCAACGAACGAATTGGGGTCAAGATGCATTGGGCTTGAACTCTGACTTTCTTTTTATCAGCCCTGACCGGCTGTGAAAGAGTTCTCTAAATGTTTTGGCACCTACTTTCGGAAAATGCCAGTTCCCAGAACCTGTTCTCTCCTAAATGCAGACGATACCTTTTTCTGTCGAACTAGAATTCGTTTGGGCTAACGAGTTGCACTTGGGTGTGGCGGCGCATTGTTGGATGTTGTCCTTTTAGTCTGGTTGTGGGAGCAGTAGGGACAGATGAATACTTTTTCTCTTGGCGAAATGGTTGGTTCCCCCCCCCACACATACACACCAAATAAGGCTTTGGATTGGATTGTTTTACCTCTGAGAGGCACTTTTTTGCACACAATGGGCTAAATGGCCAGGTCACATGGACCCCGAAGGCTCAGAGAAGGTTGGGGGAGGGGACCCACTGGAACAGCTGTTGGGAGACAGATGGTAGCCTCCCGTCAAGGCCATCCAGCGTGTTCTTTAACGTTGGGTTGTTTTACCTCTGAGCGGCACTTTTTTGCACACCATGAGCTAAATGGCCAGGTCACATGGACCCCGAAGCCTCAGAGAAGGTTGGGGGAGGGGACCCACTGGAACACCTGTTGGGAGACAGTTGGTAACCTCCCGTCAAGGCCATCCAGTGTGTTCTTTAACGTGTGCAGGGTATGGCTTACCCGCACACGGGGCCTCGGCTTAACATCCCATCCGACGGACGGCGGCCTTTCCAAGCCCATCGGTGTCCTCTACTGACCGTGGGCAGGGCGGGAAATTTTGCGGACCAAATAAGGCAGTAACAATAAGTAGAAAGATGTGGACATGTCACGCAATAACGTAATGGCTTATTTTGACATCCTGTAGGCTTAAACAGTTATCTTGTTGGAATTCATGAAGTAATAAGGTGGAAAAAATTGGTTTTGCCGTGAGTGGGATTCGAACCCACGTCTCCTAGAAACATGCCAGTTATGCTAACCACTACACCAGGCGTGTCCAAACTTTTAACTTCCCTGGGCCACATTGAGTGAATATTTGACTTCCCTGGGCCACACTAAGTGAAGATGAAGTGTTTTGGGCCGCACATAAAATATAAAATATAGTTAATGAATATGAATAATAAAACTTCATTTATTTTCTTATGTTTTCTATTATAAAATAAAAAAGGGCAATATAAAACTAGTGGGATATCAAAAACTCGCTGAAAATTCAGCGAGAGGAAAGCCAACGGGTCGGATCGATTTGGCGAACTTTCGCGAACGTTCGATGGCCCCTTTTTCTGTGAAGGGCTCCCTTGGCCAAAAGGATTAGGAAATCAAAATACAATGCAATATACTGCATACAAATATTGTAATTCTTCAAAAAATTCGCCGTCGAGTTTCGTTCGAAACGTAAATTCTCATGGCATACTAAGATGTTTTTATTTAAATTTTTATTTCAAAATAAATGTCAACGAATCGATTATATATGAAAAATATTGCAAACATTTATTTTTTTAATAAAAATGTTTAAATTTAAATATTTTCATAATTTGCATTTGGGCCGCATTTAAAGGCTTTTGGGCCGCACTTTAGATAAGCATGCACTACACCATCATCGGCTAACGTTTTTTCTTCAGCTGATGTGACATTATAAACTGTGCGAATCAATGTGGGATACCGTCGAGCAGAGTGTTCGGCCTGTGTCCCATCAGTGACGACCTTGAGAGAATTGTGGACAACTCTGGAGGATGCATGGGTCGCCATACCTATGGAACATTTACGTAAACTTGTGGAGTCCTGGGGCGGGGGTGGCTCAGTCGGTAGCGCGCCAGGCTCGTAATCTGTAGTTCCCGGGTTCGAGTCCTAGCTGGGTCAGCGTTGAGATTTATCTCCGCAAAATTCCCCGCCCTGCCCACGGTCAGTAGGGGACACCGATGGGCTTGGAAAGGCCGCCATCCGTCGGATGGGACGTTAAGCCGTGGCCCCGTGTGCAGGAGAGCCATACCCTGTGCACGTTAAAGAACACTCTGGATGGCCTTGACGGGAGGCTACCATCTGTCTCCCAACAGCTGTTCCAGTGGGTCCCCTCCTCCAACCTTCTCAGCCTTCGGGGTGCATGTGACCTGGCCATTTAGCCCATGGTGTGCAAAAAAGTGCCGCTCAGAGGTAAAACAACCCAACGTTAAAAAACACGCTGGATGGCCTTGACGGGAGCCTACCATCTGTCTCCCAACAACTGTTCCAGTTGGTCCCCTCCCCCAACCTTCTTTGAGCCTTCGGGGTCCTTGTGACCTGGCCATTTAGCCCATTGTGTGCAAAAAAGTGCCGCTCAGAGGTAAAACAACCCAACGTTAAAGAACACGCTGGATAGCCTTGACGGGAGGCTACCATCTGTCTCCCAACAGCTGTTCCAGTGGGTCCCCTCCCCCAACCTTCTCTGAGCCTTCGGGGTCCATATGACCTGGCCATTTAGCCCATGGTGTGCAAAAAAGTGTCACTCAGAGGTAAAACAACCAACAACCCTTGTGGAGTCCTTGCCTCGTCGTGTGGCGGCCGTTATCAGGGCCAGAGGGGGGGGGGGGGGGTCCAACACGTTACTAGGTTGCTATCCCTAATTCAATGGCACTTCTGTGTATTATATCTTGCGAATGTAAAGGACTACAGTTCTGAGTTAGGTGTAAAGTGAAAGCTCATATGAGGACCGCCATAGACTACTTGAATTATGCCTCCACCGTTCTGTCCTCCAAAATGGGGACGGAAATTAATCATAACAAGTTGTATCAGAAATTAAAGCTTGTGACATCATCAGTGTCATGGGCTATCTCAAACACGACACAAAAAAGGGGGAGGAACAATGCAAATATATATGAGTCATATATCAAATGAAAGTTTCTGAAGGTAGGTGTTTTTCGTAACAAATAAAAAAAATGCTAATAAATTTTTAAAAAAAGGCAATATCTTCCTCTGTGCGCCCCCAAAAAGTAAAAAATAAACCTAAAGCATATCGATGGTGCAATCAGTCACTGAGTTCATATTCACTTGAAAGGAAGATGAGGCGCCCATATTTCTCTCAACAAGATTGCTGGCGCCCTATCTTCCTTTGAAGTGCATACGAATTCAGTGACTGATTGCATCATCGATATACTTTAGGTTTATTTTCTACTTTTTAGGGCGCATATAGGAAGACGCATTTCTTTTTTAATTTTTTTATTTATATTGATACTAGATCGTGTGGGCTCACTCACGGAAATATTGAGCGTGTGCAGTTACCGTCCACAGCAAACTGGAGCGGTTGCGGTTGATGTTTACAGCACATTGCATCGTGTGAGCTCACAAAAACCTGGATCGTGTGGGCCCACTCACAGAAATATTGAGCGTGTGCAGTTACCGTTCACAGCAAACTGGAGCGGTTGCGGTTAATGTTCACAGCACATTGGATCGTGTGAGCTCACAAAAACCTGGATCGTGTGGGCCCACTCACAAAAATATTGAGCGTGTGCAGTTACCGTTCACAGCAAACTGGAGCGGTTGCGGTTAATGTTCACAGCACATTGGATCGTGTGAGCTCACAAAAACCTGGATCGTGTGGGCCCACTCACAGAAATATTGAGCGTGTGCAGTTACCGTTCACAGCAAACTGGAGCGGTTGCGGTTGATGTTCACAGCTCATTGGATCGTGTGAGCTCACAAAAACCTGGATCGTGTGGGCCCACTCACAAAAATATTGAGCATGTGCAGTTAACGTTCACAGCAAACTGGAGCGGTTGCGGTTGATGTTCACAGCACATTGGATCGTGTGAGCTCACAAAAACCTGGATCGTGTGGGCCCACTCACAAAAATATTGAGCATGTGCAGTTAACGTTCACAGCAAACTGGAGCGGTTGCGGTTGATGTTCACAGCACATTGGATCGTGTGAGCTCACAAAAACCTGGATCGTGTGGGCCCACTCACAAAAATATTGAGCATGTGCAGTTAACGTTCACAGCAAACTGGAGCGGTTGTGGTTGATGTTCACAGCACATTGGATCGTGTGAGCTCACAAAAACCTGGATCGTGTGGGCCCACTCACAAAAATATTGAGCATGTGCAGTTAACGTTCACAGCAAACTGGAGCGGTTGCGGTTGATGTTCACAGCACATTGGATCGTGTGAGCTCACAAAAACCTGGATCGTGTGGGCTCACTCACGGAAATATTGAGCGTGTGCAGTTACCGTTCACAGCAAACTGGAGCGTGTGCAGTTACTCCACACGCTCCAGTTTGCTGTGAACGGTAACTGGAGCGTGTACAGTTGCTGTACACGCTTGGATGAAAACATACTTCAGAACATTTGGTATATAGTTTTCGACGACGGATTGATTTATGAGGAGATTATCCGTCATTAATGGAATGCCTTTAGTAGGAGATACATTCGTCTGTAGCACTAACAAGTCTAGATTTTTAAAGACTGCCGTCCTTCGGATGGGACGTAAAGCCATGGCCCTGTGTGCTGCAGAGCCCTACCCTGTACACGTTAAAGAACAGCCCTAATCTCTGATAAGAAGCCTCGTGGTTTTTGTGACCTGGCCATTTATCCCATTGTGTGCAAAAAAAGTGTCTTTCAGAAGGTGAAACTCTAACAGGTCATCAGGAGATCGAAGGTTCGAATCCCACCCAGCTTTTCCTTCACATTTGGGGGCGGGGGTGGCTCAGTCGGTAGCGCGCCAAACTCGTAATCTGTAGTTCCCAGGTTCGAGTCCCAGCTGGGTCAGCGTTGAGATTTATCTCCGCAAAATTTCCCCGCCCTGCCCACGGTCAGTAGGGGACACCGATGGGCTTGGAAAGGCCGCCGTCCGTCGGATGGGACGTTAAGCCGTGGCCCCGTGTTCGGGAGAGCCATACCCTGTGCACGTTAAAGAACACGCTGAATGGCCTTGACGGGAGCCTGCCATCTGTCTCCCAACAGCTGTTCCAGTGGGTCCCCTCCCCAACCTTCTCTGAGCCTTCGGGGTCCATGTGACCCGGCCATTTAGCCCATGATGTGCAAAAAAGTGCCGCTCAGAGGTAAAAGAATCCAATCCAATCCTTCACATTTGATATAAATGTGTAATTGAGACTTCCTGACTTTTACAATACTTTTAATATTTGTCAGTTTCTTTATAAGTTTCATAGAATCGTCAGTGCTGCTGTTAAATATTTCAGTTTCTATAAATCTTTAAAAATTGAATGAATGTTGTTGAAAATCAAGATTTAGATAGATTTGATTGATATCTTTATCTTTGGTCACATTGTTCCATAAAAAAATCATTTAAGCAGTTAATCATTTAAGCAGTTCGAATAGATTCTCCACTGATATACGAGGGGAGTTCAAAAAGTTCTTGACATGCAGCTGCAGAACAAAAATTATTGCACTTGAACAAAACTTTTACTCTCTTTCAAAATACTCCCCTCCAGCATCTGTGCAAAGTTGCAACGTCTAGGCCAATTCTGGAACGCTTGGTGGTACTCCTGTTAGGATATACACCGCAACTCTGAATGAACGCATTTTGCAATCTGAAATCTCTGAATGAACGCATTGCAATAATGTATACTCACAATAATATCGTTATATTTAAAAACCAGTCCGTGGCCGAGTGGTTAGCACGCTTGGCTACTGATCTAACGGGACCTGGGTTCGAGCCTCGGATTAGGCATGGATGTGTGTGTCGTTTTTCTGCTGAGGTCCTGCCATCCTCTCAGATCTCCTACTGTGGCATATAAACTGACAGGCTCCTGTCAGACCTCTGTGGCAAGCAGCTGCTTGAGGGGATATTTTATTTTTTATTTTATTTACATTGGATCGTGTGAGCTCACAAAAACCTGGATCGTGTGGGCCCACTCACAGAAATATTGAGCGTGTGCAGTTACCGTTCACAGCAAACTGGAGCGTGTGCAGTAACTGCACACGCTCCAGTTTGCTGTGAACGGTAACTGGAGCGTGTACAATTGCTGTACACGTTCCTGAGGTCCTGCCATCCTCTCAGACCTTCTACTATGGCATATAAACTGACAGGCTCCTGTCAGACCTCTGTGGCAAGCAGCTGCTTGAGGGGGTATTTATTTTTTTTTTATTTATCGTACTACTAAAAAATGCATAATTTAGTGTAATTTTATTTTGAATCTTTAGTTGCTTTAATTTCCCATGCGAGCCCCTTAAAGTAAACCGTTCTGTATTACCATTTTAACCCTCGAGAGGGGGGCGGGGGTGGCTCAGTCGGTAGCGCGCCAGGCTCGTAATCTGTAGTTCCCAGATTCGAGTCCCAGCTGGGTCAGCGTTGAGATTTATCTCCGCAAAATTTCCCCGCCCTGCCCACGGTCAGTAGGAGACACCGATGGGCTTGAAAAGGCCGCCGTCCGTCGGATGGGACGTTAAGCCGTGGCCCCGTGTGCGGGAGAGCCATACCCTGTGCACGTTAAAGAACACGCTGGATGGCCTTGACGGGAGGCTACCATCTGTCTCCCAACAGCTGTTCCAGTGGGTCCCCTCCCCCAACCTTCTCTGAGCCTTCGGGGTCCATGTGAGCTGGCCATTTAGCCCATGGTGTGCAAAAAAGTGCAGCTCAGAGGTAAAACAAACCAACCCAACCTTCGAGAGTAATTTGCCGCCAGAGGACGCCCTTTACGGTTTTGCTTGCTGTCCCTTCTTTGTCTCTTATACGCACTTTGGTTAAACTGTACCCAATGTGCAGTAGCCATGCTTTGTGGACGCTGAAAAACACTGGATGGCCATGGCGGGTGTGATCCAGCTATCTCTTAACAGCTGCCCAGTGAATCCTCTGCATTTAGCGTATTGTATGCAAAAAATTGCCGTTCATAGGTAAACCACCCAACCCTTTGACATAACATGAGAATGCTTCGTTTCTTTTTTGTACTTGGTAATTTTGTATTTGATAATTTATATATTATCACTCTGCAGGGTTGGGTAGTTTTACCTCTGAGCTGCGCTTTTTTCCACACAATGGGCTAAATGGCGCCGAGGGCTCAGAGAAAGTTGGGGACCCACTGGACAGCTGTTGGGAGACAAATGGTAGCCTCCCGTCAAGGCCATCCAGCCTGTTTAACGTGTACAGGGTATGGCTCTCCCGTACACTAGGCCACGGCTTAACCTCTCATACGACGGACGGCGGCCTTTTCAAGCCCATTGGTGTCCTGTACTGAACGAGGGCATGGCGGAAAGTTTTTCAGAGATAAATCTTAACGCTGGCTCAGCTGGGACTCGAACCTGGGAACTACAGATTTCGAGCCTTGCACAAGAGTTGGTACACTACCGACTGCGGTACCTACTCTGCAGGGTAGGATCGCAGCCTACCCTGCAGAGCCAACTGTCCCTACTCTGCAGGGCCAGATCGGAGAGGTGGCATGCCCTCCCCCTTTGAAAATGCTATAATAATAAAAAATAAATACCCCCTCAAGCAGCTGCTTGCCACAGAGGTCTGACAGGAGCCTGTCAGTTTATATGCCACAGTAGGAGATCTGAGAGGATGGCAGGACCTCAGCAGAAAAACGACACACACATCCATGCCTAATTCCGGGGCTCGAATCAATGCTATAAGGATAATAAATAAATAAAAATAAATATCCCCTCAAACAGCTGCTTACCACAGAGGTCTGACAGGCGCCTGTTTTACGCATTTCCCAATGCATTTTTTAAAGACATAAAACAGAGAGCAAAATGTTATTACGGAATGAAAATCCAGTCTCTTGCCCCCCCCCCTTCCCCCTACTTAATTTTATTCTAGATCCGTGCCTTCTACTCTCCCACGTAGAAAGGCCAAGCAACGGGTTAGAAAAGTAATTATCACTGCGAATACTTGTTATTTTCGTAGCAACAGTGGTGATGTCATGTGACCTAAATACAGGTGCGGGTGTTTTTATTTCTGTTTGCCGACATGTTCTAGCAAGGGAGGGCTTTCTAATAGACTAAAGACGTGCCGCTGCATAGGAAATAGTCGTTAGTGATGAGGGCAACGTCTATATTTTTGCAATTTGTGCACTGCTGCCGCTGTTTGTTCTGTGGGCGTCGTTGCAGCCAAGGGCAAGGGAGAAGCGTGACCTGACATCATCATCATGCTTTGTGCTCTGAAATATTTATTCGTGAATTAACGATACTCTGTTATCTGTCGGGTAAAAAGTGAGAGGATTTCGAAACTGAGAATTTATGCATAGCTATCCAGTGGTGTATCCAAAAGTGTGATTTAGAGTTGGGATGTTTTACCTCTGAGCGGCACTTTTTTGCACACAATGGGCTAAATGGCCAGGTAGCAAGGACCCCGAGAAGGTTTGAGAGAGGGGACCCACTGGACAGCTGTTGGGATGTAGATGGATGTCCTCCCGTCTAGGCCATGTGATTTAGAAATTTATCAAAAATGGCCATTTGGAAAATTTTCACGTTAAGCCTTGGCTCCGTGTGCGGGTGAGCCATACTATGTGCACAATAAAGAACACGCTGGATGGCCTTGACGGGAGGCTACCATCTGTCTCCCAACAGCGGTTCCAGTGGGTCCCCTTCCCCCAGTCTTCTCTGAGCCTTCGGGGTCCGTGTGACCTAGCAATTTAGTCCATTGTATACAAAACAGTGCCGCTCAGAGGTAAAACAACCGAACCCGTCTACCCCACAGTGAATGTTAAGATTCCATTATTATCAGTCACTGACAAAATTTAGCCACTGACACGATCGAGTAGGTACAGGCCCGAATCTAGAAAAAACAACGATGGGGATCGTGGGGGGGGGGGAGACTGGATTTCCAATGCAGTGTATCTTTTCCCCGTCCTTTTTACAGGTCTTTAAAAAATTTCTTGAAAAATGCATGAAATATGTATAAATAAGTTTAATACTTTTTGCTTCTGTTATGGTAGCTAGGTAGTCACTGGAAGGAGAGCTATGCACCAATCCCCTGTGATGATCCATAGAACCGGCCAGGCTTAGCACCTAATGTCCGACCCCGCCTTCTCGTGGTGCAGACCGTTAGTAACTTTCAAAAGAGATACTCTATTGTGGAAGTGAACGGAAGGGGAGGGCTGCCAGATTAGTGTGGCCTACTGATCTGGACAACTATGGCTACTTTTCTTTTTTTTCTACCTTGCTGAGGAGTGGTCAACCACACAGGGTCCTGGTGCTGACCATATAAACCTACTGATCTGGACAACTATGGCTACTTTTCTTTTTTTTCTACCTTGCTGAGGAGTGGTCAACCACACAGGGTCCTGGTGCTGACCATATAAACCTACTGGACTGGACAGATATATGGCTCTGAGCTTGATTATGGATCCTGATTTTGCTGCACTGGTGGGCTTCTGTGGAGGGAAAATCTTCCGCTGTGTTTTCTGTTTGTTTGTGGGTTGACAGCCCCAAGTGAATAGATTCACAGGATATGTTTATCAGCTGGTGGATAATCCTGAGCAGAAGTCATCGCAGGCACCTGAACTCTTTGCTTCTATTGGCATCGTCAAATTCTACATTGGAGGAAGTCTTCCAGTGTAGATGGCTTCAGCCTTTAGTAGTGGGGGAACGGGTCTTTGCCCCATGTCTGCGATTAGGGGGCTGTTTGATATTGTCGGCATTCCCTCTCTCAATAAACATAGTTTCTTTAAACATCCCACTAACCATTTTCTCTCCATAGGTAGTTGGAATGTGAGGACTCTGCACAGAGCTTTTTCTCTTGATGTCCTCACACAAGAATTCCACCGTTATAATTTAGATATTCTCGGCTTGCAAGAGACCAGATGGACAGATAAAGGTCAGATTCTTAAAAATAATCTTAAATTTCTCTTTTCAGGGAGGGACAACAATAAGCATCACCAAGGCGTGGGTCTGCTTCTCAGCAGACACGCTAGCGATGCTCTTATAGGATATTAGTGCATTAATGAAAGGTTTCTTACAGCAAAATTTCAGACAAGCGTTAAAGACTTGAATGTTATCTGCTGTTATGCCCCCACTGAGGATGCCGATGAGGATGAGAAGGATAGGTTTTATGAACAACTTCAGGATATTTTGAATTCTGTCAAGAAAGGAGATATTTCCCTTGTTCTTGGTGACTTCAATGCCAAAGTTGGTACTGACTCTGTCCTTTGGGGAGGAGTAATAGGCCCTTTTGGTATTGGTAGCTGCAATGGGCAACGTCTCCTACAGGTAAGTAAACTCAATGGTTTGTGAATAACTAACACTTATTACAAACACCGCGACATACATAAGTACACATGGGTTTCACCTGATGGGCTGCATAAGAATATGATTGATTACATATTAATTAACAGCAAATGGGCTAGTTCTGTTAGGAATACCAGGGCATATAGGGGAGCTGAAATTGGATCTGACCATTACCTTGTTAAAAGTGTGTTGCAACTTAAACTTAAAAAGTGTTGTGCTAGGGTTAAAAAATTTACTTTTAATACTGAAGCTCTGAAAGATCCAGTTATAGCCAAAGCTTACCATGATAGGTTACTTAGTCATTATGACAGTCATGGTTTGCTTACTACTGAAGTTGAGGAAGAATGGGATCATTTTAAACAGGCTTTTTTGGACACTAACAGTACTCTTTTAGGAAAAAAGGAGCAGAAGAGGCAAAATTATCTGAGTGATAAGGCACTTGAGCTTATTTCGGAAAGGAAGAACTGCAGGAATGCCCTTAATCAATACCCTACTAGTACTAATAGAAAGCATTACAGAGACCTTAATAAACTTGTAAAGGATCAGTTAGCTGCTGATAAGAATCTTTGGCTTGATGGTTTGGCTGACAAAGCCGAGGAAGCGGTTAGACAGCACAACAGCAGAGAACTGTACCAGATAGTTAATGTTTTGTGTGGTAGAAAACGGACAGGCATACAAGGATTGAAGGATAAACAAGGTAAGGTTATAGAAGGGGAGGATTCTGTCATGGCTAGGTGGGCTGAGCATTTCAGTGATGTTCTAAACAATGTAGTTAGTTCTACTCCCATTGTTTGCAATGATGATAGATGCATTGGTGGCTTTAATGTTGGACCTATAACACAATCTGAAGTTATTTTGGCTGTTTCTAAACTTAAACTTCATAAATCCCCAGGGGTAGATGAAATTACTACGGAAATGCTTAGAGCTGGGAATGTTTCGGTTACCTCTTGGATGACTGAAATTCTGAATATCTTTTATGATAAAGGCATGGTTCCTAAGGATTTTACCAGAGCTATTGTTATCCCTATTTTCAAAAAAGGTGATCGCAGTTCTTGTGATAACTATAGGGGTATCAGCCTACTCTCTGTTCCAGGTAAAGTTCTTTCCATGATTGTGCTTAATAGAATTAAGAATCTGGTTGACAATCAATTGCGTGATGAGCAATGTGGATTCAGAAGTGGTAGGAGATGTGTGGATCAGATATTTTCACTTAGGCAGATTCTTGAGAAATGTTTAGAGTTTCAGAAACCTTTGGTTGCTAGCTTTGTTGATTTCAAAAAGGCTTTCGACTCTGTTGATCGTCATAATTTGTGGTTGATTGTGAGATCATATGGTATACCAGACAAGTTAGTTAACATAATGAAAGCTCTCTATAATAACACTGAGTCCTGTGTGAGAGTTGGTAAGGCTTGTAGCAATTGGTTTAGCACTACTTCTGGTGTTCGACAAGGGTGCATTTTGTCTCCTTTTCTCTTTAGCCTGGTTATTGATAATGTTATGCGAATATCACTTCAAGGGAAAGATTTTGGCCTTAAATGCTGATGATTTAGCCCTTTTGGCAAATGATGTTGATGAGATGAACTCTTTCATTCGACCTGTTGATGAGACTGGTAGTAGAGTAGATTTGGTCATAAACAGAGAGAAAACTAAAGTGATGAAAATTGGTCAGGAAGGCTGTGATTCAGTTAATCTGAATGGTTGCAGTCTTGAGCAGGTGTCACAGTTTAATTATCTTGGGAGCTATGTAACAGATAATGGTGATGTGCGGCATGAGATTAACAGACGAATAGGGATTGCTGCCGGGACTTTTAAGAACCTATGGAGAGTGTGGAGAAATAGGCGTATACACCTAAAGACTAAAATTAGACTGTATAATAATTTGGTTCTTTCTAGGGTTAGTTATGGTAGTGAAACTTGGACACTTTGTAAACAAGATAACAGGAAACTAGATGCTTTTGATTCCAGATGCTTACGCAGTATCTTGGGCATTAGGTGGTTCAACTTTGTAACTAATGATGAGATTAGGCAAAGGAGTTTGCAACCTCCTTTAAGCAGCATATTGTGCAGAGAGAGACTCCGTTGGTTTGGCCATGTTGTCCGTATGAATAATTATAGATTGGCGAATAGGGTTATGAACAGTGTGCCTAAAGGCCTCAGAAAGAAGGGGAGACCTAGGATGTGGTGGGCAGACAATGTCAAACAGGACCTTGTTAGAATTGGTGTGCAGTGGCCAGATGCAGTAGATGTAGCTCAGGATAGACTTGCTTGGAGAACTAAATTGCACGGTCTGGTTGGACCTCCGTAGCCCATCGCTGCTTGAGGATGATGATGATGATGATACCCTTATTAGCATTCTGAAAGGGGGGAGGGGAAATGGATATCCCTTTGCCCCCACCCCTAGATGGGTCGCTCAAAGAAGGTTGGGACGAAGGGGTTGAGTTGTTTTACTTCTGATATGTAAATCTCATTAGCCTGAGTGTACACTTCTAACAACGGGTTATATGGGCGTACCCAATAACCGTTGCTAGAAAGTTCTAATGAATGTTTTTTTTTGGAACCTATCCACCCTTTTTCCATAAATTGAAGTTATTCATTTCGATTTACATGGTGACACCTATCTACCATGTAAATCGAGGTATCTGCCCAGCAAGATACGAATTGGGTTGGGTTATTTTACCTCTGAGCGGCACTTTTTTGCACACCATGGGCTAAATGGTCAGGTCACATGGACCCCGAAGGCTCAGAGAAGGTTGGGGGAGGGGACCCACTGGAACAGCTGTTGGGAGACAGATGATAGCCTCTCGTCAAGGCCATCCAGCGTGTTCTTTAACGTGCACAGGGTATGGCTCTCCCGCACACGGGGCCACGGCTTAACGTCCCATCCGACGGACGGCGGCCTTTCCAAGCCCATCGGTGTCCCCTACTGACCGAGGGCAGGGCGGGGAATTTTGCGGATTGCGGAGATAAATCTCAACGCTGACCCAGCTGGGACTCGAACCTGGGAACTACAGATTACGAGCCTGGCGCGCTACCGACTGAGCCACCCCCGCCCCACAAGATACGAGACTTTCCATATAATGTCAATGGGGATCTTAGCTTCAAAGCTCTGTAACTCCTAAAATATGCTTTTAATGGGGAAATGTGACTGAAGATAAAGAGCTCCATCAACTCTATTTAAATCTCGATTTTCAACAATATCCATTAAATATTTAAAGAGTTATAGAAGCTGGAACATTTAACAATAAATTTCCTTGTTTTAAAACATCATTCATTAATTCATAACACTGGTTTACAAGGTTTCTATAACATGAACAATTGTAGCTGCCTTTAACTCTTTTTCAGGTGATTTCAGATCTGGCCTTAAAAAATGGCTAGCACGTCACGTTTTTATGTTATTGGTCATTTTGACTCCTATTAAGATCTTCCTATTCCAGCACCTCCAGACAACTGGGAGGATACTAGATATTTTATTTTTTGTGGCTGGCAACACTGATTGCGAAGTGGGAGAAAACATGTAACATAACCTAATCTCAGACCGCCATTCTTGTTGTCTCCATTGTACGAGGAACACGTGCTTTACGTTAAAGAGAATTTTGGCGTTTAAATGGCACAAAGGCAACGCTCTGATGTGTTAATGTGCCAGATAAATTTTGTTATGTGTGTGGAAATTATATTTTAAGATACCAGGGTCGTTCTTTGACAAAGACTGTGAAGAAAGCCTATAACTTTCATTTTGGATGTCATGTTGGAGATCAGGACAAAACATGGGCTCCACATGTGTGCTGCATTTCGTGCTTTGTTGGCCTGAATGAATGGTTGAAAGGTAAGATAAAATCCATGCCTTTTGCAGTTCCAATGGTTTGGCGTGAGCCAACTAGTCACTTGCATGATTGCTATTTTTAACTAAAGGGTTTTTCAAAAAAGAACAAAAGCAAAATACAGTATCCAAATGTGCCTTCAGCCATAAGGCCAGTTCCTCATTGAGAAGATCTTCCTATACCAACACCTCAAACCAACTGGGAGGATATGGATTCAAGTTCATCAGAGGGGAGACTTTGAGATACATACAGATCCTGATCCTACATATACCCTTAAAAAGTTAGACGAGCCTCATCTGATTCAGCAACTAAATGATCTTGTTCGAGACCTATAGGACTTTCCAAACAACAAGCTGAGGTTTTAGGTTCAAGAGTGGAATCTTCTGGCCAAGGGTACTAGAGTTTCTCTGTTCAGAAAGAGAAATTTGGCTTTATCTGCTTATTACTAGATGCCAGATGGTTTGGGTTTCTACACAGATATTTCAGGGCTGATGGAAGAAATTGGAACAACTCACGACCCTAAGGAATGGCATCAATTTATAGATTCGTCAAAATTCAGCTTAAAAGCTGTTCTTTTGCATAAAGGAAACTTATGAAAGCATGGAAAAAAATACTGTTATAAAATATGACCAGTTTAAGTGGACAATATGTGGTGACTTCAAAGTCATATCTCTCTTGCTCGGGCTTCAAGGAGGCTTAATAAAATTTTGTTGATTTCTGTGTTTGTGGGACAGTAGAGCCAGAAAGGAACACTACAAAATAAAAGACTGGCCCAAAAAAGATGTTTTTATTCCTGGAAAGAGTAATGTGAGGAGGTATAAGTCTCTAGTTGAACCCTCTGATGTTTTTCTCCCACCACTACACATTACTGGGACTTATGAAAAACTTTGTAAAGGTTATGGACAAAACTGATAATAGGTTTTTGCACTTGAAGGAAAATTTTCCAAAACTAAGTGATGCCAAACTCAAAGAAGGGATCTTTGTTGGTCCTCAGATCAGAGGAAGCTACTGAATGATACTGTCTTTGAAGAAAAACTGAATATGAAGGAGAACGCTGCATGGAAATCCTTCACGTCTGTGGTCCAGAGTTTTCTGGAGAATCATAAAGAGGAAAACTACCATCAGCTCATTCAAGATCTTCTCAAAAACTATGAAAATCTTGGCTGCCGAACGTCTTTGAAGATCCATTTCTTGCACTCGCATTTCGACTTCTTTCCCAAGGACTTAGCAGCTGTCAGTGATGAGAAAGGGGAAAGATTTCACCAGGATATCCGAACAACGGAAGAGAGATACCAAGGCAGGTGGGACCCAGCAATGATGGGTGACTACTGCTGGTTCTTGCAGAAGGAAGACACCTCAGCACATAAAGACAAAAATAAACTTCTTGTAAGTATAAAAGATCCTTAACCATGTTTTCTTATTTTACATTTCAATATTATTTTATTTGTTACTTTATATTCAGTGGTCTATAACTATGATGTTTCTTTTTCACTGTAATCATGTAATTAATTAATGAGTTTTAAGTTGCAATTTAATAAAATAGTCACATTTATTTTCATTTCCCAGATATGCATATTCACTGAAATTTTAAATGCATCAATCCGTAATTTAAAAGAAGCTACGTGCTGCAGATTTTTCACAGCCATTTTGAATTCAGCACCCCAAAATTAGTTAAAAACATCCTATTTGACCAATGTTATTTAAAAAAAGTTTCAATTTGTTGTCTAATGTAATTGTTCAATATTAAAATAATCATTAGCCAAACTTTTAAAATGTATATTTATTCTCTAAATGATTTCAAATAATACGTATTAAATTTTATTAATTTTTGAGGTATATTCTTATGACGCATTACTGTTTTGAAGTATTCTAGCGTCCATATCTCTTTAAATACTGAACGAATATTGTTGAAAATCGAGATTTAAATAGATTTGATTATGATCTTTAATTTACCTTCAGTCACATTTTTTCCATTAAATGCATTAATTTAGAAGTTATAGAACTTCAAAGTCAGATTCCCATTGATATAACATTTCTTTTACATTTTTTTACTATATATTCACTTGATAACCCGGTTATGTACATTTCCCCTCATTGTGAATGGTTATCCATAAATATGGAACGTAAGACGAATTTACAACTAAGAAACTTTATAAAAGTTCACCTTAATAAAACTGATATTACACAATATCACACGAACGTTGTTTTAAAAACCCAGTAAACTACGTCCTAGAGACAAGTGTGGGCTTGAATGTCTCGCATGCTTTCACCAAAAAACCTCCTTCAAGCGACCTTCAACACCTACATCAAGGCCTTTACACAGAAATCTTCAACCCACACATTCACCTACAACAAAACATGATTGCAATTATCACGCTTAACAATGGTGATTTTTAACTTTAATCTCAGGATAACATCTACTTTTATTTATATTCATACACATTCAAAGTCCATTTTATTAAGTTACAGTTCCATTTTATGTTAATGGTAACTCAGATAAAGAATTCAGTAACGTCTTAAATAAGTTGTTTACGAAAAAATGCGACTGAAGATAATTTAAATATCTCAATCAAATCTATTTAAATTTCGATTTTTCAACAATATTCGTTAGATTTATGGGAAGATTTATGGAAGACGGAACAATAAATTATAAAATATATATTTATTTTATTAAATGGTTTGAAACAGTACTTACTATTTAAAAATAATAATAAATAAATACCCCCTCAAGCAGCTGCTTGCCACAGAGGTCTGACAGGAGCCTGTCAGTTTATATGCCATAGCAGAAGATCTGTGAGGATGGCAGGACCTCAGCAGAAAAACGACCATTTAAGTTTTAATTAATTTCTGAAGTGAATTATTAAGATGCATTATTGAACTATTTTTAACTTTCTTAACTCTAAATATTGAACGAATAGTGTTTGAAAATCGAGATTTGAATAGATTTGATTGTAAATTTTTAATATACCTTGTCACATTTTTCCATTAGATATAATATTTTAGAAGTTATAGAGCTTCAAAATTAGATTCTTCTTGGCCTAACATGATTTTGGTAAGGCAGTGTCCCTTTACTCCTAACCAATCGCTGGAGAATAATCTCGCAACATTGTCATATATATTACATAATGTTTATTTGATTCATTATTTAACTAATGTTAAGATTTGCGATTTTCATTAATTCGGACTTGATCTAGATTTACAAAAAACTAAAAGATTACACATCACTACTGCCTAATACAAGTCCATATTCGGCAGTGATGATGTGCAATCTTTTAGTTTTTGCTCATTAACAGAGAGAATGAAGTTCGTTATTTTCCAGCTTAAGCACCCTATAACAGCGAAAATTCGAATGGATGATTCGGGTAAGAGAAAAAAGTAATACTTCTTTAGTAGTTACCCAAAAAAGATAATTTCATTATCTCTTCCCACAAAAAAGTTGTGTTTTACCATCCCCTTGGAAGATAAAAAGCAAATCGTTGTTATCATTTTCTATCCCTTAACTACCACATTTTATCACCAATATTTCAAATTTATATCATAAACAGATCGACTGAAATATTCGTTTAAAGGTTTGCCATTTTCCAATTTTTATTGGGGACGGGGGTGGCTCGGTCGGTAGCGCGCCAGTATCGTAATCTGCAGTTCCCAGGTCCGGATTCCAGCTGTTGCAGTGGGTCAGCGTCGAGATTTATCTCCGCATAACTCCCCGCCCTGCCCTCAGTCAATAAAGGACACTGATGGGCTTGGAAAAAACAGCTGTTGGGGGGTCCTTAAGGCCAAACCATTTAGCCCACATGGTTCGAGTCCCAGCTGGGTCAGCGTTGAGATTTATCTCCGCAAAATTCCCCACCCTGCCCACGGTCAGTGGGGGACACCGATGGGCTTGGAAAGGCCGCCGTCCGTCGGATGGGACGTTAAGCCGTGGCCCCGTGTGCGGGAGAGCCATACCCTGTGCACGTTAAAGAACACGCTGGATGGCCTTGACGGGAGGCTACCATCTGTCTCCCAACAGCTGTTCCAGTGGGTCCCCTCCCCCAACCTTCTCTGAGCCTTCGGGGTCCATGTGACCTGGCCATTTAGCCCATGGTGTGCAAAAAAGTGCCGCTCAGAGGTAAAACAACCCATTTAGCCCACTGTGTGCAAATATTCCACACCTTCCACCCCACTTCTAATTTCAGTTCAGCGGTAATAATAAGCATTAATGTAGCATTATGTTGCACTTTATTTGCACTAATTCAGATAATAAATAAATAAATAAATAAATACTCCTTAAGCATGGCTTGCCACAGAGGTCTGACAAGGTCTGCCACAGAGGTCTGCTTGCCACAGATGTCTGACAAGGTCTGCCACAGAGGTCTGACAGAAGCTTATCAGTTTAATACGCCTACAGAAATCTGTGAGGAAGGCGAGATCTCAGCAGAAAGACAACACAAACATCCATACCTTACCCGGGGCTTGAAATCCCTTTGAATAGTAGTAGTAGTTAAGCGCGAATTTGAAAGAAGGATATTTATGAATTTAATATCAATTAGAAACAAGCATTTGTACTAATACTTAGTGCTTTATTTTGTAAAATTTGTGTTTATGTAATATTTTATGAAACAGTAATTATGAAGCAGCTATATTTTACCTATATAATAGTCTACAAAGTTAAACTTGTTAAAAATGAGATAAAATACGGTTTCTACTGTCTGGAAAAATTCAGTCTAGAAAAGTCAAAATAGGCTTGATTTCATTAAGATGCCGCGAGACAAGATTGCATTTACAATGGCAAGAATATAATTTTAGAGAAAGAATATAACATTACAGATGATTTTATTAATATAGGAATTTACAATTATCTATTTATTCTTGAAAATAAATGATATCGATTAAAACTATTTAGTTGATTTTTTCTTTGGGATGGCAGTCTAATAGTCTCTTTGACGCGGTACCATTGATATTTCATAGGTCATCATCATCATCATCATCATCCTCAAGCAGCCATGGGCTACGGAGGTCCAACCAGACAGTGCAATTTAGTTCTCCAAGCAAGTCTATCCTGAGCTACATCTACTGCATCTGGCCACTGCACACCAATTCTAACAAGGTCCTGTTTGACATTGTCTGCCCACCGCATCCTAGGTCTCCCCTTCTTTCTGAGGCCTTTAGGCACACTGTTCATAACCCTATTCGCCAATCTATAATTATTCATACGGGCAACATGGCCAAACCAACGGAGTCTCTCTCTGCACAATATGCTGCTTAAAGGAGGTTGCAAACTCCTTTGCCTAATCTCATCATTAGTTACAAAGTTGAACCATCTAATGCCCAAGATACTGCGTAAGCATCTGGAATCAAAAGCATCTAGTTTCCTGTTATCTTGTTTACAAAGTGTCCAAGTTTCACTACCATAACTAACCCTAGAAAGAACCAAACTATTATACAGTCTAATTTTAGTCTTTAGGTGTAAACGCCTATTTCTCCACACTCTCCATAGGTTCTTAAAAGTCCCGGCAGCAATCCCTATTCGTCTGTTAATCTCATGCCGCACATCACCATTATCTGTTACATAGCTCCCAAAATAATTAAACTGTGACACCTGCTCAAGACTGCAACCATTCAGATTAACTGAATCACAACCTGCCTGACCAATTTTCATCACTTTAGTTTTCTCTCTGTTTATAACCAAACCTACTCTACTACCAGTCTCATCAACAGCTCGAATGAAAGAGTTCATCTCATCAACATCATTTGCCAAAAGGGCTAAATCATCAGCATAATCTAAATCAGAAATTTTCGTATCTCCAGCCCATTTAAGGCCAAAATCTTTCCCTTGAAGTGAATTTCGCATAACATAATCAATAACCAAGCTAAAGAGAAAAGGAGACAAAATGCACCCTTGTCGAACACCAGAAGTAATGCTAAACCAATTGCTACAAGCCTTACCAACTCTCACACACGACTCAGTGTTATTATAGAGAGCTTTCATAATGTTAACTAACTTGTCAGGTATACCATATGATCTCACAATCAACCACAAATTATGACGATCAACAGAGTCGAAAGCCTTTTTGAAATCAACAAAGCTAGCAACCAAAGGCTTCTGAAACTCTAAACATTTCTCAAGAATCTGCCTAAGTGAAAATATCTGATCCACACATCCCCTACCACTTCTGAATCCACATTGCTCATCACGCAATTGACTGTCAACCAGATTCTTAATTCTATTAAGCACAATCATGGAAAGAACTTTACCTGGAACAGAGAGTAGGCTGATACCCCTATAGTTATCACAAGAACTGCGATCACCTTTTTTGAAAATAGGGATAACAATAGCTCTGGTAAAATCTTTAGGAACCATGCCTTTATCATAAAAGATATTCAGAATTTCAGTCATCCAAGTGGTAACCGAAACATTCCCAGCTCTAAGCATTTCCGTAGTAATTTCATCTACCCCTGGGGATTTATGAAGTTTAAGTTTAGAAACAGCCAAAATAACTTCAGATTGTGTTATAGGTCCAACATTAAAGCCACCAATGCATCTATCATCATTGCAAACAATGGGAGTAGAACTAACTACATTGTTTAGAACATCACTGAAATGCTCAGCCCACCTAGCCATGACAGAATCCTCCCCTTCTATAACCTTACCTTGTTTATCCTTCAATCCTTGTATCCCTGTCCGTTTTCTACCACACAAAACATTAACTATCTGGTACAGCTCTCTGCTTTTGTGCTGTCTAACTGCTTCCTCGGCTTTGTCAGCCAAACCATCAAGCCAAAGATTCTTATCAGCAGCTAACTGATCCTTTACAAGTTTATTAAGGTCTCTGTAATGCTTTCTATTAGGACTAGTAGGGTATTGATTAAGGGCATTCCTGCAATTCTTTCTTTCCGAAATAAGCTCAAGTGCCTTATCACTCAGATAATTTTGCCTCTTCTGCTCCTTTTTTCCTAAAAGAGTACTGTTAGTGTCCAAAAACGCCTGTTTAAAATGATCCCATTCTTCCTCAACTTCAGTAGTAAGCAAACCATGACTGTCATAATGACTAAGTAACCTATCATGGTAAGCTTTGGCTATAACTGGATCTTTCAGAGCTTCAGTATTAAAAGTAAATTTTTTAACCCTAGCACAACAGTTTTTAAGTTTAAGTTGCAACACACTTTTAACAAGGTAATGGTCAGATCCAATTTCAGCTCCCCTATATGCCCTGGTATTCCTAACAGAACTAGCCCATTTGCTGTTAATTAATATGTAATCAATCATATTCTTATGCAGCCCATCAGGTGAAACCCATGTGTACTTATGTATGTCGCGGTGTTTGTAATAAGTGTTAGTTATTCTGAATCCATTGAGTTTACTTACCTGTAGGAGACATTGCCATTGCAGCTACCAATACCAAAAGGGCCTATTACTCCTCCCCAAAGGTCAGAGTCAGTACCAACTTTGGCATTGAAGTCACCAAGAACAAGGGTAATATCTCCTTTCTTGACAGAATTCAAAATATCCTGAAGTTGTTCATAAAACCTATCCTTCTCATCCTCATCGGCATCCTCAGTGGGGGCATAACAGCAGATAACATTCAAGTCTTTAACGCTTGTCTGAAATTTTGCTGTAAGAAACCTTTCATTAATGCACTCATATCCTAGAAGAGCATCGCTTGCGTGTCTGCTGAGAAGCAGACCCACGCCTTGGTGATGCTTATTGTCATCCCTCCCTGAAAAGAGAAATTTAAGATTATTTTTAAGAATCTGACCTTTATCTGTCCATCTGGTCTCTTGCAAGCCGAGAATATCTAAATTATAACGGTGGAATTCTTGTGTGAGGACATCAAGAGAAAAAGCTCTGTGCAGAGTCCTCACATTCCAACTACCTATGGAGAGAAAATGGTTAGTGGGATGTTTAAAGAAACTATGTTTATTGAGAGAGGGAATGCCGACAATATCAAACAGCCCCCTAATCGCAGACATGGGGCAAAGACCCGTTCCCCCACTACTAAAGGCTGAAGCCATCTACACTGGAAGACTTCCTCCAATGTAGAATTTGACGATGCCAATAGAAGCAAAGAGTTCAGGTGCCTGCGATGACTTCTGCTCAGGATTATCCACCAGCTGATAAACATATCCTGTGAATCTATTCACTTGGGGCTGTCAACCCACAAACAAACAGAAAACACAGCGGAAGATTTTCCCTCCACAGAAGCCCACCAGTGCAGCAAAATCAGGATCCATAATCAAGCTCAGAGCCATATATCTGTCCAGTCCAGTAGGTTTATATGGTCAGCACCAGGACCCTGTGTGGTTGACTACTCCTCAGCAGGGTAGAAAAAAAAGAAAAGTAGCCATAGTTGTCCAGATCAGTAGGCCACACTAATCTGGCAGCCCTCCCCTTCCGTTCACTTCCACAAGAGAGTATCTCTTTTGAAAGTTACTAACGGTCCACACCACGAGAAGGCGGGGTCGGTACTATTATGTATTATCTCTACGCGATAGGGATTAAAAGTAATCTCAATCCGTACCGTGTAAAATGAAGTTTGTAATCGTGTAAATCGGAACTGATTGACCGTGTAAAATCGAAACCGTGCGAAACAAGGGGAGGCGTGTAAAAAACTTAATGTAAGAACAACAAATATTAAAAAAAGCGGTAAGACGGAAAGAAAACGTTTAGTTGGTTCCAGTAGAAAATTTCAATTTATGTAAATTGTAAACACTAAAACTTGATTAAAAAATGATTTTTGTTTAAAATATAGCAGTTTGAATTCTTTATACCTTCAATTGAACGTTTGGAATTGAATATTTTTAATTTCAACTGTTCCGCAAATTCTGAAATGAGGAATATATCAGCCGAAGAGGACTGATATTTTACTATTAGGAAATAGATGTAAGCATCCGTCATGATCATCCAACGTGTTCTTTAACGTGCATAGGGTGTGACATCGCATCTGATAGACGGCGCCCTTATCCAGTTTATCAGTATCCCATTTCTCAAGAAGGATGGAGGTTAGCGGGGGAAAAAATCCTCCACTCTTCTTGTTAGGGGGAAAAAACCTAGGTATAGTTGGAACTCGAACTGGAAACAGATTAGGAACTTGGTGTTCTATTGACAGCCAACCACTACCCCACTTTGGGTAGGAGCAGTGCCCATTCAAAATACACTGTAGATAGATCTCTGAGGAAGAGAAAAAAAAAAATCCATGCCTTGTCCGATACTCGAATTCAGACACCACAACCAAGCGGGTCGAGGGTGGCTCAGTTGGTAGCCCACCAGGCTCGTAATCTGCAGTTCTCAGGTTCGAGTCCCACCTGGGCCAGGATTGAGACATATATCACCAAAACCCGCCCTGCTCTTGGTCAGTAGAGTGCACTTATGTGCTTGGAAATTCCGCTGTCCGTCGGATGGGATATTAAACCATGGCGTCTCGTTCAGAAATGCCATACTCTGTGCATTTTAAAGAACACTCTCTGGATGGCCCTGACGAGAGGCTATCATCTGTCTCTTAACAGCTGTCCAGTGTTTCCTCTTCCCTTAACCTTCTCAGAGTTCCCGTGACCTGGCCATTATGCGGGCAAATTATTGCTGCGGACATATACCTTTAAACCATTTCACTCTACCACCAGAAATTCAGATTTCTAGCTTAAATAGATCATTTGCAATATTCGTTAAAGGTTTTTGCATTTTCCCAACTGTTTCCACCATTAGAGGGCGCTATTAAAGTTAATGGGAGATATGAAAAATGCATATATATATCATAGTGCTTCATCAGTACCTACTCAACCCAAAGGATTTTTATCTCCAAAAATAAAAAGTTGAATGTCTGCGGACGGACCTACAGACAGACGACAAAGGGGAAACATTAGCTCGTTTTTATGAAAACGAGCTAAAAAATGGGAGGGGTATGCGTGTGTGAAGAAAGAATATAAGGGCAATAAAAGTTATCAGATTTTTGTTTCCTATAACACAGCAGTTATGTGACAAGATCAATGACATACGCAAACTTCCAATGGGTGGGTGGGTAGGGTTTGACGTGTTGGGTTGTTTTACCTCTGAACGGCACTTTATTGCACACAATGAGCTAAATAGCCAAGCCACAAGGGCTTAGAGAAGGGTGGAGAAGGGGACTCAGTGAATAGCTGTAAGGAGATAGAAGTCCCCTATCAAGATCACCCGGCCTATTCTTTGACGTGCACAGTATATCTCTCCTACACATGGACCATGGCTTAACATCGCTTCAGAAGGACGGCATCTTTTGTGAGCCCATCGCTGCCCCTTTCTCACCGAGGGTGGGAGCACAGATATAGGGTAACTGATTACAGATGGGGCCCTTCGGCTTAAAGAATGTTTTGAGCGACCTTTTTGCCGATCTCAGCGATACTAGTGGGAGTGGAGGAAAACTAGAAGAACAGGTGCGCGATATAATCATATTTTATATAAAATTCTAATGCTATATTGTCTGCTATGATTAGCTAGCGACGATTGTCGTTCTGAAAGCAGTCAACTGTATTGCGCGCCTGTTATGTTTAACACGCAATTTGAACTTGTTTATTCCCTTTTAAAACAACATGAATTTCATGCTGCTAAACGTGAGACTCATATTTAGTTTATTTCGTGTTCCAGAACTTCATATTTTATATGCATTATTAAACAACGCATGATTTATTTTGGATTTTCTCATTTTTTTTAGGTTCTCTTGATTAAAAAAAATCGTGTTTTCCCATTTTTAGATCTGTCAGGTCTTTGATATACTGAAAATTCATCCACAAGATGGCACCACTACTATAGGTTAAGAAAAGTGGCTGATGCGTGTTTTCTGTTTTTCGCATTCAGATTAGTTTGTAAATTTTGTCATTGCAATAGAACTGAACTTCTGAAATTAATCTTTAAGACGTTTAGAAATTTTCAGTTTGGGGATAGTTATTACTTTTGTAAAAACTGCTTTGGTGAAAGTGTAATTTTGATAAATGATAGAAAGTTAGTAAAGTATCACAGGAGATGTCCTGTGGACATGGGACTAATGATTATTTAGCTGAAAAAAAAATTTAGTTTTGCCCTGATTGGGAATATTTTATAGAAAGTTATTTGTGTAATGGTAACTTTGTTTATATCACTTTTTTCAGCAGTCATTATTAAATACTTTTTTGTTTTATTAGTTTAATTTCGTGTTATGTTTAAAAGGTATTAACCGTACGTTTCTTTTATCTTCAGTTTTATGACGCTGAAAATTCAAGATACGAAGTACCAGTGCCAAAGATACCTGTAGAAGCGACTTCCCCAGGGAATAATGGAAGGGAGATGCATCTGTATTCTGTAACTTACAACATATCAAGAGTTCCTTTTGCAGTGAAAGTACGACGTTCAAATAGTGATACCATCATGTAAGTCATACTCAGTATACATTCAGCAGCTACTTTATTAAGTATAGTTTCATGTTATATTAATAGTAACTCAGATACAGAACTTAGGAACTTCTTAAATGAGCTTTTTATGAAAAAATGTGACTGATGGTAATTTAAA
Source organism: Ryuthela nishihirai (assembly GCA_038380435.1). Classification (NCBI taxonomy): domain Eukaryota; kingdom Metazoa; phylum Arthropoda; class Arachnida; order Araneae; family Heptathelidae; genus Ryuthela; species Ryuthela nishihirai. Next base: position 15,690,683 of record JAWZYU010000002.1, on the reverse strand, counting down.
GATCTCAATCACGTCTATTTCAATCTCGATTTCCAATAATATACTTTTAGTTTTCAAAGAGTTATGGAAGCTGAAAAATTTAGCATGTTAGTCGTTCTGCAGAAAATCATTAAAAATTAGTAAAAATTAACAGAATTATTATGCAGACTGCTAAGCATACTCTTACACACGTTAGTAAAGTTTAAATGGTTATTGTTTTCGTTTTAACTTGTCTTTTATTGTTAATTTTTCAGTGTTTAAAGTATTTAAACTGTCATTTTTGCTGTTAAATATTACACTATCTGTAACTCTCGGAATACCGAATAAATAATGCTGAAAATCAAGATTGAACTTAATTTGATTAAGATCTTTAAATTATCTTCAATCACTTTTTTTTTAATATAAAAAAAGCTTATTTAAGAAGTTACTGAGTTCTATATCTGAGTTACAACTAGCATAACATGGAAGTGTGCCTAATAAAGTGGCCACTGAATGTATATATTTCAAAAATTGGTATTTACTTAAATGTGCCTTTGTTAATTGTTCCTAAAACTTATATAAAATTATTTATTTGTGTATTCTGATCCTTTTTATGCAATTATTATTGCTCTTCTACAGAGTAGTTTGTATATTTATCTTTCTGTGAATACTGAAGGAATGATAACTTTATTGGGGTTTGGTTTGCTTTCATTTTGTCCACAAAACTTCCGACCCTGCCCATGGTTAGTAGGGGGCACCAATGGGCTTGGAAAGGCCACCATCCGTCGGATGGGACGTTAAGTCATGGTCCTAAGTTAGGACAGCCATTACCCTGTGCAAGTTAAGAACACACTGGATGGCCTTGATGGGAGGCTACCATCTATCTCCCAACAGTTGTTCCAGTGGGTCCCCTCCAGTGGGTCCCCTCACACAACCTTCTCTAAGCTTTCGAGGTCCTTGTGACCTGGGCATTTAGCCCATGGAATGCAAAAAAGTACCAGTCAGAGGTAAAATAATCCAACCCAACTTTCATTTTGCTGGATAATTCTGGTGGGTTACAAGCTATCCTGCAGTTCAGCCAGTTCTAAATTTTTTTTAGTTTTCAAAATATTCAATATTTTGTGGGTTGGCTCAGTTGGTAGCATGCTGAGCGTGTAATCTGCAGTTCCCAGGTTAGTCTCCTCAACCTGCATTGAAATTTATCTCCGCAAAACTCCACGCCCTGCTCTCCATTGGTAGGGAATATCGATGGACTTGGAACACCTGCCATTAAGCCATGGTTTTGTGTGTGGGAGAGTCATACCTTGTGCATGTTAAAGAATATGCTAGATGGCCTTTGCCGGGAGGTTACTATCTGTCTTCCAGCAGCTGCCCAGTGGATCCCCTCTCCCAACCTTCTCTTAGCCCTCAGAATCCTTGTGATCTGACCACATAGCCCATTATGTATGAAAAAAGTGCCACTCAGAGATAAATCAACCCAACCCTTTCTCTTTACTACCTCCTACTTGTATTTTGGGTTAGTATGGTAGAGAAAAGGTTAAATATTGATTTGTAGACAATACAAGCAGTAAGGTGACTTATTATATTGAGTATTTTAAATATTTCTGTCTTTATTTTTTACTGCCATTCAAATACATCTGTTCATTGAATTTTAAATGAAAAGAGATATTTAATTTTATTATTGTCACTTTCATTTAATCTCCCTCCAGATCCTTTAATATCTATTGTTGTTGTGCATTCACAAACATCATTCAGATATTTGTATATATCTTTTCTTTTTCATCCAGATTTGATACTTCTGTTGGTGGCTTGACCCTCTCCCATCATTTCTTGCAGCTGTCTACTCTTCTACCATCAGCAAATGTTTATGGGCTTGGCGAGCATGTGCGAAGAAGATTCAGACACAATATGCATTGGCATACCTGGAGCATGTTTGCTGATCCTTCAACTGAGGTTTGTATGAAATTACTAACTGTTTTATGCTTTTCTTTCATGTTATACATACCTCTACTACAATCAATATGCTATCTATAACTCGACTAAGAAAGCTGGTTCCTTAGCTCACCCCGATAACATCGTAGCCTTGTAAGCCAATGGTTCTAGGTTTGATCCCAGTCATAGTTGAAGTTCAAAATAAAAAAAAGGGTTCTAATTAGAATGATAAATTATTATTGGAGTGCTTTGTCCTTCATAGCACCACTATGCAAGACTGGCCAGATGACAATCAAGTAAGAGGTAATTAAATGTGGCTTAAATCCCAGAATTTATGAGTTGTAAGTACTGATATCTTAATCCTGGATGCATTGATTGGAAATATAAACAGTACCATTCTGGTTGCAGAATGGTTAGCATTTTTACCTGTGAATCAAAGGGACCTGGGTTCTAATCCTGGATAATGATAGATATCTCTTATTTGCCTTTCTCACAGACACCCTTTTTGGCATTACGCTCACAGGTTTCTGTAACACCTCTTTGGAAGGAACTGCGTGAGAGGTAGTTTGTTTTTTATAAAGTGCCAGTTAAAGTTAAGAGTCTAAATTACTCAGAGTGTTGTCTGAAAAGTTCAGAAAAGTAAAAACACTCTTAAAATAAGGCTCCTGAATAGAAAAGTACTTAATATATTATAAGGGTCATTAAAATGAAATATGGAAACCTCCTATATCTGGGTAATGGACTGAGTGATTGTTGCATCCTCGTGCAAAGAAATGGATATGCTTTTCAGCAGCAGAATCAGTTGCAAATATTGGCTTGAACATGATAGTGTTGTGTCAGTTCCAAACACACCATGGGGCGGGGGTGGCTCAGTCGGTAGCGTGCCAGGCTCGTAATCTGTAGTTCCCAGGTTCGAGTCCCAGCTGGGTCAGCGTTGAGTTTTATCTCCGCAAAATTCCCCGCCCTGCCCACTGTCAGTAGGGGACACCGATGGGTTTGGAAAGGCCGCCGTCCATCGGATGGGATGTTAAGCCATGGTCCCGTGTGTGGGAGAGCCATACCCTGTGCACGTTAAAGAACACGCTGGATGGCCTTGACGGGAGGCTACCATCTGTCTCCCAACAGCAGTGGGTCCCCTCCCCCAACCTTCTCTGAGCCTTCGGGGTCCATGTGATCTGGCCATTTAGCCCATGGTGTGCAAAACAGTGCCCCTCAGAGGTAAAACAACCCAACCAAACCACAGACAGGAGCATTCAAAATTTTGTGCTTCTGGACTGTTGTGACACCATCAATTTGCAATGACATTGCAAAACTTTGAGCCATTTGAGACAGACAATAAAGTTAAACTTTTGAAAGAAAGGACTTTTGAGTAGGAAGGTTGTTTTGTTGTATGACATTGCTAACCCCCATACAACCCAATTAACATTAACAGTATTGATTGAACAGATGTGTCGAGAGTGCCTGGAACAGCCTCTCCCTACAGTCCTGATATCTGCTCCTATATTTTCACATTTTCTATCTTCTTGAAATTCCTTTCTTTCAAGCATTTTTAATCTGGACAAGAAATGCAGTGAATGGTCACAGAACTCCTCAGACAATAGCCAAAGTCATTCTATGAATAGGGTATCATGTTGCTAACTTCGTGTTAGGATAAATGTCTCAACAGGCATAGTCAATATCTGTAGATAAATCCTTTATGTTTTCTTTCTGCTTCTTTTCATTTGAATGACCCTTGTACATACATATGCAGAATGTATACATACATTCATTTACAAAGCTGACAGTAATTAGGAACAGTAGCTTCCAGGGGGGGGGAGCGATTATACTCCTCCCTCCCTCGAGGCTTCAATAAAATATTTTTTCTAAGGCAGTCCTCAAAAACGGAGACTTAAGTACATCAAATGATACTCAAACACCTCGACCTCTCTGTCCCGTTGGAAGTTTCTGGGTGTACCACTGTTAGAAGCATCTTCTTTCATGGTTTTTTTTTTTTTAAGATAAAATATGCTAAATTCCTCATCTTTTTGACAGTTGTTGTAACAGTTGTGCAAAATTTGTAATTATTTGAAAGGATTTATAAACATAACCATTATTGAAGCTCTGGCCCTGTGTGACTGTCATACTTGCTGGGCACCTGACCAGTCTTGCATATCTGCATAATTTTGTTACTACTTTGAACTACATTTGTATGAATATATTTTTCCGATTTGAAACTAATATGTCCCTTAACAGCTCATACTGTTATAGCATATGTCTATTATTGGTGAAGAATAAGATTTTGATCTAATATAATCCTTGAATCATTTTTATTGCTCCCTCTCTCTTCACTTTTTCATACTCTACAAACTTAACACTAAGGTTTTTGCCTCTCATAAGGAGTCTGAACCACATTCTTTTAATATTATTTTTGAATTGCTGATACAAAAATTCAATCCACATGGAAAACTAGATGTCAAAGGGAAAATGGCTTGAAGATGGAAGGAGGTATTTTTGTCCTATTTCTTCAAATCACAATACTTACTAATCAGTGTTATTTTTAGAGCAGTTTTTTTTTTCTGAAAAGTTTATGGACACCCATTGTATCACTCATATATTTTAAAATATTTGTATATTGCTTATTATAGATAAAGTCATGATGTTATATGATTTGTAGGGAAAAGGTAACCTTCAAGGAGTCCATCCTCTGTACTTATGCATGGAAAAGGATGGTAAAGCACATGGAGTTCTTCTGCTTAACAGTCATGCCATGGGTAAGTCACTATGAAAAGACCATTTTAGTGTCATTTGGTTGTTCTCTCAACTACAATTTCCTATAATTATTCATTTATTGTTTGCTAATATTTGATTGAACTACTTTTAGCCTTCTGAGCAAGATTTTCAGTTTTTTCAATATACAGTTTCATTGGTAGAATTTCATTTTTTACTATTTTTCAATGGGAGCAGTATATATTTCCTATAGATTTTTGTTGAATCAGTTTGAACATACGTATGTTGTTGGATCAGTTAATTTGAAGTAGTTAAATAACTTTTTTTGCTCTCTCTGGACTATTGCATTCATTCAGTTATACATCAAGAGTGTATGGTTTCCCACAAAAATAGTATATACATTTCCTGGCCAAATTATTACGAAGAGTGCATTATGTGTGAAGTACTACGAAACATGCTGATATATGCAAAATTTCTTACTGACATGAGTTTTCTGCACCACTATGAAGTGCTACAAAAGCTGTAAAGGCTTGGTAGAAAGCAAAGTCAAGTGCACATACAACATGGGTAAAACATGGGATAAGTGGCTCATTGTTGGAGCACAATGGTCAGGAGCATCCATAATGTAGGTGATGCACTCAGCAGAAAATCACAAGATGCAATATTCCAAGTGTATGGATAATGCCAATGGTCACAAAAAACATCTGCCAATCAAGGTAGATGTGTGAGGAACAAAACTCTGATGCACAGGTGTTTTTTGTCAAGAACTGTAGAGGAAAACTGCTGCTACAGCTTATCAGCTGAGAGAGATGACTGCTAGCAGTACTGCAAAACTAATTTCAATGAGAACTATGCGCAGAGAATTGAAAACTTTGAAATTTGAACTGTACCATGATACATACAATGAAGTATTAGGTAGGTGTTCATAATAATTTGGCCAAACATGGTATTGCACATGATTATTACATTTTTTTTTCTATATACATATTTGAATATATATTTTATACATTGCATATTATTGTGTACATATATGTAATAGATGAGTATGTAATACTGAGCTTTAGTAAATAAATAATTAATGAATCAAAAACCAATTACAAATGAAGTATATCATGTAGAAGCTTTTCTAGCTTGCTCTGATTTCTCACAAGGATATTCCCAATGCATAATCAGGTTTATTATCACTATACAAGTAAAGAGTCACTGTTCATGATTTTTGTGTTCATGTTTAATGTTTTATCATGTAAGTTTAGCATGTATTTTGCTTCATTTGTTTTATATATTTTAGTTCATATTTTAAGTTTTTATTGTTACCTATTTAATGTACCTAGTTTATCAGAGCATGGAAATGGACTCTTATGCATTTATTTTCTCAACAAAGAAGATTGACCACAAAATATTAAACAGTAATTATTTTCTGTGATGGATTCTTATTCCCCTTCCTGGCAAATGGCTATGTGCTAGAATTTGGGTAAAGGCAGTTGAAAAATTCTTCCCTAAAAATATTCATTACATCCAAAACTCTAGAATCCCATCATCATGTTTCAGTTTCTTTGATTCTGTTATCCACCACTTGGAAGCTTTTCTAGAGACCATTCTATCACATTTCTGTTTAATTCTAATCCTTAGCAGAAAACTTCTAGTGTCACTTCTCAGATGAGTGATATCTACTGTCTCTTGGAACATATGTTCACTCACCATACATTTGACTTCAAACCACAAAATATTTTGAATCATTTTCTCTGTTGCCTTCAGGGCAATCAATACAGTTTTTTCTGAATTTGTCCAACTCATGTGAAAATTAATGTTTAGCAGACAACTACAGCTACTCCTATTGACTAGTGCATAAATTCTGAAATCTTAGTTCATCAAGAGCATTTTTTTATGAATTAGTTTTTCCTTCTTTCCACTTGACAGCAATATTTTAATATAACTTTGAAATGATATTAAATTTCATTCAAAGGTACTATTTATTACAAAAGTTAGTTAATATTTTCCAAACAGTGTATGAACTTAAAAAAATTGCATCTTATAGATTTTTCTGTACTAATTTCAGAATTTTCTGAACAAAAGAAAAAATTAAGTAGATAAGAATTGTTTTTATTTGTAGAAGTGCAACTTCAACCCACACCAGCTTTAACCTTTCGTACTATTGGTGGAGTATTGGATTTTTTCTTTTTCTTGGGACCTACTCCTGAAGATGTCATCCAGCAATATAGTGAGGTAAAATAAATTTTGTGATTAATAGATTTTTTTCATCTACTTGATTATCCATTGAAAAGAGCTTTAAAAACAGTAGACATTGAACTTATTCTAAAATAAGGTACAAACCAATAAATAGTCTGTGGGAAAAATTTTCGCTGACATATGGGAACTGAACCTGCATCTCTCCATAAACATGCCAGAGTATTGGTAGAATACTAATACTCTGGCATGTTTGAGAGATGTGGGTTCAGTTCCTGTATATTGGCGAAAAATTTTTCCACAGACTATTTATTAATTTATAGATGTTGAGGGATCAAAGGTAGCACTATGATTGTCATTTGTGTTTAAGATACAAACAATTGAAATATGAAAATTTTTCTTTTTAACTTCTGTAGCAATGTGCAGATCCAAAATCGTATCTTGTGATTAGTAGGTTATTTACAGTTTTGCTGGTATTGAGATTTTCTTCACATATTTTCTCCCTGCTTTGGTTAAAGAAAAAATAAGTGTGTTTGCAAAGGCTCTTAAACTCTGATTAAGCCATTTTAAACTAAATTAAATGACTTTTTTTGGGAGGCCCCTATTTGCCTCTAACCAATGTCAAAGAAATCCTCTCAGTATGTTTTAAAACTCAAAATCGTTGAGACAGTTATATCAGTTTGTAGTAAAATTTTTAGTATGAATATTTCAATGAAGAAAACTGAACCAATATTTAAAATAATTTATGTTTTGTATGAAATATTTGTATTAGTGTCATTATTTTATATGTAGCATGGAAAAAAATTGGGAGATAATGCAGTGTTATGCCATTGAAAAACCACATTTGACACTACTTTAAAAACTAACTTTTTGTGGAAAAATGTCATTGGGGATAATTAAAAATTGCAATAAAATATCTTTTTTAACTTTTGATTAACTTTAGAAGCAGCTGTCAAATATTTGACAGTTGTGTGAGGTATATTTTCCTCCAGAAGTTTCTGTCATTACCAACAGATAGCACTATTGACTAGAGTGAAGTTATAAGAGCAAACATTCATATAACGGTAGTTTGAAGTAAATATATTGATAATATTCATTGTTATGCTCTGTTGAATTGTATTTTTTTCTACTAAATGTCTGCTGCTTCTAGGCTTCTATTAAACCGAATAATTGCTATATTCAACTCTTTCTAAATTATGAGTATTTTTTAAGTGTGCTCAATAATTCTCTAACATTTGATTAAAAGCAAAATATTTTAAAATTGTGACTCCATTGTTAAATGCTCCAGGTTTAATATTTCTCTAAATACTGAAAGGATATTTTTGATAATATTCCAGTGTTCATAATTCTCTAAATATCAAAAGAATGTTATTAGAAATCAATTTTTTTTAATGATTTGATTGATTATCTTTAACAGTGACATTTTTTCATAGAAACCTTAACTTCAAAGTTAAAATTATTTAATGTGGTATAACATATCCATTATCTAACATTTTATATATTAAAATTATGCATAATTCAATACATATCGAATTAAACTTGTTTGGAATATATATCTTTTAACAAGTTTTATTAGATGTGCCTTTAACTTTTTTATGTTATAAATAAATAAATAATAAATACCCCCTCAAGCAGCTGCTTGCCACAGAGGTCTGACAGGAGCCTGTCAGTTTATATGCCATAGTAGAAGGTCTGAGAGGATGGCAGGCCCTCAGCAGAAAAACGACACACACATCCATGCCTTACCCGGGGCTCGAACCCAGGTCCCTTAGGTCAGTAGCCAAGCGCGCTAACCACTCGACCACGGGACACTTTATATATAATAATATAATGCAATGACAAAGTACAGAAATTTTTCTGCTTAAAAACTACATGTAAATGCACAGACATTAACAAATGAATGAACCAAATATACATAGTGTAGGAGTTGGTGAACCAGCAAGTTTCATTTTCACATTTCCACCATGTTTTATTACACATGTAATTTAGATGGTGAATCCCCTCTCCCTAAATAACAGTAAAATATTTTTATTGTTTTCTGGAGCAGAAATTTCTTAATTGAAACTCCAGCCATGCTTTTGTGTCATAGTACATCAATCTGGCCTGTGAGCACATGAATCCAACCCACAGCTAATAAGAGATTGCCACTACTGTAGTGGATCCTATGGCAGTTTTGGTTAATTAATGTAATTATATATGTGTGTGTAAGGAAAAGCATTAGACCCTTGACCTCATGCAATTTCTGTTCCTACTTCCTTCCTTAACTTTCAAATTTCATTTGCTTAATGTAACTTGGAATCTTAATAGATATAAATATTATTATTTTATGTTTATTTTTATATTTTGGTGAGGATATTTATAATGTATATTTTTTCTTGACAGGCAGTGGGGAGACCTGTGATGCCTCCTTATTGGTCTCTTGGATTCCATGTAGGGCGCCATGGTTTCCATTCTACTAAAGACATAGAAAAATTCTTGGATGGATTGCGTACTAAAAATATACCAGCTGTAAGTAAAACTATCATCATGTTATCATAAATAGAGTAAAAAAATCCCATCATCATTACTATACAAATCTCTGACTGCTCATTCTAATACTTTGTTAACTCCATCCATTAACTTTCATAAGGCCTTGACCTACTCTGTAGGAAAAAAGATCTTTAGATAGATACTGAGCATAAATTTTCTCTCCAAAAGTCAACTTTGAGGCATCAGTCTTATGTCATCTAGCCTTCACTTACGTAATGAATAGGGAGTTGACTATTGTTCCATTGGACATAATTTGTGTGGTTGTGTTAGCTCTGAGGCAGTGGTCAACTAGCTCTGACTTAGTCTCAGTGGGGTGTGTCCTTTTACGAGAAAGTCTACAGTTTAGGAGTAGTTTTTAGCATTCTTTTCTATCTTGTATTTAGCAAATTAAAATCTTTACTGATGAGTCAAGTGCTTAGGCACTAAGCTTTTCCTATTTAATTGCAAATGCTTCCACTGAAATAATTGTGACATTCCTTTTTGTTGTTTCAGTATAATCATGATTTGGTGACCTATTTAAAATCCATAACATGACTCTTGAGAAAAAGAGTTAAAGAAAGATTTAAAAATAGTAACTTCTCTTCAAAGAGCTTATAAGAGTCTATTTAGTGGGATTGTTTTACCTCTTAACATCACATTTTACCTTACAATGGGCTAAATGGCCAGGTCACAAGGACTCAGAAGAAATTGGGAAAGAGGAATCCACTGGGTAGTTTTAGTAGATAGATGAAAGCCTTCTGTCAAAGCTGACCATTGTGATTTTCAATGTATATAGAAAATAGCTTTCATGCACATGGGGCCATAGCTTAATGTCCCTGACAAATGGATGGTCTTTCAAAATCCATCAGTGTCCTATTTTCCATTGAGGGCAAAGTGGTGACTGGTGGAGAATATTTTTACACTGAGCACAGTTGTGACTCAAATCTGGCCATTACAGATTGAGTTAACCCCCCCCCCCCCTCAAATATACACCCTACAGAAGTCTAAGGTTGGGTTGTTTTTCCTCTGTGCAACAGTTTTTGCACACAATGGGCTAAATGGTGAGGCACAAGGACCCTAGGGCTAAGAGAAGGTTAGAGGAGGGGACCCACTGGACAGCTGTTGAGAGACAGAAGATAGTCTCCCATCAAGGCCATCTAGTGTAAATGCCAGGGTATGGCTCTCCCATACACAGTGACGTGGCTTAATGTCCCATCTGATGGATGGTTCCCTTTACAAGTTCATCAGTGTCCCCAATTGACAGAGGGTCACCCAGGGAGTTTTGACAGAAGTCTAGAAGAATTAAGACTATAAAATACTTATAATGAATACAATATAAATATATGCCCTTATATGTTTTAGTTATATGATACAATAACATTTAAGTTCTTTTACTAAAGTATAGATTTGTATTTAAAGTATTAAACATTTCTTGACATCATTTAGAAATTTATGATAAAGATTTAGTTTTACAATAAACATTTTTCTAAAAGTTAAACAAAATCAGATTAAATTATTTTCAAAAAAATTTTATTTATCAGGATGCTCTCAATCTGGATGTAGATATTTTCCAACATAGTTTCAGCTTGGATAAAGAAAAATTTGCCAATCTTCTTAATTTAACTACTGATATCCATAGTCGAGGTCAGAAGTTTCTTCTGGCTCTTCAGCCAGGAGTGAGTATTAGTCAGCATCCAAGGACTGATGCAGCATATAATGTTGGTCTTCAACTAGGTGTATTTATTACAGATAAATGGGGATTTCAGCCTATTGTTGGCAAGGTGAGTATATCTTACTCAATTTGCTAATATAAAAGAAATTCTGAATATATACCCTTATATGTATACATGGTTGGGTTGTTTTACTTCTGAGCAGCACTGTTTTGAACACAATGGGCTAAATGGCGAGGTCACATGGACCCCGAAGGCTCAGAGAAGGTTGGGGGAGTGAATCCACTTGAACAACTGTTGGGAGACAGATGGTAGCCTCTCGTCCAAGCCATCCAGCATATTCTTTAATGTGCACAGGGTATAGCTCTCCTGCACATGGGGCCATAGCTTAATGTCCCATCTAACGGACGGAGGACTTTCCAAACTCAACAGTATCCCTTACTGACTTTTGTGGGCAGGGTGTGGAGTTTTGTGGAGATAAATCTCAACACTGACCCAACTGGGACTCGAGCCTGGAAACTGTAGATTTATGAGTTTGATGCACTACCAACTGAGCCATCTATATACACAGCTATATCAGAATAATATGACCACCTACCATAATGTTTGTATTATAAGTGGTCATGCTATTCTGATACGACTATATATATATACATAACATATATAGTTTATACTGAAAATATATAGCAATCAACTTTAGGAAACCTTAGGCTTATCTGCCTATTCTCATAGTACTATCTTTACTTGAATCAGTGATACAAAAGGGCAATAAATCATTATCAGTTAAAAAAAAAAGCCTCAGCTTCATTGATTTTAAATAGATGTAGCTAGTATATTCATTTCAAAACAATCGTTTTTACAATTGCATTTTAAAGTTGTTTTCAGCATTGCATTATACCAGTGACACAGATCATTCAGCATGGCATTCTGCAAGTTTCATTGATTTGCTCAAAGTATAATACATAGAACATTTGTTTGAATATCATCTGACTCTGATGTCATGATTTTTTGCAGAGTTATAAAGAAAATATTGTATTTCCTGACTTTGGCAACCCTGTTACTATGTCTTGGTGGTCAGATGTCCTCAGCAGGATATCAGCTGATGTAGACTTTGATGGTTTATGGATGGTGAGTGAATATCACATATTAATTAGCATAATTATTTTATCAACTATTATAAATCTTATAACTGCCATAAAAACATATTTTCTGAATTAATTCAGACCATGAAACTCTAGAAAACCTGAAGAAATGACTCAATTTTTCAAATACTTGGAATTCAATAGAATAACCAATAAGTGTCATTTCAATATAATACCAATTTTTGTAGGAAAAAAAATCGACTCTGGAAACAAAATAATTTTATCAATCTTACTGACAGTTGTCACTGTTAAAGTGTTGAATTAATTTTGCAATAAACTTAGACTTCTGGCTAAATTATATTTCACTTTCCAAATAGAAAAAAAAGATATATTTTACACCCTTTTCTTAATGAATTAATGAACAGAAATTAATTGTGTTGTATACCAAAGGAAAGTGTTTCATTCTGAAGAATAACTGACAGCAAGAATGCAAGGAAAAACCTATTTCCTGCAGATTAAGAGTTGAAAAAATATTGCTTTTGGTGTTTTGTTTTTTAATTGAAAAAATTGTAAGAAAAATTAAGTTAAAAAGCAAAAACAGCTAAATATCTTTTTCATATGGAAAAGAGAGATTTTAGCTCTTGAGACTTAAAAATATATACACAGTGGAACTGTTCAAATGAACTGAATTTGTTTCAGTCAATCTGTAATTTACTCTCACTATAGGAAATACAACATGACTTTTTAATTGTTGCAAACAGTACATCATGCATTTGAGCATATGTGGGTGCCAATAAGTATCTTAAAAGTTACATATAAAAGAAAGTTCCTGTGAAAAACTATATACAGTTACATAGATGAAGTAAAATTCTAGTGACCAATTTTGGAGGCATACATTTAGCTTTAAATAATGTTGAATGTTGTGATGCCCCATCGTTCACTTTTGCTTTACCTTAACCAGTTTTTGTTTAATTTACGTTATATTTATCATTTTGGGGATTTTTATTTCCTTTTCGGCATCACAGCACTCGTTTTCAAGTTTCTAGGAGTTGCGTACGCGCAACTCCGAACTTCCGACCGTAACCGTTAAAGCGCGTGCCAAGGACATGCCCCCTCTTGCGTCATAGCTTGCGTCCTTCGTCATTGTATGCAAATGTCTTTCCCGGCATGCGCCGGCCCATTGTCAAAACTGTGACCTGCGAGTCACTTGAGAGCACTAAGCACTAGAGCACTTGAGAGTAGAGCACTTAGAGCACTGAGCACTTGAGAGCAGAGTTGTAGAGAGAGCAGAGAGATGTAGTAAGGTGCGTAGCACCGTGCGTGTAGCACAGATTTTAGTTTCTTCATTGATGTCTTGGTGAGTTACTTATTTTGGAAATAAATCTATTTTGTTTTGTTACAAACTTTTGAGTCTGTAGTTTTTATCTTGAGCAACGCTAATTTAGGATCTTTTTTACATTAACTCTTATTTTGTTAAGAATCATTTTTGACTCTTATGAACGCTCGCTGGCATTTGAACCCTAAATCAACTTATTCTACATTTTGGCAATTTGTTAATGATTGCCTGGCGCCCATCTAAGCTATCCGGAGCATAAAACTTTAAATATTTAGCATTTGTTTGGAGCGTTACAGAGTCACATAAAAGAAGTGGCGCCCGAACAGGGACTCGCCAGTATTTAACGATAGTATATATATTTGTGGATAAATTTTGTATGATTGTCAAAGATAGTAATTTTTTGAGCTCAATAGTTGTATGTACTAGTTGTAGATTTAATGGCAGCTTAAGCCGAAAATTTTGTTGAGCAAGTAGCTTAACATTTTTGTGTATTATTCAAAGGTACTGAAGTTTCAGCTTTGATATTGCTGAATATTTAAGATAATTGTCGTATGTTATGATTAGAAGTGTCCGGACACACAAGTACGTAGGACGATAAGAAATTTTTTTTACAAGCAAATTTATATTTTTGTAAAGCTTAGTTATAGCTTTAGTATTGTTGTATAGCAGTACCTTTGAGCGCTGCTCAAGATAAAAAAGTTTTCAAAATTTCCAAAATTCCAAATTTCAGCAGACCGCTAAACATGTCTACTAATAATATGGCCGATTCCGCCATAATGACTCCCGACATAGAAAGAGTAAAGGGTAGATTGCAAGAGGTAATGATGGAAGCAGAAGTGCTAATGAATCTGCTTGATGATAATCGGGAGAAAAGGGGAACGACAACAACCCCTAAATTTGCTGACAATGCTACGTCAGTTCACCAACGAAGAAACTTTGAACGTAAGGTTCCATTTTCTGTTCCGCCAGAAGCAAGCGATAGAACAGAGTATTTTCAACCGCCACAACGACGATTTGCCAACCCATCCATTAACTATAGTCCTTATGTTAATTGGCCTTTACCTGAGATAAGGTTCGACGGTTCGAAACGTCCGTCATCGTGGACATTTGTCAAGTCCATGGAGGAGCACTTCCGTTTACATGAAGTGCCAAGCAATAAAAAAGTTGTTTTAGCAGTATCTTGCCTAATTGGATGCGCTAAGCAATGGTGGAATAACGTAGGATGTCGTCATGGCATAGAACTTTGGGAAGAATTTAAAAATGAAATCATGGACATATATCCGGCTTATAATGATTTTACAGAACTAGCTACAGAGTTGTTTTCACGAAGACAAAGGGAAAGAGATGACATAGAAAAATTCATATGGGGTACAGTAGAATTATATCAGCTGTACGATGCTGATGCCGCTGAAATTGATATTGTAAATTGCATATTATCTCAATTACTTTTGCCCATCCGAGAATTCCTAGAAATACGAAACGTGAATTCCGTGTCCGAGTTAGTCAAATTGGCTCGGCAATACACTGCAAGAAGAGAATCTGCAGCAAATACACATAACCAACAATGGATGCCATTCCCGCCAAAGCAGCGATATCAGGTTGAGTCGCGTAGAATGACTCCCGCACGACCGCAATTTACACGGTCCCGACAATTTGCGCCGAACGCGCCAAGAACTATAGAATATGAACGAAGTAGAGACTTTTTGCCACGTCAAGCTTCAAACCATAACACTAGACCTAAAACTTTGGTTAAACAACCTCAATCTTTCACTTGTAACTTTTGTGGCCGACTGGGACATACTGAGAATTATTGCTATAAAAGGAATGAAAATTCGGGAAACTTTCATCGGGATCTTTGAAGCGAGAGGCCAAAGTTCCTCAAGAAAAGCCCTCTCAGGAGTTATGCCTTGCCACTATGGCTTTACCTTTTGTTACTGATTGCCACGAAGTAACTAAAATAACAGATCGAAACGATACAGAAGTCGATCTTCCGTTTGCTAAGGAACAAGTTTTCGATGGTACTAATGACGAATGTCAATTGACAGTGCAGCCGCGGTCCCGTGGACTTTTTGACTTACCTTGTGGTTCAGAACAGATTATTTCAGAAGCACCTATAAAATGTCCCGTTAGTGCAAATAATGAGTGTTTAAATAACGAAGTTTGTGAAGTAGAAGAATCGTATGAGGAAGCCGTTTTTGAAAAGGTTTTTAAAGTAGAAGTTTTAAAAGAAAGTAATAATAATGAAAATAATTTTGAGTCTGATTTAAGTGAAGAAAAAACCAACCAAGAAGCTGTGCCAACCGCAAGTATTCCTGACAAGTCTGGAGGTCCTCAACTATTAAAGCGTCATTTGGAGGCGGACACCAATAAGCCTAGAAAGTACGAGAAAAGGTTCTTCAAAAATCCACACGGAGCAACGAAAAGCCGACGAAACGACCAGAGCCTGCAGAGCGACAACCGGCAGCGAACATCGGGAAGATGACGTCACGAGAGAGATCTACAGCGACGACTTGACTTGAACGAGATCTGCAGTAACAACTTTACGTGAAGCCACCCAACGACGACGGAAAGATGTTATCGGAAACGACTAGATGATTTATCGCCACGGAGTGCCAACAATGAAATTTAAGTATATTTTTCTTTCACTTGGCACTTGATTGAGTTATAAAATGTTTTTTTTTCTGGAATAGATGAAGACGAAGAAGAAGCCTTATTGTGAATTATATAGTTAGCGATGTTTAATTTCTTGTTGAAACTTTAGAGTTCGATATTTATTTTTGAAAAGTGAAATTATTGTAGTTCGAGTTTATACTTGTGTGAATAGAATTTTTTTTGCATTCTTGTTCATCGAGGTTCTAGTTATTGTATTTACGTGAGTTAAAATGTATTTTTGTAGATTTTTTTTTCAGCTGACTGATAGCTGAAAATTTTTGTAAGTCGGTATTGGAAAGTTTAGAAATTGTAAAATGTTTCTGGATATGAATGAGAAGAGTGAAAGAGAATTAGTGATTTAAGAATTTGTATTGTAAAATAACGTGCATTCCAAAGTGAATTTATGTAAAAAAAAAGGAGATTCATGTAAAAGTTATTGGATGAAATGTTATCATCGTATATTATAAATTATTTACACTCTTTTTTCTTTATTCTTAGATACGATTTATGTATATGTGTTTAAATCTGTTCAGTGTCATCAGTGATATTTATGTGTCAATGATACGTAATTTTTGGGGATGACATTGACAGTATTTATTGGTATATATAGATGATGACCATGATGATGACTGCAGAATTTTGTTTTTTTTGTGTGTACCTTTTTGGAGCTGTCCCCAAATGGCATAGTCTGATAACATAGTTGTTATCAGCATAACTCCTTTGGGAGGGGGACGTTAGCTCTGAAGGGGGAGGTAACTAATGATTTTTTATTTCAGCTAGATCGCGATTTCTGTGAATAGGAGAAGAATTAGCGGATGATTACAATCCCGCTTGTTTGTAAATTTTGAATTTTCTTAGCTTTGCGTATTTGAATGTAATTAGGAGGAGATAACAGTGTTCGAATACCCGTTTTTTTATGTGATTTAGGAGAAGATTTAGCTGTCACATATTTTTTATTGTGGTTAGGGGAAAAGCGGAAGTTATTACCCCGCTAACAACAAATGTAATGAATCATTTTTTCTTTTCATCTTTTTAACATTTATTAGACTTAGAAAGTTAGGAGTTGATTAACCTGTTTTTCTGTACAGTTCAAGATATGCCAATTTCGAGTTTGTATCAGAATGTGATACTAGTTAGACCGATGATGCTAGTATACAGTTAACTGTCACAGCCACTGGTACGTAAGTACACTAGGTTAGCTGTTAAATACATATTTTTGTTAGGAGGAAAAGGGAGGAGGTACCTTTGGTTGTGCTGGAAAATTGTGTCAAAGTAAGAATAGTTCATCATATCAAAATTTGCGCAGGCATACTTTTACTTATTTATGTTTAGCCATGTGTAAATGACGTAAGATGTGTCCTTTATTCAAAATTTGCTCGTCAAAATTTGTTAGGTCAATCATTTTGACTCCCTTTGGAAGGGGGAGTTGTGATGCCCCATCGTTCACTTTTGCTTTACCTTAACCAGTTTTTGTTTAATTTACGTTATATTTATCATTTTGGGGATTTTTATTTCCTTTTCGGCATCACAGCACTCGTTTTCAAGTTTCTAGGAGTTGCGTACGCGCAACTCCGAACTTCCGACCGTAACCGTTAAAGCGCGTGCCAAGGACACGCCCCCTCTTGCGTCATAGCTTGCGTCCTTCGTCATTGTATGCAAATGTCTTTCCCGGCATGCGCCGGCCCATTGTCAAAACCGTGACCTGCGAGTCACTTGAGAGCACTAAGCACTAGAGCACTTGAGAGTAGAGCACTTAGAGCACTGAGCACTTGAGAGCAGAGTTGTAGAGAGAGCAGAGAGATGTAGTAAGGTGCGTAGCACCGTGCGTGTAGCACAGATTTTAGTTTCTTCATTGATGTCTTGGTGAGTTACTTATTTTGGAAATAAATCTATTTTGTTTTGTTACAAACTTTTGAGTCTGTAGTTTTTATCTTGAGCAACGCTAATTTAGGATCTTTTTTACATTAACTCTTATTTTGTTAAGAATCATTTTTGACTCTTACTTATGAACGCTCGCTGGCATTTGAACCCTAAATCAACTTATTCTACATTTTGGCAATTTGTTAATGATTGCCTGGCGCCCGTCTAAGCTATCCGGAGCATAAAACTTTAAATATTTAGCATTTGTTTGGAGCGTTACAATGTGTTGTGTAAAGCCATTGTACAATGCTCATTGTGTAATAATTGATTTTGTGTATGTGTGGCTCAAGATCAGAAGAAATAGTAATTCTATATTCAGTGGTATTGCAATTTGTATCTTTCAGTATTGAAAGTATAGTTTTTTTATGTTGTCATAAAATGATGTAGAATTTGCATAGGAATTAGCAAAAATATTAGTATGTGGTACTAATATTTTCGCTAATTTCTATGCAACTAAACTATGAAATAAAAACAATACTTTTGTAAACTTTAAAGTTTTAAATTAATTTTGTTCTTGCATTGTAATCTCTTAAAATTTTTAAAAGTTTTTTTCTTTGTCTTACCACTCCTTTAAGTGATGAACCATTTCTGAATTAATATTTTTGTTCTTTAAACAGACTAACAATGAACCTGCTAGTAATGTTGATGGTGCTATTAATGGGTGTATGGATGATGATTTAAATAGGCCACCTTATGTACCAAGTATGTATTACTGGTTGTTAAGAATAACAATGATAGCTAATTTTTCAGGTAGTTAAATTTTTGTGGCCCAGATGAGCTTAATTGTGTGATCAAACCAACTGCTCTAATCATGAGCTGTTGAGTCCACTACTTTTTCATGTTGTAGATCTACTTTTAGAAAACTTTTTATGTTCAACTCTTTTAGTTAACAAATGGTATCACTGGGGCTGTTCGTTTGACTATATAATTAAAAAAACATTCTGTGAAGTAATTTTATTAATAAAATGTTAACAAGCTGATTACACCCTCCATTTATGTGATACTAAAGATTAAAAATAATACTGTAAAATCTCAATGGTTCAATGAATGTAGTAGCTAACATATAGCAATTTGTTGTGCCTCAAATTCTACCTAGTATCTGGATCATTTTTTACCTATCTTCGTATTGCTTGCTATTCGTTGGTTTTTCAGTTTTGGAATTTGCTAAGACAGTTGTTTCACCAGATCCTTCGAATGCGGCAAGCAAACTTAATGATGTATGTGTTAAAATAAATAAAGCTTGTGATGTGGAAAATGTCACAGACTGAACAAATTCTCTTCCTTCTCCCCCACAAAAGGGGAAATATGAAAACGATTGTTCCATTATATATTCAGAATATGAGGTCCAAAAGTAACAAACAAACTATGTGTCAAATGAAAGCTTGTGGCATGGAAAATGGTATAAATAAAAAAAAAAACGTTTCTCCCCCCCCCCCCTAAACAAGGGGAAATATGAAAATGATTGCTCCTCTATGTCTTCCAAATTCTGAGGTCCTACAATTGCAAGTTACATGTCAAATGAAATATCACAAGGACCATCATAGACTTTTGCTCCCATCATTCTCTCACCCCCAAAAAGGGGCAGATTTTCATGGGGGTGGATCATAATCTCAAATCAATATCTCAAATCTTGTGACACCTCCAATGTTGTCAGCTATTGTAAACATGACTCCAAAAACAGGGGGAGGAAAAGTGGTTGACGCTTATGAGTCATTATCAAATGAAAATTTCTTAAGGTAGGTGTTTTTAGTGACAAAGAAAAATATAAATGAAAAAGTTTTAAAAATACCTCTATCTTCTAATATGCACCCTAAAAAGTAGAAAATAAAACTAAAGCATATCAATGTGTCAATTAGTCACTGAATTCATGTTCACTTCAAAGGATGATAGGATATCGATTTACCTACTCAAGAAGATTGCCAGCATCCTATCTTCCTTTGAAGTGAATACGAATTCAGTAACTGATTGCACCATCGATAGGCTTTAGTTTTACTTTTTAGGGCACATAATGAAAAATGTGTATTTTAAATTTTTTTTATTTATTATTAATATTTTTTACAAGAAACATATGTATTATTAATATTCAACTTTCTTAAGACTTACGTATAGCCTACTACTTTAATTTGTATGGGTAATTATAGACTGGCGAATAGGGTTATGAACTGTATGCCCAAAGGCCTCAGAAAGAGGGGGAGACCTAGGATGTGATGGGCTGACAATGTCAAACAGGACCTTATTAGAATTGATGTGCAGTGGCCAGATGCAGTAGATGTAGCTCAGGACAGACTTGCTTGGAGAACTAAATTGCACTGTCTGGTTGGACCTCTGCATCCCATGGCTGCTTGATGATGATGTTATACGTGAATCACGGCTTTATAATGGATGTCATGTTGAATTTCTGGGGAAGTCAGCTAGTTAGTAACAGATATTCAACCATTTAACTAAAATTAATGGCATGATGCAAAGTTTATTAATCTCTAACAACAGGTATGTGTTTCTCTTCCAGTGTATATAACAAAAAATATAATAAATATTCCACATGTATGAATGATTTAAATCAACACTGTCCAACTAGAGGCCCACACAAGGATTTTTGTTGCCCGCGAACAAAAACAAGTTTTTACTTGAAATTATAAATAAATATCTGTAATCCATCTTATAATTTTTTTGTCAACTTATATTACTTTACTTGATATGCAATCTTCAACTTACTCATTTTATAAAGTTTACCAAACATTCTTAAGCCAATCGGCAAACTTCTGAAACCTTTTAAGAGCATTGTGGCGTCATCAAACAAATGTTTTTATGAAGCTGCAGTAATACAAAGCATCTAACGACAGCACGAATCGCTCTCACTGTGCATGCATATGGCATGCATTGCCGAATGTTGCACTGTATTGTGCACCAGGAGACATTGTGTGCCATTTTGCTGAGACAAAACAACGCAATGGAAAAGGTTGTCAAAATTACCAATTTAATTCGTGGCAGAAATCGTTCTCTTACACACAGAAAATTTAAAGGTTTTTTTTGGACGAACTGCATGCTGAGTATGGCGATCTGCTTTTACATAGCAATATTCGCTGGTTAAATGCCAGAAAATGCCTCAAGATATTTTTTACACTTTGAAAAGAAATTTGTCTTTTTCTCACAGAAGTGGGCACCAATGAAGATTTAATAGCAAGTTTTGTTGATGAAAATTTTCTGTTCACTTGCTTTCCTAACAGACATTACAGATTTATTTAAATGTCTTGAATAAATCCTTACAAGGAAAAGATCAAAACGTGTGCTGTCTTTATAATCATGTTATTGGGTTTAGAAACAAACTACAATTGTTGAAGTCAAATTTGCAGGAAAACAATTAATTCATTTTAAAACTTGTAAAGAGTTCTACAAAGAAATATGCAACTTAGTAAAATGGTTAATTTTGAAATATTTGTTCCTACATTAGATATCCTAATTGAAGATTTTAATAGAAGATTTTCTCAATTTGATGACCTTATGCAAAGTTTAAATTTATTCAGTAATCCTTTAAATATTGATATTAGCACCGTAGATCCTAAGTATCAAATGGAATTATGTGACCTTCAGGCCGACCCAATTATTGCATTTAATAGAAAAACTGAAATAGAATTGTTCAAACTTTTGCCTAAAGAAAAATATCCAAAAATGAAAGATTTTGGACTCCAAGTAATTTCTATGTTCGGAAGTACATATATCTGTGAACGTGCATTTTCTGATATGAAATATGTAAAATCAAGATACAGAAATTATTTGACTCTACACTTGAACATATACTTCAGCTCACAACATCAAATATCGATATGGACGCAAAACAAATTATTGCCTAACAACTACGGCCACAGTGCTCCCATTAAATTTATTAAATATTTGATAAGATTTAGAAAATTTATATTGGTTTATTATTACTTATTATTTTTCGCATAAATAAAATAGTTTTTTGAGGTTTATTATTATTATTTTTCATATAAATACTTTTTTGGTGTTTTTAACATTTATTATTATTTTTCATATAAATAAAATAATTTTTTGAGGTTTATTATTACTTATTATTTTTTGTATAAATAAAATAATTTTTTAGGTGACATGAACTACTTTTCAATTACCTATCCTATCCTATTCTTTGGCCCGCAAAATATTGGCAGAGGAAAATATGGCCTGCGGTCTTAGAGAAGTTGGACAGCACTGATTTAAACAGTAGAATAATATGTAGAAAAAATACATTTGATACATGCATTATTTTAGTCATTCCTTGTAATAACTTTAACAGTAAGTTGATGCAGCTACCAGAAACCACTTTCTCATTGGATACAAAAGCAATTTGGATATACAATCACTGAATATAATAACAGTTTTGTGTAAAAAGCAAATTAAAAATAAGCTTGATTAAATTAAATTTACATTATTACACAGTTTCAAGTGATTAAGTAGATTCTTTTACTCTCTTGTTAAATAAATGAAGATAACATTTTAAATATTCAACAATGCATCTTAAAATGCAGTTTGCAAAAGATATCAAGCATTGCCATGTTACATATTAATCTTAATCTGTGCAACAAAGTATATTGGCTTGCTCTAATCATGCTTATTAGTTAAGACTTTGGAGTTTGATAAACTTGCAAGTTTAAATCCGAAAATGCCATATAAGGAAGATAGAAATTATATTTTGAATTTTTATGCATTTTATAAATCATTTCTTTGTTATAGGCTGAAATGTAAATTATTTTCATACAATTATTACTAGTTAAATTAAGTTTATGGCGTACTGACATTTAGTAACAGTGATTCAGATGAAAGTTCATTGTATTAGGTTTACTTATTTTTCATACAATTATATGCATTCTTTATATTATATATAGAAATAAAAGGCAAAACCTTATATACCAGAACTTTGTGCATGGATGCTTTGCAACTATGGAAGGATAATATCTATACTCACTATCACCTCCACAATTTGTATGGTCATTCCATGGTATTAGCTACTGAACAGTAAGTTTCTTCAAAATATCTTTGATCATAATTTTTATGTAGAAATTGAAAGTTTTACGAATTGTTAAACTTTTACTTCAAGATTAAATTTTTTGTGCTAGTGATTAAATTCTGAAGTTTTACTGTAGTTTCAAAAATTAAAACAATGTAAATAACAAAAGTTTTTGTAATTTCTCATTAATGAAAAATATCCTTTAACACCCAGTGCACTCAGACTAGCTGATGATAAGGAAAGGACTATGCTGCTGAGTCGATCTACATATATTGGTTCTGGGCATTATGTAGGTCATTGGTTAGAGGGCATTAAAGGTACTTGGGAAGACATGGCTGCATCTATACCTGCCATTTTGGAATTTAGTCTCTTTGGGATTCCATTTGTAAGTATTTCATATAATGTTAAATAATTATATCATTGTACAAAATTAAATAATTTCATATACTAATTTAAATGGAGCTTGGCTCTGTTTGTTAATTTTTTGTTCATAATTTAAGAAAGAAAACATGACTCCAAAAACAGGTTTTTAGTGACAAAGAAAAAATATAAATGAAATTTTTTAAAAAATACCTATCTTTTAATATGCACCCTAAAGAGTAGAAAATAAAACTAAAACTTATCAATGTGGCAATTTCGATATCTATCATATTAACCCATTTCTTCCCAGTGTTGTGTACATGCAACACTGGGAAGAAATGGGTTAATCTTTGAATAGTGCAGAAGATTTAATAAATGATGGGTTTTATATATATAAAGTTAAGCTTAATGAAGTTTATTAGTTATTATTTGTTTCAAAAAATTACATTAATTACATGAAATAGCATCAGTTATTTAAACAGTTGGGAGTGAATAATTTCTATCGTTAATAATGTCCTCTCTATGTTGGGGTGGAGGTATGTACGTACAGGTAATGGATAAAAGAAAATGGAAACTGCAATGTAAAATCACTAATACTCTGTTGGACCTCCATGTGAGTCCAGCACAGCCTGCACTGGGCTCACATGGTTTTTGTGATTAACAGTGAATTCCACAGTCTTAGTGACTGAAGCTCCTGCCAAGTGTACTCCAACAATCATGCCCCTTTCAAAATTGCTGAGGTCTTCTCTTGATGATTTGGTACTAATAATTACACGTAGTTATGCCAGGTTTGCCTTTATAGATATGACGTTAAGCATGCTGGGATGTCATTTGGATGTTTCATGACTTTGTCAGTGGCATGTAGACACCTCTGTTTAACATAAGCCAAAGACTTTCCACAAATCTTGGTGTATATAAATGTTTTTAGAGGGCTAGTGATTCCCAATACATAAAGAACAAAATCCTAGTAATAAATATATTACAAACAAATTTAATATGACAGTAAAAAATATTCAGGCCTAATGATAGAGAAAATACTGCTTCTCAAATATAGTTGATTGCGAATTTGAGTCTTTCCTCTAATCATTACTTTTTAGAAATGGTTTACAATAAATATTACATGTCATATTGTATAATCTTACATTTTTCGAAAAATATTGCTGTTTTTATTTATTAAATACTGATTTAAAATTAAATGTTTCATTTTCTAAGGTTGAATATTGTTTTTGGTTTTTATAAAAAATGAATCAATACCCTTCAAGTAGATGCTTGCCACAAAGATCTGACAGGAGTCTATCACTAACCTAATAAATTGTTATGCTGTTGCCTTCATTTATAGCCAAATATTTAAGTACACAATTAAAAGAACCTTCTTGCTCAGAAATTAATTAAAAATAACTTTAAAATTTTCTGTCATTGAGTAATAGAATTTTAAAGTTTATCCTTCAAAATATTTGAATGTATATATTATATATAGACAATATAGATTTAAACAACTATTTCTCAAACAATAATGATGTATAGAAAGAAATGCTTAGGTCAAGTCTTGAAGGAGCAAAAGCATTATTATTGTTTATTTAGGTTTTTTAACAATAATAATTTCTATATTTTTTAATAAGGATAAAATACACCTGGTTTTAACTTCCACATCCAAAAATTATTAGAGGTATGAAGTTAAATTTTCTATGAATGCTTTTGTTTTTCATTGATAAAAAGATTTTAAAATAGCCAGTCACTTGTAGAATGACATACTCTGGTAATTGTTTTTTTCTGCACTTGGCTACTGATCCCAGGAACCGGGGTTCGAGCCCTGGGTAAGGCATGAATGTTTGTATTTTTCATTTAATAATTTCTAAGGTATTTTTGTGATTAAGTCCTGCCATCCTCACAGACCTTCTACTATACTATGGCATATAAATTGACAGGCTTCTGTCAGACCTCTGTGGCAAGCAGCTGCTTGAGGGGGTATTTTATTTTTAGAGATGAAGTCATCTACTAAGGTGTTTCACTTTAACTGTTTCATTTTTTTTGTGCTTATATTATTTTTGGCTATGAATTAGTTTTGTTTTTTATATATTATTACTGAAGTTTTGAAAGAAGAAAATTATCAGGATTATATCAATCTACACTGGTGGAAATTGAAAAAAGAACACCATTAACAATTGAAGTGATAACCATAACATTTATTTAGTAGAAACAACTTGTTGAGAAAGGACAGTGATCACACATTTGAAGTGATTCAATGTTTATTTTATCTTTTAATGAGTATTATATTTTACAGAAGGCATATTTTAATAAGGTGTTGAACTTCCTCGAGAAGCAATACAAGCTTCCAATCTGGCATGCAATCAGTCTTACAAATGCTGGATATCACACTGGGTAATACCATTCCATGCGCTTTCAACTTGGATGCGTAATTCAGCGATGGTCGTTGGCTACCGCGGTCCATGGAAGAGTCTATCCAATCCAGTCCCAGACATGCTCAATTGGAGACATCCAGAGAGCATGCTGGCCAAGGGAGTTGGTGCACTGCCTGAAGTGCATGTTGCATTGCCTGGGCGGAGTGTGGGTAGGCATTATCCTGCTAGAATATCGCATATGGGATTACACTCAAATATGGTAGGAACAACTGGCTGTATGATGTAGCTGGTGAATGTATTGCTATTCAGT
Source organism: Ryuthela nishihirai (assembly GCA_038380435.1). Taxonomy (NCBI): domain Eukaryota; kingdom Metazoa; phylum Arthropoda; class Arachnida; order Araneae; family Heptathelidae; genus Ryuthela; species Ryuthela nishihirai. The sequence goes on along the minus strand of JAWZYU010000002.1, from coordinate 15,664,706 downwards.
GTACCCTGTACAAACACCAAACACATACGAAAGTGATAGCTAATCGCTCCTCACATCATGATGCCCAGCGTGAGCCCTGTATGTCACTGGCGGATGCACGATGGAAGAAATCACTCACCTTGTCACTTTCGGATGCATAAACAACCATCAGATGCTCCTAAGCAGGATTGCTTTCATCACTGAAAACCACAGATTGCCATTCTTCCCTCCAATGAACTCATTCTTGACACCACTGCAAACATGCTTGACAGTGATGAGGTGACAGTGGTAACCGTGCCAGCAGCACATGTGCCCATAGTCCTGCTTCCAAAAGATGATTGCATATTGTTCTTGTAGACACCCTTGGTATGACAGAGGAATGAATATGTGACGCCATAGCCATCCATTCTGCCACCGACACCCTCCTGATATGCCAATCCTCTCGTGCATCTGTAATTCTGTGTTGCCTGGAACCACGTCTGCAAGTGTGCGAATGCTCTTCTGGCCAACGCCACCATCCTACCACTGCCGATACCTCTTGTCCAATGCAGTGTGCAGTTTGACGAAAAGACAAAACTGCTTCCTGAAGACCCACTATATAACTTCACTCAAACTCTGCTAACTGTACAAATGTTGCACACCTGCATCGTCCAGGCATGGTAGCTTCTTCAAAGAGCACTGAACAACACGACACAAGATAAATAACTTCTTTCTTCATGCCCTAGTCTTAGATACACGCTGCGTACATTTGCATGTTGTCGTCCTCAGTGACATCATTATTTCATTCAATGACTCTCAATCTTGGATCGTGGTTTCTGCTGCCCTTAACTATTAACATATTATAATATGATGTTCCAAAAGGAATTCCTTCTAGATGTTCTTTTTTCAATTTCCATCAGTGTATATATTCAGGATTTGACAGTTTATCTCAATGCAGAGACTGTTGCAAAATGAAGCTTTTGAACCCATGTAGCATGTGGCCAACATTTTGCACATATTTATGCAAAAACCTCATCAGTTCAAAATCCAAGTGCCAAAATATAGATTTTTAAGCAAGTGGATTTAAATTCAGTAGTGATTATATAGTTATTATGCATGCCAATCTTGATAGAAAAAACACTAATGACTTCAGAATAGCTGATAGATTAAATTATCCATATTGGATTAACAATTTTGTTTTTAATTTGTAGCCTATTTCATATGTAATTTTAATGCAAAACAGTGTCATATGTTCTAAATAGTATATTTTCTTGTAGACTGGATCTAATATTTGTGGAGATATTCAACAGCAACAGGATAGTGAAGATGGAGAAGAACTGTGTCTTCGTTGGATACAGTTAGGATCTTTCTATCCTTTTAGTAGGATGCACAACTCTGAGGCAGGCAAGGTGATATTTTATACACCTACATTAAAAAACTTAGTGATTTTGACATTTTATTCATGATGGTGGTATATTTATTATCTTAAATATATCCTTTTGTGATTAATTAATATTAAAAAATTACTATTCTTTTTTTGCACATTTCTATATTTTCTATTATAAAGTGATTGAAACACTAAGTTTAATTTTAGTTGCATGTTCTTTAATGCCAAATGCTGCATTTATAATATTGAATACAGATTGCATCATAGTCAGGATTTTTGGAGGAGGAATTAAAAAAAAATTGCAAACTGATGAACATATTTAAGAAAAATTACAATTTATCAGGTGGTTTAAACTCCCTCTCCACCTAGTACACTAACAAATACAGATATTGAATTTTTAAGGAACTGGGGAAAGCTAAGATTACATGATTGTCTGTAGAAGTTTATACTATTGATGTGTGTTCATGTCATATATCAATTCATATAGCATATCAATTTTTTTGACTCGTGAAACATACCAATTTCTAACGATTTACATAGCACTGATCTTCTTGATGCATATCATCATAAAAAATATATCAGATTCTGTCATCTACATTTTAATAAGACATATTTCTATCTCAGTTAATTAGGTTTATGGGTTGAATCATAATGCCATTGTTTGTGCTGTGACCATAAAATGGCATATGTGACATGGAAGTATTAAAAACTATCAAAAGATGGCAATATTAGTACAACATGTAATTGCAAAGAATATTGTTTTAAAAAAAGGAAATAGACTGTGCATTGTTGTATCATCATATATTGCTAGCTAGTCTGTTTAAACACACTATTGAATTTGGCAAAATAATGGAAATAATGTCCTGTAAGTGCCAGCAGTGCAAACTTGGAGTATTGGTGTAGTCAGCACACATTATTAAATAAGCATAAGTAAATTATTGTATCGGTGGCTAATAATTTATATATTTTGAAATTGTAAGAAATATTAAAAATAAATTTTAACAATAAATTAAACAGTTTATTGTATTAATGACAAAAAAAAGTGCATGACTGGATCTTTATTTTTTAGCTCTGTCAATCAGGAAAATTCAGCCAGGACTTCTTTCATGCTGCTCGTCGTGCAATTTTTCAAAGATATGAATTACTGCCATATCTTTATACATTATATTATTTGGCCCATATACAAGGTTCTACAGTAATGAGGCCACTTCTCCATGAGTAAGTTTACTTTTTCAGTTAGAGATTTAAAAATAAATGTTTTTCACAGCATAATTACTGAATAATTTTTATATTAATTATATCATACATACATCAAAAGATCAGTATTTTTGTAATTAAAATTATTTAGATATCTAAAAATACTTTTCCTGTATTCATATAATCTCATAATTCCCATAATTATATTATGACATATATGAATTCAACTATCTCTATATTTATTTAATGATGTTTTCAATCTACTGGTTGGAGACTGCTCTAGATGAGGACAAATATTTTGTGAGTAGCTTGTTTTAAAAGTATAGATAGTGTAGTATAAAAATATATCCTCTAATGGCTTACCACATAAACCTACCTTCAATTTTTCTGATTCTTTCACATTAGTTAAACAAATAATCAACACTGTTAACCATGACAAAACAAATCACAAATTTGTAGCTTTATTTGTCTTACCAAAAGCTTAAAAGATCTTAAAACAGATTCAAAGACCTAGTCTTGAATCTGCCTTGGCATTAATTGTAATCTGATGAGAATTTGAATGGGGCAGGGGTTGGCTCAATCAGTACCATTCCAAGCTCATAATCTGTAGTTCCCAGGTTCGAGTCTCACCTGGGCCAGCATTAAGATTTATCTGTGCTAACCCCCACCCTGCCCTTGGTCAGAAAGGAGACACTGATGGGCTTGGAAAAGGTGCCATCCATCGGATGAGCCAAAAATTCATGGCCCTATATTCAGGAAACTCTATGCACATTAAAGAATATGCTGGATGGCTTTAATGGGAAGCTTCCATCTCCTAACAGGTATCCAGTGGGTCCGCTTCTTCCAAACTTATCTGAGCCCTTGGGATCTTTGTGACCTGATAATTTGTCCCTTTGTGCAAATAAAAAGTATCACTGAGAGGTGAAACAACCCAGAATTTGAATTCAGCAAAGAGATTTTATAAGGTTTAAAATAATAATTTTTTTAATTAATAACAAAGTATTGAGAAATAGCGATGGAAATATTTTTTAATTTATTCTGAGCATTCTTAAGAAGTTATTCTGTATAAGCAAACATATTGTTAAAATAGTCACTAATCTTGCTAACAGGGGCCACACATAAATGTAGGCAGCTCTTGCTGACTAATGTATTTTACATTGCATTGATAAACATTTTGCTTAGTTTGTTACTGTATTACAGTGTCAAAAACAATGTAATATTAAAAAATTCTACTTGATAAGAATAATAAAACTGCATTTATAATTTGTTATAGTCTGGTTCCAGTTGAAGGAGGAAATGGGATTTCATTCAGCTGTTCTATGTGTGTTTAGAAAAGGTGGTGGTGGGGGGATAGATTCATGTCTGTTTTCAATTATTTCAAGGGCAACAAATGAACATTTACCATAGTTTTACTACAGCTGTGTTAGGGTGGCTTGTACAAGAATGAATAATCATTAATACCAGTGCAGTAAACTTTTTTTACAATACTAAATGGCAAATCATTCATAACAATAAGATTCGGAATTCTCATTCCTTGCTTGAAACTGGTTGAGTGCCAAATTTGTAATAATGAATTCATATTTGGCTGAGTTAATAAGTGTTTCAGCAGTAAATCAACAACATTAAAACTTTAGTTTGAAGTAACTAACAATAAACAGAAATAGGTTGTCCTATATACCAAAGGAAAAAAAAAGCACTTAATTCTGAAAATTAATAGTTTAATTCACAATGACACTGTTCTAAAATAAATACATGTATTTTTTTAAATTACTTATAAGATAAAAGCCTCTGCTAAGAATGCTCCACTGATCACAATAATACCTTAATATAAGTTTATAGGGCTTATGCAGATATTACTGAACGTAATGCACAAAATTCACATGTAATGTTGATCTCTACCAGATGAGCATACTATTCAAATGCTTGTAAAAGAATTGTTAGCAGTCAGCATGCAGATTGGCTTTTTCAGAAGCTGGAGTATTTGTTCTACTTTGCCACTGTATTACCAGCAGGTTAAACATGTGACTCAGCTAGCACATTCACATTTGTTGTTGGTGACATCACTTTGTGCATAAACCCTACAACCTTAGACTATGTATTATGGTCAATGGAGCACTATTTAGCTTAGCATTTTATTATATATATATATAATTTGAATGTATTCGAGAACAGTGTCATTGTGAATTACATTATTAATTATTATTATTACAGTATGGTAAAACTAGTTTATAATTCTGAATAATAAAAGAACAGAAATTCAAAGGAAAAAATATCCAGTTTAGGTCTAAATGTATGGTAGATATCATCATATGTTTCCTTTTCCTCAGAGGTGAGTTATGTGTTCATGGCCTAATTTAGGGGGAAAAAGTGGACAAGTGACTCACTTGAGCAAGACGGGATAAGAAGGGTTAAAGAGACTGGAATTTCATTGCATTATAGCATTTATCTCTCAATTTTAGAAGCCTTTAAAAAATTTTCTTGAAAAATGTGCAAAACATGCATACTTAATTTATAATTTTATAAGTTAATTTTAATTTTTATAATTAATGATTTTTTGCCTCCATTACCTTTACCAGCATTCTAATCCCCCCCCCCCCCCATCTAGATCCATCCCATATTATAGGCAAGTGGACAGATTCAGTATAAATTATGATTTTTACCACCTTGTGCAGATTTTGCACAGAGTCAATCATGATCACAAAAGTTTTCATTCCTTGGTTGGTTAGTATTGGCACTAATATTTGTGAGAAAATAAGTTGTGGATATTGAAGGATTTTAGGACCTACCTTGGTCCCTTTTTCAGGGCATTAGTTCTTAAGAACGTTTGGAGGTTGCAATCATTGATTGTTGTTGTTTGTGGTGAATGCAATGGATCATCTTTGGGGTCCAGTGGTGGTAGCTTTGTCCAACCTTGGCTGGACTTGAGGGTCTCACTGCATTTGTTTCATAGAAATAATTCCATCATCTGGCAGAAGAGGAGTCATCATTGCAGTTTTCTGTAAGAGTTGTTTGTAGAATTTGATTGTTGTTGCTTAGGAAGGTCAGATAATATTTCCATTTATTCAAAGTAGGGAATGAATTTCTCTTGTAATATTCTTTTAGCAAGAGTAGTCTTGCTCCTTCTTTACTGACATTTCTTATGTGTTATGGATCTGTGCCCTAAAAATATAAGACATTTGCATGTTATTCCAACAACAGCCAATGTGAAGGAGTGGAAACTTTTATGTTTCCCTGATTGACTCTGTGCAAGAAGAATATGTTTTTTACTCTCAGTTCATACTGAATCCATCAATGTGCCTAAAACAGATACAGTTAGTATATCTATAAAGGTGCCTAAAACAGATAAGTAAAGGAAACTGAAACTTTTAGTGTTATAGTGATATCTACCTTAGTTATTAATGTTTTCTGTGAATAACCTTACCACGTTAACACATAGGCCTATTTTTAAAAGGTAGTATTTTCCAGCACTTTAGGGATTAATAAATTAATATTTTATAAGTGCTTGAGTAAAAGATATAGATTTTAAGATTATCTTTAAAATCGAGTAAAATGCATTTTGAAATTATGAGTAGTTTTCAAGTAGAAAAACATGTAAAAATTTTAAAACCAAACATAATTATTTAAGACTTTTTCTGGAATATTTCAGATTTCCTACTGACAACAACACATATAACATCAACAAACAGTTTATGTGGGGTTCTGCACTTCTCATATCTCCTGTTACAGAAAAGGTAAGGCATTAATTACTTCAAACTGCAAAACTCAGTTTTTATCTTGGTTTAGTGATAATTTTCAGTTTGGATATTACTAATGTTCATATGTAGCAAAGAGCTAGTTTGTTTCCATCATCTCTCATTTTAAACTTTTTAACACTGGTGAAATCAGTTTTAATTCCAAACTTTATATTCTGATTTATAAATATCTAGTAGAACAGTGGTATGTACACCTCAAGGGGTATATGAAACATTAAAAAAAATGCTATAAAAATGAAAAAATTGTTATATGTTGTAGAAAACAAAATTTTAATAGATGAAAACTACATTTTCATTGTTCAAAACATATTAAATTCTTAAAATTATTCATTTAAACAAATTGTGCATTTAAAAAAAAAACAGTAGATCACAAAAACTTCTCTTAGAATTTAAATTTTCAAGAAATATGGTTTTGCTGGCTGTTAAAGAAAACTCTGGTCAGCAGTGGGTTTTCTTTAATAGAAATTTAAAAAGACTTGAAGTGTAAAATGATTGTTGATATTGATGAATTTTAGTTCAAAGTAAAAAATCTTATTTTTATCTAATTCAAAGAACTTGTTTTAGCATATATATTTTAATAATAAACCTTGAAATATGCAAAATTTTATTACAAGTGTAAAAAAAAATTTTAATATGTTTTTTGTGTTTTTCAGTCTGCTACATCAGTCACATTTTATCTTCCTCATGGTGTTTGGTATGATTTTTATAATGTAAGTAGTACAGCCTTCTTATTTATAACTGGTGATTAATTCTTATTGTATTCTCCAGTGTGTTATAGAAAGTTGGATTCCTATTAGATACAAGTTCAGGCAAAAATTTTCAAGCCCAAGCTCGAAATCATTGAGTGTGCCCACCCCCCAAAAAATTAAGAAAATTATTGGTAGAAATCGAAAATTTGTGAGTAACATCATTATAAATGCTAAGAGATTCGTTAATGAAAGAGAGAGAATACCTAAAAAAAAAAGATAAAAACAAGCATCATTCAGCCTTTGGTTATCACCTTTAAGCAGAGCAATGTGTAGAAAACTTCCAGGCAGTCACCCAGAGACCTTGAGATGAATTAATATGTTTCTGTACATATCTTAAACAAATTGCAACATTTTATAATTTTAATAAATATTGTAATTATCTCACAAAGTTTTTTAAAAACAGCAGTTTTAGAAAAAAAAAGTGCATTCCTGCAGTCAGTGACTGAAAGAAAGCATGCCACTAAAGGGGTTAACTACTAAAAAAAAAACTGATATAATTTCTACTTTTTAATCAAAAATTATTTTGCTTCTTTTGCATTTTTTTTTTCTTTTTACAATTATAGGAAAATTTAAATTATTACTGAGCCTAAAGTTGTGTATGTTATTTCAAGCCCAGCTGGGCTTGGACAGGCTTGAATGCAATTTGTTTAGATATGTACAGAAATATATTGTCTGTGATGACTGCCTGGAAATTTTCTATGCATGCTCTGCTGAAGGTGTTAAAAACAAGCATCATTTTATGGAATATTTAATGTAATATGGATTGTAAAAATATAATAAAAAAAATACAAAAATAGTACTTATTATATATATATTCACTATATTTTGAGCTGAAAGAAATGAGGGTTGGGTTGGGTTGTTTTACCTCTGAGCGGCACTTTTTTGCACACCATGGGCTAAATGGCCAGGTCACATGGACCCCGAAGGCTCAGAGAAGGTTGGGGAAGGGGACCCACTGGAAGAGCTGTTGGGAGACAGATGGTAGCCTCCCGTCAAGGCTATCCAGCGTGTTCTTTAACGTGCACAGGGTATGGCTCTCCCGAACACGGGGCCACAGCTTAACGTCCCATCCGATGGAGGCGGCCTTTCCAAGCCCATCGGTGTCCCTTACTGACCGTGGGCAGGGCGGGGGAATTGAAAGAAATGAGGCATATTACAGTTAATTGTAATGGTAATGATAAATATTTGTCTTCAAAATTTTCTTAGTAGATGAAGTTTCAATGCTGAAAAAGAATCTTATAAAATGTCCTGTGATTGCTGAAAAATTTTTGTTCAGCTAATATTTTGGACAACTATTGTATCATTTTTTAGTTTATGAGTTTTTTTTTGTGTTATTCTGGCATGCCAACTGGTTATTTTAGTTATTTCTAGCACTCATAGTAAATAGGTGCAATTTTTTTCATACCTCAATATCTTTTGTAATCTTGGGCCTTTCTTTTTCCAATATAATTCTCACCCAGCATTGCAACATGATTAAGAAGAAAATCTTCAAGACAAAGAAACACTTATCATTGCCATACTCAATGCCATTAATTTCCTTCAGATCCAATTGTAGTGAGTTAATATTTAAGCTAAATAACTGTTTAATTAAGTCTGAATGAGAATTTAAGCATATGTTAAAAATGTGTTTGCATTACATTACAGTTTGCATAATTTGTAAGTTGCAATTTTTCTTTAAATTATTAATAAACTGATTTCATTAATAATAATTTGCAAAAACTTTCTCGAGTTTTGTTTTTATCACTTTAAATATTTCAGATGTCAGATTCTGTTGCTTAAATGCCAATTGCGTAGGTTTTGAATTTTGTTTTAAAATATGTACAAGCATCAATTATACTAAAGTATGGGAATAGCTTTTCTTCTTCAACCGTCACTTTTTATCTTTTACTTATATGCTATACAGATTTTTTTAAGACAAATTTCTTTTTAATTTTTATTCTGCTTCAAGATAATTAAACTGATTATGAAGTGGTAAAATGTTACATAAATAGATTAATAGGCAAAATGTTATTTAAAATCATCTCCGTTTTAAAATGAGACTCGTTTAAACTAAACTGAATTCTGATTGAAAGTGTAGCAACTGTCTATTGTGTTATGTCTAGTGTATAATTTTTTTTTCAAAAAAATGCCTTCTATTAGATTTTAAATGTTTTGTAACAAATGTTACATACCTCTCAAATTCTTTAGGGAGAAACACTGTCAAGTGGAGGGGATTGGTTTGATCAGGTGGCACCACTTTACGATTATGAGCAGCCTATGACCTTACATTTGAGAGCTGGTCACATAATTCCTTTGCAGCAACCTGCCAATACCACAACTATAAGGTATTTATTTCTATTTAATTTTGCAATAAGATAATGCAGTTCTTATTGTTTTAACATTTTGCTTGATAAGATTAAAATATATAAAGTGGAAGCAATGTAAGAGTTCCCCATTTACAGTAAGGGAGAACACTTTTTAACTGACTAAATTTTCATTTCACAGAAAGGAATATTAAAACTTCTCCACTAATTTCAAACTTCAGTAAAGTTCATTTTTGGTTAGTATCTGGAGAGATTCTGTAGCAAAATATTATAGTAGATCGATTCCCCAATTGATGTAATCCCATTTAACAGTTGTAGCCTCATTAATCCCCACCTCACGCACCCCAAGAAGCAAGGTACTGACTGAGTTAATAGCATAAAGTTAGCATGTGTGAATGAAGTTCACTGTAAAATTCATGAGTTTAATATACATAAAGCAACACATTTTTATGGGTTACAAAGAAATAATTTTTTATAGGTATTAATCCAGTAATTGTAGTGATTCATATTATTTATACTGTTAACAAGTTTTTCTTTTTCTGGTCAAATATATAAACAGTTCTGCTTGAGAAAATTTTAAGTTCTGGATGTATGCCAGGATTATCCTCACTGATGTTTCTGTTTAGGGGAATTGAAATGAAGAAAATGACAATGCAATTAGAAAATACAATATAGTTGCAATATTTTATATTTATTATTGGTAAAGTATGTAATTATATTAAAAAGTGGCTTAAAAACAACTGATACAAAAAAGTTTTTTCTTAATGTTTTCTCGGTCTTTGAAATTTTTTGTCATCTTAAAATTTTAAATGAGTGAGCAGGTTTCAAGAGCTGCACCTTATCTATGTGCCTGTTTATATGTATGTAATGGACTGAATTGCTTGAAAGACTTCTGTATTGTCATTTACAAGAAAGGATGATTAAATCTAACCAGAAAGGGTTAAATATCAATCTTCTATTAATTTACAAAATATTAACTCTATAATCATGTATATCTTTTAAATTTTAGTCGAAAAAACCCAATGATGTTATTAGTAGCACTGAACTCTTCACTTAAAGCTGAAGGAAACCTTTTTTGGGATGATGGAAAGACCAGAGGTTAGTAGTCATGTAATAATAAAACATTTTATATATAATATTAAGTCATGTTTATTTTTTATATTACAAAATACATATATGTTAAATATTGCCTCCTGTTACATGCACAGTGGATGGAAATAATTTTAATATGTAGAAATTGTTTCCAATTACAATCTTTTAATCAATAGTTATTTTTTGATTTAAAGTAAAAATTTAATCATGCTAAATAAAGGTCAATAATTATTCTTAAAAGGCATGAAAATCCGTAGTTTACTTTGCTCAGATCTCAAGTTGCATAATGTATATTAAATGCTTGCAAAAAAAACTGCTAATAATACTTTTTACCAGAACTTACTGATGTAACTTTTTGTTTAACTTTTGATTCTGGACCTGTATTAAATAAATGATTTAACACTTCTCAATCGAAATTTCAATTAGGTGCTCTCATAAATTTTTTTTTAAATAAGACTCTGGTTGACAGTCAATTGCATGATGAGCAATGTGGATTCAAAAGTGGTAGGGGATGTGTGGATCAGATATTTTCACTTAGGCAGATTCTTGAGAAATGTTTAGTTTCAGAAACCTTTGGTTGCTAGCTTTGTTGATTTCAAAAAGGCTTTCGACTCTGTTGATCGTCATAATTTGTTGTTGATTGTGAGATCATATGGTATACCACACAAGTTAGTTAACATAATGAAAGCTCTCTATAATAACACTGAGTCGTGTCTGAGAGTTGGTAAGTCTTGTAGCAATTGGTTTAGCATTACTTCTGGTGTTCGACAAGGGTGCATTTTGTCTCCTTTTCTCTTTAGTTTGGTTATTTATTATGTTATGCAAAATTTATTGCAAGCGAAAGATTTTGGCCTTAAATGGGCTGGAGATACAAAAATTTCTGATTTAGATTATGCTGATGATTTAGCCCTTTTGGCGGATGATGTTGATGAGATGAACTCTTTCATTCGAGCTGTTGATGAGACTGGTAGTAGAGTAGGTTTGGTTATAAACAGAGAGAAAACTAAAATGATGAAAATTGGTCAGGCAGGTTGTGATTCAGTTCATGTGAATGGTTGCAGTCTTGAGCAGGTGTCACAGTTTAATGGGAGCTATGTAACAGATACTGGTGATGTGCGGCATGAGATTAACAGACGAATAGGGATTGCTGCCGGGACTTTTAAGAATCTAGGGAGAGTGTGGAGAAATAGGCGTATACACCTAAAGACTAAAATTAGACTGTATAATAGTTTGGTTGTTTCTAGGGTTAGTTATGGTAGTGAAACTTGGACATTGTGTAAACAAGATAACAGGAAACTAGATGCTTACGTAGTATCTTGGGTATTAGGTGGTTTAACTTTGTAACTAATGATGAGGTTAGGCAAAGGAGTCTGCAACCTCCTTTAAGCAGCATATTGTGCAGAGAGACTCCGCTGGTTTGGCCATGTTGCCCGTATGAATAATTATAGATTGGCGAATAGGGTTATGAACAGTGTGCCTAAAGGCCTCAGAAGGAGGGGGAGACCTAGGATGCGGTGGGCAGACAATGTCAAACAGGACCTTGTTAGAATTGGTGTGCAGTTGCCAGATGCAGCAAATGTTGCTCAGGACAGATATGCTTGGAGAATTAAACTGCATGGTCTGGTTGGACCTCCGTAGCCCATGGCTGCTTGAGGATGATGATGATGATGAATATTAATATTTTTGCATTTAAAATTGTTTTTAGGTCCTGAAAGATTCTTAACATATGTTGTTTTTCTTTAATTGTCATTCAAATTATGAAAAATGCATTATTCATATAAAATTTGTGCATTTTTAACCATAAATTTAAAGTTTGAAGTAATTTAAGGTGATATAATGTATAAAAGGGGCAATCGTTTTAATACAATTTTACAAATATAGTATTTCTTAAATTATGGGACAAAGTTTTAATTAGTAAAATATAGGTGTGAAAATGTAGCATTTTTTTAAAATCTTGGTAAATGATACTCCTACTTTGGAACATTTTCAGTAATGTTAAAAACTGTGTCAAATTCCTATCTTCCCTGGAAATCAAAGAATACTAATTTCACACTCCCAACTCCTGGATATTTTTTTCCTATACTCATGTCTAATGACCATATTGTGAAATCGTTTACAAGAGTGTGCAGTAATTGCTTTTTTGTTTACATAAATAAAATTGATTAACCTGTATGTGATTGTGTGATTATTTATATAATTATGTATATGATTGTGTGCTGCCTATATATGATTGTATGCAGAAGTAATAAAAATTATTAAGAAGCAGATAACAGGTAGAAAAGAGAGCATCTTTTTTTGCAATTAAATTCTCTCTAATAAATACAGTGAAACTTGATTTAGATTTCCTATATAAAGTGGTGTTTGCAGAGAAATCAGCTGGTGATTTGCATTTGAGAATCACTGATATAGATTTTCAATTTATCTTGTCTCAATTTCATAAAAAGCTTATTTTATAAATTACTGATCTGCAAATTTTGCCCTAAAGGTATAACCTGGAAATTTTTTGTTGTTGTTAGAAAGTATGAATATAGGTGTCAAATTTAAGCTCCCTAACCACTATACCTTAACTAGCATGGCAGTTAGGTCGCTACTATTCCACAAGGGCAAACATTGTGTTAGCTCTAACTGAGGCAGTGGTCAGCAGTGACTTCAGTCTTAGTAGGGCATGTCCTTGTATGAGAAGGCTTGTAAAAGCTTGGAGTAACTTCTAGGTTCTTCTCTATCCTAAACGTTAAAAAAAAGTTGAAATGCTTATTTTATGCCCAGATGGTTGTGCTTTTTTCTTGAAGAATATATTAACCAGGTTGCAAGAATAAGAGTAGAATACAATAAGGAGATCCACTGAACAGCTGTTTGGTAGATGAGAACCTCCCATTAAGGCAGGATATTCAGCTTGATCTTGTAATGTAGGCATATAACTTTCATAGTAATAAAACATTTCATATGACCAGTTGTACCTTTTATATGGAAAACATCTATGTCTTTTGTATGTAAACAATGCTCTGTGTAACAAGACTCATTCCTCTTATTTTTCTTGCAGGTTCTCATGTTTTAGGTGAATACCTTCTAGTCAGTTTTACTGCATCAGAGGTATGTTATTTTGTGTTTATAAATTTTTAATTTTACAAAAATCGTTAAAATTAATCTCTTTCATAAGCACTTTATATATATATAGTGTGTTATATATATATGAACATGAGCAGTGATTCGATACTTTTAGCTCTTAGGTTCAAAATATTGAATAAAACATTTGTTTTAAGTGGGTCATCTGAGTAGAATTTTGATCTTGTGTAAAGGATATAGATGTGGTGGTATATTGCTATTAAATAAATGGTTATTTTCTGTGGATAATTCTCACTGAGACAAGGTTTAATGCTTTTGAGCTATTCAATATTATTCTCTGAAATATTCGATTTTAGAGAACTCAGAGTGCAGTTAGGAGATGGAAGAAAAAAACAATAAATGTTAAAAGTTGTAGCATAGAAACACATTCAGTTGCATGCAAAAATAATATTTTGTTTAATACTATTTCAAATCTATTACTATTTTCAGCCACTTGAACTAAATATGTGTAATGTTTAGTAGCTCACTAACATCTTCTGGACACACGTGAAACAATTTTTGAACTGTTTTTGAAAGAAACTTAATATTTAAATTCTTTCAAAAATATTATTTTTTCAAATTAACCTTCTACACTTTTATTTAATGCATTACCATCTTAGCTGATGAAGGACTTAATTGTAAGTCTGAAATCCAGATTCTTTTTGATTTGTACACAATTATTGGTAATATCAATTTGCAGTTATTTCAAATAAACTGAAAGTGCTTTTATATCATCATGAAAGTCATCTGAATTAAAGAATTTTATCCGAACCACTTCCGAGTTACGACTTGCTGCATGTATCTACACACCTATTTTGATTATTACTGTTGATATGCTTTGTCGTAACAGCTGAATTTTTTCTAGCACTTGCATTTATCAGTGTTTTGGTGAATTTTTTCTTTTTTTTTCTATTTCTACACTGAGATTTTTTTTTTATTTTTGAATAATATAATTATGTATATTGTGTTTAGAATTTCTAAATTTTCAAAGCTAGAAAACATGGCTTTTATTATTATTATATATTCATTCATAGAAATGCATTATAATCATTCATGCAAAAATCACTCAAATAGTTTTAAACTTTTATTTTTAGTATAGGATTTGTTCATTTTGCAGCTATAATGGCTAAAAAAAGATTAAGGTGTATTTTGTGAATATTACTCGAAAAAAAAAACACTGTTAAAAATAAGGCTACCTGATTTAGTGGGAAATACTGCTAAACAATGTGTAAAAAATATTTGGTATTTAAAAGTGAGACAGTTATAAGTTCTTGCAGTTTGCAAAGACATTAGCATTGAATGCAAGATTAATTTACTGGAACATCTAGGAATAATTGTGTACCACATGGGAACAAAAATATTTTGATAGTTTGGTATTTGACAAAATGTTATTTAAAAAAAAATGCACAACTTACCAATGCCAACTTTACAATATGCTTTTCTTTGGCAGGATACTTTAATTGTGGCTGGTCATCTAGGCAAAAAGGTTTTTATGTCAAATTTTGATACAGCCTTTATTCAGGATGTAAGAATAATGGGCCTACAAGTGCCACCACATCATGTTACTATAGATGACAGTTATGTACTGACTAAGAAGCAACATCACTGGGATGCGAAACGAAAGGTAAAATATGCCCTGTTAATGAATTATTGAAATGTCAAAACAAATACATTAAACGTTTCATACAAAATCAAAAAAACATGTTTTTATTCACAAACATGTTTCATTCATTAAATGTAAATTATTTACTTTTAGAAATACATTTAAGCTATTATGTAATTTTACTGATTGTTTGACACGGGTGTATCCTCTTTTTAAAAGCAAACTTTGTTCCGACAGAAGTTAGGATATTTTGATGTATATTTTCTTTCTGCTGAGGTCTTGCCATTCACATAATTTCTCTGTCATATAACTGATAGGCTCCTGTCAGATCTCCATTGCAAAGCGGATGCTAGAGGAATCATTTACTTTTTCTTTAATATGATTTTTTTTTCTGTAGTAAAGAATCGCAGGATGTGTCCTGTAGACGTGGAACTCGTGAAATAATAAGCTGAAAAAAATGGTTTTTTCTCTGAGTGGGACCCACGTGTCTTGGAAACATTCCAGTTATGCTACTGCTATACTATCATTGGCTATCGTTTTTTCAGCTTCTGTGACATAAACTTTCCGGATTTTTTATTTCGTTCGCATTCCACTCACGGCAAAAAACAATTTTTTTTGCAGCTTATTATTTCATGTCTATTTTCTTTTAAAACAATTTTTCCCTCTGATCAAAAAGCAACAGCTTTGCCAATGCACATTAAGGAAAAATAACTAAACAAGAATTAACAGCTATGTGAATTCAATAAAAAAATTTATAATGCAACAACTTCTAAATCCTTATACTTTTAGCACAGCACTAAATTAATTATAGTTTTACCTCCTAAATTTTGTAACCCACACACAAAAAAAATATGTAATCTTTAATATTAAAAAAAGGTGTCAAATTTTGTATCTAAATAGCATTGCAGAATAAGAGGATTTAGCTTAATGGGTTGTTTTATCCAGGGCTGCACCTTTATAGTTTTTTGCCTCCTAAAGTTGGGTTGGGTTGGGTTGTTTTACCTCTGAGCGGCACTTTTTTGCACACCATGGGCTAAATGGCCAGGTCACATGGACCCCAAAGGCTCAGAGAAGGTTGGGGGAGGGGACCCACTGGAACAGCTGTTGGGAGACAGATGGTAGCCTCCCGTCAAGGCCATCCAGCGTGTTCTTTAACGTGCACAGGGTATGGCTCTCCCGCACACGGGGCCACGGCTTAACGTCCCATCCGACGGACGGCGGCCTTTCCAAGCCCATCGGTGTCCCCTACTGACCGTGGGCAGGGCAGGGAATTTTTTTGCGGAGATAAATCTCAACGCTGACCCAGCTGGGACTCGAACCTGGGAACTACAGATTACGAGCCTGGCGCGCTACCGACTGAGCCACCCCCGCCCCCCTCCTAAAGTAATTTGGCCACTATACTATGAAAATTTGTTCTATCTTACCAATATAGTTCTGTTATTATTGAAATTAACCTTAGAAAAGTTAGGCGAAACTTATTTCCCCTGAAAAGTTGGGGCGGGGGTGGCTCAGTCGGTAGCGCGCCAGGCTCGTAATCTGTAGTTCCCGGGTTCAAGTCCCAGCTGGGTCAGCGTTGAGGTTTATCTCCGCATAACTCCCCGCCCTGCCCACGGTCAGTAGGGGACACCGATGGGCTTGGAAAGGCCGCCGTCCATCGGATGGGACGTTAAGCCGTGGTCCCGTGTGCGGGAGAGCCATACCCTGTGCACGTTAAAGAACACGCTGGATGGCCTTGACGGGAGGCTACCATCTGTCTCCCAACAGCTGTTCCAGTGGGTCCCTCCCCCAACCTTCTCTGAGCCTTCGGGGTCCATGTGACCTGGCCATTTAGCCCATGGTGTGCAAAAAAGTGCCGCTCAGAGGTAAAACAACCCAACAACCCTGAAAAGTTATTTATAGCTTTAAGTATATACCAAAATATAAGCATAGAGTGGTAGGTGGTTAGTAAAGTAGTAATTGACTTATAGTTGTTTTAAACTAAGTACTGCACTCGAAAATTAAAACAAACATACATCAAATCTTTAAAGTATCTTTATTGGGTATTTATTTGCCATCCCATGGCCGAGTGGTTAGCGCACTTGGCTACTGATCTACAGGACCTGGGTTCGAGCCCCGGATAAGGCATGGTTGTATGTGTTGTTTTTCTGCTGAGGTCCTGCATCCTCTCAGATCTTCTACTTTGGCATATAAACTGACAGGCTCCTGTCAGACCTCTATGGCAAGCAGCTGCTTGAGGGGGTATTTTTTTTATTTCATTTGATAACATATCAAATCATCTTAAATTTAAAAACTTATTTGAAAGACATAATCATTAACTGCAGATAGTAAAAGCACAAATTGAAAAATTGAGCATCAGGATCCACAGATTTTAAGTTTATAACTGAGTAATTTATGAATTATGCGAACTGTCTTTCACTTTTATAAATCTAAACTACTGCTTTGTAAGTGAATGTCTTTTCAACTTTTTAGGTGCTGAATTTAAGACATATACTTATCCCATTAGCCAGG
The DNA here is from genome assembly GCA_038380435.1 of Ryuthela nishihirai. Classification (NCBI taxonomy): domain Eukaryota; kingdom Metazoa; phylum Arthropoda; class Arachnida; order Araneae; family Heptathelidae; genus Ryuthela; species Ryuthela nishihirai. The sequence goes on along the minus strand of JAWZYU010000002.1, from coordinate 15,647,055 downwards.
ACAACAGAAATCAAGTGGATCAACAATGGTCGGTAATCTTGCATGTTTAAGTCACATCTGCAGGCAGATTGTGTGACATAGTGCAACGAACTATGGTATTCGGTTCCTATAAGTTCTAGAAATCCAGTGGATACAATACACAGTTTCACCAGAAATACTGTACTTTAATGATAAAAAATTTGTGCTCTTGTGATATGTATGTTTTCTAGTGCACCTAATTTAAAAAAAAAATCTCTGTTCATATTATGTTTCGCACTAAATCTACACTTGAAGGCCAATGTGTAATAAACTCTTTCTGCATACTCTATTTTAAATTTTTGTGACATATTACTCATTAGGTTTTATTAATAATTTTTTAACTTTAATAATAGTGCTTAAAATTTATTTAGAATATATATAATTACGTTATTTTTACTTAAAAGTTTATTTCATTTACTATTTTTGTTTAAAAAATTATTTCAGATAGTTGTTTTAAGTTTTTCTTTAGGATTTGTGATCCAGAAACTATTAAGTTATAAACCCCATATTAAAAAAAACCCTTCCGACACCTGTTTAAAAGATTTCTATCGAAAATTGTGGAACTTTTATTAGTTTAAGGCATTCTTAAATTTTTTGAATCAGCACTCTTTAGCAACACATTGCATCCTTCCATATTTAAATTATTTGCATATCAACTTAAAACAGATTAAAATTTAATTTATTTATAGCATTTCAATCCTTGCATCAGGTTTACAAAATGTTTATACCTTTAATGGTGTATTTTTTTACCTCAGTCATTTAATGACAAAAATGTGTTGTGGTTTTTTACACTCACCATGTTATTTCTGATCGATTCATTGAAATTTTTAATCTCGTATCATCTTCGACTTTGAGCTTGTTCCCCTTCTTCAATTTCAGATCCAAAAGTACAGAAAACCTGCTTCACAAAAGTGGGTCAGAAAAAGATATCGGGTATTTTATGACTTTATTTGCCAGAGTTGGGAATTCCATGTGGATATTCAATTAGAAATCTGTAAAAGATTTTTCTTGAAAGTAGAGTCTAAAATACTTGTTATACCATTACTCCAGATAAACAGATTTTGTAAAATATTAAAAATATTCAATACACTATTTTGTCCCTAACTTTAACAGGAAGACAAAAATAATAATTGTGGAGACACCTAGGTGTCTGCAGAACACACTTTGAGAATCACTGGCTAAGGTATAGCACTTAAATATTATGTTTGAAATTTTTAATTTCTTGAAAACGAAAGGTTTTGGATGTAAATGTAAAAATTTCTGTTGAATAATAAAGGATGCTAATATATGTTAGTTTAATGTTGTATGACCACCATAATGTTCGAGGAAGAAGAGTAAAAAGTGTATTCCACCTGGAATTTTTCAAAGATATGTTTTTTATTGAATAATATGCATAAAATATAGGTTGTAAAATAAAAAAATAATAGTTTTGTTTCCCCTGACCTCTTCCCCAGAAATTCAATTTTGGTGATTAAATATAAACTGAATGGACAAATTATTTTATACACCTACCTAATAATCTGTTGCTGTACCTTTTGTCCTCACAACAGCAGCCAGACATCGTGGTAAGGACTCAATGAGGTATTGAAAATACGGAGCCTGTATTGCCACAGTTGCTGGTGGAGATTGGCGGGCTCGAACAGATCTTTTCAATTCGTCCCACGAATTCTAAATGGGGTTGAGGTCCGGTGATCGAGGCCATTCAAGTGTGGTAAACTCACTTGAATGCTCCTGGAGCCAATTGGTTGCCACTCAGAAAGTAAGCTGTGTGGCATTGTCTTGTTGAAAGATGGCATCATGGTGTGGAAAGAGAATCGTTACGAGTGGGTGTAGATGGTCGGCGAGGATATTCACATACCTTGTGCCAGTGACAGAGTTAATTAACAATATTAATCAGTAATTAACAAGGCTTAAATTTATGTCTATTTTTTGTAATAATTAAAACTAGATTTTACAACCAGAGAAAAAGAGTAGAAAATAAATCATCTACTGAAAGACAACTGGACTAACAAAAACTAAACGTTATATGAAAAAAGGCAATTTTTTTGTTGTTGAATATGTGTCCAAGTTGTTCCTCACCTTCCCCCCCCCCCCCCATTGAACTATATACTGCTCTATGATGAATTGGTGTAAAGTATGTAGGGATTGCTGCTGGAACTCTTAAGAATCTATGGAAAGTGTGGAAAAATAGGAGTATACACCTAAAGACTAAAATTAGACTGTATAATAGTTTGGTTCTTTCTAGGGTTAGCTATGGTAGTGAAACTTGGACACTTTGTAAACAAGATAACAGGAAACTAGATGTTTTTGATTCTAGATGCTTACGTAGTATCTTGGGTATTAGGTGGTTTAACTTTGTAACTAATGATGAGGTTAGGCAAAGGAGTCTGCAACCTCCTTTAAGCAGCATATTGTGCAGAGAGAGACTCCGTTGGTTTGGCCATGTTGCCCGTATGATTGGCGAATAGGGTTATGAACAGTGTGCCTAAAGGCCTCAGAAAGAGGGGCAGACAATGTCAAACAGGACCTTGTTAGAATTGGTGTGCAGTGGCCAGATGCAGATGTAGCTCAGGACAGATATGCTTGGAGAATTAAACTGCACGGTCTGGTTGGGCCTCCGTAGCTCATGGCCACTTGAGGATGAATGAAATTTTATGACCTTTAAAAATATTGCTCTATTATTAGATAAGGATTACTGGGTTATTGACTTAATTTCATATTGGTTTTCAAGACCATGTGGTATATTAGGTAAGGCAGGATATACAAGAGATGTGAACCTAATAGCACTGACAAAACATTCAACGTACTTGATAGACACCAAACACGGGGGGGGGGGGGGGGTCAAATCTCGAAGGTGCTCTCACTCTGTCCTATGAGTTGTGCAGAGGCAGTCAATGTAATTTCGCCATGAATCCCAAAGCGGTAGCTACAAAAGGCGATATCCTGCGATTTTAGTTTTAATTTAGATACCCAAAGTAACTTGTAAATGCGATATAGTATAGATGACGAATAGTAATGCATCTATCCTCATTAAACAATGGGGATTCGGGGAAATGGCATTATAATAAGCTACCAAAAAATATTAGGTCACAGAATTGAATGAATCGGTCAAATATGAATGAAAAAATAAATTCGCTCATAATCTCGTTATTGCACGTTTCCAGAAAACCTTCGGTTTTGAGATTAAGTCTGCTTTGTGAAAAAAATGGCGGCAGTACTATACTGAATATTTACCCTAAACATATTTCATTCTGAACACAAACCAACAAAAACTCAAAATCATTAAAAAATACACTGCAGATATGTACTTTTAAAAATCCCCGCAGACTAAATTTAATCAGTAAAGAATTTTCATTCAGTTAGCACCTGTGTTCATACGCCACACGGTTTCACTATATCTGTGCAGTTTGACCAACTCCATAGACACAATAGTTAGTAGTAGTATTCTATTAGTTTCGTTATAAAACGATTAATTCCATAATTCTTAAAATAGTATTTTTATTCGTTTACGTATCAAAAACACAGCTATTTAACGTTTTCTGATTCCCCGAAACCTTTTAATAAAGTAGGTATACTAAATGATTACCCCACATATTTTAAAACTTGTACAGATTTACTGCTGTTATTAAGACGCTTTTTACGATAACTACAAACCGTTAAGTCAGCTCATATATCAGCCAAAAAACGACAGCCTGGAGTAGCTCTTCAGAATCGCCCATAAACTATAATAACAGTGTACATTAGAAAAGTTACTTACCTATTCCTAACAAACTCTTAAATGTCACGTATTCTTTAAAATGGTTCTACTTCAGTCATTAAAAACATTGCTATTTTTGAATCTAAGCCAATTTTCATCTTAAAACTTTGCACAATACTCTAGTAACGTTTGAAGTATTTCGACTATACATTACCCAATTCCCCCAAACTTGTAGTTTAGCTTTTAGATCTTATGCTACATAATTTATACCAGTCAAATAAATTGACTGTCTTTGCAAACCAATTGAAACATTAAATTTTAAAATACAATTCCCTAGCTTATCTGTGAGATTTAAATATTATCCGCTATTTACTTCCAATATAAAGAAATAAGCTGCAAATATATAGTTACTTATTCTACATGCATAATACATAAACAACTTTATGAGAATTTAGACCCTATATGACACTCTGAAAAATTTTTGCGTATTTCCGCAAGACACAATAAAAAAACTTAACTGTATAGTGAGAAGTACAAATGGCAATCCTTTATCAATATTTGGTGGCCCTGAAAAGGGCCTTTGGGTATTTTTTTGGTCCGTTTTACTTTGAGCTGGTGTACTTAGTCATTGCTTTGGTTCCTTCTGACACGGCATGTTTTGCAAGTTCCCCAGGGAGCACAAGTCTTACGGCTGTCTGAATTTCAAAGCTTGATACAGTTGATCTCTTTTTGTAGGCTGAAAGACGAGATGCTTCTCTACTTATACGTTCAAAAATATCCTTAATAAGGCTATTCATTACAGACATTGCTTTGCTAGATATGCCGGTATCTGGATGCACCTGTTTCAGAACTTTATAGATGTAAGCACTATAACTGTCCTTCCTTTGCTTCTTCTTCTTCCTTTTGTCTAACTTAACGACCTTCTTTGCTTTTCCTGTTGGCTTCTTATCACCAGTGGCACCAGGCTTCATCTTGAAGAAAATATAAACAACCTTCTCATTCCGAATCTCAGAACACTAACCTAAAATGGCGGCAAAACAGGTTCTTTTATCACTTTACGGTTCTTCCAGACGTCCGAGAGAGCTTCATAAATATCCAATCACTTACTGCCTTTCATAGACTTGGCCAATAAGAGTGAATCAGAATATTACGTCACAGTGGGCTAAGATTAACTTTGAGCAGACGACAATACCATGAAACAGAATATTCTAATTTATTTCATGTTTTGCAGTTAAATTTTGTTCTTTTTAAACATTCTTTAGCTTCTTAAATTTTGATTCAAATCAAGTTATTATTTTTTATAAACAGTTGAGTTCTATTTTAAGCTTTTATCTAGGAAAAGAACTTGTGCAAAAGGTTAATTTTTTAAGAAAAAAACCCCCATTAAATTCCGGATATTTACTTGATTATAGTTACATATTATTGTAACACTATTTCATGTTGTAAATTTCAGCTTCTGCATTTGAAAAGTATTTTTATCATTGTATCAAGAATTATGTGTTAAGCGCTAAATTGTGATTTTATAGCACTATCATGAGGAAGTATTTTACCCTATTTTTATTCTTAGCACCTTATATCTTAAGAGAATTTCGCAAATTTCTTGAGAGTTTTGTTTTTGAAATATGATCATAGAGTTTACAAGAAACAACTAGAAGAACGTATATCGCTTCTGGGATATATGGGAATCTCGTTTTCAAAGAAACTGAAGTTTTTCGTTTACCTACTTTTTCAGTCCTTAAAAGTTTACTTCGAACTAATGGATGATTGGGGAAAATGCAAATAGTAGTATATTATTCTTATACAACAGAAAAAGTATTTTTCTTGTACTCTTCAAATTAAAAAGTTGCTTTTTTCGTACTCCTCTCACAAAAGGGGTTCGAGTCCCAGCTGGGTCAGCGTTGAGATTTATCTCAGAAAAATTCCCTACCCTGCCAACGGTCAGTAGGGGACACCAATTGGGCTTGGAAAGGCCGCCGTCCGTCGGATGGGACGTTAAGTCGTGGCCCCGTGTGCGGAAAGCCATACCCTGTGCACGATAAAGAACACACTGGATGGCCTAGGTGGGAGGTTACCATCTGTCTCCTAACAACTGTCCAGTGGGTCCCTTTCCCCAACCTTCTCCGAGTGTTTGGGATCCTTGTGACCTGACCATTTAGCCCATTGTGTGCAAAAAAAAGTGCTCAGAGGTAAAACAACACATCAGACTAAGATTTTTCTCTATATTCGTAACGGCAGGAGGTAGATTCCATACGGTCCTTCGGTAGGATTGGGTTAATTTACTTTAAGAGGCACTTTTCTGCACATAATGGGCTAATTGACCAGGTCACAAGGAACCCTGGAGTGGTGGTGGCTGAGTTGGTAGCCCGCCAGGCTTGTGATCTGCAGTTCCCAGATTCGAACCCCAGCTGGGCCAGCGTTGGGATTTATCTCCGCTATACATGCCCTCAGTCAGTTGGGAAAACCGATGGGCTTGAAAAGACCGTCGGATGGGACATTAAGCCATGCCCTCTACATGTTATAGAACACACTAGATGGCCCTGACTGGATACCTGTCTCCCAACAGTGGTTCCACTCCCCGAATTTTCTCTGAGCTTTCTTCTGGTCTTTGTGACCTGGCCATTTAGCCCATTGTGCGCAAAAAAGTGCCGCACAGAAGTAAAACAATCCAACAACACAAGGACCGTGAGGGCTCGGAGAAGTTTGGGGGAGGAGACATGCTGGACAATGTTAGGAGAGAGATGGTAACTTCCCGTCAAGGCTATCTAGTGTGTTCTTTAACGCGCACAGGTATAGCTCTCCGACATAGGGGACCACTACTTAATGTTCCATTCGACGTGCGGCAGACTCCAAATTCATAGGTGTCCCCTACTAACCGAGGGCAGGAAGTTTTGTTGAGATAAATCTCGAAGTTGGCCCAGGCGAGACTCGAACCTATGAACTGCAGATTATGAGCCTGTCTCACTGTGTCAACTGAGCCACTCCTGCTCCCAGTCGGTAGAGGGTCAGACTTGTAGTCTGCTGTTCAATGGTTCGAGTACCAGCGATGAGATTTATCTCCTCTAACACGCACCCTATCCTCAGTGAGAAAGGGGACACCGAAGGGTCTGGAAAGACCGCAGTCCGTCGGGATGGGATGTTGAGACTGTGTGCGAAAGAGCCATACCCTGTGCACGTTAAAGAACATGCTGGATGGCCTTGAGGGGAAGCTTCTACCCGTCTTCTAGCAGTTGTCCAGTGGTTTTTCTGAGCTCTTGGGGTCCTTGTGACATGACCATTTAGCCCGTGGTGTGCAAAAAAGTGCCGCTCAGAGGTAAAACAACCTAACCTGCTCCCAGACTTTTAACCTGCAGTTCAATGGTTCGAGTACCAACTATGCACCCTGTCCTCAGTGAGAAAGGGGACACCGAAGGGTCTGGAAAGGCTGCAGTCCGTCGGGATGGGATGTTGAGACTGTGTGCGAGAGAGCCATACCCTGTGCACGTTAAAGAACATGCTGGATGGCCTTGAGGGGAAGCTTCTACCCGTCTTCCAGCAGTTGTCCAGTGGTTTTTTCAACCTTCTCTTAGCCCTTGGGGTCCTTGTGACATGGCTATTTAGCTGATCATGGCAAAAAAGAGCCTCTAGGATGGTGAAACATCCCAACTTTCAGCAGTAATTTCATAAGCTGTACAAGGCCACTGAAAGGGGCTTTTTTAAGGAATACATTGGAAGGCCAAAAACACTTTGTGTTTTATTCAATGCATATAATTTTAAATTTCATATTTTAAACAATATTTTCGAAGTATTGCAACAAACTGAAATTGAACTTGTTCTGACTTTGGAAAACAGAACAACTTGATTTTATTGATATCTTATCAATAATAAGTAAGGTTGCTGTACCTCTGAGCGGCAATTTTTGGCACACAATGGGCGAAATGGCCAGGTCACAAGGACCCCGAGAGCTGAGAGAAGGGTTGAAGTTACCAGAGATAAATCTTAACCCTGGCACAGCTGGATCGCTATCTACAGTTGTGGGTCTGGAATACTACTGACTGAGCCACCACCATTAATAATTACACAGTATAATTTAATTTGTTTACTTTTTAAGGTTTTTTTTCGCACTTTTCATTTATTGCTCGTGAATCAGTGGTGTACTGTAATGGGGGAGATAAACAAGCTTGAGTCAGTTTTTTCGGACTGCCTTAGGAAAATACATATGATATTTAAGACTTTGCTTTGGGGTGAAGACTCGCTATTGATATCTCCGCAAAACTCCCCGGTCGTGCCTTAGGTCAGTGGGGGACATCGATGGAAACGTCTTTCGGATGGGACGTTAAGCGTGACTCCCTGTGCTGTAGAGGTCATACCCTGTACACAATAATGAACACTCTGGATGTCCTTGACGGGAGGCAGTCTGTCTCCTAATAGCTATTTAGTGGATCCCCTTCCCCAATCTTCTTTGGGATCTTTGTGATCTGGCAATTTAGCCCATTGTATGGAAAAAAAAGTGCCGCACAGAGGTAAAACAAAACCTACTGATATCTCCGGATTACTCTTTGCCCTGCCCATAGGAGGTACCACATGCGCTTGGAAAAGCCGCCGTCCACCGGGTGGAACGTTAAGCCGTTGTTCAGTGTGCAGGAGATCCATATTCTGTGCATATTAAAGAACACACTGGCTGGCCTTGACGGGAGGCTTCCATCTGTCTCCCAACAGCTGTCCAGTGAGTCCCCTTACCCGAAACTCCTATGAGCCCTCTCGGTCCTTGTGATCTGGGAATTTAGCCCATTGTATGCAAAATAAGTCAACAAAAATACATCACAAAACAAGAGAAAAATAGCACACGACACTAGAAGGCGCACAACGTTCAAAGTAATACAAATCAATTCAAAGCCTTTTATGTTTCTAAACCTAAAATGAAAATTATCGCAATTGAACCTATTTTCAAAGTAATTTCAACAAGAGGAGAGTTAAAACCGTAGACCAGTAATAGGTATTGATTGAAGAGCGAATTCAAGCCACTGAAGGGACAGGGGTGGCTCAGTCGGTAGCGCGCCAGGCTCGTAATCTGCATTTCCCAGATGGGTCAGCGTTGAGATTTATCTCCGCAAAATTTCCCGCCCTGCCCATGATCAGTATGGGATACTGATCGGCTTGGAAAGGCCACCATTCATCAGATGGGATGTTAACTGTGGCCCCATGTGCGGGAGAGTCATACTTTGTGCACGTTAAAGAGGGGCCTTGACGGGAGGCTACCATCTGTCTCCCAACAGCTGTTCCAGTGGGTCCCCTCCCCCAACCTTCTCTGAGCCTTCGGGGTCCATGTGACCTGGCCATTTAGCCCATGGTGTGCAAAAAGGTGCTGCTCAGAGGTAAAACAAGCCAAGCCACTGAAGCCAATATCTTTCACGTGTGACCGTCAGGAATTTTAGTTCACGACAGTTTCCTAAGAAAGCTTTGAAGATCTCACCTTTTTTCTTTTTGCAAAACATTCAATTTTTTTTTAACAATATCACTTCTTCACCAAACTCTTTTGAATCTCTTTGGAAATAATCGCTTCTGGGACTGGTCTATGGGCAAAGCTGCGTATACTATTTACAAACCGTTAACTGCTTAAATTGAGAATCGAGATTTCCTTGCACATTTGAAATTTAGTGTTTTTATACCCGTACAATTTCAAAAACATTTGATATTTTAATAACTGAATTTCGAAGTTTCATTAACATTTCCCTACTTTTGCAATACTTCTGACAGAAATATGCCAATCTGCAGATAATGAATATTGCGATTTTATTGAGGTTTTATTTGAAACCCCATTTTCGACTTCACGTATGAAGATGAAGAGAGAGTTAAGAAGGATAAAGATCCTACTCCCTTTATCGAATTTAGTACTCTATATATAATATGTCAATCAAGCTATATCAAACTTTCACGGTTCTAAAGTAGACAATTTGTAGTTAAGGAGCTATGAACTGATAAAAGACTTCGAAACTGATTGTGGGGGGGGTCTGGCTGGCTCAGTCGGTAGCGCGCCAGGTTCGTAATCTGTAGTTCCCAGGTTCGAGTCCCAGTTGGTTCAGAGTTGAGATTTATCTCCGCAAAATTCCCCGCCCTGCCCCGTCAGTAGGGAAACCGATGGGCTTGGAACCAGGCTCGTAATCTGTAGTTCACAGGTTCGAGTCCCAACTGGGTCAGCGTTGAGATTTATCTCCGCAAAATTCCCCGCCCTTCCCACGGTCAGTAGGGAAAACGATGGGCTTTGGAAATTCCGCCGTTAGTCGGATGGGACGTTAAGCCATGGCCCCATGTGCGGGAGAGCCATACCCTGTGCACGATAAAGAACACGCTGGATACACACACATCAATACAAAAAAAAAATAAACATCTCTGGAAATAACCTCTCGGCATTACGTCATTATTCAGATTGAATTTTAGATTAAGGAACACCGATGGGTTTGGAAAGGCCGCCGTCCATCAGATGGGACGTTAGGCCGTGTGCGGGAGAGCCATACCCTGTGCACGATAAAGAACACGCTGGATGGCCTTGACGGGAGGCTACCATCTGTCTCCCAACAGCTGTCCCAGTGGATCCCCTCCCCCAACCCTCTCTGAGCCTTTCGGGGTCGATGGTGTGCAGAAAAGTGCCGCTCGGAGGTAAAACAACCCAACTTAAAATATGTCAATCAAGCTATATCAAACTTTCACAGTTCTAAAGTAGACAATTTGTAGTTAAGGAGCTATGAATTGATCAAAAATTTCGAAACTGATTGCTTTTCATCTCAATGTTATTACAAGAATTTGAAATAATAAAGCTAGAGTAGTAAATTATCGAGTTAATAAAAGTGGTATTTTGAAGAGAAAAAATATGCAATTACATTTTCAAGACTAATATTTTATGTTTATTAAAAGTAATATATTCCGATGTGCGCCTTGAAAAATAGAAAAAACTAAAGCATACCGATAATAAAAGCAGTAATTGAATTCACTTATTCGAAAGAATTGCCAGCACCCTTCCTTCATTTGAATGATTCATTGACTAATTTCACCATCCGTAAGCTTTATGTTAATTTTTTATTTAACCCACGTTAAAAGGTCGGTGCATTTTAAAAATTTTGTATAAATCCATTCGAAGCAGTTTGAATAAGAGAAACTTTTCTTCTTTTTAATCACATAATGTTCCTTTTTTTATACCTGAAAAATTGCAACTGCATTTTTTTCTCCTCAGTTTCAGTTGGGTTGTTTTACCTCTGAGACGGCGCTTTTTTTGCATACCATGTGCTAAATGGCCAGGTCACAAGTACCTCCAAAGGCTCAGAGAAGGTTGGGGGAGGGGACCCACTGAACAGTTGTTGGAAGACAGATGGTAGCCTCGCATCAAGGCCATCCAGAGTGTTCTTTAACGTGCACAGGTATGGCTCCCACAAATGGGGCTACGGCTTAACGTCCCATTCGACAGACGGCGGTCTTATCCAAGCCCATCGGTGTCCCCTCACTGACCGTGGGCAGGGCGGGAATTTTGAGGAGATAATTCTCAACGCTGACCCAGCTGGGACTCTAACCTGAGAACTACAGATTACGAGCCTGGCGCGCTACTGACTGAGCCCCCCTCCCCCCCCCCCCCCCCGCCAGTTTCAGTTAAAGTGTTTCCACAATACTTTGAACACATATTTTTCTGATATGTATTTTGTTCAGCATATGGCAGTTTATATGGCAGGGAAAAGGGTAATTCTCCCGAATCGCGCTAATCGGAGTCGCTTAAAACGCTCAATAAAACGACTAAAGCTGCTAAATTACGTAATATTGCAAGTATTGACAATACTCGCCGCCGAAAACGCTGAATTTTATTGTTTATAGCTGACATGGTAAAGGCGGTTATTCGCCGTCCGTATTATTAAAAAAAAACCAACATAAGGAAATAAAGTATATGATTTTGATTGTTTTTTATAATGCCGTGGGCTGTATATTAGAAATGCAAAAATCGGTAGGAATATAAAATACTTCAGATGATACCTGCTGATGGCGGCCATTTTATGCGTTTTCAGGACCGTCAATTTATAAGTTTTCAAGGCCTTCATTGATTTCAACAATTATCCGACTGCCGCATTATAAAAAATAACTCAAAAGAAAATCAATCATTTGTTTTTTTCTTATAACAGGAGATTTAGTCAGAAATACGAATAAGTACTGTCCTAGCATAATTATGTGACACCCGAGTTTTCCGTTATGTAATGTAGTCGCTCAAAAAAATCCAAACACTATAGTTGATTACAGAATTCAGAAAAAATATTTGGCAACTTTCGTGTACACGAAAAAATTAGTGATCTGGCAACCTTCGTATGCAGTGCACGAAGGTTGCCAGATCACTAATTAAAAAAAAGTTACCAGATATTTTTTCTGAATTCTGTAATTAACCATAGTGTTCGGATATTTTTTGAGTACTGTACACAGTTAACGGACACATAACTTTCAACTCTTAGACAAAAACACAAATAGAAAATAACGATTTAATTTCCGAAATATAAACTTTACTCAATTTAAGAAAAAAAAAAAAATTAATATGTTCTTTATGCCGATATTTCTTCCCAGTCGTGTTGAAGGTATTAAACAAAATGGCGGCTAAAAGCGTTTCTAGCTTATTAAATAAGCCAATCTTAAACGATCCGGAGTAGCGATTTGGGAGAATTAATGGGAATGGTAATGTTATGACTGGGAATAAAAATGAATACAACGAAAAACTACAAACAAAATAATTGAAAGAGCAATAGTTTTTATTTTGACAAATAGACAGCACAAACAATATCGTTGTCTTTTGAGCAACTTTGTCCCAACAAATTTCTACATTTGTACAAAAGTGGCGCAACCCACAGGAGGCCACAAATCCGCATTCTCACGTGACTAGCAATCTGCCCCCCAAGTTTTTGAATGGGCAAGGACACGTGATTGTCATCTGAACAGCACCAGATAGACATTACTCTTAATGCTCCTAACGGGAAAAATATCTACAACCATCAACAGGAAAATCAAATCGGTAGAAACTGGGAAATATTAATAAATAAAATATATACTATGAAATTTAATTTGCTATGTTTAAATTTGTATTCAGATTATATGAATTTAAAAAACACCAGTTAATTGTTTTTTGTACAGATTCAACTATTTTGTTTAAAGAAATAAACGTAAAATTTTTTTGTTCGGATAAGCATTAATAGAATATTGCTCTTCGCATTTTGCGAATATTTAATTAGTTTGAATATTGATATTTACACGCTGCCGAATCTTGAACATAACGGAATTTAAACTAATATTGTAAGCCAAGAAATTTTATATTTAGGTGGTAGAGTGTTTGGTCAGGAATTTACTTTGAAGACCGGATTTGCCTCCGGGAGAGGGGTGAAATTCAACGTTTTGAAAATCAAAGCTTCCGTATTCGCCAGAAGTGATTGGACTTTTTAGTTCAAGTGCCACATTATCAGAATAGAAAATACAGTATTTAGAATTTGTCTGTTTTTTAAAGAACGAAGTTTTTTTTCAGGGTTTCCAAAAAACGGTATAAGATAGAAATATTTAGGTAGAACGTTCATTAATGATTATACTTACGAATGCAGCAATCATAAAAATACAGCATTGGATAAGAACTAAATATGCCCGAAAACCGAACATAAAAAACGGGAGGAGGAAATTATTTTAATGTAATTTTTTTTCATATCTCTAAACAAATGATATGCTTCCGAAAATAAAGGTTAAAAGATATCAAGATTACATTTGTTTAAGGAAAGAGCAACTAGCCCCCATGAACAGATAAAAAACTAGGTGTCGCCAATTTCGCCACCGTAGAAAAACATTCAAAGCATTTTTTGAATTATACTGATTTCTTGAAAGCTTTTTGATATTACATTATATTACATACAACTATTCGATGATAAGATGTAAAAATTATAGTTTGAAACAACTGCTTCCTTCTTTAATACAATGTGAATTGTTTTAATTTATAAAATATCAGACAGAATAGTTGTTGCCAAACCCTAAAGTGCAAAATTGGGTTCTACATATCTTTTGCGTTTTCAAAATTCATATTCTTACTAATGAGCTAATTTTTCATGATTCGAAAGAACTTACAGGGATTAAAAATTGTAAGGAGTGTAAACATAACACAAGAAACCCAGAGCTCTGATGATTAACTGAAAAATATATGAAGACAGAGAAGGCCAAGGTAATAGAGCATTTTTTGCCACTCATTATCTTCATTTATATTCAACGTTTTTTTTTTTGGCGTAATAATTTGAGCATTTATAATTTATTTAGTTAATATTTATTTATTCGTTATTCATTAGTAATATTTAATAGAATTTTAGCTGAATTGTTAGTAGGAAACTTCATTAACACTTGAGCTTAATGAATACTTATAAGAGTTATAAAAAAAATTATATTTACTATAGCTTGGCCTTGGGACCTGGGTTCGAGCCCCGGGTAAGGCACAGATGTTTGTGTAGTCTATGGCATATAAACTGAGAGGCTCCTCTCAGATTTCTGTGACAAGCAGCTGCTTGAGGTTTTTTTTATTATATCGTTATGGCTTTATTTCCATCTTTCAGTTCGATTACCAATAGAATGCAAAAAGATCAACATTACCAGTATTCGTTTGACCATACACTGAATTGGTACTGATTAAAGTTATCTGAGGTTCGTCAGTGGCACATCCAGAAAAATCGGAAAAGTGTGGCAGCATAGGGGGGGGGGGGGGGGGGGGGGGAAGAAAGAACTTTAGCCTATGCAAATATTTTTTTAATAAACAAGTATTAATAACTATTATAAGTTTAATAATTCTATATATACTTTTATTATCACGTTTTATACAACTCTTATACGCCTTCAAAATATTTTAATTTCCCACCTTTGTGTTACAGGTAAAGCCTCCCACTGACGAAAATCAATTCAGAATTCTGAGATTATTTAATCGATATGTTGGCAGAACATGCAATGAAAATAGGCTTTGAGTGTTCAAACAGAGGGGTGCATAAGCAGAGGGCTGGAAAAACAAAAGTTGTTTTCAGGGACTTGCATACAACATTAAAACAAAAGTTCAAAATAAATCCCCAAATATATTGTTAAATTTGACTTTTCAGTTGTATGCTAGCAATTATCACATATAAAAATATTGTAAGGTAATAAATAGCAAGCTTAATTGTACACTTTACAAATGTAATATATGCCTTATCTTAAAATTACCGCTATTAATATCATATATAAAATATTTAAAATGCATTGCTTTGCAGAAATAATCAATATAGCAATACCTTCTGAGGTAAGATTTATCGTGTACTTTAAGGTTGTTTAATTCTTTTTTCCAGCTAAGGGTTGTCAGAAGTGTGAATATTCCACTGTGAAATGGCCGCTATCACTTGATTATTTAGTCATGCAAAGAAGCAAACTTCAGGGGCACAATATTACATTATTTCTATGGAGCTGTTCTTGATGAATTACATTCTTTGGCTGAATCAACCGGTCATCTATGAGAACAGTTAACGCATCAATTGTGATAACGATGATGCTTATATTAAATGCATGCTTGGAATACTATTTTTTATATCCAAGCAACTCTTGTTTTATTGCAGTAAGACTGCAAATTTGTGACTAGTTATTTCCAATGAAATTATAATCGTAAAAAGTTAGTTTTCCAAAGGAGTTTCAAACTAGTTTAGTTTAGAAATCCTACTTTTTATGTTGAGCATTTTCCCCCCCTAGAATTTATTAACCATTGATCGTTAGTTTGCCATTGTTATTAACTACTTTCGCTGTAGCGTCATTGCGTGCTGAACGTACGTAGCATGTTTATTAATTTACATTATAAATGCTATGTAGTAAAAATTCAAATGAAACTACGCTATTAAAAGCTATGTTTTATAGGTTGATTTGAAAATGTGCCGTTATGCGTAACTACAAATCAGAACTTTAATAAGTTTTCAGATTTTACTGTTGATAGTTGTACACAGCACCAAATTCTCTGTCAACTGTACGTAAGCTTTAGCTAGTTGAATAAATCCGAGTTTCCTCTAATTTCTAGTCTTTAGTATCCTTTAGGTCTGGCAGGTCCAACCCACGGCGCACGAGCAAAAGAACTTGCTGCTCATAAAACAAATAATCAATATACTAAATCTCGCTCATTTCTTCAACATTTTTGACTAACTGTTTTATGTACACAACTAAACGGTTTTCCAATTCATAGTGCTCAAAAATGGATATTTTTGTTTTTTAATCAAGATATTTGCTTGATTCCTTAAAAACATTTTTTTCTTCAAATTCATTACTCATTAGAAATGTATTTTTCCGTTTATAAGTACGGAATTTATCTTGCGGCTATTTAAGAATGGTTTTATTCCCTACTGGCTCTTTAGTAAATTTGGGTTGGATGGGCCTGCTTAGGTTTTAACTATGATGCTACATTAAATGCATGCTTGGAAAACTATTTTATTTTTATATCTTAGAAACATTTATTATATTGCAGTTAAGACTGCAAAGAAGAAGAAGACATCTCAATCATTGAATATTCTCGCTTTCTTAGAAAGTGAACTCATTTAAGTAAGACTGCAAATCTGTATAACAAAAAGAGACATTAATAACAATAATATTAAGTTTCAAACCATTTTTTTTTATATTTGTGATACAGTTCAATCTGACTTGAAATTGATAAGTAAAAGGTTTGTACGATTGTGTGTGCAGTGGAAGAATTGCAAACAACATGCGTATTTTGATTTGCACCCTTCACTAAATATGCCTCGGATGATTCATGTTCATAAATATATTTCAACTTTTGGTGTTATTAATTCTAGAAAATTAAATAATAAGGAGTAGATGAGAAGTGCACAAAATTACAATTTAGGTTTGCTTCCAGAAGTTGCTCCTTGCGTTTTCTAAGCTAATAGAAGTCAGCTATCAGTCCAAGAAATTTAAAATAAAATTCAGATCTTTGGAACCTAGGTCATGAACTACAATTTTTCTAAAGTTTTCACACCCAATTCATAAAAATATGATTAAGGCTGATTTCATTGTGGGTTTTCTGCGATCACAACGGGAAATTTACATCTTTCTATAATATAAACATAGCTTTGTATCATATTCAATACAGCTCTTGACACTATAGGAATCAATAAAACATTATAATACCTTATGCTGTAGTATATAGATTGTTCTGCGAGGCACATCAATATTTTTATCTTTTTTTTATTTGCTTATCACCATTTATGCAGTACCAACTATCAAAATTTAGATATCAAAAATAGGTACAGGGCATGATGAATGTGTAGTTCATTGGCTCCAGTATTTGTAAAAGTTCTTACTTCAAGCTACTAGATATGCAAGGACCAGATTAAGAGAGTAGTCAGGACTCATTAATATTATAGGGCCTGTCACACTCTACAACATTTTTGAATTTTGTGAAAAAAATTACAGTTGACTGGGTTCTTTATGACAGGTCTTAGGCTAGGGATTAGGTTTGTGCACCTTTGTTACTGAATGCTACTGAGCATGCATTGAAGTTTTTTTAATTTTTCTGAGAGTGGTGACAAGTACTAGAAACCTTTGTATATTGCATTCAAATGTAATATATACTGGACTGACCAGAAAATCATTTTAGTAAAATTTAAACGTTCTTGTGATGAAAGAAAAAAAAAGTATTCTATTAAATTTTAATTTTTGTAGCTTATTAAATTTTAAAAGTAACTACTGCAGTGTTCTGCTTCAACTGGGTGATGAATGTGAAATTTCCTTACTTGAAATGTGTATTTTTTGGCATTTGTATTTCATCTAGAAGTAATCGTATGTTCTAATTTTTTGAATTATTTAAATAGTGTAAGATTGAAGCTGAAGAAAATGTCTTCTTACTTGATGCCTCAAGTAAGAATGAATTCATTCTGACTGAATTTTGAATACAATTTAAAAATATGTCTATATTTCACGCAACCAGAGTAATTTTTTATATATATAAGTGACAAAATAACATTAATGTAGGCTTCCACTCGAAAAAACGATCACATTGGCACTGCATAGATGGATGTAATCTCATTCCAAGAATGAGATGAATGCGCAAAATATAGTAAGTTCAATTTTTAGATTGACAAATTCAATGGTATTTTTATTCAGTGGCTAAATTGGCTGTACTTAAATGGTTGAATCTGCAAGGATTTTAATTTTTAAATATTAACCAAAATAAAAGCCATTTAGGCAAAGTTATTCTTCTAATAAGTTATTAAGATTTGACATCCTCTATGACTAAGAGCATGAAACATATTTTTGGCAGTGAACTTTGATAACAAACTTCAATCCTAAGATTGAGCAATCAATCTTTATGCAGAGATGAGTGCTCCATAGAAGCAATTAAAGTGTTATTTCTCCTCTTGCACATTTAATTTTAAATTATGTGACATGTTTTAATCCAGTGTCTCGCAAACTGTGTGCCGCGAGAGATTTTCAAATTGACACTAGATATTCCAAAGATTTCATTTTGACTTGTGTTATCGACGTGCTTTAATAAAAATCTTTCAGATTTTTATCAACTGAGATCTTTTAAGTATTTATCAAGCTTTATCCAAATTTTGGTATTTTTGATTATTTCAAGCCATAGAATGGACATATTTAAAACAAACACCGAGTTATGAATTAAAGAACGAGACCAAACTTTCAAGTAAAACCAGGCTGATGACTTCAACAAAGCGCAAATATAATGACGATTATATAGAGTTTGCTTTTATTCTTTTTTAGGTGTGTCGCGGGAAAAAAATTAGATTCAGTGTGCCGCAGAGTAAAAACGTTTGCGAGACACTGTTTTAATCAGTAACAATGATTTTTATGTTTGGCATATGTATAGTAATTACATAATATATAAAATAACCTAATAATATTTACTTAGCAAGAGGAAATCTGGCATTGTAGGGAATGCAATACCAAACTCAAAAATCGAAACCAGCATTTCGGTATTAGATATAATCATCACCATTGAAAATATAAAATCTTAAGAACAGTTCAGGTATAAAAACCACATTATTAATTTAAAATATACTTCTTACCAATTACTTATTGTAATTATATATAAAGTAAGGTGGAATACAAACTAAAGATTCAATGAATTTAAAATAAAAACTTTGTAACAAAATAGATTAAAAATACTCTTCAGTTGAAAATGAACATTAAATTAAAAGTTGATTTATGAATTAAAGTGCAAATGCTTGAAGTAAAAATCATGAAACATTTGATCAATGACACACGAACAAATATTCATATAAATCTGGTGGATGAATATTACATTCCACATACATTGGTGAATTTCGTGTGTTGATACCTTGAGTATCTTCTTTAAAGAAGGCCATTTCCTTTTTAAAAATATTACTAAAACGGGAATTATCAAAATACTTTAGTGGAATGGTAATATGTGATTTTAGTATTCAAGATTTGCTGTATTGCATTCCTAAATTGTTTGTAATGGAGGCTAATTGCAAGGACATGCCAAATAAAAGATTGTTTTTTTTACTTGTACATGCACTGTAATATTGTGATTAGGGTATTGACAATTGTTCAATTCAATTATGCTGAGAGAAAATGTTCATTATGATGAAATTCTGCTGCTTGCCATTGCCTTTATGCTATGCCCAATGTGTAATAAGGCACAAGCACTGAATGCAATTAAAAGATTAGAAAAATATTCTTACATGCTCTTAAAAGACACCATAAATATAGCTATGGTACCTTCACAACCAATATAGAAACAATCTCGAATGATTTCTAAATTGGTGGGTCACAATTATACCATGTTATGACAGTACTGGTGTCTCCTAATTTTGACTGATAAATTTTATGCATTATCTAGTGTAATAGTTGAACATTTTGCTACATGTATAGCTCTTACTAGCATTACTACTTTCAATTAGCACCAGGACTAATAATAATTAACTGCTTACAAAAAAGATTTATAAAGAATTGATAAAATATTTGATAA
Source organism: Ryuthela nishihirai (assembly GCA_038380435.1). NCBI lineage: Eukaryota > Metazoa > Arthropoda > Arachnida > Araneae > Heptathelidae > Ryuthela > Ryuthela nishihirai. Next base: position 15,627,376 of record JAWZYU010000002.1, on the reverse strand, counting down.
ATACCACTATTGGTACCATCATTGGGTCTACAGAAGTTCTAAGGAGCCTGGATCAGTCTTGATAACTAATAACTACAGCTTTTCAATGATAATTAAATCTTAATCATTAAATATATTCTCAGTATAGGGCTCTCTGACTTGTAGGCCAAGGATAATTTTTTCCAATATTGCCTTCTGCCTGGCCCTCAGGGAATAGTATGGATAGGGGTCAACAAATAATAATTGGTGGGGATTAAATTACACGACCCCCAATTTCAAATGTTCTCAAATTTTTAAGGATATAAAAGTTAAAAAAGGAGGAATAAAGGTACAATTACATCATACAAGTATAATGCAGTAAGTAATTTATAATTAAAAGAGTAAAACATGGTAACGTTTTATTTGTTGATTTTCACCAAAAATCAGGAATATTTTGGTATTGAAACTAATTCTTTGTTGTGGTATGCAATGATTCAGATGAACTGATGGTTCTATGGTCTGAGATGATTTTGTGATTCGGTCTGTTGCCATCTACTGCAAAATATTTTCTTATATAATTTACAAATGCATTTAGAAGAATACGAGTACAAAGCAATAATACATTGTCAAAAATTTCCGACATGATCAAAATGCACTCTTGTGTGCTATCTTGCAACTATATTTTGTTTAAAATCTTTTAATACGATATTAAATTATTTCGAAAATATTGACTGAGAAGATTGTATTATACACTAAAAGAAGGAAGTTACGCTGTTGAATTTAAAGACTACAAAAACAAGCAATATTTTTATATGGATTATTAAATTTTTTGACATTACAGGAAGTGAAAGAGGGTTATGTGGATTAAATGATATGCTTAATTATCTTCATAGTTGACAAGTCTTTTTTACTAGTTTTCAGAAACTTTTCAGTAATATATCTTAAATTTCACAATTAAAATTTCCCCCCATCTTATAAAAAAAAACCTTCTCTGCAATTTTTCACAGATTTTTTTGTTTAATAACACACTATGTTGGAGGCAACTTAAATCCACTCCATGCATACTTTTGCTAATATTTATTAAAATACATTAAATTTGATTAACAAGCATTTTTACAAACATATTTTTTGAACTTCAGCATTGATTCCAATGTTTTAATAAATGTACATAAATAGCATGTATTTATAGACTTATGTGAAAAATATTTACAATAAATGAGAGCACTCTTCTGCACAATGCTTTAATTTTGACTGTTTTTTTTGTCTAATCCAGTTTTGACTATTCTTGAGACTATTTCTCAAGCTGTAACCTCTTCATTCAGTGCGTACTATCACAGCTAGGCACACATATTCTCACTGACAACTCATCTCTACATTTGTCCTATCATACTACTGATAGACCTGTCAGTAGTAAGGTAATCTCTTCCATCTGGCACTGAAGGTGTAATGGTTGAAGGAGTGTGTCTTTTGTGTTTGTCCCTCACAAAGACATTGACTCCATGGCACCATAGGTAGTAGCAGCACTTAGCAACCACTTTGAATTCAAATATAGCGTCCCAGCGCTGTGTAAAAGTCTTGTAGACAAGTGAGGAGATGAGTAACAGTAGGTCGCTCCTCAGGTACTGCTGCCCAGCAGCATGCCATTACTGCAAACCTGAATACCACACATAAAAAGTTACAATTAGAAAATAATTACACAAAAGTTTAATTTAAGAAAGGGAAAAAAAGAAATTGAACATATTTTTATGCTTATATCTAGAAGATGGTAAGGGAAGTTCATAAACAGGGAAAGAGCTCATCAATGCATAATGCTACAGGAATAATAATAATGACAAAAGCATAAAGGCAGGACTAGTTCTAGGTGGGGGAAAGGGAGGTTGGGTTGTTTTACCTCTGAGTGGCACTTTTTTGCACACCATGGACTAAATTGCCAGGTCATAAGAATCCCGAAGGCTCAGAGAAGGTTGGGGGAGGGGACCCACTGAACAGCTGTTGGAAGACAGAGGGTAGCCTCCCGTCAAGGCCATCCAGCGTGTTCTTTAACGTTGGGTTGTTTTACCACCGAGCGGCACTTTTTTGCACACCATGGGCTAAATGGCCAGGTCACAAGGACCCCAAAGGCTCAGAGAAGGTTGGGGGAGGAGACCCACTGGAACAGCTGTTGGGAGACAGAGGGTAGTCTCCCGTCAAGGCCATCCAGAGTGTTCTTTAATGTTGGGCTGTTTTACCTCTGAGTGGCACTTTTTTGCACACCATGGACTAAATGGCCAGGTCATAAGAATCCCGAAGGCTCAGAGAAGGTTGGGGGAGGGGACCCACTGAACAGCTGTTGGGAGACATGGTAGCCTCCTGTCAAGGCCATTCAGCATGTTATTTAACGTTGGGTTGTTTTACCTCTGAGCGGCACTTTTTTTGCACACCATGGGCTAAATGGCCAGGTCACATGGACCCCGAAGGCTCAGAGAAGGTTGGGGGGAGGAGACCTACTGGAACAGCTGTTGGGAGATAGAGGGTAGTCTCCCGTCAAGGCCATCCAGTGTGTTCTTTAATGTTGGGCTGTTTTACCTCTGAGTGGCACTTTTTTGCACACCATGGACTAAATGGCCAGGTCATAAGAATCCCGAAGGCTCAGAGAAGGTTGGGGGAGGGGACCCACTGAACAGCTGTTGGGAGACATGGTAGCCTCCTTTCAAGGCCATCCAGTGTGTTCTTTAACATGCACAGGGATGGCTCTCCAGTACTTAGGGTCACGTCTTAACGTCCCATCCGACGAATGGCGGCTTTTCAAGCCCATCAGTCTCCCCTACTGACCATGGAAAGGGCGGGGAGTTTTGTGGAGATAAGGCTTAGTGCTGACCCAGCTGGGATTCGAACCTGGAAACTGCAGATTACGAGCCTGGCATGCTACCAACTGAGCCACTCCCACCCCAGGGAGGGGGAGGAAAAACGCTATCTATTAGAGGGCTATCTTTAATATCTATTATGCTTCAAAGTTAGGGCTGACAACTTTTAAAGTAGACCAGGAGTGCTGTAATTGTGCCAGACATAATGGTTACTATTGATTTCCTATCTGCACCTGTTATTATTTCTGTGGTATTAGGCAATGCAGAATACAATGTTATTATCTCTGTTCTGTATGAAAAAATAATTGTGCTTTTGAATATGTAGACTTTTTACAAACAGATATAATGATAATATGTATTTACACATTATGAAAATCAAGGCTATTTTGGAGGGAAATAATAATAAAAAAATTTGTACTGTAATTTTATTAGAAATTCATTTGTAGTTTGAATTGCACAATAAATATCATCACATTGCTACAGCAGCACTATATAAGAGCAATAGGTCTTCATAGACACAATCTTGACCCAGTGGTGTACCAGAAACATCTGTAATTTGGGGTGGGGGTTGAATCTCTGATTTTTAGGGACTTCTTTAGAATGTATGCTATTCAAGCCCTCAAAGGGGTGGGTGTGGAGGTTATAGCCTCAACTCTCTGGGTGTACCACTGTCTTGAACACCTGTATCATAATTGTGTGGATTGGATTGGATTGCTTTACCTCTGAGAGGCACTTTTTTGCACACCATGGGCTAAATGGCCAGGTCACATGGAACCCGAAGGCTCAGAGAAGGTTGGGGGAGGGGACCCACTGGAACAGCTGTTGGGAGACAGATGGTAGCCTCCCGTCAAGGCCATCCAGCATGTTCTTTAACATGCACAGGGTATGGCTCTCCTGCACACGGGGCCACAGTTTAATGTCCCATCCGACGGACGGCGGCCTTTTCAAGCCCATCGGTGTCCCCTACTGACCGTGGGCAGGGTGGGGAAATTTTGCGGAGATAAATCTCAACGCTGACCCAGCTGGGACTCGAACCTGGGAACTACAGATTACGAGCCTGGCGCGCTACCAACTGAGCCACCCCCGCCCCATATAATTGTGTGGTGATTTCATTGAAAAACAAGACCTTTCAGTTATTATGCCACTTTGTTAAAGATAAAATGTGAACTGAGAAACATTACTTAGACATGCAACAATGCTCTTTAACATGAGAATGTTTAGAGCAGTTGGAATGTTAGAGTATGTCATGCATTAGTAATGAGTAATGCATGACAGGTATATGTTCACATATAATTGACACATCTGAAACTGTCAATAGGCTTTCACAGCAACACAGAGACAATGGGATACCTCTGAATGACAGAGAATGTGGGTGAATAACTGATGGATAAAATCATTCTTTTCCTCTGGAAACAAGGTGTGCAAATCAAGCTTCCACAGACTAAAAACAGTTGATAATTTTTTTTATAGAAACTATTATAAAAAATAGAATGCACAGTATACCATATAAAATCTATTGGTTGTATTACCTCTGAGCAGCACTTTTTTGCACACAATGGGCTAAATGACCAGGTCACAAGGACTATGAGAAGGTTGGGGGGAGGGGACCCACTGGAACAGCTGTTGGGAGACAGATGGTAGCTTCCTGTGAAAGCCATCCAGTGTGTTCTTTAAAGTGCACAAGGTATTGCTCTCCCACACTTAGGGCCATGACTTGACATCTGATCTGATCCACAGCAGCCTTTCCAAGCCCATTGGTGTCCCCTACTGACTGTGGGCAGGGCAGGGAGTTTTGTGGAGATAAGGGACCTGGGTTCGAGCCCGGGTAAGGCATGGCTGTTTGTGTCGTTTCTCTGCTGAGGTCCTGCCATCCTCTCAGACCTTCTACTACAGCACATTGGATTCGTGTGAGCTCACAAAAACCTGGATCGTCACACTCACAGAAATATTGAGATTGATTGATATATTATCGTGCCCACTCACAGAAATATTGAGCGTGTGCAGTTACCATTCACAGCAAACTGGAGCGTGTGCAGTAACTGCACACGCTCCAGTTTGCTGTGAACAGTAACTGGAGCGTGTACAGTTGCTGTACACGTTCCTGAGGTCCTGCCATCCTCACAGACCTTCTACTATGGCATATAAACTGACAGGCTCCTGTCAGACCTCTGTGGCAAGCAGCTGCTTGAGGGGGTATATATTAATTTATTTATTTTTAAGTCTCAACACTGGCCCAGCTGGGAATCGAACTTGGGAAGTGCATATCACAAGCCAGGCGTGCTACTGACTGAACTACCCTCACCCCTTCATATAAATTCTATTATTGAATAGTCATCAAATTGAAACACTGCTACCTTAATTCATGAATTACTTACAGTTCATCTGGGCAGTTGATGGGTTGTGCTAATCGGTAGCCATCCCTTAGATAGGCATCCATTTCAAAAGGATCAATCTCCATATATGGTTGCTGGGCAAGGGTCATGAGTTCCCATAGTGTTACTCCAAAAGCCCACTAAAAATGAAAAATAAGATTGAATTTAATGAAATAGTAATATATTTAAGTTTTACAATTGTTTTTTTACAAATGAGCAAGTTTAATATTTTTCTTTCATTAAGAATTATTAAAATTTTTTTGTCATAAAAATTATATATTTTTAACTGTATTTTTTTACTAAGTTTTTAATGCAAAAATTGTTAAGAAATATATCAATTTAAAAGAGTTTTTTTTTTGCTTCAGGTCTATGTAATGAGAATTAAGTGGTATAGTAAACATTTGAACACTGGAAAATGATTATATAGGGGTAAACCTGTATATCGGAATGTTTGTAGTTATTGATAAGGTACTAATACTTTAAAGAGCATAAAATATGTATATAAAAATTATGTGATATTGAGAAAGTTCAATGAGGCAATTTTGGTTAAGTTCTTATTACATCCACCAAGCAGCATTCAGCCTCCACCAAGAGCATTCAGCCTCCACCAAGAGCATTCAGCTTTGATCATAACGTGTTCAAGATAAGGCTTAATCCTCAACATGAGGCAATAGGTTAATGTCCCCTCCAGTTGGCAGCTGCCTTTCCAAGTCCACCAGTGTTAGAGCTGGGGTTAATGGAGAAATCTCAACACAGTGGAGACACCTAAAAATAGCCAAGTTCCTTAAGCTAAAAACAGCTAACGTTCCCTAAGCAAAACTATAAAGCTCATTTAAAAATATAGGGAAACAAAAGGATCCATATGATATTACAGACTCCTAAAAATATATTAGCTATCCCGTGGCCAAGTGGTTAGCATGCTTGCTACTGATCTAAGTGACCTGGGTTCAAGCCCTGATTAAGGCATGGATGTTTGTGTTTTCTGCTGAGGTCTTGCCTTCCTCACAGACCTTCTACTATGGCATATAAATTGACAGGCTCCTTTCAGACCTCTGTGGCAAGCAGCTGCTTGGGATATTTATTTTTTTTATTAATAATATACTGCTGACATGCTTGTCAGTTAGTGGAAATCTTGCTTAGCAGCTGACCACTCAAACTGCATTATCAGCTGGAAGTAAGATTTCCAACCTACTACTACTAAAAACGATGGGAAGGAATTAAATTAATGTAACTATCACTGCCTTTTCACACCAATTGAGAACACATTTAGTGTCAGTGAAATGGGTTGGGTTGTTTTACCTCTGAGTGGCACTTTTTGCACACCATGGGCTAAATGGCCAGGTCACATGGACCCCGAAGGCTCAGAGAAGGTTGGGGGAGGGGACCCATTGGAACAGCTGTTGGGAGACAGATGGTAGCCTCCCGTCAAGGCCATCCAGCGTGTTCTTTAACGTTGGGTTGTTTTACCTCTGAGCGGCACTTTTTTGCACACCATGGACTAAATGGCCAGGTCACATGGACACCGAAGGCTCAGAGAAGGTTGGGGGAGGGGACCCACTAGAACAGCTGTTGGGAGACAGATGGTAGCCTCCCGTCAAGGCCATCCAGCGTGTTCTTTAACGTGCACAGGGTATGGCTCTCCCGCACACGGGGCCACGGCTTAACGTCCCATCCGACGGACGGCAGCCTTTCCAAGCCCATCGGTGTCCCCTACTGACCGTGGGCAGGGCGGGGAATTTTGCGGGATAAACCTCAACGCTGACCCAGCTGGGAATCGAACCTGGGAACTACAGATTACGAGCCTGGCGCGCTACCGACTGAGCCCCCCCCCCCCAGTGAAATGGAATTTAAAATATCCATTTACTAAATATTCATGCAGGAGATGAAAATTAAAAAAAAAAACATTAATATGGATCTCTTAAATCATTCTTCTGAAGGTTTAACTGACATATCAGGATAAGTAGTCTGTTCCAACATAAGTGGATAGAGTTTAAAAGAAAAGTGAGTTCAGTTAGTTTTAAAATCCATTTTATAAATTTATTGAATTCTAATATAGTTCTTTTTGTTTGTAGTTCAAACCTAATTTCTCATTCTATGGATGTGCTATTGTTTTAATTATATTTACCCCAAAACAAAATTTTATACAATAATCTCTAAAGCTTCTTATTATAAAAATTTATTTTGTGTAATTTATTTAGACAAGAGTAGCAGAATTTAATACGAAAATCACAATAGAAAGGCTTTTAACTCTAGAATAATAACATTTGGTTCTTTCCTGATAAGGCTGCAAAAATTTGACACATATGGGTTTTATAAATGAAAAGGAAAACACTTTTCGTCGTTAAAATGATCTATTTTAAAATTTAAATCTTTTAAATGATAAAACACTAAAACAGTAGCAGTTAAGACAGTTTTTTTCTTTTAGTGTTCATCACAAATCAGTTTCTCACAACTCTTCAAGCTGTTGATGAGACTGGTAGTAGAGTAGGTTTGGTTATAAACAGAGAGAAAACTAAAGTGATGAAAATTGGTCAGGCAGACTGTGATTCAGTTAATCTGAATGGTTGCAGTCTTGAGCAGGTGTCACAGTTTAATTATCTTGGGAGCTATGTAACAGATAATGGTGATGTGCGGCATGAGATTAACAGACGAATAGGGATTGCTGCCGGGACTTCAAGGAGTCTATGGAGAGTGTGGAGACTCTAAAGACTAAAATTAGACTGTATAATAGTTTGGTTCTTTCTAGGGTTAGTTATGGTAGTGAAACCTGGACGTTGTGTAAACAAGATAACAGGAAACTAGATGCTTTTGATTCTAGATGCTTACATAGTATCTTGGGTATTAAGTGGTTTAACTTTGTAACTAATGATGAGGTTAGGCAAAGGAGTCGGCAACCTCCTTTAAGCAGCATATTGTGCAGAGAGAGACTCCGCTGGTTTGGCCATGTTACCCGCATGGATAATTATAGATTGGTGAATAGGGTTATAAACAGTGTGCCTAAAGGCCTCAGAAAGAGGGAGAGACCTAGGATGCGGTGGGCAGATAATGTCAAACAGGACCTTGTTAGAATTGGTGTGCAGTGGCCAGATGCAGCAGATGTAGCTCAGGACAGACTTACTAGGAGAACTAAATTGCACAGTGTGGTTGGAATTCTGTAGCCCATGGCTGCTTGAGGATGGTGATGATGATGATGAATACTGCAAACAGATGTCATCTATCTTTTAGCATAGTCACAGATGCAACAGGTTTTTTTTAGCCTATGTTGCTTTTCAGATATAGTTATCTACTGCTGATGTACTATATATTTTTTTTTACTGATAATAATGTGTAAAACTGATATAGAGACTTGCCATAATTGGCTTGAAACAGCAAGTGACATAAATTACTTTTACAGTCAGGCATCTAGTTAACAACCAACTTGATGAGGCACTGCTGGGAGAGGGGATGGAAAATTTTTAGGGAAAAGGAGGAGGAAGCAATTTTTGGAAATGTATCCATCAACTTTATATGCATTACCATTCTAGAGTTAATAGTGTTTTCAGTGGTTACTTCACTGCAAACATTGTAGGTATTAGATTTTGTTATTTATAGGCAAGCAGTTTTATTTTTATATAAATTATAGTATAAATTTCTAAGATGTCTAAAACATGAAATTATATCAACTTCACATACCACATCACTTGCCCAGGTGAAATCCTTCTTAAGTAAGCTTTCTATGGCTAACCACTTGACTGGCCTGTTCTCATTATCTCCCAGGCAATGGTAATCATTGGGAAACAGATCTCTGGATAAGGCATTATCTGTTATTTTAATTTGTAGCCAGTCATCCACACTGATAGAGGAAAAAAATATAGGAATTATAATTTTTCCAATAAATTATAACTGGTATAACTATAGAGTATATAATATAAATATAGAGTTCAATAATATGATAAAAATCTTTGGCAATAGCTATAAAAATAAAACTTAGAGGGAGAAATTAATAAAAAGTTACGAATAAATCAAAAACATTGGTTGGTTGGTAGTTTTACCTCTGAGCGACACTTTTTTGCACACAATGGGCTAAATGGCCAGGTCACAAGGACCACGAAGGCTAAGAGAAGGTTGGGAGAGGGGATCACTGGAATGACTGTTGGGAGACAGATGGTAGCCTCCCGTCAAGGCCATCCAGTGTGTTCTTTAATATGCACAGAGTATGGCTCTCCTGCACACAGGGCCATGACTTAATGCCCCATCCAAAGGAAGGCGTCCTTTTCAAGCCCATTGGTGTCCCTTACTGACTGTAGGCAGGGCGGGGAGTTTTGCGGAGATAAATCTCAACGCTGACCCAGCTGGGACTCGAACCTGGGAAGTGCAAATTACGAGCCTGGCATGCTAACAATTGAGCCACCCCTGCCCCTAAATCAAAAGCAAAAATTAACAAAAAATTCAGAGCAAAAATTACATGCATTTAGTTTTAATAAAAGAATGTTTAAAACTAATGTAATATAGTGGCTAGCAAAAAAATATCAGACAACATTTACATTTTTCAGTATAAATAAGTTTTGTATAATGATGAAACAATATCATATTTAATGGTTGACATTTTTAAAGTGACAATTTTAATATCTATTATTATCACATAAGTCCCTCCCTCACAGAATTTCTCTATGAGGTATTAAACTGACAGGGTACTGTCAAATCCCTGTGGCAAGCAGCTATTTGAAAGGTAATTTATTTTTATTAAAATGGCCAATTTTTATTGAACAGCAGGAACTTTCACTTATTATCCCACTTTGTGAAAGATAAAAGTGGAACTACTCATATTCTTCCGAATAAGTTTGAAATTCTGGTGTTAAAATTTTCCAGATTACCAAAATAAAAAAAAGGGGACATTTTCATGAGTAGTTGTGACATGTAAAAGATCTACACCTCACAACTATTTAATGAACATGCCCTTTTCATTTTAATTAACATTGTGAATATTGTTTAACTAATTTCAGATATTGAAATTCCTGTTTCAATTTATCATTAAATTCACAATTTTTGTTTTCCATTTTTTTTTTTTACTTTTTTTCACTTTTAGGGTATATTGATGTAAAGAAATATATTACATATATAAGAAAATATCTAAAACTAATGCGAGCAATGGTAATAATTAACAGCAGACTAAATTGGTCAAATAACATGCCAAAGAGCATGACATACAAGATAAACCAGTGCCATTGAATGACAGAATACTGACCGACAGATATTCCAACCAGGTACACCAAATATTGCATGTAGTGCATTTTAAGATTTTTTTAACATTAACTCTTTAATGCCCAAGAAATTTCAGAAAAGGATAGAGGGTATTAAAGACAAAAGAATAACACTATTACGAAGAGTCCGTTTCAAAATTCCAGCCGTTTTGGCAGTTAAAGGGATTGGATTGGATTGTTTTACCTCTGAGTGGCACTTTTTTGCACACCATGGGCTAAATGGCCAGGCCACAAGGACCCTGAAGGCTCAGAGAAGGTTGGGGGAGGGGACTCACTGGAACAGCTGTTGGGAGACAGATGGTAGTCTCCCGTCAAGGCCATCCAGCGTGTTCTTTAACGTGCACAGGGTATGGCTCTCCCGCACACGGGGCCACAGCTTAACGTCCCATCTGACGGACGGCGGCCTTTTCAAGCCCATCGGTGTCCCCTACTGACCGTGGGCAGGGCGGGGAATTTTGCGGAGATAAATCTCAACGCTGACTAGCTGGGACTCGAACCTGGGAACTACAGATTACGAGCCTGGCGCGCTACCGACTGAGCCACCCCCGCCTCAGGCAGTTAAAGGGTTAAAGACATGTAGGTTATATGACCATATCTTGCAGGGCTGCCATTATTGTTAGAGTGACCAGACCTGTTTTCCGAGGACAGTCCCTGGATGAAAAGTTCTCTCTGATGTGTCCTGGAATTCATTTTTAGATATCATATTAAATATTAAATTAACTGTACAGCATGAGAAGATCTTTTAGTAATTTCAGTAGTAGTGGCAACACTGTTATATAAAAAAGTCTGCAATTCAGGCAATTGAAAAATCTAGGCTAGAATTTTAAAATGATTGTCATTATAATTGCAAGCTGTCAAACTGGAAGGATGAGACGTCCCCAGAAAACAGGAACATCTGCTCATCCTAACAGACAGTTCGCAACTGAATTTTCAAAAGTCTTTGGATCTTCAGCAAATCCAGTCACCCTACTATTCTGAAATGTTTTATTCTAAACTCCATATAAATATGGCAGAGCTAATTTTTATATCAGACTAAATCGATTAGTAGGACATGAAAAATGAGATGTCTAATCACTTAACACATAAAGCTCAAAGGGCAGAAATTTAAATTACAGTCAGCATTTGTATAATTCAAATCTTTCGTTTAGTGTCTTTTTTAATTCAAAGAATAAAAATTTATTGCAGAAAAGGTGGAAACAAGAAAAAACTACTTACACACAATTTCTTGAAGCTATATCTCGATGGACTATTTTTCTTTTATGCAAAAACATCATACCCTGTACAATTTGTAGAGCCATTGCCACAAGATCCTGTGTCAGTAAGGTCTGCATAAAAATAAATTTGAAGCTAATGAATAATAAATACTGGAAAATTAATATTATTGTCAAAATAATGTATCATTCAACTTATAAAATAGATAACTTTAACCTCTACAGAACTTAATATCTACTATACTTTTCTACTGGATCAAAAAGAATATTTATAGCAAGACTTAGTTGTCTTATTCCAAATTATCTTTGCTCATGTTTATCTAATTTCTTGCAGTTTTCAAGGGCATGGTAATTTTGAACCCTGTTACTATGATTTAGTTTGCATTATATTTCATATGCATAAGCAGAAAAATACATTCAGTTGGAATCACAAAAATGGTATGACTACTAAAAATAAATAAATAAATACCCCCTCAAGCAGCTGCTTGCCACAGAGGTCTGACAGGAGCCTGTCAGTTTATATGCCAGAGTAGAAGGTCTGAGAGGATGGCAGGACCTCAGCAGAGAAACGACATGTACATCCATGCCTTACCCGGGGCTCGAACCCAGGTCCCTTAGATCAGTAGCCAAGCGCGCTAACCACTCGGCCATGGGACGGCATGACTACTAAGGAGGTGAGAAAAAAGGTAAATTTAATTGAAGTGGAAAAATAGCTTTTTTGTGGAGGGGGAGAGATACTTATAGTGGTAAAAAGTCCCTTTGGGGTATCAAAATGTTCAATGCAATTTCATTACTTGCGTGTTGTTCCCTTAATTTTATTGCATGCGTTAATAGTGAGAACTTCACTATAACGAGTGTTTAATTTCATTTAGAAATTCTTGTTATAATGTAAACATTCATTTAATATATACTCAAAAATTTCACATTTGCACACTAAAGAAATAATTTAGGGGGACACTAGATAATCCTACAGACCTTTTTATGACAAATCTGTTGGAATTGCTGCCTAATTGATGGATCACATCAGTCCGCATTTTATTACACATTCTTATAGCTATAAAAGGAAAAAGTTGATTTCATTAATATTTAATATACATATCTTACATGACAATGTCCTTCTGCTGAAAATTTGCACTTGTGTAAAAATTTCTTAAGGTTTCCTTGGCTCATATAAGGATAGAGAAGCATAGGATGCTGTGGATCTTCTGTACATAATCCTATGAGGGAAAGAATGCTTTTATGATTCATACCCAGCATCATTGTGCCTTCTGTCATGAGTAAGGAAATTTGAACTTGGGAAGCTTGATCTGGAAAAATTAAACATAAAAACAGTTACATTGCAGCAATGAATACTTTTTTTTTTTCAAAAGTGTATAAAGTAATTACTGAATAGTAAATACATAAAGTTACCTATTTATCTATCAATAAATAGATTTATGGGAAATATGAGTTTTTGCTGGTTCAGATCAACATTGGAAAATGTTGCTGTCCCTGATCATAGGTGGTACCATTGGTGACACTTGCAGTATGATTTATGTCATATTAGTGGATAAATGATGGAAGCAAGTGCTAGTTTAGTAGTTGGAACATTCTGGCATGAATCTGGAGAGATTTGGGTTCATGCCCTGCACATTGGGAAAAGAAATATTTTCCACGAAACTATTTCGTGTATGCAGTTTTAACATATAAGGGGGGAAAAAAGCAATTATCTACAAAAGCCTGTTGTTGTGTTGGCTTGAATGTGTACACTGTGTTTGCCCTTCCAGTGTCAAAGTCAGCACTTGTGGGTGCATTCAACCTCCCCCATTTTATGGGATTGTTGATGGAGTAATATGTTTCAAATTCTGCAAGATATTAAAGCTATTTAATTCTCTATGACACTGTTAAATGTTTTTAAGCACTTCAACACATGGACTATGCTATCAAGTATCAATAATTATTATTAAGGAGAGATTTACGTGGGGCCCTACTTGTTCACTTAAATAAGCATGACTGTCCAAAAACTGAAATTTGTGTTGCCCCAGCCACTTGAGGCTCAAATTTTTCAAAAGTCTTTGGATCTTCTGCAAATCCAGTCACCCTACTATTCTGAAATGTTTTATTCTAAACTCCATATAAATATGGCAGAACTAATTTTTTATATCAGACTAAATTGATTAGTAGGACGTGAAAAATGAGATATCTAATCATTTGACACATAAGGCTCAAAAGGCAGAAATTTAAATTACAGTCAGCATTTGTATAATTCAAACATAAAATTTGATTACTTGAGGCTCAAAATTTGTATCTCAAAATTCACCCTGGGCCAGAGGCCAATCAAATCAATAGCATTCTTCTTCTATGCTGGGACAATAAAAATGCTCTTTTTTATGAAGTTAATCCCTCCCCAGGTATGAGTCCCACTGGGACAGCATTGAGATTAATCTCCATAAAATTCCATACTCTGCCTTCAGTTAGTAGGGGACACCGATGGGCTTGGAAATGCCACTGTCCATGGGATTGGAAATTAAGCCATGGCCCCATGTGCGAGAGAGCCATACCCTGTGCATGTTATAGAACATGCTGGATGGCCTCAATGGGAGGCTATCATCTGTCTCTTAAGAGCTGTCCAGTGATTCCCTGTCCCCCAGCCTTCTCATGGTCCTTGTGACCTGGGCATTTAGTCCATTGCATGCAAAAAAGTTCAGCTCAGAAGTTAATCCAACCTAACTATTTGGAAATATGCCAGTTGAAAGTTCAGACAATTCAGTTAACAAGAATGCTGTGATGGGAGCTTCATTTGAGCCCTTATGGAAATAGCTAATTTTATGACTCCTCTAACTATCTGTTAGCAGTGGAATCATTTTTGCACTTTTGTTCAAATAGCCATTCTGCTAATTGGACATAAATACTGTTTAATGGCAAAAAGCATTTTTTTTTACTTAACCATATTCACTATTATATAAAGCAGAGGCATGAAGAGACCTGCATGGTTCAATTATATTCAGAATAGTTGCTGATATCAAGTAAAAATTCTCTTTGAATTATTCAAATCTATGTTTTAGGGTTGTGAAAAACTAGATTTAAACAGAAAAAAAACACTTGCATTTTGTGAAATACACATTAATGTTTAGTTGACTTACCAGTAACTGTTTTAACAAATGTGTGCAGTGCACTTGCAGCTCCACTGTCATCTTCAACAACAACTGCATGGTAAATCTGTCCAAACGTTCCTGTTACAAAAGAATAGGGAGGAGTAAGAAAGTATATTAAAATTTATATACGTTACAATTTTACCTAGTAATAAAAAATTAGTCATGTAGCTATGCATGCTTGTAGAAACATTTAGCTTTTTTTTTTGGGGGGGGGGGGGTATAGTCACCAGGGGTTTGGATCCTGTCAGGCTGTGACAGATGTGATGACCCAGTCCACACAGGAGAGAGAGATGATGAAATTGCTACTTAATTCACTTCGGTGAATTCACAGATTTGCGGGTTTTTACGCCCGTGCCACTGTATGCCTTTGAAGAAATAATGTTGAATGAAGAATACGAACTGTCCATCAATTACTGCACGAGAGTTATATAGGGACGACACAATTTTTATTCACACTATATACAGCTACGTGCTGGGAATGAACTCCACTCTGTGGGCCTTTGCTGCTTCACACTGTGGTTCTTTCTGAATCCACAAAACTACTATCAAATTCACCGCTCAACTCCGTGAGCCTTTGCTACTGCAAATATCACTAAAATGAGGTGGAGAATTGCACACTCTGCAATTTCTCACTTTACAGACCTCAAAACTTCGCGAAAGGATAAACAACCTTTGCCTACACTGTGGCTCCTCCTGAACCACAAGAATAAAAGATAAGATTCTCCAAGAATCTGGATTCCCTCTTGGAATCGCACCCTGACTTCAAGGGTTAATTTGAGAAAGGCAGCGTCCTTTTGATGCGTGTCAACGCGACCTCTTTGCTTGACAGCTCACGCACAGACTGATACTTCCAACTCCTTCCCCTAACCTCATGCACGGACTTCACACCGCAGGTAGTTAGTCATATATGGCACGAACAACTTCTGGCTTTGATTCTTTCCACAAACAGCAAGCTTCAGACCCAAAAACAACAACAGTGTCATCCCAGCACAAACATTTCAAAGAACATACAAAAATATATACAACAATACAACAAAAATATACAATAAATTAATAAAATATAAAATTCGAGGGACATGACAGGGGGATGAGTGTATTAATTGGAATGTTTTAATGTTGTTACAAATTGCCAGGGTAGGGGAGGGCGTCAATGACCTTGTTGGCCAAACTTCCTTCCCCCAAAAAGATTTAAGGTGGTGAAAAATGATATAAAGAGGTAGTGGCATATTCAAGGGTTATGATAATAATTTCATCTTAGTGGTGTAGCTAGGGGGGAGAGAAGTTTCTCCCCTTGAGCACATTCTGTACAAGTGGTGCCTTTCATTTGATGTGTGAAATGGTACTTTTTTATGTGCTTGATCCCCCTGATGTTAGGATTTGGCTACATCACTGCCTTTCCCCTTGTGATGCTTAAATAATACATTTCTTAGGCAGTCCTTGAAAATTAGACTCTGGCATACCAAAAACCCAATATCAGATTGAACTCCCTCCTCTTCCCCTCCAAAAAAAAATATGGGTACACCACTGGCCTGATAATGGGTGCTGCTGCTCTATAAGTTAAGTGTTATGAGTATATGATACATATGAGATATAATTAAAAATACTATTAAGTCTGTCTCTGTTAAGGTTATTACAAAAATACAAAAAAGAATCTGCTATACCTTCTTGTAGCTTCTCTTGAAGAGCAATTTTCTGGCTTTCAATAGAAATCTCTGACACTTGTTCTGAAACATCCAAAGGCTTTAAATCATTCACTTGCACGGCCATCCCTGTTGACATTGGTGTCAATCGCTTGAAGCTAGTATAACCTGTAAATTATCAAAATGGAAAATAGTTATAATTTATTTTCATTGAAATCCATTCTGAACTATCCAGAAGTAGTTAGAATTCTGAATTAAGGCTATATGCACAGTACATTTACTTTAGAACTAACAAGGTAACACACACACAAAAAAAAACACTTCTTAAATCTTTTCTATGTTAGAATTTTTAGGGAGGTGGAGGGGAGGAGGATTCTTTGATATTGTACTTATCAATAAAATTCTACAAGCAGACTGACAAATTTCTGGCATAACAAGATTTTATTACTCAATGGTTTTAAAGCAATATTCCTCAACTATTTCCTCCTACTAAACCCCTTTAAGCTGTCTTTATAACAATTTCTACTCTATCTGTAAGCTTGGTCTTCACCTTTCAAAACATCTCTATGCATGGATGTTTATGTGTAGGGGGAGGAAGCACTTGTACCCCTGGAAATGAGGAAAGCTAGAGGATTACTCATTTCTCTGGTTTGTACTATGAGGGCTTTACATGATAACAATTTTATATTAATTAAATTTTGTTAATAAAGATGTTATTAGAAACATGTAAAATTATCCAATTTTGGCTCAATACTAGATTAAATGTATTTTAAAAAGCTATGCTCATTACCTGAAAAAAAAAAGAAGCAGTGGCACTCTTTCAAAGTTTTTTGTCCCAGCTTTGGAAAATTTTTTGCAGGGCACCATTCCCTCTAAATAGGGTCGCATCAAGGGGGATATTTTCTTTTTGAGAGTGCTAAAATTGGAGATTAGGTGTATATATATTTTGGAAATACTAAAAAAACTTCACTTGTTCCTACCCCACTTACCCCCCCCCCACACACACACCTCTGCATTTTTTTTTTTGTTTACGTATCTAAGCATAATCTTCAATCATCACTCAACTCTGTGTGCTTATTCCTTGGCACACAGCATAATCTTCATTTTTGTGGCACTAATATTTAGGATTAGCAACCATTAAAACAATATTTATAAATATCATTTCTGTTTTGCATGATTATATTTTCTTTTTCTTATTTGCCACCCTGCTGTGACTCTCCCTTTAAAAAATATATATTGTTACGACAGAAGAATCTGGCAACCGAAAGCAAAGTTTCAGCCAACGAATAAGAACGTTGGGAGAATTTGAGAACAGTGGAGCGTTAACGGTCGTTGTGTTGTAACGGTCGAAGAGTTCGAAAATGGCCGGTGGGCTGTTCTGAGACAGTGCGCGTTAAGTATCAAGAAGTAACTTGATGTGTTGTGTATACGCGGAAGGATAAAAGTGGGATCTTTTATCGTTAAGTATCAAGAAGTAACTTGATGTGTTGTGTATACGCGGAAGTATAAAAGTGGGAACTTTTATGGCTAACTTCGAATGTCTACACGGACTGTCTTTTTGTTCGGCTAGTGTGTGAAAAGTTATTAGCACAGGACGAGAATTGGTTTACGAGTGAAGATCTTCGGGTGACCTGGTAAATCAAGTAAAAGGTAGTATTTAGTAAAATACACAGAGATATTGTGTGCTCATGCAGGAAGATTGATGACTTGTGCATGTTAATAGTTGATTTGTTAATAAGATACTTCACCATATTTCCTTTGTAACAATTTACCTTGTATTGAATTTGGTTTTGAAATATAGCTTTTAATACTCACGCTCAGTGGCTATCCATTTTTTGTGATCCGTAACATTTGGTGTCAGAAGTGGGATAATTTATTGAATGCCGTTAACTAGAAGTATGGATGAATTGGTAAAGTTGTTGAATGACATTAAAAGTCAAAATAATGATTTGAAAGCCGAAATAGCGACACAAAATAGTACATTAGATGAAATGATAGCCGAAATGGCCGCACGAAATAATGAGTTGAGGAATAAAAGAGGTGATCTGGCCGCACAAAATACTGAGATTAAAGGTGATATAGCTGCCCAAAGCGATAAAATAGGTGATTTGAAAGCCGAAATGGCCGCACAAAATAATGAGTTGAGAACGGAGATAGTTTCTCAAAAAGATGATTTGAAAGCCGAAATAGCCGCACAAAATACTGAGATGAGAACTGAAGTGGCTTCTCAAGTTGGTAAGTTTATTGATCACTTCAAGGATCATAAAACCGAACTCAATAGACAATGCAATAGTTTAAATGTTGAATTTGTCAGTGAAAAAGATGATCTTGATAGTGTTAAGTTAGATTGTAAACATGGAAAAGAGAAAGGCAACGCATATAAAAATGTGGATCTGCTACTGGAAATCAAGAATTGTAGAGATAGCACAGATAATGCCTTTGACCACGCAACTACTGGTAATGCATGGCAGAGTGTCTATGTCGCTGGTGACATGTCTAGGAACTGTGAAGAACAATCACACAGATTAGAGAGCTGTGAGACTAAACAGTACGCTTTGCACTTCAAAATACCTAGGTATACAAGTCTGGCACGATCTGAAGAGAGATCCACACGAAAGGTATTCTATTCCTCGCCGTCAGCAAAATGCGTCATGGACAATTATCGCAAAGGCAGAGTAACGAGTGGTAATGAGGGGGAACGAAACAGAGTTTACGTTTCGCAGAGTGGTCCGAGTAAAGAAGAGGTGTCCATTCATCATAGATACAAAGTGCCCTTCGTCGTTACCGGGGAAGTCGGAGAGATTTTTCCGAAACACATAGCCACACTCGAATCGTTTATAGAAAGTGGGGATTTAAGAAAGAAGAATTCCGAAGAATGGCTTAGAAGCGTAACAGGTGATGCTAGTAAAGGAGCTTCAGGCA
This sequence comes from Ryuthela nishihirai, assembly GCA_038380435.1. Lineage (NCBI taxonomy): Eukaryota > Metazoa > Arthropoda > Arachnida > Araneae > Heptathelidae > Ryuthela > Ryuthela nishihirai. Next base: position 15,608,056 of record JAWZYU010000002.1, on the reverse strand, counting down.
GAGACAGTACTTCAAAGACTAACTTTCTGGATGAAACTAAGCCTCAGAGTTACGATCAGAGAGAAGTAAAGCCCTCAGACAATCTCAACGAAACCATGCTGAATATCTTTTCTGAACAGTCAATGTGCAGATTTGGACATTATAACCATTTAGATTATAAGGATATAGAAAAGTTTTATCACGACTACAAGAGCTCTAAAGTGGACAATATCATGTTACAGAACTCGTCGCTGATCTCCAGAATGAACAATTTGGCAATCATGACTGATATTTCCCTGGCTAATTACAATGAGAGCTCCAAGAAAGTGAATTCGGAAGAAACAGAAATATGACCTCCTTGGGTCATGTGTTTTGCTGGAGACCCGAGTGGCGCCATCGGATGGTGGATAAACACAGCACAAGAGGTGTCAGCGACAAAGTGAGTCTTGTCTTGGCTCCTGCACTTGCTGCTTTAGGTCTCAAGGTCCCTATGATCTCCGGTCGTGCTCTCCAATTGACGGGAGATACTCTGTACAAATTGGAATCCGTCCCTGGCTTCACAGTCGACTGCACTAAAGATAAAATCGAGCAGATGATGGAAGACGTCGGATGCTGCATCGTAGGACAGACAGAGGAGCTGGCGCCAACAGATAAGGAGATTTACCGCTGCAAGGATCTGATGGCTACCATAGATAGCGTTCCTCTAATGATATGCTCAATTGTGTCCAAAAAGCTGGCTGAAGGAGTGTGTGCTTTGGTTTATGATGTTGAATTCGGAAAAGGAGCTCTTGATCTCATCAGTACAGAAGATGTTGCTGTTGATTTAGTTAAGAAAGTGGTTGCAGCATCACAAGCTCGTGGAATGAAGAGTTTGAGTTGTTCAGCTGTTATCAGCAACATGGATTCACCTCTTGAAAACTCTGTTGACAACTCTCTGGAAGTGATGGAAGCTGTTCAGTGTTTCCTTGGTAACGGATCCTTGGAACTGCAAGAGCTCGTCGAAGAGTTAGGAGAACTTCTGCGTTTTGTGAACATTGTGGATAATAGGGTAGATGAAGCATCACGTGTCCGTAAGGTTCTGCATAACGGCAATGCTTTGAACAAGTTTCGTAACATGTTAATAGAACAAGGAGTATCTGAAGATGTTGCAAGCTGGCTATGTGAAGGTAAAACAGAAAAAATATTGCTAGCAGCCCGACACATCACTGATTTCACTTATACAGGAGAAACAGGTAAGGTTGTCGGATTAGAAGCTGCAGTCCTAGCAAGAGTATGGAAGGAGGAGATGGACCGAAGCGCTAAAAAGAATTATGGAGCTGATATAATTGTGAAGCACCTTGGGGATCAAATTGAATCAGGTGAAATATGGCTGAAGGTTCATCACGACAGTTCTGAATTAAGTGAAAGTCAACTGACAAAAGGGTCAGATTGCAGGATGAAAATTCTCCCTAGATTTTATGCCACTAATGACTTTCATTCCTTGTTACTGTTGATAGAAGTAAAAATCCAAAGAAGAAAACTTCCGACAAAGAAGAAAACTTTTTACAGGTTTTGCACGAAAACTCTTAGTCGATTCTTCTCCCTGCAGAGACATAAACGTGTTCACAAGGGCTATAGGCCTTACACGTATTATGTTTGTGGACGAGGCTTCAGTCAGAAAAGAAATCTACGTCATAATGAGATTCGCTTTCATTTTGACACAGACGTGGTATATCGCATTCGTCGATGTCCAGCTACAAAGTGCAAGGTGGTTCACGTGGATCATTTGGCCCCGTTTCATCGAAGAACTGAAGAAGCTTTGGAATCCAGAATTGTTCGGGACGAACAAGACCTAGGAAGGGGGCAGTGTTACGACAGAAGAATCTGGCAACCGAAAGCAAAGTTTCAGCCAACGAATAAGAACGTTGGGAGAATTTGAGAACAGTGGAGCGTTAACGGTCGTTGTGTTGTAACGGTCGAAGAGTTCGAAAATGGCCGGTGGGCTGTTCTGAGACAGTGCGCGTTAAGTATCAAGAAGTAACTTGATGTGTTGTGTATACGCGGAAGGATAAAAGTGGGATCTTTTATCGTTAAGTATCAAGAAGTAACTTGATGTGTTGTGTATACGCGGAAGTATAAAAGTGGGAACTTTTATGGCTAACTTCGAATGTCTACACGGACTGTCTTTTTGTTCGGCTAGTGTGTGAAAAGTTATTAGCACAGGACGAGAATTGGTTTACGAGTGAAGATCTTCGGGTGACCTGGTAAATCAAGTAAAAGGTAGTATTTAGTAAAATACACAGAGATATTGTGTGCTCATGCAGGAAGATTGATGACTTGTGCATGTTAATAGTTGATTTGTTAATAAGATACTTCACCATATTTCCTTTGTAACAATTTACCTTGTATTGAATTTGGTTTTGAAATATAGCTTTTAATACTCACGCTCAGTGGCTATCCATTTTTTGTGATCCGTAACAATATTAATGCATTATAAATAATATATATATTTTTATATATATTTTATAATATAAAAAATTATATAATATAAAAAATTATACTAGTGTGTTCAAAATCATACTTATATGAGAACATAACTCAAATAAGTAACGAATGGACTTATTCAAATAACTAACCTAAATACAAAATTTGGTGTAATTAATTTTTTAAAAATAAATAAATACACCCTCAAGCAGCTGCTTGCCAGAGGTATGACAGGAGTCTGTCAGTTTATGTGCCACAGTAGAAGGTCTGTGAAGATGGCAGGATCTCAGGGAAACGACGCATACATCCATGCCTTACCCAGGGCTCAAAACCAGGTCCCTTAGATCAGTAGCCAACCACAATGCTAGGCCACGTTTTTACTTCTTCCAAATTTTTATTTCATTGACAATTCTTGTACCACCCTGATTGAGAAACAGAATTAAGGTATAGAAATGTGCCTTAAAAGAATGAAGAAAAAAGGCGTTAGCCATGGAGAGTCAGGGAATGGTGACGAAGAGTTTAATATATTAATAAAAACGTCCACAGAAAAAAAATTTTTTTTCTTCACATTGTTTCCCCCTTTAAAAATAAAAGTTTAATAAGTTCTGAACTTAAAATACTTTGACATCTGCACGTTAAAAATTATTTTCGGACTTTTTTAATTTCCCTTTATTCCTAGCAAGAATCGCATAAACGTTTCTGTTATCATTATGATTTTCTTAGGATTCTATAATCAGTTATAAAAATATAATAAATAAATACCCCCTCAAGCAGCTGCTTGCCACAGAGGTCTGACAGGAGCCTGTCAGTTTATATGTCATAGTAGAAGGTCTGAGAGGATGGCAGGACCTCAGCAGAAAAACGATACATACATCCATGCCTTACCCGGGGCTCGAACCCAGGTCCCTTAGATCAGTAGCCAAGCGCGCTAACCACTCGGCAACTTCTAACAAAAGTAAATCTCACGATTCTATATTTAGTAGAAAGAACATCTGGGGAGTAAGCGACAAGAGCCAACACCACCTAGAGGAGCAAGAGCTCACCCATCAATCGCGGAAACGCTAGCTGAATTCCGATTCGAACCCAATATTTTAACTTTTCAGCAAATTAAATTAAGAGCTCGATTACTGGAATATATATTTAAAAAAATTAAAAGAGCTGGTAGCTAAAACAGTGAAAATTTTCTTTACTTTAAAAGCAACTTGACTGATGGTGAATATCATTAAAGCCGCTCGTTGAATATGGTGAATCCGGCAGAAAAACCGACGCCTACGCAACTTGGTCTTCACCTTTCAAAACATCTCTATGCATGGATGTTTATGTGTAGGGGGAGGAAGCACTTGTACCCCTGGAAATGAGGAAAGCTAGAGGATTACTCATTTCTCTGGTTTGTACTATGAGGGCTTTACATGATAACAATTTTATATTAATTAAATTTTGTTAATAAAGATGTTATTAGAAACATGTAAAATTATCCAATTTTGGCTCAATACTAGATTAAATGTATTTTAAAAAGCTATGCTCATTACCTGAAAAAAAAAAGAAGCAGTGGCACTCTTTCAAAGTTTTTTGTCCCAGCTTTGGAAAATTTTTTGCAGGGCACCATTCCCTCTAAATAGGGTCGCATCAAGGGGGATATTTTCTTTTTGAGAGTGCTAAAATTGGAGATTAGGTGTATATATATTTTGGAAATACTAAAAAAACTTCACTTGTTCCTACCCCACTTACCCCCCCCCCACACACACACCTCTGCATTTTTTTTTTTGTTTACGTATCTAAGCATAATCTTCAATCATCACTCAACTCTGTGTGCTTATTCCTTGGCACACAGCATAATCTTCATTTTTGTGGCACTAATATTTAGGATTAGCAACCATTAAAACAATATTTATAAATATCATTTCTGTTTTGCATGATTATATTTTCTTTTTCTTATTTGCCACCCTGCTGTGACTCTCCCTTTAAAAAATATATATTGTTACGACAGAAGAATCTGGCAACCGAAAGCAAAGTTTCAGCCAACGAATAAGAACGTTGGGAGAATTTGAGAACAGTGGAGCGTTAACGGTCGTTGTGTTGTAACGGTCGAAGAGTTCGAAAATGGCCGGTGGGCTGTTCTGAGACAGTGCGCGTTAAGTATCAAGAAGTAACTTGATGTGTTGTGTATACGCGGAAGGATAAAAGTGGGATCTTTTATCGTTAAGTATCAAGAAGTAACTTGATGTGTTGTGTATACGCGGAAGTATAAAAGTGGGAACTTTTATGGCTAACTTCGAATGTCTACACGGACTGTCTTTTTGTTCGGCTAGTGTGTGAAAAGTTATTAGCACAGGACGAGAATTGGTTTACGAGTGAAGATCTTCGGGTGACCTGGTAAATCAAGTAAAAGGTAGTATTTAGTAAAATACACAGAGATATTGTGTGCTCATGCAGGAAGATTGATGACTTGTGCATGTTAATAGTTGATTTGTTAATAAGATACTTCACCATATTTCCTTTGTAACAATTTACCTTGTATTGAATTTGGTTTTGAAATATAGCTTTTAATACTCACGCTCAGTGGCTATCCATTTTTTGTGATCCGTAACAATATTAATGCATTATAAATAATATATATATTTTTATATATATTTTATAATATAAAAAATTATATAATATAAAAAATTATACTAGTGTGTTCAAAATCATACTTATATGAGAACATAACTCAAATAAGTAACGAATGGACTTATTCAAATAACTAACCTAAATACAAAATTTGGTGTAATTAATTTTTTAAAAATAAATAAATACACCCTCAAGCAGCTGCTTGCCAGAGGTATGACAGGAGTCTGTCAGTTTATGTGCCACAGTAGAAGGTCTGTGAAGATGGCAGGATCTCAGGGAAACGACGCATACATCCATGCCTTACCCAGGGCTCAAAACCAGGTCCCTTAGATCAGTAGCCAACCACAATGCTAGGCCACGTTTTTACTTCTTCCAAATTTTTATTTCATTGACAATTCTTGTACCACCCTGATTGAGAAACAGAATTAAGGTATAGAAATGTGCCTTAAAAGAATGAAGAAAAAAGGCGTTAGCCATGGAGAGTCAGGGAATGGTGACGAAGAGTTTAATATATTAATAAAAACGTCCACAGAAAAAAAATTTTTTTTCTTCACATTGTTTCCCCCTTTAAAAATAAAAGTTTAATAAGTTCTGAACTTAAAATACTTTGACATCTGCACGTTAAAAATTATTTTCGGACTTTTTTAATTTCCCTTTATTCCTAGCAAGAATCGCATAAACGTTTCTGTTATCATTATGATTTTCTTAGGATTCTATAATCAGTTATAAAAATATAATAAATAAATACCCCCTCAAGCAGCTGCTTGCCACAGAGGTCTGACAGGAGCCTGTCAGTTTATATGTCATAGTAGAAGGTCTGAGAGGATGGCAGGACCTCAGCAGAAAAACGATACATACATCCATGCCTTACCCGGGGCTCGAACCCAGGTCCCTTAGATCAGTAGCCAAGCGCGCTAACCACTCGGCAACTTCTAACAAAAGTAAATCTCACGATTCTATATTTAGTAGAAAGAACATCTGGGGAGTAAGCGACAAGAGCCAACACCACCTAGAGGAGCAAGAGCTCACCCATCAATCGCGGAAACGCTAGCTGAATTCCGATTCGAACCCAATATTTTAACTTTTCAGCAAATTAAATTAAGAGCTCGATTACTGGAATATATATTTAAAAAAATTAAAAGAGCTGGTAGCTAAAACAGTGAAAATTTTCTTTACTTTAAAAGCAACTTGACTGATGGTGAATATCATTAAAGCCGCTCGTTGAATATGGTGAATCCGGCAGAAAAACCGACGCCTACGCAACTTATTCTTCCCCCTCCTCCATGACCTTTTCTACCACTGTGAGGGAAGCCTAGAAGTGAATCATCTCCCCATGCTGTGCAGCTGCACGATGTCCAAAGGTCTGCAATTTATCAACGTGGCTCGCAAAGTTGAGAAGCTGTATATAATGCCAGTCACGACTTCGCTTTCTCGTTCAGGGGAAAAGATCTTGCGGGGGTGAAGAGCAGGAAAAAAAAATTTTTTTTGAAAAGGAAAAAAAGAGAAAATCAAACAAGGAGTACTTACTGCCTGTGGTGCTGGCGTTGTTGGGTGTGTCGACACGCAGGAACGTGTGGCCTTGAGTGGACAGGGCTGGGGAACTACCGCCATAGCTGTGGGGAGACAGACAGAGAGACAAATGAGTGATGAGTGCTGATAACCAGATCCGCGGGGCGGTACGTCCATCGGTTCAGCCATCGCCGCCGCAGCACGACTCGTTTAGCCGCTTTTTGAGCCGCACGAGCCGCCCGACCGCCAGAGGCGGAGATATTAGTCAGCTGCTGTTGGCAACAGTACGCAGAGGTCTGTGTTTCTTTGAATAGATGGTCTCCTTCTTGATGCTTGTTCCGTCGCACGTGCGTTAACTCGGTTCGCGGTTTTTTAGACGGTCCCCAATGCATACCTGAGCAAACTTTATCTGTTGTGTTATCTTTAAAGCTTAGTTTCTGGTCAGGTTGCAGCTTATTGAAGGTGTCTGCATGTTTCTTTAGGATCAGGAGCCGGAACCAATGATCAAAAAGTGGCGGTTTGTTTTATGAATTAATGTGTTTTGTGCGGTTTTAAAGGATTTTACAAGCAACAAACCTTAACATCGGAAATCCCTTTGGAAGAAAAAAGGTTGTTGGAATTGGTCAGGAAAGTTTAGAGTGAAACTTTGTTTAATACTTGCTTAGTGGTTCATAATCTTTATCGCTGCTTCAGTTAATATGCATATGAACGGATATGCAAACAAAAAAAGGCGCGGGTTTCAGGTATAAAAGTTTCCTCTCCGTTTCAGTACCTTAAAAATATCCTTTAAAAAATATATGTGCATTAATGTTTAATTTTTTTCTCCCCGTTCCGATTATTAGAATTCTGAAAGGACTTCCCCCCCCCCCCCCCCCACAAATCCGGCCTGCATGTGATAGACCATTTGAACAGTTAACGTTAATATTTATTATCACTACTTTTTACTAGTCGCTTTCATCAATGTATCAAAATATTGGGCCCAAAACAATAAAAAAACTTAAAGGTGAAATTCACCTTTAAGTTCATCAAATAATCATAATAAGTTAATCAAGTATATACAGTATTATAACTTTTTTTTCCACCAACAAATTTAATTGTTGTGAGACACAAAGTTTCTTCTAAACTCAAGGGGTTGAGAATTACTTGGAATATTTTAAATCTCCATTCCAAACAGAGTTAATGTTGTCTTCTTTAAATATAATCTTTTAAAATGTTCTTAAAAACATGATAGTTTTATGTTGATCGGAATATATTTTTTTTCTTCAGTGATATTTTTATTTAACAATCACTTTTATAATCCGATTGATTAGGCTTACAGATAAAAAAATATAAGGGGGAGAGGGGGACTAGGAAGCCATGTCCCCCTCTCGAGAATTCTAATCATCGGAGAGCAGGTGACCTCTGTGGCAAGCAGCTGCTTGAGGGGATATTTATTTTATTTATTTATTATATGGAGTACACATATTTTTCAAGAACTTTTTCAATTGCACTAAAACGTAGGGAAGGTTTTATACATGAACGGCGTTCCGGCTCGATGAATCATTTCCCCCTTTTTTTCTTCTGTATCCGGGTCTGAAGAGTATATGGCAACTTGGGTTGGTGAAGAGTATATGGCAACTTGTTGACGCATATGCAATTCTCACAGTTTATGAGAACCGTCGATTCCAAAGTTGTTTTAATTAGTTGAAGAAAATTAAATGTTCGAAGAGTTACCGCTGATAAATTGTTACAAACTGAAAGTGTAATTATTAAAATATTTTGTTGTGTATCTCCCGTTTGTGTTGAAGCTGTCCAGGCAATTTTTATTTCAGTTAAGGATTTTGCAATAAATCAAATTTCTGTAAATATAGTTTGTTTTTTTTTTGTAATGAAACATGCTAAGACTGCCAGTACTGAAGTCCAACAACAGCGAAAAATTGAAGTTTACCCAATACAAATACAATCATATATATTAACAAAATGATATATACAGTAAAGAAAATCTGGAAAGCTTGGGACCCAAAGCTTTCTGGATTTTCGGATCCTTATGCATAAAAAGAACATTACTTGTAATATAAACAATAAAAAGTGCAATAAAAAAATGCTTACTAGTATAATATCATTTTTACACTTCTGAAGTTAGGTCTCATTGTAACTGATTACACATTATGTTTAAAATAATTAAACATCGAATTTAGTGTTTAAAACAAATTAAGCGATTTTAAAAAGATTATAAGCGAATTTCTAGTTTTTTTTAAATATAGACAAAAAGGTCTTTAAAAAATTAATTCCAAGTACATGGTATGAAAAAATATTCTAAAATTCAGGTTCTTCCGGTTTTTGGGACGCCGGATTCGGGAACCATTACTGCACAAGTTTACATAATAATTGGCAACAGTTCATAGCATGAGCGGAGACTGCGCAGTTATTAACGCTTCGACAGTTCTCATAGGTTGATTGGCAGGTGATTGATAGGTCATTGACCTATGAGAATCTTTAAAGTATCAATTGCGCAATCAGCGGTGACGTCATTGTTGTCCTAAAATTTCGGCTCCCAGTTATTCTGCAGATACTTGACCAATCGGTTTATTTAAAAAGAAAAGAAATTATGCGATTTTCTAGCTCTTTTAAAAAAAAGATTAAAAAAACTTTTCATAACTGTTTTCAAGTTTGGTGTGGTGATCCATTTGTGTCTAGCTGTTGGGTTTGAGTGTTGGTTTAAGAGATCACGTCCGTGGGTCGAAAATAACCTCTCTGAAAGTGTCCGAAATTTTTGGGGGCTCTGTCGTAGTGTACCTTATGAATGAAATAGTACGTTGTCAATGAGGAAGGGGCGGGGGTGGCTCAGTCGGTAGCGCGCCAGGCTCGTAATCTGTAGTTCCCAGGTTCGAGTCCCAGCTGGGTCAGCGTTGAGATTTTCTCCGCAAAATTCCCCGCCCTGCCCACGGTCAGTAGGGGACACCGATGGGCTTGGAAAGGCCGCCGTCCGTCGGATGGGACGTTAAGCCGTGGACCCGTGTGCGGGAGAGACATACCCTGTGCACGTTAAAGAACACGCTGGATGGCCTTGACGGGAGGCTACCATCTGTCTCCCAACAGCTGTTTCAGTGGGTCCCATTCCCCAACCTTCTCTGAGCCTTCGGGGTCCATGTGACCTGGCCATTTAGCCCATGGTGTGCAAAAAAGTGCCGCTCAGAGGTAAAACAACCCAACCCGTCAATGAGGAAAGTTATGAATGGACTGATATTTCGTACCAAACTTTTGACGGGTCGCAATATTTAAATAATGAATATTAATGATTATGCGCTCTTGGCAACTGATCAAAGGGACCTGGGTTCGAGCCCCTGGATTTTTGTGTTCTTTCTGCTGAGGTCAGGTTTTCCTCACAGACCTACTGGGGGCGGGGGTGGCTCAGTCGGTAGCGCGCCAGGCTCGTAATCTGTAGTTCCCAGGTTCGAGTCCCAGCTGGGTCAGCGTTGAGATTTATCTCCGCAAAATTCCCCGTCCTGTCCACGGTCAGTAGGGGACACCGATGGGCTTGGAAAGGCCGCCGTCCGTAGGATGGGACGTTAAGCCGTGGCCCCGTGTGCGAGAGAACCATACCCTGTGCACGTTAAAGAACACGCTGGATGGCCTTGACGGGAGGCTACCATCTGTCTTCTAACAGCTGTTCCAGTGGGTCTCCTCCCCCAACCTTCTCTGAGCCTTCGGGGTCCTTGTGACCTGGCCATTTAGCCCATGGTGTGCAAAAAAGTGCCGCTCAGAGGTAAAACAACCCAACGTTAAAGAACACGCTGGATGTCCTTGACGGGAGACTACCATCTGTCTCTCAACAGCTGTTCCAGTGGGTCCCCTCCCCCAACCTTCTCTGAGCCTTCGGGGTCCATGTGACCTAAGTAAGCCGTGGCCCCGTGTGCGAGAGAGCCATACCCTGTGCACGTTAAAGAACACGCTGGATGGCCTTGACGGGAGGCTACCATCTGTCTTCTAACAGCTGTTCCAGTGGGTCCCCTCCCCCAACCTTCTCTGAGCCTTCGGGGTCCATGTGACCTGGCCATTTAGCCCATGGTGTGCAAAAAAAGTGCCGCTCAGAGGTAAAACAACCCAACACAGACCTACTGTGGCGTATAAACTAATAGGCTCCTGTCAAACCTCTATGGCAAACAGTTGCTTGAGGGGGATTTAATATATTTTTATATTGCCAATTAAATTCAGGGGGAAATAAAGGAATTCCCTTGAAGAGGAATTTATTACATTTATATACTGCCAATTAATGATTCGAAAAGTAATTACAGCTGTATTAAACTTCACTGACATGCTTTTTTCTCCACAATGTATACGACTAATTACTTTGCAAGTCACCCAGCGACAATCAAAAACGGAAATTCGCTGCGGAGAAACAAAATTACTGAAATTTCCTATGTTGCTAAACCGTAACCGTGTTAATATTTATGCATCAAGGCATTCGAAAGCAGTTGGTTGCAATTATCTGCCTTGAGTTTTTTGAAGGGAATAGGAATAATCCGGCTTCCACTTTTGGTTGCTATGGCGCTCCACCATTGTTTATGAATTTGGCGGTAGCAACCGGGTTAAGCAAGAGCAATTATTTGAAGCAATGCGGAAAACGCACGTGCATTTAATTTCCCTCAAACGACGAATGAATATCGTATTCGTTTATTAAATTTGAAGCCAGGTTATTCATGCAGGGCGGTAATATATACAAAATATCTAATGCACTCGTATACCTGGGTAAGCGTTGAGATTTATCTGCGCAAAATTCCCCGCCTTGTCCATGGTCAGTAGGGGACACCGATGGACTTGGAAAGGCCGCCGTCCATCGGATGGGACGTTAAGTCGTGCCCCGTGTGCGGAACAGCCATACCCTGTGCACGTTAAAGAACACGCTGGATGGCCTTGACGGGAGACTACCATCTGTCTCCCAACAGCTGTTCCAGTGGGTCCCCTCCCCCAACCTTCTCTGAGCCTTCGTGGTCCATGTGACCTGGCCATTTAGCCCATGGTGTGCAAAAAAGTGCCGCCAAAATAGTTCTAAATGGCCAGGTCACATGGACCCCGAAGACTCGGAGAAGGTTGGGGGAGGGGACCCACTGGAACAGCTGTTGGGATACAGATGGTAGCCTCCGGTCAAGGCCTTCCAGCGTGTTCTTTAACGTTGGGTTGTTTTACCTCTGAGCGGCACTTTTTTACACAGCATGGACTAAATGGCCAGGTCACAAAGACCCCGAAGTCTCAGAGAAGATTGGGGGAGGGGACCCACTGGTACAGCTGTTGGGAGACAGATGGTAGCCTCCCGTCAAGGCCATCCAGCGTGTTCTTTAACGTGCACAGGGTATGTCTCTCCCGCACACGGGCCCACGGCTTAACGTCCCATTCGACGGACGGCGGCCTTTCCAAGCCTATCGGTGTCCCCTACTGACCGTGGGCAGGGCGGGGAATTTTGCGGAGATAAATCTCAACGCTGACACAGCTGGGACTCGAACCTGCGAACTACAGATTACGAGCCTGGCGCGCTACCGACTGAGCCACCCCCGTCCCAAGAGGAAGGAGAGACTTCAGCAGAAAGACCATATAAGCATTTATGCCTAATCCGGGCTCGAACCTGGGTTGGGTAATTTTACCTCTGAGCGGCACTTTTTTGCAAACAATGGGCTAAAATGGCCAGGTCACGAGAACTACGAGGGCTCAGAGAAGGTTGGAGGAAGAGACAGATAGTGGTCTTCCGTCAAAGCCATCTAGAGTGTATTTTTAACATGCACAGGGTAGGGCTCTCCTGCACACACTGAACATGGCTTAACATCGCATCAAACGAACGGCGTCCTTTTCAAGCCAATCGGTGTCCCCTACTGACTGAGGGCAGGGCAGGGAGTTTAGCAGAAATGAATCTCAACTCTGGACCACGCGGGATTCGAACCTAGGAACTGCAAATTACGAATCTCGTGCGTTACTGACTGAACCACCCCCACCCCTATATCCACCCTGCCCACGCTCAGTAGGGGGCACCGATGTGCTTGAAAAGGCCGCCGTCCGTCGGATTGAACGTTAAGTCGTTGCCCCGTGTGCGGGAGAACCATACTCTGTGCACGGTAAAGAACACGCTGGATGGCCTTGACAAGAGGCTACCATCAGTCTCCCAACAACCATTCCAGTGGGTCTCCTCCCCCAAATTTCTCTGAGTCTTTCGGGGTCCTTGTGACCTATCCATTTAGCCTATCGTGTTGGGTTGGGTTGTTTTCCCTCTGAGCGGCACTTTTTTGTACACCATGAGTTAAATGGCTAGATCACATGGACCCCGAAGGCTCAGAGAAGGTTGGGGGAGGGGACCCACTGGAACAGCTGTTGGGAGACAGATGGTAGCCTCCTGTCAAGGCCATCCAGCGTGTTCTTTAACGTGCACAGGGTATGGCTCTCCCGCACACGGAGCCACGGCTTAACGACCCATCCGACGGACGGCGACCTTTCCAAGCCCATCGGTGTCCCCTACTGACCGTGGGCAGGGCAGGGAATTTTTGCGGAGATAAATCTCAACGCTGACCCAGCTGGGACTCGAACCTGGGAACTACAGATTACGAGCCTGGCGCCCTACCGCTGAGCCACCCCCGCCCAGCCCTTCGTGTGCAAAAAAGTGCCGCTCAGAGGTAAAACAACCGAACAACAACCCGCCCCTATATAGTTCCGTCCCGGAATGATTTGCTGTTGAATGCATACCATCAGGTTGAGAATGAGTTCTTAAAAAGGTCGTTCAACATATTTGAAGGATTGGTGGAACAAGTTTTCAAATGACAACTCGACGATGGTTCAATGAATCCACGCTGACCCTTTTCTGCTTGGAAACATTTATTTTTCCAAGATGCGAGCATCGATAACACCTTCGTCGAATGGAGAAGGGAAAAAGAAGAGGCTTCCTTTCAAACGCTTTGACGATGCTGCTGCTACCGAGCAGATGTTAGCTCTGATGCGAACGGGCGACACAGTCATTGATACGTAGTCATGGTAACCGAACTGTTACTCTTACCTGGCGATGACATCATCTGAAGTGGTGCGGAGCGAATATGCAAAGTGCTTCGTGTCGCATATACCGGTGAGTGTTTGAATGTGGCGTATATTTTACCGTTGGTGTAGCTGCCAGGATTTGCAAAACGTTTTGAAGTGGGTTGGGAATATTTGTTGCTGTTTTTGTGAACGTAAATTAATCCTTTAACATGTCACTTTGTAGAGTAGAAATCACTCTGGTGGTCGGGTTAGTTATGAGATGTTTTCAGGAGAAAAAATGAAAAATTGTTGAAGTCTTATCCCGAGATAAGTAACAGACAAAATTGTTTACGTCCTGTATCAGAACAAATAGCATTTCACTGTGAATTTTCAGAAAGTAAAATATTTGAGAAAAACCAGCAAACATCCCCATTTTAATAACACGTTTTCAAAAGAATATTGTGAAAAAAACTCATTTCATTGGATTCGAACAACATTCTGAAATAACTAATGAACAGAATACGATAAGTAATAGCTTAATATTTTATTCTACATAATAAATAAAAAAATAAATACCCTCTCAAGCAGCTGCTTGCCACAGAGGTCTGACAGCAGCCTGTCAGTTTATATGCCATAGTAGAAGGTCTGAGAGGACCGCAGGACCTGAGGAACGTGTACAGCAACTGTACACGCTCCAGTTACCGTTCACAGCAAACTGGAGCGTGTGCAGTTAGTGCACACGCTGCAGTTTGCTGTGAACGGTAACTGCACACGCTCAATATTTCTGTGAGTGGGCCCACACGATCCAGGTTTTTGTGAGTTCACACGATCCAATGTAAATAAAATAAGAATAAATACCCCCTCAAGCAGCTGCTTGCCACAGAGGTCTGACAGGAGCCTGTCAGTTTATATGCCATAGTAGAAGGTCTGTGAGGATGGCAGGACCTCAGGAACGTGTACAGCAACTGTACACGCTCCAGTTACCGTTCACAGCAAACTGGACCGTGTGCAGTTACTGAACACGCTGCAGTTTGCTGTGAACGGTAACTGCACACGCTCAATATTTCTGTGAGTGGGCCTACACGATCCAGGTTTTTGTGAGTTCACACGATCCAATGTAAATAAAATAAAAATAAATACCCCCTCAAGCAGCTGCTTGCCACAGAGGTCTGACAGGAGCCTGCCAGTTTATAGGCCATAGTAGAAGGTCTGTGAGGATGGCAGGACCTCAGGAACGTGTACAGCAACTGTACACGCTCCAGTTACCGTTCACAGCAAACTGGAGCGTGTGCAGTTACTGCACACGCTCCAGTTTGCTGTGAATGGTAACTGCACACACTCAATATTTCTGTGAGTGGGCCCACACGATCCAGGTTTTTGTGAGCTCACACGATCCAATGTAAATAAAATAAAAATAAATACCCCCTCAAGCAGCTGCTTGCCACAGAGGTCTGACAGGAGCCTGTCAGTTTATAGGCCATAGTAGAAGGTCTGTGAGGATGGCAGGACCTCAGCAGAAAAACAACACAAACGTCCATGCCTTATCCGGGGCTCGAACCCAGGTCCCGTTCGAGCCCCGGATAAGGCATGGACGTTTGTGTTGTTTTTCTGCTGAAGATTTTTCACAAACATTTTTGCAAACAACAAAAAATTTAAAACACGAACTAAAAGTAGAAATTGCAACACTAAGATATATGCATTCTTATGAAATCATGCATCTATCTTTCATTTAAAACCATCCATTTCACCAGTTTTACTTTTGAGACAATTCAGAACAAAGCTGAGGCGGGGATGGCTCAGTCGGCAGCGAGCCAGGCCCTTAATCTGTAGTTCCCAGGTTCGAGTCCCAGCTGGGTCAGTGTTGAGATTTATCTCCGGAAAATTCCTCGCCCTGCCCACGGTCAGTAGGGGACACCGATGGGCTTGGAAAGGCCACCGTCCATCGGATGGGACGTTAAGCCGTGGCTCCATGTGCGGGACAGCCATACGGTGTGCACGTTAAAGAACATACAGACTATCATCTGTCTCCCAACAGCTGTTCCAGTGGGTCTCCTCCCCCAACCTTCTCTGAGCCTTCGGGGTCCATGTGACCTGCTATTTAGCCATGCTGTGCAAAAAAGTGC
Source organism: Ryuthela nishihirai (assembly GCA_038380435.1). Classification (NCBI taxonomy): domain Eukaryota; kingdom Metazoa; phylum Arthropoda; class Arachnida; order Araneae; family Heptathelidae; genus Ryuthela; species Ryuthela nishihirai. The sequence continues at coordinate 15,592,406 of JAWZYU010000002.1, read as the reverse complement.
CGCTCAGAGGTGAAACAACCCAGAATAAAGCTTGAGTCAGAAATAAGTCCCCCCCCGCATCTCTTCAGTTGGCCATGACACTTTACTGCACAGATAGGAATTAGAAATCTGCGTACAGACGCATTTTTCAAAACATAGGTAATGCGCAGGATAGCACAGATTTTCTGTTAAAAATAATTTATTTTTTTAAATTAGTTTCTATTCATTGATATCTAACTTAAGGATAGCCTCAGATTTTCTGTTAAAAAATAATTTATTGTTTAAAATTAGCTTCTATTCACTGATATCTAACTTAAGGATAGCCACAGATTTTCTGTTAAAAAATAATTTATTTTTTAAAATTAGCTTCTTTTCATTGATATGTAACTTAAGGATAGCCACAGATTTTCTGTTAAAAATTAATTTATTTTTTTAAATTAGCTTCTATTCATTGATATCTAACTTAAGGATAGCAACAGATTTTCTGTTAAAAAATAGTCTCTTTTTTAAATTAGCTTCTATTCATTGATATCTAACTTAAGGATAGCAACAGATTTTCTGTTAAAAAATAGTCTCTTTTTTAAATTAGCTTCTATTCATTGATATCTAACTTAAGGATAGTCACAGATTTTCTGTTAAAAAAAATTATTTTTTAAAATTAGCTTCTATTCATTGATATGTAACTTAAGGATAGCCACAGATTTTCTGTTAAAAATTAATTTATTTTTTTAAATTAGCTTCTATTCATTGATATTTAACTTAAGGATAGCCACAGATTTTCTGTTAAAAAATAATTTATTTTTTTAAATTAGTTTCTATTCATTGATATCTAACTTAAGGATAGCCTCAGATTTTCTGTTAAAAATAATTTATTTTTTTAAATTAGCTTCTATTCATTGATATCTAACTTAAGGATAACCTCCGATTTTCTGTTAAAAAATAATTTATTTTTTTAAATTAGCTTCTATTCATTGATATCTAACTTAAGGATAGCCACAGATTTTCTGTTAAAAAATAGTCTCTTTTTTAAATTAGCTTCTATTCATTGATATCTAACTTAAGGATAGTCACAGATTTTCTGTTAAAAAAAATTATTTTTTAAAATTAGCTTCTATTCATTGATATGTAACTTAAGGATAGCCACAGATTTTCTGTTAAAAATTAATTTATTTTTTTAAATTAGCTTCTATTCATTGATATTTAACTTAAGGATAGCCACAGATTTTCTGTTAAAAAATAATTTATTTTTTTAAATTAGCTTCTATTCATTGATATCTAACTTAAGGATAGCAACAGAATTTCTGTTAAAAAATAATTTATTTTTTTAAATTAGCTTCTATTCATTGATATCTAACTTAAGGATAACCTCAGATTTTCTGTTAAAAATAATTTATTTTTTTAAATTAGCTTCTATTCATTGATATCTAACTTAAGGATAGCCACAGATTTTCTGTTAAAAAATAATTTATTTTTTTAAATTAGCTTCTATTCATTGATATCTAACTTAAGGATAGCAACAGATTTTCTGTTAAAAAATAATTTATTTTTTTAAATTAGCTTCTATTCATTGATATCTAACTTAAGGATAACCTCAGATTTTCTGTTAAAAAATAATTTATTTTTTTAAATTAGCTTCTATTCATTGATATCTAACTTAAGGATAGCCACAGATTTTTTGTTAAAAAATAGTATCTTTTTTAAATTAGCTTCTATTCATTGATATCTAACTTAAGGATAGTCACAGATTTTCTGTTAAAAAATAAATTATTTTTTAAAATTAGCTTCTATTCATTGATATCTAACTTAAGGATAGCCACAGATTTTCTGTTAAAAAATAATTTATTTTTTTAAATTAGCTTCTATTCATTGATATCTAACTTAAGGATAACCATAGATTTTCTGTTAAAAAATAATTTATTTTTTTAAATTAGCTTCTATTCATTGATATCTAACTTAAGGATAGCCATAGATTTTCTGTTAAAAAATAATTTATTTTTTTAAATTAGCTTCTATTCATTGATATCTAACTTAAGGATAGCCACAGATTTTCTGTTAAAAAATAATTTATTTTTTTAAATTAGCTTCTATTCATTGATATCTAACTTAAGGATAACCATAGATTTTCTGTTAAAAAATAATTTATTTTTTTAAATTAGCTTCTATTCATTGATATCTAACTTAAGGATAACCATAGATTTTCTGTTAAAAAATAATTTATTTTTTTAAATTAGCTTCTATTCATTGATATCTAACTTAAGGATAGCCATAGATTTTCTGTTAAAAAATAATTTATTTTTTTAAATTAGCTTCTATTCATTGATATCTAACTTAAGGATAGCCACAGATTTTCTGTTAAAAAATAATTTATTTTTTTAAATTAGCTTCTATTCATTGATATCTGACTTAAGGATAACCATAGATTTTCTGTTAAAAAATAATTTATTTTTTTAAATTAGCTTCTATTCATTGATATCTAACTTAAGGATAACCATAGATTTTCTGTTAAAAAATAATTTATTTTTTTAAATTAGCTTCTATTCATTGATATCTAACTTAAGGATAGCCATAGATTTTCTGTTAAAAAATAATTTATTTTTTTAAATTAGCTTCTATTCATTGATATCTAACTTAAGGATAGCCACAGATTTTCTGTTAAAAAATAATTTATTTTTTTAAATTAGCTTCTATTCATTGATATCTGACTTAAGGATAACCATAGATTTTCTGTTAAAAAATAATTTATTTTTTTAAATTAGCTTCTATTCATTGATATCTAACTTAAGGATAACCATAGATTTTCTGTTAAAAAATAATTTATTTTTTTAAATTAGCTTCTATTCATTGATATCTAACTTAAGGATAGCCATAGATTTTCTGTTAAAAAATAATTTATTTTTTTAAATTAGCTTCTATTCATTGATATCTAACTTAAGGATAGCCACAGATTTTCTGTTAAAAAATAATTTATTTTTTTAAATTAGCTTCTATTCATTGATATCTAACTTAAATAATATTCAAATTCCGATAACATTTAGCGTAAACAGATTTCAAGTGGTCCCGCGATTTTCGAAGCAGTTTCCGAAAAAGAAGACAAAAAATTCAGGTGAAAGTATGTGAGTCATACACTTGAGCCCAAACGGCATTATGCGACGTATACCTCGTTGGAGGAGTGATGGGGCCGCCGGCAAGGCCTTGACTCCGCCTGGCCCCACGTTGTTTGCTCGGCACGGCGACCAGGGCTGACCCCATCCCACTCGTCCCGTCTGCAGCGATGGGACTGACAGATACCCGCCTTGGCCGCGGCGCCGGGATCTTCTTGTTAGCCCGCTGACGACCGAGCTGACAGGGAACGAACCTCGGTGCTTGCAAATAAAACGGACTGGTTCAGGTGATTGGGGGCATGCTCCTGGTGCTGGGGATTTCCTCTCTCTTCGGGGTCGGGAAGGAAATAGGGCAATATTTTTTTGGCAGCAATTGTGAGGCGAATCGAGATCTCAAATTGCACATTATCTGTAGTTGGTTTGAAGTTACAATTTCGGTGCCCGTGGGCGTTGGAGGGCCAGTTGCCCGGAAAAATTGGTCGGAATATTAATTTATATTGAAAAATATGGTGTGCCAAAAAATAATGTATTTTTCGTTTAACGCAGATATTCTCGTGTACACAAGGGACCCATGAAATGAGTTGGTTGATTTACCTCTGAGCGGCCCTTTTTTTGCACACAATGGGCTAAATGGCCAAATCACTAGGTTGGGTTGAGTTGTTTTACCTCTGAGCGGCCCTTTTTTGCACACAATGGGCTAAATGGCCAAGTCACAATGTTCGGTTGGGTTGTTTTATCTCTGAGCGGCCCTTTTTTGCACACAATGGGCTAAATGGCCAAGTCATAATGTTGGGTTAGGTTGTTTTACCTCTGAGCGGCCTTTTTTTTTGCACACAATGGTCTAAATGGCCAAGTCACAATGTTGGGTTGGGTTGTTTTACCTCAGAGCGACCCTTTTATGCACACAATGGGCTAAATGGCTAAATCACTAGGTTGTGTTGTTTTATCTCTGAGCGGCCCTTTTTGGCACACAATGGTCTAAATGGCCAAGTCACAATGTTGGGTTGGGTTGTTTTACCTCTGAGCGGCACTTTTTTGCACACCATGGGCTAAATGGCCAGGTCACAAGGACCCCGAGGGCTCAGAGAAGGTCGGGGGAGGGGACCAACTGGAACAGCTGTTGGGAGACAGATGGTAGCCTCCCGTCAAGGCCATCCACCGTGTTCTTTAACGTGCACAGGGTATGGCTCTCCTGCACGCGGGCCACGGCTTAACGTCCCATCCGACGGACGGCGGCCTTTTCAAGCCCATCGGTGTCCCCTACTGACCGTGAGCAGGGCGGATACCCGCCTTGGCCGTTAAGAATTTTTTTTTATAGAAACCGTTATAAAAAAATTGAATGCTCAGTATACCATATAAAATCTATTGGGTTGTTTTATCTCTGAGCAGCATTTTTTGCACATAATGGGCTAAATGACCAGGTCACAAGGACTATGAAAAGGTTGGGGGAGGGACCCACTGGAACAGCTGTTGGGAGACAGATGGTAGCCTCCCGTCAAGGCCATCCAGCGTGTTTTTAAAGTGCAAAAGGTATTGTTCTCCTGCACATCAGACCTAACATCTGATCCGATGGACAGCAGCCTTTCCACGCCCATCGGTGTCACCTACTGACTGTGGGCAGGGCAGGGAGTTCTGTGGAGATGTGGTCGAGTGGTTAGCGCGCTTGGCTACTGATCTACGGGACCTGGGTTCGAGCCCCGGGTAAGGCATGGATGTTCGTGTTGTTTTCTGCTGAGGTCCTGCCATCCTCTCAGACCTTCTACTACAGCACATTGGATCGTGTGAGCTCACAAAAACCTGGATCATGTGGGCCCACTCACAGAAATATTGAGCGTGTGCAGTTACCTTTCACAGCAAACTGGAGCGGTTGCGGTTAATGTTCACAGCACATTGGATCGTGTGAGCTCACAAAAACCTGGATGGTGTGGGCCCACTCACAGAAATATTGAGCGTGTGCAGTTACCGTTCACAGCAAACTGGAGCGGTTGCGGTTGACGTTCACAGCACATTGGATCGTGTGAGCTCACAAAAACCTGGATCGTGTGGGCCCACTCACAGAAATATTGAGCGTGTGCAGTTACCGTTCACAGCAAACTGGAGCGTGTGCAGTAACTGCAGTAACTGGAGCGTGCCATGTAACTGCACACGCTCCAGTTTGCTGTGAACGGTAACTGGAGGGTGTACAGTTGCTGTACATGTTCCTGAGGTCCTGCCATCCTCTCAGACCTTCTACTATGGCATATAAACTGACAGGCTCCTGTCAGACCTCTGTGGCAAGCAGCTGCTTGAGGGGGTATTTATTTATTTTTTTAAAATCTCAACGGTGGTGGAGCTGGGACTCGAACCTGGGAACTGCAGCTTACGAGCCTGACGTTAACATATTCGCATGAACAATACTAGAGAAAAGAAAAAAGCGAACTTACTTGATGGCATCTGTCCGACGAGCCTTCCGAGACCTCAGATACGTTGTCACGGCAACAGTGACAATTATGACGACAATGGCACTGGCACAGCCAACGCCAATATAGAAAGAGTTGCTGGTCGCTATCATGGCGTCTGCTGGAAAGAGAGGGAAATGAAAATAATTCTAAACCTCAGAATGGCGAAAGTGAAACCACAGAAAGTGCACTTTTAAAATGTGAGCTAAAATAAACAACATATCATTCAGTATACGAAAATTCAGCCATATTAAATATACTGATCACAAAAATAAGGGGATATATTATCGCTTCATATTCATTTTGAAATATCCCCTAATTTTTGTGAGCAGTATATATATATACTACCCTTTCAAAATGGGGCGGGGATGGCTCAGTCGGTAGCGCGCTAGGCTCGTAATCTGTAGTTCCCAGGTTCGAGTCCCAGCTGGGTCAGCGTTGAGATTTATCTCCGTAAAATTCCCCGCCCTGCCCACGATCAGTAGGGGACACCGATGGGCTCGGAAAGGCCGCCGTCCGTCGGATGGGACGTTAAGCCGTGGCCCCGTGTGCGGGAGAGCCATACCCTGTGCACGTTAAAGAACACGCTGGATGGCCTTGACGGGAGGCTACCATCTGTCTCCCAACAGCTGTTCCAGTGGGTCCCCTCCCCCAACCTTCTCTGAGCCTTCGGGGTCCATGTGACCTGGCCATTTAGCCCATGGTGTGCAAAAAAGTGCCGTTCAGAGGTAAAACAACCCAACCCAACCGATGGTCTTGGAAAGGCCGCCGTCCGTCGGATCGGACGTTAAAACTCGGTCCCGTGTACGGGAGAGCCATATCCTGTGCACGTTAAAGAACACGCTGAATGGCCTTGACGGGAGGCTACCATCTGTCTCCCAACAGTCCTTGTAACCTGGCCATTTAGCCCATTGTGTGCAAAAAAGTGACGCTCAGAGGTAAAACAACCAACCAAGTTATTTTCTCGTTGAACTTCTACCGTTAAAATAACAATCCATTACATCACCGCTAACTCTTACGTCACTGCTCTAACGATCTGTGATAGAACAATCGCGTGCCTCCAGCCAAGCGTGTGCATTTCGAACAAAGCATTGTTAACGAAAGGTTCGATAACGTTTAGAAGCAATTCAATATTCTGCAGATATATATATACAAATAGAAAAAAAATAGGAAATCGTATATTCTAGCTCGTTCGTTATTATCGATCGATTTTTGCTTCTTTTCTGCTAGTTTAGCCACAAGGGGTCGCTTTACAAGGCGAAATGGCATCACGAGGTTATATCAAAAATCCATTCCTCTCGAAACGGAAATCATCTCGCAACTAATTTACCGCTTTATTCGCAGCGTTAACTTTTCGGAACACAAGAGTAAGCAAGTTAGCTCGTGCAGATAATAATCTGTTTACCTTCGAAAACGAGGCAACGAGCTTACGGATTTCTGGGGCCCAGCCACACAGAAAAGAGTTTGTAGCGTTATCGACTTTCTAATGATTTCTGGCGTCTTAAAATCATCACAATGGGTTGGGTTGTTGGGTTGTTTTACCTCTGAGCGGCACTTTTTTGCACACCATGGGCTAAATGGCCAGGTCACATGGACCCCGAAGGCTCAGAGAAGGTTGGGGGAGAGGACCCACTGGAACAGCTGTTGGGAGACAGATGGTACCTCCCGTCAAGGCCATCCAGCGTGTTCTTTAACGTGCACAGGGTATGGCTCTCCCGCACACGGGGCCACGGCTTAACGTCCCATCCGACGGACGGCGGCCTTTCCAAGTCCATCGGTGTCCCCTACTGACCGTGGGCAGGGCGGGGAATTTTGCGGAGATAAATCTCAACGCTGACCCAGCTGGGACTCGAACCTGGGAACTCATCACAATGGAGTTACTGAACACGCTTTAAATACACAAACTGGATGGTGTGCAGTTGCTGAACACGCTTTAAATCAGTGTCTCGCAAACTGTGTGCCGCGAGAGATTTTCAAATTGACACTATATATTCGAAAGGTTTCATTTTGACTTGACTTGTGTTATCGACGTGCTTTAATAAAAATCTTTCAGATTTTATCAACTGGGATCTTGTAAGTATTTATCAAGCTTTTTCCAAATTTTGGTATTAATTTTTGATTATTTCAAGCCATAGAATGGAGAAATATTTAAAACAAACACCGGGTTATGAATTAAAGAACGAGAGCAAATCTTCAAGTAAAACCAGGCTGAGGACTTCAACAAAGCGCAAATATAATGAAGATTATATAGAGTATCTAAATTTTAAATAAAATGCATTTAACGAAACTTCAATTTTCCTCTTTTTACTAACCATCAAAAATTCTTTTTTAGGTGTGCCGCGGAAAAAAAAATTAGATTCAGTGTGCCATGGAAAAAAAATTAGAGTCAGTGTGCCGCAGAGTAAAAAGTTTGCGAGACACTGCTTTAAATACACGGTAAATTGGATTATGTGCAGTTACCGAACACGCTTTAAATCCAGAGAATTGGATCTTGTGCAGTTATCGAAAGTGTTTTAAAATCCACATCAAACTGGATCTTGTGCAGTTATCTATCATGATTCAAATTTCTAAGAAACTGGATTGTGTGCAGTTTATTAAACACGGTTTAAATCCACATCAAACTGGATCTTGTGCAGTTATTAAACACGGTTTAAATCCACATCAAACTGGATCTTGTGCAGTTATTAACCACGGTTTAAATCCACATCAAACTGGATCTTGTGCAATTATCTATCATGATTTAAATTTCTAAGAAACTGGATTGTGTGCAGTTATTAAACACGGTTTAAATCCACATCAAACTGGATCTTGTGCAGTTATTAAACACGGTTTAAATCCACATCAAACTGGATCTTGTGCAGTTATTAAACACGGTTTAAATCCACATCAAACTGGATCTTGTGCAGTTATCTATCATGATTTAAATTTCTAAGAAACTGGATTGTGTGCAGTTATTAAACACGGTTTAAATCCACATCAAACTGGATCTTGTGCAGTTATTAAACACGGTTTAAATCTACATCAAACTGGATCTTGTGCAGTTATTAAACACGGTTTAAATCCACATCAAACTGGATCTTCTGCAGTTATCTATCATGATTTAAATTTCTAAGAAACTGGATTGTGTGCAGTTATTAAACACGGTTTAAATCCACATCAAACTGGATCTTGTGCAGTTATTAACCACGGTTTAAATCCACATCAAACTGGATCTTCTGCAGTTATCTATCATGATTTAAATTTCTAAGAAACTGGATTGTGTGCAGTTATTAAACACGGTTTAAATCCACATCAAACTGGATCTTGTGCAGTTATTAACCACGGTTTAAATCCACATCAAACTGGATCTTCTGCAGTTATCTATCACGATTTAAATTTCTAAGAAACTGGATTGTGTGCAGTTATTAACCACGGTTTAAATCCACATCAAACTGGATCTTGTGCAGTTACCGGTCACGCTTTAAATCCATAGAACCTGGGCATTTAGCCCATTGTGTGCAAAAAAAGTGCCCCAAAAAGGATCGTGCGCAGTTATTTTACACACTTTAAATCCAAGCAAATTGGATCGTGTGAAGTTACTGCATACACTTGAAATTCGAAATAAATTGAATCGAGTGCTGTTGCTGCTCACACTCCAAATTAGCAGCTAACGAGTGCACGGTTAACAGCAAACAATAAAAAAAAATTATCGTTTGACTGTTGGCCACAATCCATAAAGCAATTGCCACAACACACGCTCTAAATTCACTGGAAATTGGATCGTGTGCAGTTACCGCTCACGATCTAAATCCACAGCAAACGAGTGTGAGCCATTTACTGCACACAGTCCGAATTCTCGAGAAATTGGATCGTATGCAGCTACTGCAGAAAGTAAATCCGCAGCAAACTAACCTATGCGGATTTCTGCACACTCTCCAGTTTGTTGTGAGGCCATTTCAGTTCTTCGTAACGGTTCCAAGACGCCGGAAATTTAAAAAACGCTCCCAACGCTAAACGGCTGAAAACGCTGGAAGTAAATCCGCAGCAAACTAACGTATGCGGATTTCTGCACACTCTCCAGTTTGTTGTGAGGCCATTTCAGCTCTTCGTAACGGTTCTAAGACGCCGGAAATTTTAAAAACGCTCCCAACGCTAAACGGCTGAAAACGCTGGAAGTAAATCCGCAGCAAACTAACGTATGCGGATTTCTGCACACTCTCCAGTTTGTTGTGAGGCCATTTCAGATCTTCGTAACGGTTCTAAGACGCCGGAAATTTCAAAAACGCTCCCAACGCTAAACGGCTGAAAACGCTGGAAGTAAATCCGCCGCAAAGGAACCTATGCGGATTTCTGCACACTCTCCAGTTTGTTGTGAGGCCATTTCAGCTCTTCGTAACGGTTCTAAGACGCCGGAAATTTTAAAAACGCTCCCAACGCTAAACGGCTGAAAACGCTGGAAGTAAATCCGCAGCAAACTAACGTATGCGGATTTCTGCACACTCTCCAGTTTGTTGTGAGGCCATTTCAGCTCTTCGTAACGGTTCTAAGACGCCGGAAATTTCAAAAACGCTCCCAACGCTAAACGGCTGAAAACGCTGAAAGTAAATCCGCCGCAAAGGAACCTATGCGGATTTCTGCACACTCTCCAGTTTGTTGTGAGGCCATTTCAGCTCTTCGTAACGGTTCTAAGACGCCGGAAATTTCAAAAACGCTCACAACGCTAAACGGCTGAAAACGCTTCAAGTGTGGTCGTATCCTTTCCCATCACTCGTAACATAATTTAACACGTCTTCTTCCCATCTTCTGCGGGATATCGGAAAATCCATTAACGAGTCATTTAAGCAGCTGCAAAGCATTTATTTAAGCCTCTTCCAAATGGATGGGAATGAAACTTCTGCAGCAGAAAACAAAAAAATCAAAAAAGGCATTAAAACTTTGATTTTTGTGCAAAAATTACGTCTCCGTATTAACTATTAACACTTCCTCTCTCCAATGCTAGTTTTATTTATTTATTTATTTATTTTTTGGGGAGGTCGGCGGGGTGGGGGTGAAAGGAAGGGTCGGTGAAAGTATTCTTTCTGTCGTTGTAATAACTCCGGTGAAAACATTATAGATATTCAATAACTTCGTCAATGTTCATTTGCTTAGCTGAGAAGATTCCCACTTGCTTGGTTAGAAGATGTCTCTGTAAATTAAAAGATAGAGAGAACAGAAAGTAATAGAATGAAAGAAGGAGGAAGAGTTACTTACCGATCATTAAGGTCCCGTTGCCGCTGTTATCTGCAAACACAACAATACACAGATGTTAGTAACTACACCACATTTGGCATCGCCAGTCATTACACAACAGAACGGCCATTAGCCAACCACACATACACGCGCATGCGCACATCCAACTCAACGAACTACAGCAGTCACCACTTTTCGCTATCGCACGCGTTATTATCCAGTTCATTATTTCCCGTAGATGGGCATTTACATCCTCGCAGTCCGATAATTTGTTTCCTAAATTACCTAAGATTGCACGCACAGCTTTCGATGTTGTGTATATATTTATCTAGTTTTGTTATTTTTTTTTTTCTTTGTTAGGTTTCTGAAATTCGTCTCTCTCTCTCTTTTGGTATTCCGTTGGCTGTAATTGGTCTTTGTTTTGGCGAGGTGTGGTGTAACAGCAAGGACGAATAGGAGATGGTGGAATTGAAAAAGAAGATTGGTTTTGGGTTGTTTTAACTCTGAGCGGCACTTTTTTGCACACCATGGGCTAAATGGCCAGGTCACAAGGACCCCGAAGGCTCAGAGAAGGTTGGAGGAGGAGACCCACTGGAACAGCTGTTGGGAGACAGATGGTAGCCTCCCGTCAAGGCCATCCAGTGTGTTCTTTAACGTTGGGTTGTTTTACCTCTGAGCGGCACTTTTTTGCACACCATGGGCTAAATGGCCAGGTCACAAGGACCCTGAAGGCTCAGGAAGGTTGGGGGAGGGGACCCACTGGAACAGCTGTTGGGAGACAGATGGTAGCCTCCCGTCAAGGCCATCCAGCGTGTTCTTTAACGTTGGGTTGTTTTACCTCTGAGCGGCACTTTTTTGCACACCATGGGCTAAATGGCCAGGTCACAAGGACCCTGAAGGCTCAGGAAGGTTGGGGGAGGGGACCCACTGGAACAGCTGTTGGGAGACAGATGGTAGCCTCCCGTCAAGGCCATCCAGCGTGTTCTTTAACGTTGGGTTGTTTTACCTCTAAGCGGCACTTTTTTGCACACCATGGGCTAAATGGCCAGGTCACAAGGACCCTGAAGGCTCAGGAAGGTTGGGGGAGAGGACCCACTGGAACAGCTGTTGAGAGACAGATGGTAGTCTCCCGTCAAGGACATCCAGCGTGTTCTTTAACGTTGGGTTGTTTTACCTCTGAGCGGCACTTTTTTGCACACCATGGGCTAAATGGCCAGGTCACAAGGACCCCGAAGGCTCAGAGAAGGTTGGGGGAGGGGACCCGCTGGAACAGCTGTTAGAAGACAGATGGTAGCCTCCCGTCAAGGCCATCCAGCGTGTTCTTTAATGTGCACAGGGTATGGCTCTCTCGCACACGGGGCCACGGCTTACTTAGGTCACATGGACCCCGAAGGCTCAGAGAAGGTTGGGGGAGGAGACCCACTGGAACAGCTGTTGGGAGACAGATGGTAGCCTCCCGTCAAGGCCATCCAGCGTGTTCTTTAACGTTGGGTTGTTTTACCTCTGAGCGGCACTTTTTTGCACACCATGGGCTAAATGGCCAGGTCACAAGGACCCTGAAGGCTCAGGAAGGTTGGGGGAGGGGACCCACTGGAACAGCTGTTGAGAGACAGATGGTAGTCTCCCGTCAAGGACATCCAGCGTGTTCTTTAACGTTGGGTTGTTTTACCGCTGAGCGGCACCTTTTTGCACACCATGGGCTAAATGGCCAGGTCACAAGGACCCTGAAGGCTCAGGAAGGTTGGGGGAGAGGACCCACTGGAACAGCTGTTGAGAGACAGATGGTAGTCTCCCGTCAAGGACATCCAGCGTGTTCTTTAACGTTGGGTTGTTTTACCTCTGAGCGGCACTTTTTTGCACACCATGGGCTAAATGGCCAGGTCACAAGGACCCCGAAGGCTCAGAGAAGGTTGGGGGAGGGGACCCGCTGGAACAGCTGTTAGAAGACAGATGGTAGCCTCCCGTCAAGGCCATCCAGCGTGTTCTTTAATGTGCACAGGGTATGGCTCTCTCGCACACGGAGCCACGGCTTACTTAGGTCACATGGACCCCGAAGGCTCAGAGAAGGTTGGGGGAGGAGACCCACTGGAACAGCTGTTGGGAGACAGATGGTAGCCTCCCGTCAAGGCCATCCAGCGTGTTCTTTAACGTTGGGTTGTTTTACCTCTGAGCGGCACTTTTTTGCACACCATGGGCTAAATGGCCAGGTCACAAGGACCCTGAAGGCTCAGGAAGGTTGGGGGAGGGGACCCACTGGAACAGCTGTTGAGAGACAGATGGTAGTCTCCCGTCAAGGACATTCAGCGTGTTCTTTAACGTTGGGTTGTTTTACCTCTGAGCGGCACCTTTTTGCACACCATGGGCTAAATGGCCAGGTCACAAGGACCCTGAAGGCTCAGGAAGGTTGGGGGAGGGGACCCACTGGAACAGCTGTTGAGAGACAGATGGTAGTCTCCCGTCAAGGACATCCAGCGTGTTCTTTAACGTTGGGTTGTTTTACCTCTGAGCGGCACTTTTTTGCACACCATGGGCTAAATGGCCAGGTCACAAGGACCCCGAAGGCTCAGAGAAGGTTGGGGGAGGGGACCCGCTGGAACAGCTGTTAGAAGACAGATGGTAGCCTCCCGTCAAGGCCATCCAGCGTGTTCTTTAATGTGCACAGGGTATGGCTCTCTCGCACACGGGGCCACGGCTTACTTAGGGCACATGGACCCCGAAGGCTCAGAGAAGGTTGGGGGAGGAGACCCACTGGAACAGCTGTTGGGAGACAGATGGTAGCCTCCCGTCAAGGCCATCCAGCGTGTTCTTTAACGTTGGGTTGTTTTACCTCTGAGCGGCACTTTTTTGCACACCATGGGCTAAATGGCCAGGTCACAAGGACCCTGAAGGCTCAGGAAGGTTGAGGGAGGGGACCCACTGGAACAGCTGTTGAGAGACAGATGGTAGTCTCCCGTCAAGGACATCCAGCATGTTCTTTAACGTTGGGTTGTTTTACCTCTGAGCGACACTTTTTTTGCACACCATGGGCTAAATGGCCAGGTCACAAGGACCCCGAAGGCTCAGAGAAGGTTGGGGGAGGGGACCCGCTGGAACAGCTGTTAGAAGACAGATGGTAGCCTCCCGTCAAGGCCATCCAGCGTGTTCTTTAATATGCACAGGGTATGGCTCTCTCGCACACGGGGCCACGGCTTACTTAGGTCACATGGACCCCGAAGGCTCAGAGAAGGTTGGGGGAGGGGACCCACTGGAACAGCTGTTGGGAGACAGATGGTAGCCTCCCGTCAAGGCTATCCAGCGTGTTCTTTAACGTTGGGTTGTTTTACCTCTGAGCGGCACTTTTTTTGCACACCATGGGCTAAATGGCCAGGTCACAAGGACGCTGAAGGCTCAGGAAGGTTGGGGGAGGGGACCCACTGGAACAGCTGTTGGGAGACAGATGGTAGCCTCCCGTCAAGGCCATCCAGCGTGTTCTTTAACGTTGGGTTGTTTTACCTCTGAGCGGCACTTTTTTTGCACACCATGGGCTAAATGGCCAGGTCACAAGGACCCTGAAGGCTCAGGAAGGTTGGGGGAGGGGACCCACTGGAACAGCTGTTGGGAGACAGATGGTAGCCTCCTGTCAAAGCCATCCAGCGTGTTCTTTAACGTGCACAGGGAATGGTTCTCCCGCACACGGGGGCACGGCTTAACGTTCCATCCGACGGACGGCGGTCTTTCCAAGCCCATCGGTGTCCCCTACTGACCGTGGACAGCGCGGGGAATTTTGCGGAGATAAATCTCAACGCTGACCCAGATGGGACTCGAACCTGGGAACTGCAGATTTCGAGCTTGGCGCGCTACCGACTGAGGCATCTTTATCCGACCCTGCCCCTAAAAAAATAAGTTTGGGTGGAAGATTTGATTAATTATATTAAATATTAGAGTAAAAAAGCAAGTGGTGGGAAAAAACTGTTAAAGAAAAAAAAGGGAGGGGGGGGGGAAACGTGTTTACCCTTTCTCACCAGGGCGGGGTTGTGCGCTTGGCTCTTAATTTACAGTTCCCGGGTTCGAGTCCCAACTGTACCAACGTTGAGATTTAACTTCGCAAAACTCCATACCCTTCCTTCGTTCAGACTGGAGACACCGATGGACTTGGAAAGGTCGCCGTCCCTCAGATATGACCTTAAGACGTGGCTCAGTGTGCAGGAGAGCCATACTCTGTACACTTTAAAGACCACGCTGGATGACCTTGAAGGGAGGCTACCATCTGTCTCTCAACAGCTGTTCCATGGGTCCCCTCTACCCAACCGTCTCTGAGCCTTCGGGGTTCTTGTGACCTAGCCATTTAGCCTATTGTGTGCAAAAACGTGCTCCTCAGAGGTACAACCATACTCTGCGCACGTTAAAGAACACACTTGACTGGAGGTTACCATCTGTCTCTCCAACAGATGTTCCAGTGGGTCCCCTCCCCGCGGGGCGGGGGTGGCTTAGTCGGTAGCGCGCCAGGCTCGTAATCTGTAGTTCCCAGGTTCGAGTCCCAGCTGGGACAGCGTTGAGATTTATCTCCGCAAAATTCCCCGCCCTGCCCATGGTCAGTAGGGACACCAATGGGCTTGGAAAGGCCACCGTCCGTCGAATGGGACATTAAGCCGTGGCCCCGTGTGCGGGAGAGCCATACCCTGTGCACGTTAAAGAACACGCTGGATGGCCTTGACGGGAGGCTACCATCTGTTCCAGTGGGTCCCCTCCCCACAACCTTCTCTGAGCTTTTGGGGTCCTTGTAACCTGGCCATTTATCCCAATGCGTGCAGAAAAATTGACGCTCAGAAATAAAACAACCCAATCGAGATAAAAGAAAAGTTTCCCACTAAAAAAAAAAACTTTTCGTCGAAAGAATGAACTGGGTTGTATTCTACAATCATTTATACTTTCCTTTTAGAAGTTAGTTAGTAGGATGAAAAAAGGATTGTCAACTTACCTTTAAGGCAGATCTTCTTCCTTTTAAGCACCAGAGAAGTGATGTTGGTGGACGGCGCCATGGTGATGTTGATGTTGATGAGCACCTCGACTTCTGCATTCACTTTGCCAGTGCACAGCAAAACTACTCGGAACACTGCCACAAAAAAGGAGGATACTGAGATAGAAGCATTGCTGCAAATTTAGTGATAACTGTAATGATGATAACTTTATATATAAATGAGTGTAATGATTGAGATAAACTTAAGTATGATGCATCGATAAAGTCAATAAATGTGAGTTTATGAATGATAACATTAATATATAAGCTCACCGGACAAAAAATTAGTCACCCCTGTCTGGCACGGATGGGGGCGGAGGTGGCTCAGTCGATAGCGCGCCTGGCTCGTAATCTGTAGTTACCAGGTTCGAGTCCCAGCTGCGTCAGCGTTGAGATTTACCTCCGCAAAATTTCCCGCCCTGCCCACGGTCAGTAGGGGACACCGATGGGCTGGGAAAAGCCGTCCGTCCGTCGGATGGGACGTTAAGCCGTGGCTCCGTGTGCGGGAGAGCCATACCCTGTGCACGTTAAATAACACACTGGATGGCCATGACGGGAGGCTACCATCTGTCTCCCAACAGCTATTCCAGTGGGTCTCCTCCCCCAACCTTCTCTGAGCCTTCGGGGTCCTTGTGACCTGGCCATTTAGCCCATTGTGTGCAAGAAAGTGCCGCTCAGAGGTAAAACAACCCAACGTTAAAGAGCACACTGGATGGCCATGACGGGAGGCTACCATCTGTCTCCCAACAGCTATTCCAGTGGGTCCCCTTCCCCAACCTTCTCTGAGCCTTCGGGGTCCTTGTGACCTGGCCATTTAGCCCATTGTGTGCAAGAAAGTGCCGCTCAGAGGTAAAACAACCCAACGTTAAAGAACACGCTGGATGGCCATGACGGGAGGCTACCATCTGTCTCCCAACAGCTATTCCAGTGGGTCCCCTTCCCCAACCTTCTCTGAGCCTTCGGGGTCCTTGTGACCTGGCCATTTAGCCCATTGTGTGCAAGAAAGTGCCGCTCAGAGGTAAAACAACCCAACGTTAAAGAACACGCTGGATGGCCTTGACGGGAGGCTACCATCTGTCTCCCAACAGCTATTCCAGTGGGTCCCCTTCCCCAACCTTCTCTGAGCCTTCGGGGTCCTTGTGACCTGGCCATTTAGCCCATTGTGTGCAAGAAAGTGCCGCTCAGAGGTAAAACAACCCAACGTTAAAGAACACGCTGGATGGCCTTGACGGGAGGCTACCATCTGTCTCCCAACAGCTGTTCCAGTGGGTCCCCTCTCCCAACCTTCTCTGAGCCTTCGGGGTCCTTGTGACCTGGCCATTTAGCCCATTGTGTGCAAAAAAGTGCCGCTCAGAGGTAAAACAACCCAACGGAACCTGACACGGATGCCACCAGTGTGCCGGATGTAGCGCACATCAATATTCATCCACTCTTCCAGCAGCAAATGCTGCAGTTCGGCCAGATTTGCTGGTATGGCGCTTCACTCGTTACTCCAAATAGTCCCACAAGTTTTCTACGGGATTCAAATCCGGGAATTTGGCGGGCCACTTGGTCGAGATGTTCGAAGGCTTCAGAATGCTCGTCGCGCCAATCCGACACACTTCGAGCCCTGTGCACGCGACAATTGTCGTCTTGGAAGACTGGGATACAGCAAGAAGACTGGGCCCAGCAACCGGTCGAAGACTTTGCTGACCGGATTGGGTCTCCGGTTGGGCAGAGCCAAGACCAACCGAGGTCGAAGACATCGCTGACCGGTTTAGTGACCCGGTTGGACGGTGTCAAGACCTCCATCAGGTGCTCCGTGGAGCAGTTCAAGGGCACGGCTGAACGGATTTGGTCACCTAGTAGGCACGAGCCCTTTTCAAAGTCTGGGCCCCACTAAGAGTCTCCACCCCGGGTGCCGAGCGAACTTGGATCTACATATCTTTGTTCATGGCTAACCGGGGAACAGAATAAATAATAGGTTTCTTCCGGTGGTTAGCTTTCCTTCTATAGGACTGCTGCCATGTGAGGTTGGGGATGAGATGCATCTATGTCGTGTATTCTTGCCCCCAACTCTAGTTAGTCACGGCTTTCCGTTAACTTGGTAGTGTCGTGAGACGGAACCGGGGATTGCCGTGGTTGCTGAACATCTGGCAACAAATAGTACATTGTAATGGCCATAAATGATCTTCTTCAATGTCCACAGGAAATGGTTTTAAGCCCCATCCGATGGAGGGCAATCTTTCCAAGCACATAGGCACCGACAGATTACGATCAACTGAACCGACTCTTGCGCAGTGACATACATAAGAACTCTAGCAGCTGCTTGCCACAGAGGTCTGACAGGAGCCTGTCAGTTTATATGCCATAGTAGAAGGTCTGTGAGGATGGCAGGACCTCAGCAGAAAAACGACACATACAGTCGCTCAAAAAATATCCGAACACTATGGTTGATTGCAGAATTCATAAAAAATATCTGGAACGTGTACAGCAACTGTACACGCTCCAGTTACCGTTCACAGCAAACTGGAGCGTGTGCAGCTATTGCACACACTCCAGTTTGCTGTGAACGTTAACTGCACACGTTCAATATTTCTGTGAGGGCCCACACGATCAAGGTTTTTGTGAGCTCACACGATCCAATGTGCTGTGAACATCAACCGCAACCACTCTAGTTTGCTGTGAACGGTAACTGCACACGCTCAATATTTCTGTGAGTGGACCCACACGATCCAGGTTTTTGTGAGCTCACACGATCCAGGTTTTTGTGAGCTCACACGATCCAATGTGCTGTGAACATTAACCGCAACCGCTCCAGTTTGCTGTGAACGGTAACTGCACACGCTCAATATTTCTGTGAGTGGGCCCACACGATCCAGGTTTATGTGCGCTCACACGATCCAATGTGGTGTAGTAGAAGGTCTGAGAGGATGGCAGGACCTCAGCAGAAAAACGACACATACATCCATGCCTTATCCGGGGCTCGAATCTAAGTCCCGTAGATCAGTAGCCAAGCGCGCTAACCACTCGGCCACGGGTATTGATTGAAAATACAAAATGTGATTACCTTCTTCCTTATTGGGAATGGTTCCTCTTCTGGTGATATTCAGCTGGGGTGTGCTGAGCGCTTCTGGGTTGTTTACCGTGATTGCTATGGAGTACGGCATCTGCAGAATGGAAAAAGTTTAGATTTAACATCACACTTATCAGATGACACATTCAAAGCTTCCTAAATTTGGAAATAAGCTTTTCACATAAAAATATCACAGTCACATTATTCCAGACCTCGATTTTTCAATTATTTTGTTGTTGTTTTACCTCTGAGCGGCACTTTTTTTTGCACACAATGGTCTAAATGGCCAGATCACAAGGACCCCAAAGGCTCAGAAAAGGTTGGGGGAGGGGACTCACTGGAACAGCTGTTGGGAGACAGATGGTAGCCTCCGTCAAAGCGTGTTCTTTAATGTTGGGTTGTTTTACCTCTGAGCGGCACTTTTTTTTGCACACAATGGTCTAAATGGCCAGATCACAAGGACCCCAAAGGCTCAGAAAAGGTTGGGGGAGGGGACCCACTGGAACAGCTATTGGGAGACAGATGGTAGCCTCCGTCAAAGCGTGTTCTTTAATGTTGGGTTGTTTTACCTCTGAGCGGCACTTTTTTTGGCACACAATGGTCTAAATGGCCAGATCACAAGGACCCCAAAGGCTCAGAAAAGGTTGGGAGAGGGGACTCACTGGAACAGCTGTTGGGAGACAGGTGGTAGCCTCCCGTCAAGGCCATGCAGTGTGTTCTTTAACGTGCACAGGGTATGGATCTCCCGCACACGTGGCCACGGCTTAATGTCCCATCCGACGGACGGCGGTCTTTCCAAGCCCATCGGTATCCCCTACTGACCGTTGGCAGGGCGGGGAGTTTTGGGGAGATAAATCTCAACGCTGACTCAGCTGAGACTCGAACCTGGGAATTTCAAAGTCAGGAACTGACTTTGAAATTTTACAAATTAACTGTGACTTACCATTCACATAACATAGAAGTGTCCGGAATTTTTTTTTTGTAATATAGTGTCGGTATGGAAGTTAAACCATTTAACAGTAGATTTGCCGATCGTAAGAATTTTCTAAAATTAAAACATACATAAAACAAAAATAAAACGTTTACTTAAAAAAAATATATTTTAAAGCTTTGTGAAAAGATATTTTTAGTATTTTTCAATTTTTGTCGAAAATTATTTGGGACGAGATTATAATAGAAACATCATCAAATCAAACCGAATACAATCTCTCCTCCAAACACACATGCGTACACACACTGGGGCGGGGGTGGCTTAGTCGGTAGCGCGCCAGGCTCGTAATCTGTAGTTCCCAGGTTCGAGTACCAGCTAGGTCAGTGTTGAGATTTATCTCCGAAAAACTCCCCGCCTTGCCCACGGTCAGTAGGGGACACCGATGGGATTGGAAAGGCCGCCGTCCGTCGGATGGGACGTTAAGCCGTGGCCCCGTGTGCTGGAGAGCCATACCCTGTGCACGTTAAAGAACACGCTGGATGGTCTGGACGGGAGGCTACCATCTGTCTCCTAACAGCTGTTCCAGTGGGTCCCCTCCCCCAACCTTCTCTGAGCCTTCGGGATCCTTGTGATCTGGCCATTTAGCCCATGGTGTGCAAAAAAGTGCCGTTCAGAGGTAAAACAACCCAACGTTAAAGAACACGCTGGATGGCCTTGACGGAAGGCTACCATCTGTCTACCAACAACTGTTCCAGTGGGTCCCCTTCCCCAAACCTTCTCTGAGCCTTCGGGGTTCATGTGACCTGGCCATTTAACCCATGGTGTGCAAAAAAGTGCCGTTCAGAGGTAAAACAACCCAACGTTAAAGAACACGCTGGATGGCCTTGACGGGAGGCTACCATCTGTCTACCAACAACTGTTCCAGTGGGTCCCCTTCCCCAAACCTTCTCTGAGCCTTCGGGATCCTTGTGACCTGGCCATTTAGCCCATGGTGTGCAAAAAAGTGCCGTTCAGAGGTAAAACAACATCAACTCTATTGTTAAAGAACACGCTGGATGGCCTTGACGGAAGGCTACCATCTGTCTACCAACAACTGTTCCAGTGGGTCCCATTCCCCAATCCTTCTCTGAGCCTTCGGGGTCCATGTGACCTGGCCATTTAGCCCATGGTGTGCAAAAAAGTGCCGTTCAGAAGTAAAACAACCCAACGTTAAAGAACACGCTGGATGGCCTTGACGGAAGGCTACCATCTGTCTACCAACAACTGTTCCAGTGGGTCCCCTTCCCCAAACCTTTTCTGAGCCTTCGGGGTCCATGTGACCTGGCCATTTAGCCCATGGTGTGCAAAAAAGTGCCGCTCAGAGGTAAAACAACCCAACGTTAAAAAACACGCTGGATGGCCTTGACGGGAGGCTACCATCTGTCTCCCAACAGTTGTTCCAGTGGTCCCCTTCCCCAAACCTTCTCTGAGCCTTCGGGGTCCATGTGACCTGACCATTTAGCCCATGGTGTGCAAAACAGTGTTGCTCAGAGGTAAAACAACCCAACCCAAAGCACACACACTCCAAGGAGATAGAAAAAAAAAGTTCGTTGTCAGAATTTTAAAAACACTCTATTGTGTCTCCTGACTGCTAAGTGGGAGTCGAGATGTTGCACTCCTTTTCCTTCATCACGCCTACAATGTCATTTCCGATTATCTCCCATCTAACAAGAACGGACGGCAAAGGTAAAAGCCAACGGCGAAAAAAAATGCCAGCAAAGCACAAAATTTTTATTGCAACAAGAAAGAGGCAATAGTAGACGCTTTAAAAAAAAAAAGACACGCACTGCAACAGCATCAAATAAAAGCGTAGTCTCATCATGGAACTGTAGCGCATTTAGGAGCCAAAAAGAAGTCCAACGCTGTCTCGGATGAGGAGACACCGTTTTGTACTGAATAAGGTCATCTATTCATTCATTCCGAGTTCAGTGTCACAAGTGCAAACCAGTCAAAAGACGGATGTCTTCTCGTTCTTTCCCCTGCGTCTCTCTCCCTCCCTCCCCCCCCAGCCGTTTAGTCCCCTCCCCACGGGGAGAGAATTTCGCTATGCTCCATTACCTTCCCTTCTGTTGGCGATGCTGGGACAAATCAAGCATCACCCCTCTCTCATCCCACCCCGACAGATATTCCCTATGTCACTCTCGCTAGATGACTCTTTGCATAGCGGTGGGATTTCGAGAAATAGAAAAATAAAATGAAAAAAAAAAATCTACACGACCGATCGGAAGTAAGAGCACGAGGAGGAGGAGAGGAGGAGGAAGAGGCCAACGTGTAGGGAAAGAAGAGAATAAAAAAAAACTTGTTCAGAAAGGTGAAGGGTTGTTGGAGATTAATGACAGTTTACACTTCTCTGTGACAGGAAGCAATGTTTCAAATTCTTTCCATCCGTTGGGATGGCTGCAACTGGCACAGAGATGACAGGAATGTGTTCTCGTTAACTTCAGATGCCTCTTATCTGACAATACGTAGAATTGAAAGCGGAAAAAAAAATGGCGGTCTACCCACGACGCTGACGCATTCGTAAGGCATTGGATGTGCATTGTTCTGTCAAACATTTGCATGTTATGTGAATGGGAATCTAACTTCAAAGCTCTATAACTCCTGAAATATGTATTTATTGGAAAAATGTGATTGAAGATAAATTAAAGATCGTAATCCAAACTATTTAAATCTCGATTTTCAATAATGTTCGTTCAGTATTTAAAGAGTTATGGAAGCTGGAGTGTTTAACAATAACTTGTTTTGGGAAAATAATTCATAATTGTCGAATATTGAAATAACCATTGCGCAAACTTTTAAAATGTACATTAATTTTATTAAATGGTTGCAAACAAACTCATTATTTAAGTTTTAATTAATTTCTGTGATAGTCTTACGACTTATTTCTGCTCGGGGCGGGGGTGGCTCAGTCGGTAGCGCGCCAGGCTCGTAATCTGCAGTTCCCAGGTTAGAGTCCAGCTGGGTCAGCGTTCAGATTTATCTCCGCAAAAATTCCCCGCCCTGCCCACGGTCAGTAGGGGACACCGATGGGCTTAGAAAGGCCACCGTCCGTCGGATGGGACGTTAAGCCGTGGTTCATTCTGCGGGAGAGCCATCCCTCTGCTCGTTAAAGAATACGCTGGATGGCCTTGACGAGAGGCTACCATCTGTCTCCCAACAGCTGTTCCAGTGGGTCTCCTCCCCCAACCTTCTCTGAGCCTTCGGGGTCCATGTGATCTGGCCATTTAGCCCATGGTGTGCAAAAAAGTGCCGCTCAGAGGTAAAACAACCCAACAACCCATTACTACTACCAAATATTCTAACTTTTATAAACTGAACGAATATTGCGGAAAATCGAGATTTAAATAGATTTGATTATGATATTGAATTAACCTTCAGTTACTAGATTTTTCCGTTAAATGAATATTTTAGGCGCTGCAGAGTCGGTTATAGTTACAGTGACCATATGTCCTTTATTTCGCTGCTCTGTCCTTTAGATTTATTTTTTTTCTAAAATGGTCATTTTGTCCTTTATTTTGTGAATTAAAATAGTAAATTGAATATTCGCGCGCTGCACATGGCCCATAGAAACATGAAAGTTTCATTTCATTTTCTTCCAGTAGATATTGAAGTGATATTAGTAAAAATTTATTTACATTTTTACATCTACACAATCAGAGTGGAAAAATTAGAAGAATATTGGTGATCATGTAGATGTTCAATATAAAAAACTACTAGGTTACAGCAAAACGCGATGGCTAACTCTTCTACCAGCTTTAGAGATATAAAAAAACTATTTAAGCCGCTAAAATCGCACTTTTTGGAACTGGAAAAATGTGCCACGATTCAGAAAAACTATTTTAATGATGTGTTAGCAGAGGCATGGTTATTTTTATTCACAGCCAAGCTTCAACATTTCGACAATATATTT
Source organism: Ryuthela nishihirai (assembly GCA_038380435.1). Taxonomy (NCBI): domain Eukaryota; kingdom Metazoa; phylum Arthropoda; class Arachnida; order Araneae; family Heptathelidae; genus Ryuthela; species Ryuthela nishihirai. The sequence continues at coordinate 15,568,749 of JAWZYU010000002.1, read as the reverse complement.
TGAAAATTGAATCGCAAGAAATCTCAATATGTGAAGCTTCCATGCATTTAAAAGAATTGAAGCTGAAGTTAATTAAACGAAAAAATCTAGGGTTTTTACCTATAAATACTAAAAAAAATTTTAGATTTAGAAGAAAAAAAACATTGACGCCAACTTATTTAAAGATGCAATTGATAAATTTTACAAACCTGCATTGATTATTTAAATAACTGGGACAGCTCTTTCGAGGAAATGGAAGCATTTGAATGGGTCCCATTACGAGAAATCCCTCTGTGGGTCCTTTCGTGGCAATGGAAGCATTTGCATGGGTCCCGTTGCGAGAAATCCCTCTGTGGGTCCTTTCGTGGGAATGGAAGCATTTGAATGGGTCCCGCTGCGAGAAATCCCTCTGTGGGTCCTTTCGTGGGAATGGAAGCATTTGAATGGGTCCCATTACGAGAAATCCCTCTGTGGGTCCTTTCGTGGCAATGGAAGCATTGGAATGGGTCCCGCTGCGAGAAATCCCTCTGTGGGTCCTTTCGTGGGAATGGAAGCATTGGAATGGGTCCCGCTCCGAGAAATCCCTCTGTGGGTCCTTTTGTGGGAATGGAAGCATTGGAATGGGTCCCGCTCCGAGAAATCCCTCTGTGGGTCCTTTCGTGGGAATGGAAGCATTGGAATGGGTCCCGCTGCGAGAAATCCCTCTGTGGGTCCTTTCGTGGGAATGGAAGCATTGGAATGGGTCCCGCTGCGAGAAATCCCTCTGTGGGTCCTTTCGTGGGAATGGAAGCATTGGAATGGGTCCCGCTGCGAGAAATCCCTCTGTGGGTCCTTTCGTGGGAATGGAAGCATTGGAATGGGTTCCGCTGCGAGAAATCCCTCTGTGGGTCCTATCGTGGGAATGGAAGCATTGGAATGGGTCCCGCTGCGAGAAATCCCTCTGTGGGTCCTTTCGTGGGAATGGAAGCATTGGAATGGGTCCCGCTGCGAGAAATCCCTCTGTGGGTCCTTTCGTGGGAATGGAAGCATTGGAATGGGTCCCGCTGCGAGAAATCCCTCTGTGGGTCCTTTCGTGGGAATGGAAGCATTGGAATGGGTCCCGCTGCGAGAAATCCCTCTGTGGGTCCTTTCGTGGGAATGGAAGCATTGGAATGGGTCCCGCTGGGAGAAATCCCTCTGTGGGTCCTTTCGTGGGAATGGAAGCATTGGAATGGGTCCCGCTGCGAGAAATCCCTCTGTGGGTCCTTTCGTGGGAATGGAAGCATTGGAATGGGTCCCGCTGCGAGAAATCCCTCTGTGGGTCCTTTCGCGGGAATGGAAGCATTGGAATGGGTCCCGCTGGGAGAAATCCCTCTGTGGGTCCTTTCGCGGGAATGGAAGCATTGGAATGGGTCCCGCTGCGAGAAATCCCTCTGTGGGTCCTTTCGCGGGAATGGAAGCATTGGAATGGGTCCCGCTGCGAGAAATCCCTCTGTGGGTCCTTTCGTGGGAATGGAAGCATTGGAATGGGTCCCGCTGCGAGAAATCCCTCTGTGGGCGAAGACCGAGGAAAGCGTTTTGTTCATTTCCAGTCACTGGAACTTAAATATCAATGACAGCGAAAATTATTTGATTAAGTTTCGTGTATTAAAAGTTATGTCACCAGTGAAAAGATCGAAGAATGACGAGAAAATGACGAGTCCTGCCGACGTAGATCGATTGAAATTTTTAAATATTTCACAGATAAACATGTATCTTTTAAAAACATTTTAAAAATCGTTGAATTTTGTTTTGTCTCCCTGAATCTAATGCCCCCACTAAACGAGTATTTTCATTAGTGAACAATATGTGGACCAGTGGAAAAAACCAATTAAAAATCGAAACGTTGAAAGCATGCATTTTGCTTTCACGTTCAGGTTCAAATTTCAGGTTTGTGTTTTAATATTAATAAAACTGTATACAACTTTGACATGAATTGTATACAGTTTTATTAATATTTAAAACACAAACCTGATTTATTAAAAAAAGTTCATTCTTGTGAAAAGTATCAAAATTAAAATTTTTTAAGTAATAATATGATTGTTTAAAATGCTAAGTACATAAGCATATTTTATAACAAATGTTATAAAGCATTTTAGTTTTGGTGAAACAAATAAACGCAACCTGCTTTTTTTTATTATGAAACAATTTCTGATTTGTCCTGTATTTTCTCCAAAAAAATATGGTCACCGTAGTTATAGAGCTTCGAAGTTTATTTACGTTGTTTATTATTAATATGGAAATTCTCTAATATTTTGGTAGGACACATTCGACCACACGCAGTAAGGCAGCAGCAATCATTGATGTTGATAATTCACCCTTGATAATTGACTGTATTTACACTGCAAATCTACAGGGTTGATTATGGATCCTTTATAAACAAAACACTGTAGTATTCTCAGAAAGAATACTTGTTAAGTGTATATTTCTGTCAGTTTTTTTAAATTTTAACTGAGGAATATATATATTTAACTTTGAAGATATAGAAGGGGGAGACATTACTCTGAAGATGTAGAAGAGGGAGACATTACTCTGCAGATACAAAAGAGAAAGACATTACTCTGCAAATATAAAAGAGGGAGACATTACTCTGCAGACACAGAAGAGGGAGACATTACTCTGAAGATATAGAAGAGGGAGACATTACTCTGCAAATATAAAGAGGGAGACATTACTCTGCAGATACAGAAGAGGGAGACATTACTCTGCAGATACAGAAGAGAGAGACATTAATCTGAAGATATAGAAGAGGGAGACATTACTCTGCAAATATAAAGAGGGAGACATTACTCTGCAGATACAGAAGAGGGAGACATTACTCTGAAGATATAGAAGAGGGAGACATTACTCTGCAGATACAGAAGAGAGAGACATTACTCTGCAGATACAGAAGAGGGAGACATTACTCTGCAGATACAGAAGAGGGAGACATTACTCTGCAGATACAGAAGAGGGAGACATTACTCTGCAAATATAGAAGAGGGAGACATTACTCTGCAAATATAGAAGAAGGAGACATTACTCTGCAGATATAGAAGAGGGAGACATTACTCTGCAGATAAGAAATGAGGGAGACATTACTCTGCAGATAAGAAATGAGGGAGACGTTACTCTGCAGATAAGAGATGAGGGAGACATTATTCTGCAGATATAGAAGAGAGAGACATTACTCTGCACATACAGAAGAGGGGGACATTACTCTGCACATACAGAAGAGGGAGACATTACTCTGCAGATAAGAGATGAGGGAGACATTACCATGCAGATAAGAGATGAGGGAGACATTACCATGCAGATAAGAGATGAGGGAGACATTACTCTGCAGATATAGAAGAGGGAGACATTACTCTGCAGATATAGAAGAGAGAGACATTACTCTGCAAATATAGAAGAGGGAGACATTACTCTGCAGATGCAGAAGAGGGAGACATTACTCTGTAGATGCAGAAGAGAGAGACATTACTCTGCAGATACAGAAGAGGGAGACATTACTCTGCAGATACAGAAGAGAGAGACATTACTCTGTAGATGCAGAAGAGAGAGACATTACTCTGCATATACAGAAGAAGGAGACATTACTCTGCAAATATAGAAGAGGGTGACATTACTCTGCAGATACAGAAGAGGGAGACATTACTCTGCAGATACAGAAGAGGGAGACATTACTCTGCAAATATAGAAGAGGGAGACATTACTCTGCAGATGCAGAAGAGGGAGACATTACTCTGCAGATACAGTAGAGGGAGACATTACTCTGCAGATAAGAGATGAGGGAGACATTACTCTGCAGATACAGAAGAGGGAGACATTACTCTGCAGATATAGAAGGGAGAGAGACATTACTCTGCAGACACAGAAGAGGGAGACATTACCCTGCAAATATAGAAGAGGGAGACATTACTCTGCAGATATAGGAGACATTACTCTCAGATATAGAAGGAGACATTACTCTGCAGATATAGAAGAGGGAGACATTACTCTGAAGATATAGAAGAGGGAGACATTACTCTGAAGATATAGAAGAGGGAGACTGCAAATATAGAAGAGGGAGACATTACTCTGCAGATATAGAAGTGGGATAAATTACTTTGCAGACACAGAAGAGAGAGAGACATTACTCTGCAGACACAGAAGAGGGAGACATTACTCTGCAGATACAGATGAGGGAGATATTACTCTGCAGATATAGAAGGAGACATTACTCTGCAGATATAGAAGGAGACATTACTCTGCAGATATAGAAGAGGGAGACATTACTCTGCAAATATAGAAGAGGGAGACATTACTCTGCAGATATAGAAGATGGAGACATTACTCTGCAGATATAGAAGAGGGAGACACTACTCTGCAGATACAGAAGAGGGAGACATTACTCTGCAGATACAGAAGAGGGAGACATTACTCTGCAAATATAGAAGAGGGAGACATTACTCTGCAGATATAGAAGAGGGAGACATTACTCTGCAGATATAGAAGAGGGAGACATTACTCTGCAGATACAGAAGAGGGAGATATTACTCTGCAGATATAAAAGAGCGAGACATTACTCTGCAGATTTAAATTTCTAATCGTTTATTTTATTTCCTATTGCAGTTTCCATCCAAATTTGATGGTAAATTTTTGTGTTGCAATGTTTCTGTAAATGAGGATGAAAATAAAATTATTATTTATTATTAAAAAAATAATAGAAATGAAAATATTCCCAAGAAGAATATCACAAATGAAATATTAGGAATAGTATTAGGAATGAATTATTCGTAGGGAAAAAAATAAACCAGAAATATCTATAAAAGGAACAGTAGAAATAAAAGTATTCGTAAGAAGAAAAAAAGTAAACCTTATAAGTACCAAAGAGAAAACAAAAAAAATTCAACACAAAACAGATGACGAAAGAAACGACCAATGAGATAACAAAGAGCAGATGGCGAGGAGCAGGAACAGGAAATAACACCAGAAGAGGCCGAGGAACGCAGCAGCATCAGTTTTCTTTGGCATAGAAGGTGAGACAAATGGGTTGCTGCATGCCAGCAGATATTGGTCAACATCAGATGGGAGCTGCGCCAGGGAGGGATGCGAAACATTCTCTGTTGCAATAGAACCATTCAGCTCCAGTAACTGTTGGCTCGTAACAGTTCGTCAAAGCTCCACTGACTGAAGATCGCACATCAGGAGTACGTCACACTTTCCCCTCTCTCGTCTTATGGGGGTGTTTTTTCGTCAAGCGCATATTGTGCCTCCCTTTCTGGTCGTTACCCGGACTGTGACGTTCCGGTTTAGACTTCCACAACTCTTTTTCTTTTTTGTTTTTATGGTCTAAGTTGGGAGAAGCCCGAAAAAATGCAATAACTTTAGGTGAAATTGGAACTGCTGCTGTTGCAAAACGTGTTGGTTTGGGACATATCTAGTGGGTTGGTTGGGACTGATTAGAGAGCTGATGGTTGGGGAGACTTCGTGGACTAAAAATCTGTAGGGAGATACTCGTAAAAAAAGGTGAAGTTTTTGGATGTGTGTTTTTTTTTATGTCTCTGCGATTCGCTAAGAGATTGAAATGTTTGAAGAAGAAATCTACGAATTGTTTTTTCTGTACCTTCTGTGGCAGCTAGAGTTGGAATTGCGGGAAAAAAAATCAACATTTTTATATCCAAAGATTCTTTTTTTATATGACCGCCTCTCCCTACACTTTGGAGGAGAGGTTGGCTCATAAGATGCAGTTGAGTTGCACTTTTTTTTTTTCACCCATAGTGGGGTAAGAATTGGATCGTTTTACCTGTGAGCGGTACTTTTCTTTTGCACACAATGGGCTAAATAGCCAAGTCAGAAGGATTCTGAAGGCTCAGAGAAGATTAGGGGAAGGCAACCCACTGGATGGATTTTAGGAGACGGATGTTAGCCTCCCGTCAAGGACATCCAGTATGTTCTTTAATTTGCACAGAGTATGGCTCTCCCGCACACGGAGCCACGGCTTAACGTCCAACGGACGGTGGATTTTTCCAAGCCCATCGGTATCCCCTACTGACCGAGGGTAGGGCGGGGAGTTTTGCTAGGATAAATCTCAACGCTGGCCCAGCTGGGACTCGAACCTGGGAACTGTAGATTATAAGCCTGGTGCACTATCGACTGAGCCATCTCCCCCCCCCCCCTCGCCTCTCCGTTACAGACAGAGGAGAGGCAGATTTCATATTACAGATACATAAAAGGGAGACATATATCAGACAGAATAGAATATATTACAGATACAGAAGAGGGAGACATTACTCCGCAGACACAGAAGAGGGAGACATTACTCTGCAGATACAGAAGAGGGAGACATTACTCTGCAGATACAGAAGAAGGAGACATTACTCTGCAGATGATAAAGAAAAGGGAGACATTACTATGCAGATAAAGAAAAGGGAGACATTACTATGCAGATAAAGAAAAGGGAGACATTACTCCGCAGATGCAGAAGAGGGAGACATTACACTGCAGATGCAGAAGAGGGAGACATTACTCTGCAGATACAGAAGAGGGAGACATTACTATGCAGATAACGAAAAGGGAGACATTATTCTGCAGAAGCAGAAGAAGGAGACATTACTCTGCAGATGCAGAAGAGGGAGACATTACTCTGCAGATAGAGAAGAGGGAGACATTACTCTGCATATACAGAAGAGGGAGACATTATTCTGCAGATACAGAAGAGGGAGACATTACTCTACAGATACAGAAGAGGGAAACATTACTCCGCAGATACAGAAGAGGGAGACATTACTCTGCAGATACAGAAGAGGGAGACATTACTCACCGGTGTCGATCTGAGACTTTGCCACGTGAAGTGCAGTTCAGAGATGTGGTCCGGGACCATGATCATGAAGCCGAGAGCGTAGTCATTCACCGTGCCTTCCCTTACGTAATGAAGCTCAGCATTCAGACCTGAAAGAAGAAGAGGGGAGTTTTTTTTAGAAAACTTGTTCTTAATGCTAAACATAAACTGAATTAAAGCTTAATTTTGGGTGCTGCCACACAGAAAAGCGGTTTCAGTTGCTTTGCTTTTTTTACACTGACAACTCTTCTGGAATTTTAAAAAAACGATTACCAATTTATGGATATTGGCAGGAATTTTTTTTTACGCTCTGGAAAGGGGGCATAAAAGTTACCAGTTGAATTATTATTAACATCATTATTTTTCGTACTTTTCCAACTTACAAATATTTATGCTAGTCATAGCAAAAATAAAAAGTTTTAAAACGAAAAGGGTTGGGTTGTTTTACCTCTGAGCGGCACTTTTTTGCACACACACATGGGCTAAATGGCCAGGTCACAAGGAACCCGAAGGCTCAGAGAAGGTTGGGGGAGGGGACCCACTGGAACAGCTGTTGGGAGACAGATGGTAGCCTCCCGTCAAGGCCATCCAGCGTGTTCTTTAACGTTGGGTTGTTTTACCTTTGAGCGGTACTTTTTTGCACACCATGGGCTAAATGGCCAGGTCACAAGGAACCCGAAGGCTCAGAGAAGGTTGGGGGAGGGGACCCACTGGAATAGCTGTTGGGAGACAGATGGTAGCCTCCCGTCAAGGCCATCCAGAGTGTTAACATTGGGTTGTTTTACCTCTGAGCGGCACTTTTTTGCACACCATGGGCTAAATCGCCAGGTCACAAGGATCCCGAAGGCTCAGAGGAGGTTGGGGGATGGGACCCACTGGAACAGCTGTCGGATAAAAGAAAGAAAAGTGTAAATTGTAGCCCCGTTGTGTAACACGTATGTTCAACCATTGACTCCCATCTCCGTTCTGGTTACTAGAATTCTCCAAGTGAGCGGAAGAAGGAATATACTCTACTCCCCCTCTTTCCTTCAGATCCCCCCTAGTGAGTGTATCTAACTAGTGAGTTCAGTAAACTACACAAACTCGCCACACAAGAATGCCTATAGCGTGCAAACAGTCTTCATTGGTTTGAGACTCTCTATCGAAAACCGGAGTATCAAGGGAGAATGCGTGCGTGTCCAAACAACTTAATGAGTGAGATCGACCGACTACCCATCCTTACTCCCACATCAGTGAACCCCACTATCTGCAGACCAGCCGAACTGCAAACAGAGCCAATCGATCTTGCAGTTCGATTTTCATGTAGAAACCGACATCCAAGGCAGGATGAGAAAGAGAGAGAGAGATAAACGATCGATAGGATTTGTTTTGAAGTAGTCCTAAGATACCGACGATGTCGTAGATAATGCATTCGCACTGAAGCATCTTCTCCAAGGAGAAAGACCGAACTCTGGACAAAGTAGCTACAAGCATCCATCTCTTCTTTGTATGCTAAAGAGAGCCTTGTTTGTTATCCGCGAAAAAAAGATGGGTCTTCTTATCACGGATGGTTTGTTGCGTCTCAGACATCAAGGGCTCCTTTTATGTCCCGGTCCCCACGTGCTGATGACTGCGTTATTTCGGACTAAAGGATGGAGGATGAGGAAGAGGCAGATTGTATCCTTCAACGCGTCATCCATCAGATGGGCCGAAAAGATCTGACAGTCAATTTGCATCAACAGGGGTTTGTGCAGTGTAATGCAAATAAGATGACACTTGCGACCTAGTCAGAGGAGGAGGAGGAGGAGGAGGAGGATGCTCGGAAATTTCTCTTATGTAAGAGGAGGAAGATTTTCAGGAGGTGATCAGGAAAGTTCGGAACGGTCGAAGTTTTTATTCTTTGTGAGTTGTAATTTAAATTAAATTCTTTAGCGACAGGCTCGTAATCTGCAGTTTGTCGGATCGAGTTTGACATGTGCAAGCGTTGAGATTTATCTCTGAAAAACTCGGTCAGTATGGGACACCGATGGGCTTGGAAAGGCCACCATCCGTCGGATGGGACGTTAAGTCGTGGGCCCAGTGTGCAGGAGAGTTGGGTTGTTTTACCCTGAGCGCTACTTTTTTGCATATAACGGGCTACACGACCATGTAAACAAGGACCTCAAAAGCTCAGCGAATGTTGGGGGAGGGGACCCACTGAAAACCTGTTAGGGGACAGATGGAGAGAGAGAGAGATAGATCAACAGACAGTTGGTTTTTTTTTACCTATGAGCGGCACTTTTTTTCACACCATGGGCTAAATGGCCAGGTCACAAGGACCCCGAAGGCTCAGAGAAGGTTGGGGGAGGGGACCCGCTGGAACAGCTGTTGGGTAACAGATGGTAGTCTCTCATCAAGGCTATCCAGCGTGTTCTTTAACGTTGGGTTGTTTTACCTCTGAGTGGCACTTTTTTGCACACCATGGGCTAAATGGCCAGGTCACATGGACCCCGAAGGCTCAGAGAAGGTTGGGGGAGGGGACCCGCAGGAACAGCTGTTGGGAAACAGATAGTAGTCTCCCATCAAGGCCATCCAGTGTGTTCTTTAACGTTGGGTTGTTTTACCTCTGAGTGGCACTTTTTTGCACACCATGGGCTAAATGGCCAGGTCACATGGACCCCGAAGGCTCAGAGAAGGTTGGGGGAGGGGACCCGCAGGAACAGCTGTTGGGAAACAGATAGTAGTCTCCCATCAAGGCCATCCAGTGTGTTCTTTAACGTTGGGTTGTTTTACCTCTGAGCGGCACTTTTTTGCACACCATGGGCTAAATGGCCAGGTCACATGGACCCTGAAGGCTCAGAGAAGGTTGGGGGAAGGGACCCGCTGGAACAGCTGTTGGGAAACAGATGGTAGTCTCTCATCAAGGCTATACAGCGTGTTCTTTAACGTTGGGTTGTTTTACCTCTGAGCGGCACTTTTTTGCACACCATGGGCTAAATGGCCAGGTCACAAGGACCCCAAAGGCTCAGAGAAGGTTGGGGAAGGGGACCCACTGGAACAGCTGTTGTAAGACAGATGGTAGCCTCCCGTCAAGGCCATCCAGCGTGTTCTTTAACGTGCACAGGGTATGGCTCTCCCGCACACGGGGCCACAGCTTAACGTCCCATCCCACAGACGGTGACCTTTCCAAGCCCATCGGTGTCCCCTACTGACCGTGGAAAGGGCGGGGAGTTTTGCGGAGAAAAACCTCAACGCTGGCCCAGCTGGGACTCGAACCTGACAACTACAAGTTACAAGCATGGCGCGCTACCTACTGAGCCACCCCCGGAACCACAAGAAAACCGATATTTCTGCCCCAGAAGACGTCACACGCGTTTTCCGCCCAGGTATTATGGCTATCATATGATTTTCCCGACAGAGAAAGCTTTCACTATTTTCAGATTTCGCACAAAACAAAACTTGCGGGTAAATATCGTAATTTTAAACCCACCATTTTAAAACTGACACCTGTCAGAACTTGCAGCAGGAACATTTACAAGAACGCCATGCTGTTATTGGTTTACTCCTCATTTCCGTTCGTGCAATTACTCCCCGTTTTACTTAAAAGTCTTCCGCCTCCCATTCAAAAGAGAGGCCAGCCACAAAACCTCCCCAGAACAGAGCGACAATTAATGGATCCCCCCCCACCCCTGCCCCCTCTCTTTTCACCAGTTTCACTGCCCACGTCTCCAGTGTCTGGTAATTAGGGAAAACCAGTCATCTGTGTAAATACGGGGGCCCCAAAGTTTTAATTAATTGTTCATAACACGTCCGTTAACGAGCAAAAGAGTACATGAGCACCAACGCTTTCGTTGCTTCGACAACGAGAAGTTCCCGGCTCCGAGACGTTGCTTAGTAACGGCATGCGCGCTCGCGGCGGACGTTCTGATTGGTTGGCGTGTTTTGTTGCCAGTCGGTAAAGGGAAAAGCCGACAAAAGACAACTGGGGAAAAATATTTTCTGTTTAATTTCAACTTTGGCCGCCGGGTTTGAGAGAAAATACATTTATTAGAGGTTGAAGTTTTGTGTAAAGTTATTTAGACATGATCATTAATTTCTATGAAGAGGAAAGGACTTCCTCGGTAAATAAAAAGAGAGCAAGAAGTGGAAGATTTATGTCAAAAGATCGCTACGGTTGTCAAAAGAGTTTTTTTTTTCTTTTTTAATTTTTCGTGAGTGGAATTCAGCAGTCACAGATGTTACTTAATGAAGTCTTTCGTTACTTAATTATCTGTTTCAAAAAGGGGCGGGGGTGGCTCAGTCGGTAGCGCGCCAGGCTCGTAATCTGTAGTTCCCAGGTTCGAGTCCCAGCTAGGTTAGCGTTGAGATTTATCTCCGCAAAACTCCCCGCCCTGCCCACGGTCAGTAGGGGACACCGATGGGCTTGGAATGTCCGCCGTCAGTCGGATGGGACGTTAAGCCGTGGTCCTGTGTGCGGGAGAACCACAACCTGTGCACGTTAAAGAACACGCTGGATGGCCTTGACGGGAGGCTACCATTTGTCTCCTAACAGCTGTTCCAGTGGGTCCCCTCCCCCAACCTTCTCTGAGCCTTCGGGGTCCTTGTGACCTGGCCATTTAGCCCATGGTATGCAAAAAGTGCCACTCAAGGTAAAACAACTCAACGTTAAAGAACACGCTGGATGGCCTTGACGGGAGACTACCATCTGTCTCCCAACAGCTGTTCCAGTGGGTTCCCCTCTCCCAACCTTCTCTGAGCCTTCGAGGTCCTTGTGACCTGGCCATTTAGCCCATTGTGTGCAAAAAAGTGCCGTTCAGCGGTAAAAACAACTCAACAATCCAATAGCTATTCCAGTGAGTCTCCTCCCCCAAACTTTCTCTGAGCCTTCGGAGTCCTTGTGACCTGGCCATTTAACCCATTGTGTGCAAAAAAAAGTGCAGCTCAGAGCTAAAACAACCCAATCTGTCTGCCCAGTAGATCTCCTTCTTTGGGCCCTTGGGGTCCTTGTAACCTGGACATTTAGATAATTATGTTAAAAAAAAAAAGTGCCGCGTAGAGGTAAAAATACCAAACGCATGGGAAAAAAATTGAAAAAGTGCGAAAACCCAAAAAGAAAAAAACTTTTTTGTAGACGCTGCAAGAAAAAGCGTTTGATCCACTCGTACTAGAAACTTACGACGTCGAATGAGATTTGAAAAGGAAAGACGTATTGAAGGTGACAAGAGGAATTATGGGTAAGTAAAGGCAGTCTATGCAAACCCCAGATAAGGAAGACTTAAGCCTAACCAAGAGCGCGCACGAATAGAAAAAACAGAAATTCCCCAAGTAACGTTGTATCGAGCACACTGTCAACACATCAACAGGGATAAAGGCGCCTTCGCATGCAGATAGGAGACAGACTCCGGAATCGCATCTCAAAGCGCGATTATTATTTATTTAGGGAGGACCTTCCTCTCCACTCGATGGCCAGCCTCGGACTCAGAGGTAAGAAGAGTTGAGGTATCGATTGGCTTCTCCTCGCCGGGAAGCTGCACTCAGGGTTCGGTTGTTTTACATCTGAGCAGCACTTTTTTGCACACCATGGGCTAAATGGCCAGGTTACATGGACCCCGAAGGCTCAGAGAAGGTTAGGGGAGGGGACCCACTGGAACAGCTGTTGGGAGACAGATGGTAGCCTCCTGTCAAGGTCATCCAGCGTGTTCTTTAACGTTGGGTTGTTTTACCTCTGAGCGGCACTTTTTTGCACACCATGGGCTAAATGGCTAGGTCAACATGGACCCCGAAGGCTCAGAGAAGGTTGGGGGAGGGGACCCCTGGAACAGCTGTTGGGAGACAGATGGTAGCCTCCCGTCAAGGCCATCCAGCGTGTTCTTTAACGTTGGGTTGTCTGAGCGGCACTTTTTTGTACACCATGGGCTAAATGGCCAGGTCACATGGACCCCTAAGGTTCAGAGAAGGTTGGGGGAGGGGACCCACTGGAACAGCTGTTGGGAGACAGATGGTAGCCTCCCATCAAGGCCATCCAGCGTGTTCTTTAACGTTGGGTTGTTTTACCTCTGAGCGGCACTTTTTTGCACACAGTGGTCTAAATGGTCAGGTCAAAGGACCCCGAAGGCTCAGAGAAGGTTGGGGGTGGGGACCCACTGGAACAGCTGTTGGGAGACAGATGGTAGCCTCCCGTCAAGGCCATCCAGGGTGTTATTTAACGTGCACAGGGTATTGCTCTCCCGCACACAGGGCCACGGCTTAACGTCCCATCCGACGGACGGCGGCCTTTCCAAGGCCATCGGTGTCCCCTACTGACCGTGGGCAGGGCGGGGAATTTTGCGGAGATAAATCTCAACGCTGACCCAGCTGGGACTCGAACCTGGGAACTACAGATTACGAGCCTGGCGCTCTACCGACTGAGCCACCCCCGCCCCGACGGGTGTGGGTAGCGACTTCCACAGAATCACTGGTTTCCTAATAATAACGGTAATCGGTCCGTTTTCTCTTCTTATCGCTGATTGCGTTGCGTCTTCTTTCCGTACGTTGCGTGATAGGGATTTCAGAGCCATGCAAAATTACTGAAATCTCGGGAATGAATTTGTATAGAAGCAGATGTTTGAGGGGGAAAAGTAGTCGGGTTCGGATCAAAGAGAGTGTCGTTCCAGGAAGGTGAATTAGGGGATTGTTGCGTTGTTTTACCTCTGAGCGGCAGTTTTTTTTGCGCACAATGGGCTAAATGGCCAGGTCACAAGGACCCCGAAGACTCAGAGGAGGTTGGGGGAGGGGACCCACTGGACAGCTATTAGGAGACAGATGGTAACCTCCCGTCAAGGTCATACAGCGTGTTCTTTAACGTTGCGTTGTTTTACCTCTGATCGGCAGTTTTTTTCGCACAATGGGCTAAATGGCCAGGTCACAAGGACCCCGAAGCCTCAGAGTAAGTTGGGGGAGGGGACCCACTGGAACAGCTGTTGGGAGACAGATGGTAGCCTCTCGTCAAGGCCATCCAGCGTGTTCTTTAACGTTGGGTTGTTTTACCTCTGAGCGGCACTTTTTTGCACACCATGGGCTAAATGGCCAGGTCAACATGGACCCCGAAGGCTCAGAGAAGGTTGGGGGAGGGGACCCCTGGAACAGCTGTTGGGAGACAGATGGTAGCCTCCCGTCAAGGCCATCCAGCGTGTTCTTTAACGTTGGGTTGTCTGAGCGGCACTTTTTTGCACACCATGGGCTAAATGGCCAGGTCACATGGACCCCTAAGGTTCAGAGAAGGTTGGGGGAGGGGACCCACTGGAACAGCTGTTGGGAGACAGATGGTAGCCTCCCGTCAAGGCCATCCAGCGTGTTCTTTAACGTTGGGTTGTCTGAGCGGCACTTTTTTGCACACCATGGGCTAAATGGCCAGGTCACATGGACCCCTAAGGTTCAGAGAAGGTTGGGGGAGGGGACCCACTGGAACAGCTGTTGGGAGACAGATGGTAGCCTCCCGTCAAGGCCATCCAGCGTGTTCTTTAACGTTGGGTTGTCTGAGCGGCACTTTTTTGCACACCATGGGCTAAATGGCCAGGTCACATGGACCCCTAAGGTTCAGAGAAGGTTGGGGGAGGGGACCCACTGGAACAGCTGTTAGGAGACAGATGGTAGCCTCCCGTCAAGGCCATCCAGCGTGTTCTTTAACGTTGGGTTGTCTGAGCGGCACTTTTTTGCACACCATGGGCTAAATGGCCAGGTCACATGGACCCCTAAGGTTCAGAGAAGGTTGGGGGACCCACTGGAACAGCTGTTGGGAGACAGATGGTAGCCTCCCATCAAGGCCATCCAGCGTGTTCTTTAACGTTGGGTTGTTTTACCTCTGAGCGGCACTTTTTTGCACACAGTGGTCTAAATGGTCAGGTCAAAGGACCCCGAAGGCTCAGAGAAGGTTGGGGGTGGGGACCCACTGGAACAGCTGTTGGGAGACAGATGGTAGCCTCCCGTCAAGGCCATCCAGGGTGTTATTTAACGTGCACAGGGTATTGCTCTCCCGCACACAGGGCCACGGCTTAACGTCCCATCCGACGGACGGCGGCCTTTCCAAGGCCATCGGTGTCCCCTACTGACCGTGGGCAGGGCGGGGAATTTTGCGGAGATAAATCTCAACGCTGACCCAGCTGGGACTCGAACCTGGGAACTACAGATTACGAGCCTGGCGCTCTACCGACTGAGCCACCCCCGCCCCGACGGGTGTGGGTAGCGACTTCCACAGAATCACTGGTTTCCTAATAATAACGGTAATCGGTCCGTTTTCTCTTCTTATCGCTGATTGCGTTGCGTCTTCTTTCCGTACGTTGCGTGATAGGGATTTCAGAGCCATGCAAAATTACTGAAATCTCGGGAATGAATTTGTATAGAAGCAGATGTTTGAGGGGGAAAAGTAGTCGGGTTCGGATCAAAGAGAGTGTCGTTCCAGGAAGGTGAATTAGGGGATTGTTGCGTTGTTTTACCTCTGAGCGGCAGTTTTTTTTGCGCACAATGGGCTAAATGGCCAGGTCACAAGGACCCCGAAGACTCAGAGGAGGTTGGGGGAGGGGACCCACTGGACAGCTATTAGGAGACAGATGGTAACCTCCCGTCAAGGTCATACAGCGTGTTCTTTAACGTTGCGTTGTTTTACCTCTGATCGGCAGTTTTTTTCGCACAATGGGCTAAATGGCCAGGTCACAAGGACCCCGAAGCCTCAGAGTAAGTTGGGGAGGGGACCCACTGGAACAGCTGTTGGGAGACAGATGGTAGCCTCCCGTCAAGGCCATCCAGCGTGTTCTTTAACGTGCACAGGGTATGTCTCTCCCGCACACGGGGCCACGGCTTAACGTCCCATCCGACGGACGGTGGCCTTTTCAAGCCCATCGGTGTCCCCTACTGATCGTGGGCAAGGCGGGAATTTTGCGGAGATAAATCTCAACGCTGACCCAGCTGGGACTCGAACCTGGGAACTACAGATTACGAGCCTGGCGCGCTACCGACTGAGCCACCCCCGCCCCCCATTCAGAGGTAAAACAACCCAACCCAGCAATGGTCTGCTTCTAATGAAGTGCATACTTGAGTGCTTGTGGGGTTAAAATTCAATCAAATGGCAAACGTTGATATCTGTTCCATGCATCGGATGAGTCATCACTGATACACTCGGCATTTCAATGGGAATGGGAAGAATGTCTCCCGTTCCTCGACTCACCAATTTTTAGAGGGTAAAAAAAACAGACATGCGCACAAACGACTCACTGTACTGCTGCCATCCCTGAGATAGAAACTCGAAACTCTGCTAATGATGAGAGGCATCTGGCTTTTCTCACTGATTAGTCGACTGCGTGGCAGGATGGCCGAGTGCAATTTTTCACCGACCCACAGCAGAGGTCTGCAAAAAATCGAGCCTCCAGTGAGAAACTGATTCATTACTTAGCAGTTCTTGTGACTTATCTGCGAGATGGAGTCTGCGGTTATCACGCTGAAGACGTGTCAAAGGATTCGCGCCACGTGGAGACTGTCAAGAATTGTTTTTTTACCGGTTTCACTCGAACTCGCTATTTGATAGCAAGAGGGAGAAGGATTGTTTTACCTCTGAGCGGCACTTTTTTGCGCACAATGGGATAAATGGCCAGGTCACAAGGACCCCGAAGACTCAGAGAAGGTTGGGGGAGGGACCCACTGGAACAGCTGTTGGGAGATAGATGGTAGCCTCCCGTCAAGGCGTGTTCTTTAATGTTGGATTGTTTTGCCTCTGAGCGGCAATTTTTTGCGCACAATGGGCTAAAAGGCCAGGTCACAAGGACCCCGAAGGCTCAGAGAAGGTTGGGGAAGGGGACCCACTGGAACAGCTTTTAGGAGACAGATGATAACCTCCCATCAAGGCCATCCAGCGTGTTCTTTAACGTTGCGTTGTTTTACCTCTGAGCGGCACTTTTTTGCGCACAATGGGCTAAATGGCCAGGTCACATGGACCCCGAAGGCTCAGAGAAGGTTGGGGGAGGGGACCCACTGGAACAGCTGTTGGGAGACAGATGGTAGCTTCCCGTCAAGGCCATCCAGCGTGTTCTTTAACGTTGGATTGTTTTACCTCTGAGCGGCACTTTTTTGCACACCATGGGCTAAATGGCCAGGCCACAAGGACCCCGAAGGCACAGAGAAGGTTGGGGGAAGGGACCCACTGGAACAGCTGTTGGGAGACAGATGGTAGACTCCCGTCAAGGCGTGTTCTTTAATGTTGGGTTATTTTACCTCTGAGCGGCACTTTTTTGCGCACAATGGACTAAATGGCCAGATCACAAGGACCCCGAACGCTCAGAAAAGGTTGGGGGAGGGGACCGACTGCACAGTTATTACGAGACAGATGATAACCTCCCATCAAGGCCATCCAGCGTGTTCTTAACGTTGCGTTGTTTTACCTCTGAGCGGCACTTTTTTGCGCACAATGGGCTAAATGGCCAGGTCACATGGACCCCGAAGGCTCAGAGAAGGTTGGGAGAGGGGACCCAGTGGAACAGCTGTTGGGAGACAGATGGTAGCCTCCCGTCAAGGCCATCCAGCGTGTTCTTTAACGTGCACAGGGTATGGCTCTCCCGCACACAGCGCCATGGCTTAACGTCCCATCCGACGGGCGGCGGCCTTTCCAAGCCCATCGGTGTCCCCTACTGACCGTGGGCAGGGGGGTAATTTTGCGGAGATAAATCTCAACGCTGACCCAGCTGGGACTCGAACCTGGGAACTAAGATTACGAGCCTGGCGCGCTACAGTCCCCCCGCCCCCCTAAACGACTTAGATCAGTATGGACGTAACAAAAATCTTGAAATACATGGGATCCCCGTTCAATACCAGGAAGAGGGAAAAAAGCTGCACCTGTTAATGACCACCATCGCGAAAAAGCTTGAAATAAGTAATTTTAACCTAGAGCAAATAGAAGCCATCCCAGACTGTCCGTGAGAAATAGAAATAAAATTCCGCCAATCATTGTGCAATTTTCGTCGAGACCCAAAAGAGATTATTGGTTATCGCGGAGAAGAAGAGATATGCTGGCCTCAGAAGTAGCCTCTAATGCTGACGATACTCCAGTTTAAATAATAAATAAATAAAATAAATACCCCCTCAAGCAGCTGCTTGCCACAGAGGTCTGACAGGAGCCTGTCAGTTTATATGCCATAGTAGAAGGTCTGAGAGGATGGCAGGACCTCAGGAACGTGTACAGCAACTGTACACGCTCCAGTTACCGTTCACAGCAAACTGGAGCGTGTGCAGTTACTGCACACGCTCCAGTTTGCTGTGAACGGTAACTGCACACGCTCAATATTTCTGTGAGTGGGCCCACACGATCCAGGTTTTTGTGAGCTCACACGATCCAATGTGCTGTGAACATCAACCGCAACCGCTCCAGTTTGCTGTGAACGGTAACTGCACACGCTCAATATTTCTGTGAGTGGGCCCACACGATCCAAGTTTTTGTGAGCTCACACGATCCAATGTGCTGTGAACGTCAACCGCAACCGCTCCAGTTTGCTGTGAACGGTAACTGCACACGCTCAATATTTCTGTGAGTGGGCCCACACGATCCAAGTTTTTGTGAGCTCACACGATCCAATGTGCTGTGAACATTAACCGCAACCGCTACAGTTTGCTGTGAACGGTAACTGCACACGCTCAATATTTCTGTGAGTGGGCCCACACGATCCAAGTTTTTGTGAGCTCACACGATCCAAGTTTTTGTGAGCTCACACGATCCAATGTGCTGTGAACGTCAACCGCAACCGCTCCAGTTTGCTGTGAACGGTAACTGCACACGCTCAATATTTCTGTGAGTGGGCCCACACGATCCAGGTTTTTGTGAGCTCACACGATCCAATGTGCTGTGAACATCAACCGCAACTGCTCCAGTTTGCTGTGAACGGTAACTGCACACGCTCAATATTTCTGTGAGTGGGCCCACACGATCCAGGTTTTTGTGAGCTCACACGATCCAATGTGCTGTGAACATCAACCGCAACCGCTCCAGTTTGCTGTGAACGGTAACTGCACACGCTCAATATTTCTGTGAATGGGCCCACACGATCCAGGTTTTTGTGAGCTCACACGATCCAATGTGCTGCGAACGTCAACCGCAACCGCTCCAGTTTGCTGTGAACGGTAACTGCACACGCTCAATATTTCTGTGAGTGGGCCCACACGATCCAGGTTTTTGTGAGCTCACACGATCCAATGTGCTGTGAACGTCAACCGCAACCGCTCCAGTTTGCTGTGAACGGTAACTGCACACACTCAATATTTCTGTGAGTGGGCCCACACGATCCAGGTTTTTGTGAGCTCACACGATCCAATGTGCTGTAGTAAAGGTCTGAGAGGATGGCAGGACCTCAGGAGAAAAACGATACATACATCCATGCCTTATCCGGGGCTCGAACCCAGGTTCCTTAGATCAGAAGCTAAGCGCGCTAACTACTCGGCCATGGGGCATAAATATATTAAAATATTAAAATATTAAAAAAGAGCTATACCTGTTCAAGTTAAAGAACACATTAGATTGCCTCGAAGGGACGCTACCATCTGTCCAGTGGGTTCCCAACCCTCTCTATGCCTCCGAGTTTCTTACGATCTAGCCATTGCGGGCAAAACAGTTCAGCTCAGGACTAAAACAATCCAACTAAAATCAACTGGTGAGATTATCTGATAATCGCCCACCTGAAAAATCCTTCCTCAAAAAAAAAAATCTCTGAGAAATTCATCATCCTTTTACAAAGCTCGGTGTATCCCTCATTCTGTTCCTGTTTTTCCCTCGCTAGCGGCAAAATCGCATTGGTTCGTTACTACATCCCTCGTTAGAGAGGCGTGCACGGCATGTTGGACGTGGACGTCAGCGGTGCGTTTTCTCTTCGTTTTGTGTACACAGGCACACACAGTGGGCCTACTTAACCGCAATTTTCCGCATTACAGTAATTTGGCAGTGTTGCACGGACGGGATGGTTGCCGGGCAACAATACCTCATGGGAACAGCGATGGATGCGGATGATGATAGTTGGAGCCAAACAAAACACGTGACCCACCTGTTCAGTCTTTGCGTTCTCCCCCCCCCCCCCCACTCAACTCCTTTTTGTACGCCCCCTCTCCTCCCAAATAATATGTGATCTATGTTGAAAAAAAAACAACGATATCTGAGAGAGGAGAAAAGGAAAAAAAAACTTTCTCGGTTTTTTTTTTCGTCAGTTTTTTTTTACTGTGCGGAGATTTACTCGAGAAAAAGGAAACCCAAACGTGACTACATTTCTTTATTATCGGAAGGAGTTGAAAAGGTTTTTTAGAGGTTAGAATTAGACTGTTTTTGTTCGGAGTGGTCAGTTTTGTGACTTCATCGTTACAGTGGCTGTGAAGTAATTAGCGTGTTTTTTTTTTGCCAGGATCATTCAGATTCGAACTGTGGGTAAAATAACAATTTTTTTTGTTGCCAGGGAAAGGTTGCGTTGTTGTACCTCTGAGCGGCACTTTTTTGCACACAATGGGCTAAATGGCTAGGTCACAAAGACCCCGAAGGCTCAGAGAAGGTTCGCTTGTTTTACCTCTGAGCGGCACTCTCTTGCACACTATGGGCTAAATAGCCAGTTCACAATGACCCCGAAGGCTCAGAGAAGGTTGGGGGAGGGGACCCACTGAAACAGCTGTTGGGAGACAGATGGTAGGCTCCCGTCAAGGCCATCCAGCGTGTTCTTTAACGTGCACAGGGTATAGCTCTCCCTCACACGGAGCCACGGCTTAACGTCCCATCCGACGGACTGTGACCGTTTCAAGCCCATCGGTGTCCCCTACTGACCATGGACAGGGCGGGGAATTTTGCGGAGATAAATCTCAACTCTGACTATTGATCAAAGGCACCAGAGTTCAAGCTCTAAGTAAGGCATGGATGCGTAAGTTGTTTTTCTCCTGAGGTCTCGACCGGTCAGTGGCCTTGTCAGTTATATGGCATATCAATTGACCGACTCCTGTCATAACAATCCCCTCCAAGGAATATAATAATTCCCTTCTTCGAAGAATATAAAAATTCCTTGTAACAGGTATGTAATAATTCCCTTTAAGGAATATAGCAATTCCACCAATCAGACAACATAAAAATCCCACGAATCAGAAAATAATTCCCTCCTGCGAGGAATACAAGAATTCCGTCCAAGGAATATTAAAATTCCTTCTACCAGAGAGTAGAACAATTTCCTGCCCTAAATAACATAACAATTCTCTCAATGGAATATAATAATCGTCTCCTTCTACTATGCAGCGCATGAGGATTTTTTTTGGCTCGCGAACCAAATCAAGTTTTTACTTGAAATTTTAAATAAATATCTGTAATCCTAACTACAGAAATGCTCAGAGCTGGGAATGTTTTGGTTACCACTTGGATGACTGAAATTCTGAATATCTTTTATGATAAAGGCATGGTTCCTAAAGATTTTACCAGAGCTATTATTATTCCTATTTTCAAAAAAGGTGATCGCAGTTCTTGTGATAACTATAGGGGTATCAGCCTACTCTCTGTTCCAGGTAAAGTTCTTTCCATGATTGTGCTTAATAGAATTAAGAATCTGGTTGACAGGCAATTGCGTGATGAGCAATGTGGATTCAGAAGTGGTAGGGGATGTGTGGATCAGATATTTTCACTTAGGCAGATTCTTGAGAAATGTTTAGAGTTTCAGAAACCTTTGGTTGCTAGCTTTGTTGATTTCAAAAAGGCTTTCGACTCTGTTGATCGTCATAATTTGTGGTTGATTGTGAGATCATATGGTAAACCAGACAAGTTAGTTAACATAATGAAAGCTCTCTATCATAACACTGAGTCATGTGTGAGAGTTGGTAAGGCTTGTAGCAATTGGTTTAGCACTACTTCTGGTGTTCGACAAGGGTGCATTTTGTCTCCTTTTCTCTTTAGCCTCGTTATTGATTATGTTATGCGAATATCACTTCAAGGGAAAGATTTTGGCCTTAAATGCTGATGATTTAGCCCTTTTGGCAAATGATGTTGATGAGATGAACTCTTTCATTCGAGCTGTTGATGAGACTGGTAGTAGAGTAGATTTGGTTATAAACAGAGAGAAAACTAAAGTGATGAAAATTGGTCAGGCAGGCTGTGATTCAGTTAATCTGAATGGTTGCAGTCTTGAGCAGGTGTCACAGTTTAATTATCTTGGAAGCTATGTAACAGATAATGGTGATGTGCGGCATGAGATTAACAGACGAATAGGTATTGCTGCCGGGACTTTTAAGAATCTATGGAGATTGTGGAGAAATAGGCGTATACACCTAAAGACTAAAATTAGACTGTATAATAGTTTGGTTCTTTCTAGGGTTAGTTATGGTAGTGAAACTTGGACGCTGTGTAAACAAGATAACAGGAAACTAGATGCTTTTGATTCTAGATGCTTACGCAGTATCTTGGGTATTAGGTGGTTTAACTTTGTAACTAATGATGAGGTTAGGCAAAGGAGTCTGCAACCTCCTTTAAGCAGCATATTGTGCAGAGAGAGACTCCGCTGGTTTGGCCATGTTGCCCGTATGGATAATTATAGATTGGCGAATAAGGTTATGAACAGTGTGCCTAGAGACCTCAGAAGGAGAGGGAGGCCTAGAATGCGGTGGGCAGACAATGTCAAACAGGACCTTGTTAGAATTGGTGTGCAGTGGCCGGATGCAGCTGATGTAGCTCAGGACAGATATGCTTGGAGAATTAAACTGCGTGGTCTGGTTGGACCTCCGTAGCCCATGGCTGCTTGAGGATGATGATGATGATGATGAATCCATCCTATAATTTTTTGTCAACTTATACTAATTTACTTGATATGCAATCTTCAACTTACTCATTCTATTTGCAATTATTATTGCATTATTTCAACTTACTCATTCTATTCTTATTGCCCAACAACTACGACCAGAATGCTCCCATTAAAATTATTAAATATTTGACAAGGTTTAGAAAATTTATATTCGTTTATTATTACTTATTATTTTCCGTATAAATAAAATCATTTTTTGAGGTGACATGAACTGACTTTTCAATTACCTATCCTGTCCTATTCTTTTCTTTTTGGCCCGCGGAATATTGGCGAAAGAAAAAATGGCCCGCGGTCTTAGAGAAGTTGGACACCACTGTTCAGTCGCTCAAAAAAGTATCCGAACGCTACGGTTGATTGCAGAATTCAGAAAAAGTATCTGGCAACGAATTTTTTAGAAATTAGTGACTGGCAACCTTCGTGTCATGTGATTACAGAATTCAGGAAAAATATCTGGAGCGTGTACAGCAACTGTACACGCTCCAGTTACCGTTCAGAGCAAACTGGAGCGTGTGCAGTTATTGCACACGCTCCAGTTCGCTGTGAACGGTAACTTCACACGCTCAATATTTCCGTGAGTGAGCCCACACGATCTAGAATCAAAATAATATGACCACCTACAGTCGCTCAAAAAAGTATCCGAACGCTACGGTTGATTGCAGAATTCAGAAAAAAATATATGGCAACGAATTATTTAGAAATTAGTGACTGGCAGCCTTCGTGTCACGTGACATGAAGGTTGCCAGATCACTAATTTCTAAAAAAAATTGTTGCCAGAAATTTTTTCTGAATTCTGTAATCAACCATAGTGTTCGGATACTTTTTTGAGCGACTGTACTATGGCATATAAACTGACAGCCTCCTATATGACCTTTTTGACTTGTAAAGAATATAATGGCCGACACATAGATCTTATTACGTAAACACAATATATAATAATTGTTAAAAAGTTTCAAAATCAAGTTAATATTTCAGAAAATAGGTCGTAGACTATAATGGTTAGCAGACACAATTCTCCTAGGAAATCTCTAGCTGCAACATAATCGCAGCAGTCTGCAATCAAAACCCGACACTTGCTACGAGCAAACGCTCTAACTTTTAGTGAATCTCATCTAACGTTATGGGATTTTGTTTCGTTTAAAACTTACACTGCCAATCCAGTAGTTGAGTGGGCAGGGGAGAAAGGTTATTTCCCCCCCCCTTCTCTGGGTTCAAACCCCGAATTAAAACACAGACACGCCTGATTCAGAAGGTCTTTGACCTGATTCTGTTGCTTTAATGGGAGGAAGAACTAGGGAGGCTTTCAGGATGTTGACGAAGTAAGCATCATTACAATTCCAGATATCAGCAGCAAAAGCCAACGTAACGATTAACTCTAGTACAGCACCAACATCAATCGAATACAAATAGTACATTTCAGATCCCCCAAGATACGGATGGAGGGCGTAGCTTACTCTTTCGTCTCACGTAGCATACTGCATGACTCGCATCCCTGTTTATCAAATCTCTCTCCGTCTGCCATCACCTAATCACTCAGTTCTGTCAGCCCATTTCTTGTTCTCACTCTTTCGGTCTCTCTGGATGATTCGTCACGTTCTATCTATCCATTTCTATGCTTGTTTACGATTGAAGAGTGAAAAGAACGACACTCTTTCTCTCTCTGGCTGATCTGTCAAGTTTCATCTACCTCTTTCTATGTTCCTTGTTGTCCGATAACGACACTCTTTCTCTCTGTGGCTGATCAGGTTTTGTCTACCTCACTCTATGCTGCTGTCCAATTGAAGAGTAAAAAGAACGACACTCTTTCTCTCTCTGGCTGATTCATCAGGTTTTGTCTACCCCTTTCTGTGCTTGTTGTCCGATTGAAGAGTGAAGAGAACGACACTCTTTCTCTGTCTGATCCGTCGAATTTTATCTTCTCTCCAATCCTGGTGTCCGATTGAAGAGGGAAGAGAACAACACTCTTTCTTTCTCTGGCTGATCAGGTTTTGCTACCTCATTCTATGCTGCTGTCCAATTGAAGAGTAAAGAGAACGACACTCTTTCTCTCTCTGGCTGATCAGGTTTTGCTACCTCATTCTATGCTGCTGTCCAATTGAAGAGTAAAGAGAACGACACTCTTTATCTCTCTGGCTGATCCATCAGGTTTTGTCTACCCCTTTCTGTGCTTGTTGTCCGATTGAAGAGTGAAGAGAACGACACTCTTTCTCTGTCTGATCCGTCGAATTTTATCTTCTCTCCAATCCTGGTGTCTGATTGAAGAGGGAAGAGAACGACACTCTTTCTCTCTCTGGCTGATCAGGTTTTGCTACCTCATTCTATGCTGCTGTCCAATTGAAGAGTAAAGAGAACGACACTCTTTATCTCTCTGGCTGATCAGGTTTTGCTACCTCATTCTATGCTGCTGTCCAATTGAAGAGTAAAGAGAACGACACTCTTTCTCTCTCTGGCTGATCAGGTTTTGCTACCTCATTCTATGCTGCTGTCCAATTGAAGAGTATAGAGAACGACGCTCTTTATCTCTCTGGTTGATCCATCAGGTTTTGTCTACCCCTTTCTGTGCTTGTTGTCCGATTGAAGAGTGAAGAGAACGACACTCTTTCTCTGTATGATCCGTCGAATTTTATCTTCTCTCCAATCCTGGTGTCCGATTGAAGAGGGAAGAGAACGACACTCTTTCTCTCTCTGGCTGATCAGGTTTTGCTACCTCATTCTATGCTGCTGTCCAATTGAAGAGTAAAGAGAACGACACTCTTTATCTCTCTGGCTGATCCATCAGGTTTTGTCTACCCCTTTCTGTGCTTGTTGTCCGATTGAAGAGTGAAGAGAACGACACTCTTTCTCTGTCTGATCCGTCGAATTTTATCTTCTCTCCAATCCTGGTGTCCGATTGAAGAGGGAAGAGAACGACACTCTTTCTCTCTCTGGCTGATCAGGTTTTGCTACCTCATTCTATGCTGCTGTCCAATTGAAGAGTAAAGAGAACGACACTCTTTATCTCTCTGGCTGATCCATCAGGTTTTGTCTACCCCTTTCTGTGCTTGTTGTCCGATTGAAGAGTGAAGAGAACGACACTCTTTCTCTGTCTGATCCGTCGAATTTTATCTTCTCTCCAATCCTGGTGTCTGATTGAAGAGGGAAGAGAACGACACTCTTTCTCTCTCTGGCTGATCAGGTTTTGCTACCTCATTCTATGCTGCTGTCCAATTGAAGAGTAAAGAGAACGACACTCTTTATCTCTCTGGCTGATCCATCAGGTTTTGTCTACCCCTATCTGTGCTTGTCGTCCGATTGAAGAGTGAAGAGAACGACACTCTTTCTCTGTCTGATCCGTCGAATTTTATCTTCTCTCCAATCCTGGTGTCCGATTGAAGAGTGAAGAGAAAGACACTCTTTCTCTCTCTGGCTGATCAGGTTGTGTCTACCTCTTTCTATGCTTGTTGTGCGATTGAAGAGTGAAAAGAACGACACTCTTTCTCTCTCTGATCAGGTTTTGTCTACCTCATTCTATGCTGCTGTCCAACTGAAGAGTAAAGAGAACGATACTATTTATCTCTCTGGCTGATCAGGTTTTGTCTACCTCATTCTATGCTGCTGTAAAATTGAAGAGTGAAGAGAACGACACTCTTTCTCTGTCTGATCCGTCGAATTTTATCTTCTCTCCAATCCTGGTGTCCGATTGAAGAGTGAAGAGAACGACACTCTTTCTCTCTCTGGCTGATTCATCAGGTTTTGTCTACCCCTTTCTGTGCTTGTTGTCCGATTGAAGAGTGAAGAGAACGACACTCTTTCTCTCTCCGACTGATCTGTTAGGCTTTGGCTACCTCATTCTATGCTGCTGTAAATTGAAGAGTGAAGAGAACGACACTCTTTCTCTCTCCATCTGATCTGTTAGGCTTTGGCTACTTCTTTCTATGCTTATTATCCGATTGAAGAGTGAAGAGAACGACACTCTTTCTCTCTCTGGCTGATCCATCAGGTTTTGTCTACCCCTTTCTGTGCTTGTTGTCCGATTGAAGAGTGAAGAGAACGACACTCTTTCTCTGTCTGATCCGTCGAATTTTATCTTCTCTCCAATCCTGGTGTCCGATTGAAGAGTGAAGAGAACGACACTCTTTCTCTCTCCGACTGATCTGTTAGGCTTTGGCTACTTCTTTCTATGCTTATTATCCGATTGAAGAGTGAAGAGAACGACACTCTTTCTCTCTCTGGCTGATCCATCAGGTTTTGTCTACCCCTTTTTGTGCTTGTTGTCCGATTGAAGAGTGAAGAGAACGACACTCTTTCTCTGTCTGATCCGTCGAATTTTATCTTCTCTCCATTCCTGGTGTCCGATTGAAGAGTGAAGAAAACGACACTATCAATCATTTTGTGAGATCGCGATTTCGTTTGGATGCGTGCTCACGATTCTATTGCCACCCCAACCTGTTATTAACCTGATTATTCTCGTCGTCGTGGGCGTCGCTGTCGCAAGTAGAGTCTCTTCAACGTTTTGCAACGAATCGATTGGCGCTTAATGCGGAGGAGATGAGGCAGCCATGTCGGGCATGGCTCAATCACGTGACACGAAACGACCGTTCGTGAATGTTATGAAGGGGGGAATCACAGTGGTGGGGGAAGAGTTACAATCGCTCAGAAAAATATCCCAACCCTATGGTTGATTATATAATTCAGAAAAATATCTTGCAACGATTGTTTTAGAAATTAGTGATCTGGCAACCTTCGTGTCACGTGACACGCCCCTAATAGTTTTGAGAAGCATTGTTGTCATGTATACAGGGTAGGGCTGTCCTGAACACGCAGCCGCTGTTTAGCGTGCAATCTGCAGGACAGAGACCTTACGAAGTTCATTGCTGTCAACTTTCCCACCAGGGTCAGTTGGAGGGTCAGTAAAAACACATCAGAACCCTGGCACAGTGGGGTACTCGAAACTGGGAATTGATTGACTGCTATTGATTGAGCCAAATTCAGTTCTCACCATATGTGGATGATTAAATATTATTACATTAACTAGGAGACGGGAGTATTAAAAAACTCACACACACACACACAATGAAATCACAGCACATTAAACTCTGAGAGATAATTTTGTATGGTTCTTAGATCACACGCATCGCAACGCCTGAGCAGTGGCGAACAATGGGACAACATGGATAACGTGATCCTGTTCATCTCCATCGTCATCCTTTGGTCCGGATGCGGCAGAAGAGTCAGGTCGTCCGCACGCACTGTGAAACATCCGCACTGAATGGATGAGTTCGGAAGAGAATCGAGTTCCACGTGCGGAGGTAGCGGCTCTCGTCGGCAAATGTCAAAGTGATCCCGCTAATGACACTGGTCCGAACTCTAGGGCAACACTGACATCCATCCATCCATGCAGTGCTCTTCATGTCCATTACTGTCGTCCATTCTGTGATCATTACGGTAATGGGGATCAAGTAGAGCTGCCTCAGGTAATGTTAGATGACCACTGCGGGGGGCCGTCGTTATATTTACTGTCGAGTGGGATTCCTGTCAAGTGAAACTGACACTCGGCTATTGATTACGAGATTGTGGATTAAATATTGAAAGGGTTCGCTCACTCGTAACGGTGGAGGGCGCGGTTGTCATCCCAAAGGGTTTGGGGTGGCTGGTTGTATTTTGAGTTATTTTAAAGCTACTGGTAGAAAAAAGCACGTCGAGAACTGAAATTTTCGAAATGGACAACCAAAGAGAAAGGCGGTGGGGGGGAGGGGGGAGGGGGAGATGTGGATGTGTTCTGCCCCTGAGCGGCACTTTTTTGCACACAATGGACTAAATGGCCAGGTCACAAGCACCCCGAGGGCTCAGAGAGTTGTTGGGTTGTTTTACCTCTGAACGGAACTTTTTTGTACAACATGGGCTAAATGGCCAGGTCACAAGGACCCCAGAGACTCAGAGAAGGTTGAGGGAGGGATCCACTGGAACAGCTGTTAGGAGACAAATGGTAGCCTCCCGTCATGGCCATCCAGCGTGTTCTTTAATGTGCACAGGGTATGGATCTTCCGCATACGGGGCCACGACTTAACGTCCCATCCGACGGACGGCGGCCTTTCCAAGCCCATCGGTGTCCCCTACTGACCGTGGGCAGGGCGGGGAATTTTGCGGAGATAAATCTCAACGCTGACCCAGATGGGACTCGAACCTGGGAACTACAGATTACGAGCCTGGCGTGCTACCCGCCCGTTACCACTTAAACACGACACAAATAAAGTTTTAAGAAGATAATACAAGATGCAGCTGAATGTTGCCAGATATTTTTTATGAATTCTGTAATCAAACATAGTGTTCGGATACTTTTTTTTAAATATATATAATGCGTATGAATATATAATGCAATGAATATGGAGCGTGTGCAGTTACCGTTCACAGCAAACTGGAGCGGTTGCGGTTAATGTTCACAGCACATTGGATCGTGTGAGCTCACAAAAACCTGGATCGTGTGGGCCCACTCACAGAAATATTGAGCGTGTGCAGTTACCGTTCACAGCAAACTGGAGCGGTTGCGGTTAATGTTCACAGTACATTGGATCGTGTGAGCTCACAAAAACCTGGATCGTGTGAGCCCACTCACAGAAATATTGAGCGTGTGCAGTTACCGTTCACAGCAAACTGGAGCGGTTGCGGTTAATGTTCACAACACATTGGATCGTGTGAGCTCACAAAAACCTGGATCGTGTGGGCCCACTCACAGAAATATTTAGCGTGTGCAGTTACCGTTCACAGCAAACTGGATCCTGTGCAGTAACTGCACACGCTCCAGTTTGCTGTGAACGGTAACTGAAGCGTGTACAGTTGCTGTACACGTTCCAGATATTTTTTCTAAATTCTGTAATCAGCCATAGTGTTCGGATACTTTTTTAAGCGACTGTACATGAGGCCTGGTTTGAAACTGTTTCATTTAACGCTGCTTAGATTTCAGTGACTTCTTCTGTTAGTGCACTGTCCAGGCCTGATGCATCTAGGTGGCCTTGCATAAACGTAAATAACACGAAAAAGATTAAAAAAAAAATCATTACTATAATCTATCGTCGGAGTTGTTACGCGTCATTTCCCGGAATGACTCTATTTCGAAAAGTTAAGGGGAAAAAAATTAAGTAAAAACCGTGGAAAAGCGAAAACGGACGCAGGCGACAGCTTCTATTTACTGCGCGCGACTTGATGCCGAAGAAGACCAGATGGCATTTGGCTCTGCCGATTTACCAGACAAATACATCCATCACGACCCTGCTTTCGAGAAGCATCAGGTTTCTCGACGCTCAGCACATGAGCTGACTCTCGTCTGACGGAGGGGCGGGCAACTACGGAAGAATACGGAGGGAGGGAGAAAAGGGGAGGGGAAGACACCGGCGTCGGAGGGCAAACGAGACCTACGTGACTGTCTGCTTTCCCTCCCCACTATGCAGGACGCCCTCCTTCAGCTCACTCCATCAACTCGGAGCCAGGTAACTCGGAGGAGGGAAAGGTTAGAAAGGTCTTGGACGGAGATCATTTATCATTTCCAATCAAGGAGCGTTGCATGCTCTTCTGTCTGCTCAGACCGGACGGTTGTCTGGAGGGCCGGCCCACCTCTCAGCATGGTCGTCCCTCCAGCTTTAGGCCTCACGACAACGATGCAGACCTCTCCCCTCCACTGAGAGGGAATGCTCCCCCTTACACCCCGATAAGAGACGCACACATATGCTGCGTACGACGCGTTCCCTAGAATGCCAGAACCACACTCCAGTTGGATTGCTTTTTGGAAAGATGGCTGTTTAACAGAATGTGAGATAACAAGAATGTCCACTGATAGTGGTAACGACTACGGTTTGTCAAACTGAGGGATGGACTATCACGTCCTGTAAGAGAATGTCAAGGGACCAAGATGACACGTCCTGTAAGAGAATGTCAAGGGACCAAGACGACACGTCCTGTAAGAGAATGTCAAGGGACCAAGACGACACATTCTACAAGAGAATGTCAAGGGACCAAGATGACACATTCTACAAGAGAATGTCAAGGGACCAAACCAACACAACCCTATAAGACAATGTCAAGGGACCAAAACAACACACCATATAAAAGAATGCCAAGGGACCAAAACAACACACCATATAAGAGAATGCCAAGGGACCAAAACAACACACCATATAAGAGAATGCCAAGGGACCAAAACAACACACCATATAAGAGAATGCCAAGGGACCAAAACAACACACCATATAAGAGAATGCCAAGGGACCAAAACAACACACCATAAAAAGAATGCCAAGGGAAAAAAATCAAAATATAAAAGAATGCCAAGGAAAAAAAAAAAAATCAAAATATAAAAGAATGCCAAGGAAAAAAAAAAATCAAAATATAAAAGAATGCGAAGGGAAAAAAATCAAAATATAAAAGTATGCCAAGGAAAAAAAAATCAAAATATAAAAGAATGCAAAGGGAAAAAAATCAAAATATAAAAGTATGCCAAGGAAAAAAAAAAATCAAAATATAAAAGAATGCAAAGGGAAAAAAATCAAAATATAAAAGTATGCCAAGGAAAAAAAAAAATCAAAATATAAAAGAATGCAAAGGGAAAAAAATCAAAATATAAAAGTATGCCAAGGAAAAAAAAATCAAAATATAAAAGAATGCAAAGGGAAAAAAATCAAAATATAAAAGTATGCCAAGGAAAAAAAAAAATCAAAATATAAAAGAATGCAAAGGGAAAAAAATCAAAATATAAAAGTATGCCAAGGAAAAAAAAATCAAAATATAAAAGAATGCAAAGGGAAAAAAATCAAAATATAAAAGTATGCCAAGGAAAAAAAAATCAAAATATAAAAGAATGCAAAGGGAAAAAAATCAAAATATAAAAGTATGCCAAGGAAAAAAAAAAATCAAAATATAAAAGAATGCAAAGGGAAAAAAATCAAAATATAAAAGAATGCCAAGGAAAAAAAAAAATCAAAATATAAAAGAATGCGAAGGGAAAAAAATCAAAATATAAAAGTATGCCAAGGAAAAAAAAATCAAAATATAAAAGAATGCGAAGGGAAAAAAATCAAAATATAAAAGTATGCCAAGGAAAAAAAAAAATCAAAATATAAAAGAATGCGAAGGGAAAAAAATCAAAATATAAAAGTATGCCAAGGAAAAAAAAATCAAAATATAAAAGAATGCAAAGGGAAAAAAATCAAAATATAAAAGAATGCCAAGGAAAAAAAAAAATCAAAATATAAAAGAATGCGAAGGGAAAAAAATCAAAATATAAAAGTATGCCAAGGAAAAAAAAATCAAAATATAAAAGAATGCAAAGGGAAAAAAATCAAAATATAAAAGTATGCCAAGGAAAAAAAAATCAAAATATAAAAGAATGCAAAGGGAAAAAAATCAAAATATAAAAGTATGCCAAGGAAAAAAAAATCAAAATATAAAAGAATGCAAAGGGAAAAAAATCAAAATATAAAAGTATGCCAAGGAAAAAAAAATCAAAATATAAAAGAATGCAAAGGGAAAAAAATCAAAATATAAAAGTATGCCAAGGAAAAAAAAATCAAAATATAAAAGAATGCAAAGGGAAAAAAATCAAAATATAAAAGAATGCCAAGGAAAAAAAAAAATCAAAATATAAAAGAATGCGAAGGGAAAAAAATCAAAATATAAAAGTATGCCAAGGAAAAAAAAATCAAAATATAAAAGAATGCAAAGGGAAAAAAATCAAAATATAAAAGTATGCCAAGGAAAAAAAAAAATCAAAATATAAAAGAATGCGAAGGGAAAAAAATCAAAATATAAAAGTATGCCAAGGAAAAAAAAATCAAAATATAAAAGAATGCAAAGGGAAAAAAATCAAAATATAAAAGTATGCCAAGGAAAAAAAAATCAAAATATAAAAGAATGCGAAGGGAAAAAAATCAAAATATAAAAGTATGCCAAGGAAAAAAAAATCAAAATATAAAAGAATGCAAAGGGAAAAAAATCAAAATATAAAAGTATGCCAAGGAAAAAAAAAAATCAAAATATAAAAGAATGCAAAGGGAAAAAAATCAAAATATAAAAGTATGCCAAGGAAAAAAAAATCAAAATATAAAAGAATGCAAAGGGAAAAAAATCAAAATATAAAAGTATGCCAAGGAAAAAAAAATCAAAATATAAAAGAATGCAAAGGGAAAAAAATCAAAATATAAAAGTATGCCAAGGAAAAAAAAAAATCAAAATATAAAAGAATGCAGAGGGAAAAAAATCAAAATATAAAAGAATGCCTTCGGGGTCCTTGTGATCTGGCCATTTAGCCCACTGTGAGCAAAAAGTGCCCCTCAGAGGTAATAAACCACCCAACCAGCTGTTTCTCTGTTCGATTTCGCTGATTTCTGCCCAGCAACAGAAATTCTTGACTTTTCTCGGCGGTCGAGCAAAAGCGAAGTCAAATATCGTGTTTCGAGAAATCGCTTCGAGCAACCGAACAGGAAGTGTCTTTCGTGTTTGGAATCCGCCGTGTTCCGACGAATGGGTGACGTCAGTGATGGAAGAGAAACGGAAGCCTTTGCAGTGATGCACTACTACCAAAAGAGACTTTGACTCGCTTTCAGCTTTTATGTGGAAGATATTTCTTTAACTGTACTCGGGGAGTTGTTTTTTCTCCTCTCTGAGTGGTACTTTTATCCACACAATGGGGCCAGGTCACAAGGACCCCGAGGGTTCAGTGAAGGTGGAGGGAAAGAGGCCCCCTTCAGGTTACAAAACCCCAAGATCTTAGAGAAGGTTGGGGGAGATCCACTGAAACAGCTGTTGGGAGACAGATGATAGCCTCCCGTCAAGGCCATCCAGCTTGTTCTTTAACGTTGGGATGTTTTACCTCTGAGCGGCACTTTTTTGCACACCATGGGCTAAATGGCCAGGTCACAAGGACCCCGAATGCTCAGAAAAATTTGGGGGAGGGGACCCACTGGAACAGCTGTTGGGAGACAGATGGTAGCCTCCCGTCAAGGCCATCCAGCGTGTTCTTTAACGTTGGGTTGTTTCACCTCTGAGCGGCACTTTTTTGCACACCATGGGCTAAATGGCCAGGTCACAAGGACCCCGAAGGCTCAGAGAAGGTTGGGAGAGGGGACCCATTCGAACAGCTGTTGGGAGACAGATGGTAGCCTCCCGTCAAGGCCATCCAGTGTGTTCTTTAACGTGCACAGGGTATGGCTCTCCCGCACACGGGGCCACTGCTTAACGTCCCATCCGACGGA
Organism: Ryuthela nishihirai; assembly: GCA_038380435.1. Lineage (NCBI taxonomy): Eukaryota > Metazoa > Arthropoda > Arachnida > Araneae > Heptathelidae > Ryuthela > Ryuthela nishihirai. The sequence continues at coordinate 15,534,958 of JAWZYU010000002.1, read as the reverse complement.
CGGAGGCCTTTCCAAGCCCATCGGTGTCCCCTACTGACCGTGGGCAGGGCGGGGAATTTTGCGGAGATAAATCTCAACGCTGACCCAGCTGGGACTCAAACTTGGGAACTACAGATTACCAGCCTGGCGTGCTACCAACTGAGCCACCCCCACCCCGTCACTATGGTAGGTGAGTACTGAATTGATGAACCAAACGAACTTATAAGCGATCATAAAAGACTTTTTACAACAGATAACCAAAATAATCCTTTATTGTTTCTTCCTACTTTCCAGTGATGGAATGAATAATTGCGAGTTTCCCAGTTTCACTCGTAACTGTTTGTCGATTTAAACTTAAGTGGTTGTTAGCTGCCCTTCACATCTGTGAAATAAAAAAACAAAAAATAAAATCGATTTGAAAGAAGACGGCGGATCCACTCGCAGAAAAGCTTCCGCTATATTGTTTCACGAGGGCTGATACTTCACACAAACCTACTCATCAAGCAACTTTCAAAGCTCTAAAACTACTATTTTGAAAATTCGTTCTCCATCGAAAAACGGTGACAGAAAGAAAAACAGAACCTTTCGGGGGAGGGGGGTGGTCGGTTGGGGCGGTCAAAGACTCCACCCCGTTTATTACAACGATCACGTTCCCAGAGTAGAGTGAGTTTCTCGAGTCACGCAAAATCACGTGATGAACGTCGTGGTCACGAGATCTGTCCAGCCAACGACAACTACGAAAGGGGAGGGGGGTAGAAAAAAGGAGGGGGGGGAGTAGGGAGAGTAGTTGCCATCGACAAAGCTGGAATAGATATTCGGCGAAGCACTTGAAACTCGATCTCTTGTCTGCGAGTGTGTTGTTTTCCTTAGTCACGCATGGTTATGGACAATCCGTCCGTCCTCGATTTCGGCGCACGCAGAATTCGCTCCTGCATGACGTGTTCCAGCGACATTGTTTCTGTTTCTTTAGAAGGACCTCGTGGCACTCTATGGGTGTCTGGACAAGGAGTTGATTCCGACGACGGAGTGAACGAACTCCCGATGCAAATTGGTTGTTGGAAGCGATGAGAACGCGCGATTCGAGGTTCGATCGAATCTCTTGTCACGACGGTCTTCAGTCGCGTGTTGGAGACTATAAAAGCACGTGCGGATTGCCTATTGCAGAACGGTAATTGGCTGGGGGGGGGATATAAAGGTTCACGGGTTTCTGGCGGTGTCTGTTATGTGAAATTTCGCATAAGCCTCATGTCTGAATTTATTCGAACTGTGCCTATGTTTTATGCCTGAATTTATTTGAACTGTGCCTGTTGGGGCGGGAGTGGCTCAGTCGGTAGCGGGCCAGGCTCGTCATCTGTAGTTCCCAGGTTCGAGTCCCAGATGGGCCAGCGTTGAGATTTATCTCCGCAAAATTCCCCGCCCTGCCCACGGTCAGTAGGGGACAGCGATGGGCTTAGAAAGGCCGCCGTCCGTCGGATGGGACGTTAAGCCATGGCCCGTGTGCGGGAGAACTGTACCCTGTGCACGTTAAAGAACACGCTGGATGGCCTTGACGGGAGGCTACCATCTGTCTCCCAACAGCTGTTCTAGTGGGTCCCCTTCCCCAACCTTCTCTGAGCCTTTGGGGTCCATGTGACCTGGCCATTTAGCCCATGGTGTGCAAAAAAGTGCCGCTCAGAGGTAAAACAACCCAACACAACCCGTCAAGGCCATCCAGCGTGTTCTTTAACGTTAGGTTGTTTTATCTCTGAGCAAAACTTTTTGCACACCATGGGCTAAATGGCCAGGTCACATGGACCCCGAAGGCTCAGAGAAGGTTGGGGGAGGGGACCCACTGGAACAGCTATTGATAGACAGATGGTAGTCTCCCGTCAAGGCCATCCAGTGTGTTCTTTAACGTGCACAGGCTATGGGTCTCCCGCACACGGACCACGGCTTAACGTCCCATCCGACGGACGGCAGCCTTTCCAACCCCTCAGTGTCCCCTACTGACCGTGGGCAGGGCGGGAATTTTGCGGAGATAAGTCTCAATGCTAACCCAGCTGAGACTCGAACCTGGAAACAACAGATTACGAACTACCCCAGCTAACGACTGAGCCCCCCTCCGCCCCCCTTAAACATAAAACAACAGGACTTGAGAGAAGACAGTCCAGAGGCATGCAAGTAAAGAACCGCTGAAGCAATTGAGGAATTAAACGCTCTCACACATCTCTTAATCCGAAAATTTCAGCAGAGGTCCCTCTGTTGCGGAGATCTATTCACATTTAATGAACACAAAAGATGCAAATGAAATTTATCTTTTCATCCATTCCGACTCTTTGTCGTTGCGCGTTGTGAATATCAACCTTAATCTACCCAACTACGTGTCAAGCGTATAAACAGAGCACGCGCCGCAAAGAGACATTTTCTTCGGATCTCGTTCTCGTAAGCTCACATTTAACGGATTATGCAATCAGTAGAAAGAGAGGGGGGGGGGGGCGGAGCGGGGTGTCACGCTTAGCCTCGTCGTCCGCTAAGACTGAACCTCCTCTCAGCAAATGAGACTCGCTAGTGAACACACACGGGAGATGGCCACAAGAACTCGCGTCTTCTCTGCACATATAATTTATACGCAGATCAGCGCTAGTAATTACACTACTCGGTACGCCTTATAGCTGGAGAGCGAGCTCCGATGCGGGGGGACGGGCATATCACAGCGCCGGAGAGCATGTCAAGCAGGACAAACAGTCCTTGTCGCCAAACACGCGTCGTAGCGATGGGGTCAAAGGTTAAGGAGTGGATGGAGAGAGAACACGGAGGAGGTACATGGAGCGCTCTTGTTGTTGTGGGGAGAAAAGAAAACTGGCGAGGGGGGGATGTCCAAATTAAGAGATTTTGTGGTGGTTGGGGGAGGATAAACAAGCTTCTTCTGAATGAAAGCTTGCTTGCTTTGTGGGGCGGGAGTGGCTCAGTTGGTAGCGCGGCAGACCTGTAATCTGTAGTTCCCAAGTTCGAGTCTCAGCTGGATCAGCGTTGAGATTTATCTCCGAAAAACTCCCCGCTCTGCCCACGGTCAGTAGGGGACACCGAGGGGTTTGGAAAGGCCGCCGTCTGTCGGATGGGATGTTAAGCCATGGTCCAGTGTGAAGGTGGTCATACCCTGTGCACGTTAAAGAACGCTTTGGGAGGCTACCATCTGTCTCCGAACAGCTGATCCAGTGGGTCCTCTCCCCCAGTTTTCTCTGAGCCTTCGGGGTCCTTGTGACCTGGCCATTTAGCCCATGGTGTGCAAAAAAGTGCCGCTTGCTTTATAAAGTTCGCGATTGAGGAAGAGATGGATGAAAGTGATGCGGGTGATGATGCTCGGATGTTGCGGTGGGGATGGCGATTACGGCTTTAAGATGAGTGAGAAATATGTGTTGATCATTAAAATGTTCAGTTTAGGGATTGGGAATGTTTAAGGTCTAGGTTCGAGTACCGGTGAAACAGGGTGGTTGTTTTATCTCGTAGTAGAACATTTCTTTGCATACCATGGGCTAAATGACCAGGTCACAAGGACCCCGAAGGCTCAGAGATGGTTGGAGGAGGGAACCCAGTGGAACAGCTGTTGGGAGACAAATGGTAGCCTCCCGTCAAGGCCACCCAGTGTATTCTTTAACGTTGAGTTGTTTTACCTTTGAGCGGCACTTTTTTGCACACCATGGGCTAAATGGCCAGGTCACAAAGACCCCGTAGGCTCAGAGAAGGTTGGGGGAGGGGACCCACTGGAACAGCTGTTGGGTGACAGATGGTAGCCTCCCGTCAAGGCCATCCAGCGTGTTCTTTAACATTGGGTTGTTTTACCTCTGAGCGGCACTTTTTTTGCACACCATGGGCTAAATGGCCAGGTCACAAAGATCCCGAGGGCTCAGAGAAGGTTGGCGGAGGGGACCCACTGGAGCAGCTGTTGGGAGACAGATGGCAGCCTCCCGTCAAGTCCATCCAGCGTGTTCTTTAACGTGCACAGGGCATGGCTCTCCCGCACACGGGGCCACGGCTTAACGTCCCATCCGACGGACGGCGGCCTTTCCAAGTCCATCGGTGTCCCCTACTGACCATGGGCAGGGTGGAAAGTTTTGCGGAGATAAGTTTCAAAGCTGACCCAGCTGGGACTCGAACCTGGAAACTGCAGATTACGAGTCTGGCGCGCTTCCGACTGAGCCACCCCCGCTCCACTGAAGGCAAGGCGGCTTCAAAGTCTCAGACAAAGTTGGGGAAGGGGACCCACTGGATTGCTGTTGGAAGCCAGATGACACCCACCCGTCAAGGCCATCCAGCTTGTTCTTTAACGTGTAGGGTATGGCTTTCCTTTACAAGGGCCCACGATTGGGTTTATTTTACCTCTGAGCAGTACTTCTTTTCACACAATGGGCTGAATGGCCAGGTCACAAGACCCCGAAGGCTCAGAGTAGGTTGGGGGAGGTGACCCACTGGAACAGCTGTTGGGAGACAGATGATACCTCCCGTCCAGGCAATCCAGCATGTTCTTTAATGTTGGGTTGTTTTACCTCTGAGTGGCACTTTTTTGCACACCATGGGCTAAATGACCAGGTCACATGGACTCCGAAGGCTCAGAGAAGGTTGGGGGAGGGGACCCACTGGAATAGCTGTTGGGAGACAGATGGTAGCTTCCCGTCAAGGCCATCCAGCGTGTTCTTTAACGTTGGGTTGTTTTACCTCTAAGCGACACTTTTTTGCACACCATGGGCTAAATGGCCAGGTCACATGGACTCCGAAGGCTCAGAGAAGGTTGGGGGAGGGGACCCACTGGAACAGCTGTTGGGAGACAGATGGTAGCTTCCCGTCAAGGCCATCCAGCGTGTTCTTTAACGTTGGGTTGTTTTACCTCGAAGCAACACTTTTTTGCACACCATGGGCTAAATGGCCAGGTCACAAGGACCCCGAAGGCTCAGAGAAGGTTGGGGAAGGGGACCCACTGGATTGCTGTTGGGAGCCAGATGACACCCACCCGACAAGGCCATCCAGCATGTTCTTTAACGTGCACAGGGTATGGCTCTCCCAAACCACGCTTAACATCCCTTCCAACGGATGACGCCCTTTCCATTTAAAAAAAGGGGAAGAAGGTACTTCCTTTCATACGAAGGAAAGTTGAGAGCCACAGAGTTTAGTTTAATTATTACAATTCCAAGCATAAATGAGCAAGAAGTGTCTAAAACCGCTCCACACAATCCGAGTTAGAACAATGATGATAAGGTCAAATAAAGGAGAGTTGTTGCCATGACGATAGGAGTTGTCAAGTTGCCGATTTAATCTGGAATAGGTGAAGGCGGGAGGCGCCTGAAACGAACTAATCCAATTAGGAGACTGGGTGCTTTCTTAATGGCACCATTTAACGAGGATGAAAACGGATAAGTAGTGTGCTAATGAGTTTGATTAGAGCCTTATCAAAGAGACCGAGGAACACGTTTATAAATCGACTTGCAAAGCAAATCATCGTCACTCCTCGAGTTGATGCTGATTTCGAACTCCCTGACAGGAGGGAATGAGCGCAATTAAGAGAAGAGTTTAATGGGAACACGAGAACCCCCTAAAAAAACACGTCACCTAAAAAATTGTAACTGAGACAAAAAACAACAGTTTTTTTTCCATTGGCTAATTCTAATTAGAAAGATACAGTTCACAATTTAGATTCAACTCCAAAAACTTTTTTTAAATGATGAGATTTAACCATAATAAAACACTTCTCCGAAGAATTATTTCACATTTTTTTTTCTCTTTCACACTTTCGCATTTTTTATGATTAAGAGGTAAAACAACACAATGTGTCATTTTTTCAGAGGTAAAACAACACAGTGTGTCATTTTTTCAGAGGTAAAACAACACAATGTGTCATTTTTTTCAGACGTAAAACAACACAATGTGTCATTTTTTCAGAGGTAAAACAACACAATGTGTCATTTTTTCAGAGGTAAAACAACACAATGTGTCATTTTTTCAGAGGTAAAACAACAATGTGTCATTTTTTCAGAGGTAAAACAACAATGTGTCATTTTTTCAGAGGTAAAACAACACAATGTGTCATTTTTTCAGAGGTAAAACAACACAGTGTGTCATTTTTTCAGAGGTAAAGCAACACAATGTGTCATTTTTTCAGAGGTAAAACAACACAATGTGTCATTTTTTCAGAGGTAAAACAACACAATGTGTCATTTTTTCAGAGGTAAAACAACACAATGTGTCATTTTTTCAGAGGTAAAACAACACAATGTGTCATTTTTTCAGAGGTAAAACAACAATGTGTCATTTTTTCAGAGGTAAAACAACACAATGTGTCATTTTTTCAGAGGTAAAACAACACAGTGTGTCATTTTTTCAGAGGTAAAACAACACAATGTGTCATTTTTTCAGAGGTAAAACAACACAATGTGTCATTTTTTCAGAGGTAAAACAATGCAATGTGTCATTTTTTCAGAGGTAAAACAACACAATGTGTCATTTTTTCAGAGGTAAAACAACACAATGTGTCATTTTTTCAGAGGTAAAACAACACAATGTGTCATTTTTTCAGAGGTAAAACAACACAATGTGTCATTTTTTCAGAGGTAAAACAACACAATGTGTCATTTTTTCAGAGGTAAAACAACACAATGTGTCATTTTTTCAGAGGTAAAACAACACAATGAAACAACAACCCTCGGTAATAAGGAGACATCGATGACTAGGAAAGGGAAGATCTTTCAGATTCTTTTTGGGAAGATTCTCCGAATGCCTATTCGGAGATCTTGCTCTCTTCAGAGTGGGGATGGAAAAAAAAAACACGGAAACAAGAGGATCAAGAGGATCAAGAGAAATAAATATAACAAAGCACAAAAGAAAATAAAAAATGCGAAAGTGTGAAAGAGAAAAAAAAATGTGAAATAATTCTTCGGAGAATTGTTTTATTATGGTTAATTCTCATCATTTAAAAAAAAAGTTTTTGGAGTTGAATCTAAATTGTGAACTGTATCTTTCTAATTAGAATTAACCAATGGAAAAAAAAACTGTTGTTTTTTGTCTCAGTTATAATTTTTTTCGTGACGTGTTTTTTTAGGGGCGGGATAGGCTCAGTCGGTAGCGCGCCAGGCTCGTAATCTGTAGTTCCCAGGTTCGAGTCCCAGCTGGGTAAGCGTTGAAATTTATCTGCGTAAAACTTCCAATCACACACACGGTTAGTAGGGGAACCGATGGGCTTGGAAAGTCCGCCGTATGGGACGTTAAGCCGTGGTCATGTGTGTGGGAGAGCCATACCCTGTGCACGTTAAAGAACACACTGGATGGCCTTGACGGGAGGCTACCATCTGTCTCCCAACAGTTGTTCCAGTGGGTCCCCTCCCCCAACCTCCTCTGAGCCTTCGGGGTCCATGTGACCTAGCCATTTAGCCCATTGTGTGCAAAAAAGTGCCGCTCAGAGGTAAAACAACCCAACGTTAAAGAACACACTGGATGGCCTTGACGGGAAGCTACCATCTGTCTCCCAACAGCTGTTCCAGTGGGTCCCCTCCCCCAACCTTCTCTGAGCATTCGGGGTCTATGTACCCTGGCCATTTAGCCCATGGTGTGGAAAAAAGTGCCGCTCAGAGGTAAAACAACTCAACCTAACGTGTCTTTTTATTTAACTAAAACAATCAGAATGGAAAAAAATGCGATAGAATATTCAGTACGATTCTCAATCATAGCATTCTTTATAAAAAAACTAAATTTGCTATTTACATCTCTGAATAATTGAGTTTCGAAACGTTTTGTGTAATTGTTATTAACTTTCCAAAAGTAGTAAAAATAGTTAACAGTTAAACGGTAACAACAGTTGACTCAGCGAGTGGTTAACGCGCTTGGCTACTGATCTAAGGGACCTGGGTTCGAGCTCCGGGTAAGGCATGGATGTATGTGTGGTTTTTCTGCTGAGGTCCTGCCATCCTCACAGATCTTCTACTACAGCACATTGGATCGTGTGGGCCCACTCACAGTAATATTGAGCGTGTGCAGTTACCGTTCACAGCAAACTGGAGCGGTTGCGGTTGATGTTCCCAGCATATTGGATCGTGTGAGCTCACAAAAACCTGGATCGTGTGGGCCCACTCACAGAAATATTGAGCGTGTGCAGTTACCGTTCACTGCAAACTGGAGCGTGTGCAGTACTGCTTACCCCCCTCAAGCAGCTGCTTGAGGGGGGTATGCAGTTATTGACGGGGGTATGCAATTTATTTTAGGGGATTCTAGGGGATTTATTTTGAGGGGGGTATGCAATTTATTTTTTTATGACGCTGGCTCGTAATATTCAATTACAAGGTTCGAGTACCAACTTTGTCAGCTTTCAGATTTGTCCATCCATTTGACGGGACATTAAGCCGTGGCTCTTGCGCACGGGACTCATACACCTATGCACGTTAAAGAACACTCTGGATGGCCTTCAAGGGAGGCTACCATCTGTCTCCCAACAGCTGTCTAATGGGTCCCCTTCCCACAACCATCTTTGAGATCTCGAGGTCTTTATGACCTGGCTATTTAGCCCACTGTGTGCAGAAAAGTGCTACTTAGAGGTAAGACAACCTAACTCTTTCTCCAACCTTCTCTGACTCTCGGGGTTCTTGTGACATGGCTATTTATCCGATTGTGTGTTAAAAAGTTCCGCTCAGAGGTAAAACAACGCTTTTCCCGAACATTCTGAGCATTTGGAGTCTTTGTGACCTGACTATTTAGTCCATTGTGTGCAAAAAAAGTGCCGTTCGTAAGTAAAACAACTTAACCCCTTTCCCCAATCTTTTCTGAGCCTTTAGGGTTCTTGTGACCTGGCCCTTTACCCCACTGTGTGCAAAAAAGTGCCGTTCAGAGGTAAGACAACCGAACCCAGTAGTACAAAAGGACCTGATAGGAATGATCTTTCCCTTGATAAATATCAGCAAGGAAAGCCAGCGATGAATGAGAAGGAGCGCTCGTATCTCTGGACGAGGCTCAAAGCAACTTCCTGTTTCTCTCGCGAAGGGAGGAGGAGGAGGGAGGGATGCTCGGACGCAAACAAACAATTTCCTCATCTCCGCCTAAGCGTCGCCTCGACGGAACATCGGGGCTCAAAGGTCTGGTTAAGTAAACGTTACACGAAACGAATCATGTGTTCTTGTCACCCGAAAGAAAACATTTCTCGGAAAAAAGGAAAATTAAGTCTCCGTTGGGTTGGGTTGTTTTACCTCTGAGCGGCACTTTTTTGCACACCATGGGCTAAATGGCCAGGTCACATGGACCCCGAAGGCTCAGAGAAGGTTGGGGGAGGGGACCCACTGGAACAGCTGTTGGGATACAGATGGTAGCCTCCCGTCAAGGCCATCCAGCGTGTTCTTTTACGTGCACAGGGTATGACTCTCCTGCACACGGGGCCACGGCTTAACGTCCCATCCGACGGACGGCGGCCTTTCCAAGCCCATCGGTGTCCCCTACTGACCGTGAGCAGGGCGGGGAATTTTGCGGAGATAAATCTCAACGCTGACCCAGCTGGGACTCGAACCTGGGAACTACAGATTACGAGCCTGGCGCGCTACCGACTGAGCCATCCCCGCCCCTTAAGTCTCCGAACTTGTAGCTGCGGAGAATGTTAAAACGTAAGTCCTAATTTGTCCAAAAAAAGTCAGAATCCAAGAAAACAATCCTCTGATAATAATTTCGAGAGATACTATTTATATTGAGCGATTCACACACGCCACATTTTAGGACAGATTTAGAAATTAGAAATAACACATTATTAACAATTGCAGGCTCTGTTTTGGAGCGGTGTTGCACAGCAAAATGTTTTTTTCCAATAGTCTAAAAAAAAAGGATCTTGGTACGAGACATAGAGTAAGGTGGTAGAGACATTTCTGCTGGAGCGCGTGACTGGGAATCGGAGAAATTTAGGACGGGCGATTCACTGAACAGGTGTTAGACGATGGAAGACTCCAGCCTGTGGCTGAACAGGCGTCAGATGATAGCAGTCTCCAGCATATCCAATGGATAATTTGGAAATGATAGAAATCTCCAGCCAAGTCACTGAATAGTTTGGAAATGATAGCAGTCTCCAGCATATCCAGTGGATAATTTGGAAATGATAGAAGTCTCCAGCCAAGTCACTGAATAGTTTGGAAACGATAGCAGTCTCCAGCATATCCAGTGGATAATTTGGAAATGATAGAAGTCTCCAGCCAAGTCACTGAATAGTTTGGAAATGATAGCAGTCTCCAGCATATCCAATGGATAATTTGGAAATGATAGAAGTCTCCAGCCAAGTCACTGAATAGTTTGGAAATGGTAGCAGTCTCCAGCATATCCAGTGGATAATTTGGAAATGATAGAAGTCTCCAGCCAAGTCACTGAATAGTTTGGAAACGATAGCAGTCTCCAGCATATCCAGTGGATAATTTGGAAATGATAGAAGTCTCCAGCCAAGTCACTGAATAGTTTGGAAATGATAGCAGTCTCCAGCATATCCAATGGATAATTTGGAAATGATAGAAGTCTCCAGCCAAGTCACTGAATAGTTTGGAAACGATAGCAGTCTCCAGCATATCCAGTGGATAATTTGGAAATGATAGAAGTCTCCAGCCAAGTCACTGAATAGTTTGGAAATGATAGCAGTCTCCAGCATATCCAATGGATAATTTGGAAATGATAGAAGTCTCCATCCAAGTCACTGAATAGTTTGGAAATGGTAGCAGTCTCCAGCATATCCAGTGGATAATTTGGAAATGATAGAAGTCTCCAGCCAAGTCACTGAATAGTTTGGAAATGATAGCAGTCTCCAGCATATCCAGTGGATAATTTGGAAATGATAGAAGTCTCCAGCCAAGTCACTGAATAGTTTGGAAATGGTAGCAGTCTCCAGCATATCCAGTGGATAATTTGGAAATGATAGAAGTCTCCAGCCAAGTCACTGAATAGTTTGGAAATGATAGCAGTCTCCAGCATTTCCAGTGGATAATTTGGAAATGATAGCAGTCTCCAGCATATCCAGTGGATAATTTGGAAATGATAGAAGTCTAAAGCCAAGTCACTGAATAGTTTGGAAATGATAGCAGTCTCCAGCATATCCAGTGGATAATTTGGAAATGATAACAGTCTCCAGCATATCCAGTGGATAATTTGGAAATGATAGAAGTCTAAAGCCAAGTCACTGAATAGTTTGGAAATGATAGCAGTCTCCAGCATATCCAGTGGATAATTTGGAAATGATAGAAGTCTAAAGCCAAGTCACTGAATAGTTTGGAAATGATAGCAGTCTCCAGCATATCCAGTGGATAATTTGGAAATGATAGAAGTCTCCAGCCAAGTCACTGAATAGTTTGGAAATGATAGCAGTCTCCAGCATATCCAGTGGATAATTTGGAAATGATAGAAGTCTAAAGCCAAGTCACTGAATAGTTTGGAAATGATAGCAGTCTCCAGCCAAGTCACTGAATAGTTTGGAAATGATAGCAGTCTCCAGCATATCCAGTGGATAATTTGGAAATGATAGAAGTCTAAAGCCAAGTCACTGAATAGTTTGGAAATGATAGCAGTCTCCAGCATATCCAGTGGATAATTTGGAAATGATAGCAGTCTCCAGCATATCCAGTGGATAATTTGGAAATGATAGAAGTCTAAAGCCAAGTCACTGAATAGTTTGGAAATGATAGCAGTCTCCAGCATATCCAGTGGATAATTTGGAAATGATAGAAGTCTCCAGCCAAGTCACTGAATAGTTTGGAAATGATAGCAGTCTCCAGCATATCCAGTGGATAATTTGGAAATGATAGAAGTCTAAAGCCAAGTCACTGAATAGTTTGGAAATGATAGCAGTCTCCAGAATATTAAGTGGATAATTTGGAAATGATAGAAGTCTCCAGCCAAGTCACTGAATAGTTTGGAAATGATAGCAGTCTCCAGAATATCCAGTGGATAATTTGGAAATGATAGAAGTCTCCAGCCAAGTCACTGAATAGTTTGGAAATGATAGCAGTCTCCAGAATATCCAGTGGATAATTTGGAAATGATAGAAGTCTCCAGCCAAGTCACTGAATAGTTTGGAAATGATAGCAGTCTCCAGCATATCCAGTGGATAATTTGGAAATGATAGCAGTCTCCAGCATATCCAGTGGATAATTTGGAAATGATAGAAGTCTAAAGCCAAGTCACTGAATAGTTTGGAAATGATAGCAGTCTCCAGCATATCCAGTGGATAATTTGGAAATGATAGCAGTCTCCAGCATATCCAGTGGATAATTTGGAAATGATAGAAGTCTAAAGCCAAGTCACTGAATAGTTTGGAAATGATAGCAGTCTCCAGCATATCCAGTGGATAATTTGGAAATGATAGAAGTCTAAAGCCAAGTCACTGAATAGTTTGGAAATGATAGCAGTCTCCAGCATTTCCAGTGGATAATTTGGAAATGATAGCAGTCTCCAGCATATCCAGTGGATAATTTGGAAATGATAGAAGTCTAAAGCCAAGTCACTGAATAGTTTGGAAATGATAGCAGTCTCCAGCATATCCAGTGGATAATTTGGAAATGATAGAAGTCTCCAGCCAAGTCACTGAATAGCTTGGAAATGATAGCAGTCTCCAGCATATCCAGTGGATAATTTGGAAATGATAGCAGTCTCCAGCATATCCAGTGGATAATTTGGAAATGATAGAAGTCTAAAGCCAAGTCACTGAATAGTTTGGAAATGATAGCAGTCTCCAGCACATCCAGTGGATAATTTGGAAATGATAGAAGTCTAAAGCCAAGTCACTGGATAGTTTGGAAATGATAGCAGTCTCCAGCATATCCAGTGGATAATTTGGAAATGATAGCAGTCTCCAGCATATCCAGTGGATAATTTGGAAATGATAGAAGTCTCCAGCCAAGTCACTGAATAGTTTGGAAATGATAGCAGTCTCCAGCATATCCAGTGGATAATTTGGAAATGATAGAAGTCTAAAGCCAAGTCACTGAATAGTTTGGAAATGATAGCAGTCTCCAGCATATCCAGTGGATAATTTGGAAATGATAGCAGTCTCCAGCATATCCAGTGGATAATTTGGAAATGATAGAAGTCTAAAGCCAAGTCACTGAATAGTTTGGAAATGATAGCAGTCTCCAGCATATCCAGTGGATAATTTGGAAATGATAGCAGTCTCCAGCATATCCAGTGGATAATTTGGAAATGATAGAAGTCTAAAGCCAAGTCACTGAATAGTTTGGAAATGATAGCAGTCTCCAGCATTTCCAGTGGATAATTTGGAAATGATAGCAGTCTCCAGCATATCCAGTGGATAATTTGGAAATGATAGAAGTCTAAAGCCAAGTCACTGAATAGTTTGGAAATGATAGCAGTCTCCAGCATATCCAGTGGATAATTTGGAAATGATAGAAGTCTAAAGCCAAGTCACTGAATAGTTTGGAAATGATAGCAGTCTCCAGCATATCCAGTGGATAATTTGGAAATGATAGAAGTCTCCAGCCAAGTCACTGAATAGTTTGGAAATGATAGCAGTCTCCAGCATATCCAGTGGATAATTTGGAAATGATAGAAGTCTAAAGCCAAGTCACTGAATAGTTTGGAAATGATAGCAGTCTCCAGCCAAGTCACTGAATAGTTTGGAAATGATAGCAGTCTCCAGCATATCCAGTGGATAATTTGGAAATGATAGAAGTCTAAAGCCAAGTCACTGAATAGTTTGGAAATGATAGCAGTCTCCAGCATATCCAGTGGATAATTTGGAAATGATAGCAGTCTCCAGCATATCCAGTGGATAATTTGGAAATGATAGAAGTCTAAAGCCAAGTCACTGAATAGTTTGGAAATGATAGCAGTCTCCAGCATATCCAGTGGATAATTTGGAAATGATAGAAGTCTCCAGCCAAGTCACTGAATAGTTTGGAAATGATAGCAGTCTCCAGCATATCCAGTGGATAATTTGGAAATGATAGAAGTCTAAAGCCAAGTCACTGAATAGTTTGGAAATGATAGCAGTCTCCAGAATATTAAGTGGATAATTTGGAAATGATAGAAGTCTCCAGCCAAGTCACTGAATAGTTTGGAAATGATAGCAGTCTCCAGAATATCCAGTGGATAATTTGGAAATGATAGAAGTCTCCAGCCAAGTCACTGAATAGTTTGGAAATGATAGCAGTCTCCAGAATATCCAGTGGATAATTTGGAAATGATAGAAGTCTCCAGCCAAGTCACTGAATAGTTTGGAAATGATAGCAGTCTCCAGCATATCCAGTGGATAATTTGGAAATGATAGCAGTCTCCAGCATATCCAGTGGATAATTTGGAAATGATAGCAGTCTCCAGCATATCCAGTGGATAATTTGGAAATGATAGAAGTCTAAAGCCAAGTCACTGAATAGTTTGGAAATGATAGCAGTCTCCAGCATATCCAGTGGATAATTTGGAAATGATAGAAGTCTAAAGCCAAGTCACTGAATAGTTTGGAAATGATAGCAGTCTCCAGCATTTCCAGTGGATAATTTGGAAATGATAGCAGTCTCCAGCATATCCAGTGGATAATTTGGAAATGATAGAAGTCTAAAGCCAAGTCACTGAATAGTTTGGAAATGATAGCAGTCTCCAGCATATCCAGTGGATAATTTGGAAATGATAGAAGTCTCCAGCCAAGTCACTGAATAGCTTGGAAATGATAGCAGTCTCCAGCATATCCAGTGGATAATTTGGAAATGATAGCAGTCTCCAGCATATCCAGTGGATAATTTGGAAATGATAGAAGTCTAAAGCCAAGTCACTGAATAGTTTGGAAATGATAGCAGTCTCCAGCACATCCAGTGGATAATTTGGAAATGATAGAAGTCTAAAGCCAAGTCACTGGATAGTTTGGAAATGATAGCAGTCTCCAGCATATCCAGTGGATAATTTGGAAATGATAGCAGTCTCCAGCATATCCAGTGGATAATTTGGAAATGATAGAAGTCTCCAGCCAAGTCACTGAATAGTTTGGAAATGATAGCAGTCTCCAGCATATCCAGTGGATAATTTGGAAATGATAGAAGTCTAAAGCCAAGTCACTGAATAGTTTGGAAATGATAGCAGTCTCCAGCATATCCAGTGGATAATTTGGAAATGATAGAAGTCTAAAGCCAAGTCACTGAATAGTTTGGAAATGATAGCAGTCTCCAGCATATCCAGTGGATAATTTGGAAATGATAGCAGTCTCCAGCATATCCAGTGGATAATTTGGAAATGATAGAAGTCTAAAGCCAAGTCACTGAATAGTTTGGAAATGATAGCAGTCTCCAGCATTTCCAGTGGATAATTTGGAAATGATAGCAGTCTCCAGCATATCCAGTGGATAATTTGGAAATGATAGAAGTCTAAAGCCAAGTCACTGAATAGTTTGGAAATGATAGCAGTCTCCAGCATATCCAGTGGATAATTTGGAAATGATAGAAGTCTCCAGCCAAGTCACTGAATAGCTTGGAAATGATAGCAGTCTCCAGCATATCCAGTGGATAATTTGGAAATGATAGCAGTCTCCAGCATATCCAGTGGATAATTTGGAAATGATAGAAGTCTAAAGCCAAGTCACTGAATAGTTTGGAAATGATAGCAGTCTCCAGCACATCCAGTGGATAATTTGGAAATGATAGAAGTCTAAAGCCAAGTCACTGGATAGTTTGGAAATGATAGCAGTCTCCAGCATATCCAGTGGATAATTTGGAAATGATAGCAGTCTCCAGCATATCCAGTGGATAATTTGGAAATGATAGAAGTCTCCAGCCAAGTCACTGAATAGTTTGGAAATGATAGCAGTCTCCAGCATATCCAGTGGATAATTTGGAAATGATAGAAGTCTAAAGCCAAGTCACTGAATAGTTTGGAAATGATAGCAGTCTCCAGCATATCCAGTGGATAATTTGGAAATGATAGCAGTCTCCAGCATATCCAGTGGATAATTTGGAAATGATAGAAGTCTAAAGCCAAGTCACTGAATAGTTTGGAAATGATAGCAGTCTCCAGCATATCCAGTGGATAATTTGGAAATGATAGCAGTCTCCAGCATATCCAGTGGATAATTTGGAAATGATAGAAGTCTAAAGCCAAGTCACTGAATAGTTTGGAAATGATAGCAGTCTCCAGCATTTCCAGTGGATAATTTGGAAATGATAGCAGTCTCCAGCATATCCAGTGGATAATTTGGAAATGATAGAAGTCTAAAGCCAAGTCACTGAATAGTTTGGAAATGATAGCAGTCTCCAGCATATCCAGTGGATAATTTGGAAATGATAGAAGTCTCCAGCCAAGTCACTGAATAGCTTGGAAATGATAGCAGTCTCCAGCATATCCAGTGGATAATTTGGAAATGATAGCAGTCTCCAGCATATCCAGTGGATAATTTGGAAATGATAGAAGTCTAAAGCCAAGTCACTGAATAGTTTGGAAATGATAGCAGTCTCCAGCATATCCAGTGGATAATTTGGAAATGATAGAAGTCTAAAGCCAAGTCACTGGATAGTTTGGAAATGATAGCAGTCTCCAGCATATCCAGTGGATAATTTGGAAATGATAGCAGTCTCCAGGATATCCAGTGGATAATTTGGAAATGATAGAAGTCTCCAGCCAAGTCACTGAATAGTTTGGAAATGATAGCAGTCTCCAGCATATCCAGTGGATAATTTGGAAATGATAGAAGTCTAAAGCCAAGTCACTGAATAGTTTGGAAATGATAGCAGTCTCCAGCATATCCAGTGGATAATTTGGAAATGATAGCAGTCTCCAGCATATCCAGTGGATAATTTGGAAATGATAGAAGTCTCCAGCCAAGTCACTGAATAGTTTGGAAACGATAGCAGTCTCCAGCATATCCAGTGGATAATTTGGAAATGATAGAAGTCTAAAGCCAAGTCACTGAATAGTTTGGAAATGATAGCAGTCTCCAGCATTTCCAGTGGATAATTTGGAAATGATAGCAGTCTCCAGCATATCCAGTGGATAATTTGGAAATGATAGAAGTCTAAAGCCAAGTCACTGAATAGTTTGGAAATGATAGCAGTCTCCAGCATATCCAGTGGATAATTTGGAAATGATAGAAGTCTCCAGCCAAGTCACTGAATAGCTTGGAAATGATAGCAGTCTCCAGCATATCCAGTGGATAATTTGGAAATGATAGCAGTCTCCAGCATATCCAGTGGATAATTTGGAAATGATAGAAGTCTAAAGCCAAGTCACTGAATAGTTTGGAAATGATAGCAGTCTCCAGCACATCCAGTGGATAATTTGGAAATGATAGAAGTCTAAAGCCAAGTCACTGGATAGTTTGGAAATGATAGCAGTCTCCAGCATATCCAGTGGATAATTTGGAAATGATAGCAGTCTCCAGCATATCCAGTGGATAATTTGGAAATGATAGAAGTCTCCAGCCAAGTCACTGAATAGTTTGGAAATGATAGCAGTCTCCAGCATATCCAGTGGATAATTTGGAAATGATAGAAGTCTAAAGCCAAGTCACTGAATAGTTTGGAAATGATAGCAGTCTCCAGCATATCCAGTGGATAATTTGGAAATGATAGAAGTCTAAAGCCAAGTCACTGAATAGTTTGGAAATGATAGCAGTCTCCAGCATTTCCAGTGGATAATTTGGAAATGATAGCAGTCTCCAGCATATCCAGTGGATAATTTGGAAATGATAGAAGTCTAAAGCCAAGTCACTGAATAGTTTGGAAATGATAGCAGTCTCCAGCATATCCAGTGGATAATTTGGAAATGATAGAAGTCTCCAGCCAAGTCACTGAATAGCTTGGAAATGATAGCAGTCTCCAGCATATCCAGTGGATAATTTGGAAATGATAGCAGTCTCCAGCATATCCAGTGGATAATTTGGAAATGATAGAAGTCTAAAGCCAAGTCACTGAATAGTTTGGAAATGATAGCAGTCTCCAGCACATCCAGTGGATAATTTGGAAATGATAGAAGTCTAAAGCCAAGTCACTGGATAGTTTGGAAATGATAGCAGTCTCCAGCATATCCAGTGGATAATTTGGAAATGATAGCAGTCTCCAGCATATCCAGTGGATAATTTGGAAATGATAGAAGTCTCCAGCCAAGTCACTGAATAGTTTGGAAATGATAGCAGTCTCCAGCATATCCAGTGGATAATTTGGAAATGATAGAAGTCTAAAGCCAAGTCACTGAATAGTTTGGAAATGATAGCAGTCTCCAGCATATCCAGTGGATAATTTGGAAATGATAGCAGTCTCCAGCATATCCAGTGGATAATTTGGAAATGATAGAAGTCTAAAGCCAAGTCACTGAATAGTTTGGAAATGATAGCAGTCTCCAGCATATCCAGTGGATAATTTGGAAATGATAGCAGTCTCCAGCATATCCAGTGGATAATTTGGAAATGATAGAAGTCTAAAGCCAAGTCACTGAATAGTTTGGAAATGATAGCAGTCTCCAGCATTTCCAGTGGATAATTTGGAAATGATAGCAGTCTCCAGCATATCCAGTGGATAATTTGGAAATGATAGAAGTCTAAAGCCAAGTCACTGAATAGTTTGGAAATGATAGCAGTCTCCAGCATATCCAGTGGATAATTTGGAAATGATAGAAGTCTCCAGCCAAGTCACTGAATAGCTTGGAAATGATAGCAGTCTCCAGCATATCCAGTGGATAATTTGGAAATGATAGCAGTCTCCAGCATATCCAGTGGATAATTTGGAAATGATAGAAGTCTAAAGCCAAGTCACTGAATAGTTTGGAAATGATAGCAGTCTCCAGCACATCCAGTGGATAATTTGGAAATGATAGAAGTCTAAAGCCAAGTCACTGGATAGTTTGGAAATGATAGCAGTCTCCAGCATATCCAGTGGATAATTTGGAAATGATAGCAGTCTCCAGCATATCCAGTGGATAATTTGGAAATGATAGAAGTCTCCAGCCAAGTCACTGAATAGTTTGGAAATGATAGCAGTCTCCAGCATATCCAGTGGATAATTTGGAAATGATAGAAGTCTAAAGCCAAGTCACTGAATAGTTTGGAAATGATAGCAGTCTCCAGCATATCCAGTGGATAATTTGGAAATGATAGCAGTCTCCAGCATATCCAGTGGATAATTTGGAAATGATAGAAGTCTAAAGCCAAGTCACTGAATAGTTTGGAAATGATAGCAGTCTCCAGCATATCCAGTGGATAATTTGGAAATGATAGCAGTCTCCAGCATATCCAGTGGATAATTTGGAAATGATAGAAGTCTAAAGCCAAGTCACTGAATAGTTTGGAAATGATAGCAGTCTCCAGCATTTCCAGTGGATAATTTGGAAATGATAGCAGTCTCCAGCATATCCAGTGGATAATTTGGAAATGATAGAAGTCTAAAGCCAAGTCACTGAATAGTTTGGAAATGATAGCAGTCTCCAGCATATCCAGTGGATAATTTGGAAATGATAGAAGTCTCCAGCCAAGTCACTGAATAGCTTGGAAATGATAGCAGTCTCCAGCATATCCAGTGGATAATTTGGAAATGATAGCAGTCTCCAGCATATCCAGTGGATAATTTGGAAATGATAGAAGTCTAAAGCCAAGTCACTGAATAGTTTGGAAATGATAGCAGTCTCCAGCATATCCAGTGGATAATTTGGAAATGATAGAAGTCTAAAGCCAAGTCACTGGATAGTTTGGAAATGATAGCAGTCTCCAGCATATCCAGTGGATAATTTGGAAATGATAGCAGTCTCCAGGATATCCAGTGGATAATTTGGAAATGATAGAAGTCTCCAGCCAAGTCACTGAATAGTTTGGAAATGATAGCAGTCTCCAGCATATCCAGTGGATAATTTGGAAATGATAGAAGTCTAAAGCCAAGTCACTGAATAGTTTGGAAATGATAGCAGTCTCCAGCATATCCAGTGGATAATTTGGAAATGATAGCAGTCTCCAGCATATCCAGTGGATAATTTGGAAATGATAGAAGTCTCCAGCCAAGTCACTGAATAGTTTGGAAACGATAGCAGTCTCCAGCATATCCAGTGGATAATTTGGAAATGATAGAAGTCTAAAGCCAAGTCACTGAATAGTTTGGAAATGATAGCAGTCTCCAGCATTTCCAGTGGATAATTTGGAAATGATAGCAGTCTCCAGCATATCCAGTGGATAATTTGGAAATGATAGAAGTCTAAAGCCAAGTCACTGAATAGTTTGGAAATGATAGCAGTCTCCAGCATATCCAGTGGATAATTTGGAAATGATAGAAGTCTCCAGCCAAGTCACTGAATAGCTTGGAAATGATAGCAGTCTCCAGCATATCCAGTGGATAATTTGGAAATGATAGCAGTCTCCAGCATATCCAGTGGATAATTTGGAAATGATAGAAGTCTAAAGCCAAGTCACTGAATAGTTTGGAAATGATAGCAGTCTCCAGCACATCCAGTGGATAATTTGGAAATGATAGAAGTCTAAAGCCAAGTCACTGGATAGTTTGGAAATGATAGCAGTCTCCAGCATATCCAGTGGATAATTTGGAAATGATAGCAGTCTCCAGCATATCCAGTGGATAATTTGGAAATGATAGAAGTCTCCAGCCAAGTCACTGAATAGTTTGGAAATGATAGCAGTCTCCAGCATATCCAGTGGATAATTTGGAAATGATAGAAGTCTAAAGCCAAGTCACTGAATAGTTTGGAAATGATAGCAGTCTCCAGCATATCCAGTGGATAATTTGGAAATGATAGCAGTCTCCAGCATATCCAGTGGATAATTTGGAAATGATAGAAGTCTAAAGCCAAGTCACTGAATAGTTTGGAAATGATAGCAGTCTCCAGCATATCCAGTGGATAATTTGGAAATGATAGCAGTCTCCAGCATATCCAGTGGATAATTTGGAAATGATAGAAGTCTAAAGCCAAGTCACTGAATAGTTTGGAAATGATAGCAGTCTCCAGCATTTCCAGTGGATAATTTGGAAATGATAGCAGTCTCCAGCATATCCAGTGGATAATTTGGAAATGATAGAAGTCTAAAGCCAAGTCACTGAATAGTTTGGAAATGATAGCAGTCTCCAGCATATCCAGTGGATAATTTGGAAATGATAGAAGTCTCCAGCCAAGTCACTGAATAGCTTGGAAATGATAGCAGTCTCCAGCATATCCAGTGGATAATTTGGAAATGATAGCAGTCTCCAGCATATCCAGTGGATAATTTGGAAATGATAGAAGTCTAAAGCCAAGTCACTGAATAGTTTGGAAATGATAGCAGTCTCCAGCATATCCAGTGGATAATTTGGAAATGATAGAAGTCTAAAGCCAAGTCACTGGATAGTTTGGAAATGATAGCAGTCTCCAGCATATCCAGTGGATAATTTGGAAATGATAGCAGTCTCCAGGATATCCAGTGGATAATTTGGAAATGATAGAAGTCTCCAGCCAAGTCACTGAATAGTTTGGAAATGATAGCAGTCTCCAGCATATCCAGTGGATAATTTGGAAATGATAGAAGTCTAAAGCCAAGTCACTGAATAGTTTGGAAATGATAGCAGTCTCCAGCATATCCAGTGGATAATTTGGAAATGATAGCAGTCTCCAGCATATCCAGTGGATAATTTGGAAATGATAGAAGTCTAAAGCCAAGTCACTGAATAGTTTGGAAATGATAGCAGTCTCCAGCATATCCAGTGGATAATTTGGAAATGATAGCAGTCTCCAGCATATCCAGTGGATAATTTGGAAATGATAGAAGTCTAAAGCCAAGTTACTGAATAGTTTGGAAATGATAGCAGTCTCCAGCATATCCAGTGGATAATTTGGAAATGATAGAAGTCTCCAGCCAAGTCACTGAATAGTTTGGAAATGATAGCAGTCTCCAGCATATCCAGTGGATAATTTGGAAATGATAGAAGTCTAAAGCCAAGTCACTGAATAGTTTGGAAATGATAGCAGTCTCCAGAATATTAAGTGGATAATTTGGAAATGATAGAAGTCTCCAGCCAAGTCACTGAATAGTTTGGAAATGATAGCAGTCTCCAGAATATCCAGTGGATAATTTGGAAATGATAGAAGTCTCCAGCCAAGTCACTGAATAGTTTGGAAATGATAGCAGTCTCCAGAATATCCAGTGGATAATTTGGAAATGATAGAAGTCTCCAGCCAAGTCACTGAATAGTTTGGAAATGATAGCAGTCTCCAAAATATCCAGTGGATAATTTGGAAATGATAGAAGTCTCCAGCCAAGTCACTGAATAGTTTGGAAATGATAGCAGTCTCCAGAATATCCAGTGGATAATTTGGAAATGATAGAAGTCTCCAGCCAAGTCACTGAATAGTTTGGAAATGATAGCAGTCTCCAGCATATCCAGTGGATAATTTGGAAATGATAGAAGTCTAAAGCCAAGTCACTGAATAGTTTGGAAATGATAGCAGTCTCCAGCATATCCAGTGGATAATTTGGAAATGATAGCAGTCTCCAGCATATCCAGTGGATAATTTGGAAATGATAGAAGTCTCCAGCCAAGTCACTGAATAGTTTGGAAATGATAGCAGTCTCCAGCATATCCAGTGGATAATTTGGAAATGATAGCAGTCTCCAGCATATCCAGTGGATAATTTGGAAATGATAGAAGTCTAAAGCCAAGTCACTGAATAGTTTGGAAATGATAGAAGTCTAAAGCCAAGTCACTGAATAGTTTGGAAATGATAGCAGTCTCCAGCATATCCAGTGGATAATTTGGAAATGATAGAAGTCTCCAGCCAAGTCACTGAATAGTTTGGAAATGATAGCAGTCTCCAGCATATCCAGTGGATAATTTGGAAATGATAGCAGTCTCCAACATATCCAGTGGATAATTTGGAAATGACAGAAGTCTAAAGCCAAGTCACTGAATAGTTTGGAAATGATAGCAGTCTCCAGAATATCCAGTGGATAATTTGGAAATGATAGAAGTCTCCAGCCAAGTCACTGAATAGTTTGGAAATGATAGCAGTCTCCAGCATATCCAGTGGATAATTTGGAAATGATAGTAGTCTTCAGCCATCCAGTGGATAAATTTTTTTTATAGAAGTCTCCAGCCAAATTACTGAATAGTTTGGAAGTGATAGAAGTTTCCAACCAAGTCACTGGATAATTTGGAAATGATAGCAGTCTCCAGCCAAGACACTGGATAATTTGGAAATGATAGCAGTCTTCAGCAAATCCACTGGATAATTTGGAAATCATAACAGTTTCCAGCCAATCCACTGGATTGGGTTGGGTTGGGTTGTTTTACCTCTGAGCGGCACTTTTTTGCACACCATGGGCTTTGCCACCAGGTCACATGGACCACGAAGACTCAGAGAAGGTTGGGGGAGGGGACCCACTGGAACAGCTGTTGGAAGACAGATGGTAGCCTCCCGTCAAGGCCATCCAGCGTGTTCTTTAACGTGCTCAGGGTATGTCTCTCCCGCACACGGGGCCACGGCTTAACGTCCCATCCGACGGACGGCGGCCTTTCCAAGCCCATCGGTGTCCCCTACTAACCGTCGGCAGGGCGGGGAATTTTGCGGAGATAAATCTCAACGCTGACAATCCACTGGATAATTTGGAAATGATAGAAGACTCCAGCCATTCACTCGTAACCTGCAGTTCCCAGGTTCGAGTCCAGCTGGGTCAGCGTTGAGATTTATCTCCGCAAAATTCCCCGCCCTGCCCACATTCAGTGGGGACACCGATGGGCTTGGAAAGGCCGCCGTCCGTCGGATGGGATGTTAAGCCGTGGCCCCCTGTGCGGGAGAGCTATACCCTGTGCACGTTAAAGAACACGCTGGATGGCCTTGACAGGAGGCTGCCATCTGCCTCCCAACAGCTGTTCCAGTTGGTCCCCTCCCCCAACCTTCTCTGAGCCTTCGGGATCCGTGTAACCTGGCCATTTAGCCCACGGTTTGCAAAAAAAGTGCCTCTCAGAGGTAAAACGACCGAACCAGAATCCTGCGAAATTCTTTGAAAACTCATTCTCAGCCACACCTAGTTCATTTCGTCGGGGATTACTATTCCGCTTAACCATTCACAAAACAGAATAATAAGAAGAGAATTAACTCAACCAGGTCTATAATTTAAAAGAGTTGTTGACACTGCCTGCACGAGAGTTTTGACGTTCTCATTAAAACCAAAGAAAAAAAAAAATGTTCCACAGCAGAATCTGACGTAATCTCAATTCTGAAAGCTGTAATTACAACAATCGTGATGGACAAAATGCAGCGCTGACGTCAGAATCCCATCTTGGAAACGCTTCAACACCAAAACATGCATATCTTTATTAGCTAGACACATCTATCTGCGCAGGATAATCAAAACCTCTGAACATGAGTCGCATATAAATTCAAACCATATAAAAATACACAAACAAGCATCCAGGACGTTTTTCTTTCTAGAAAGCCCGATCCTTTTAGAGAGTCGGAAATATATCTCTCCTCCAGATCCTGACGTCTTCTCGAGCAGGCGAATTCTAAACATCCCCTTATTGACATAAGCAAGTACACCTGCTAGATAATAACTCTAATTTAGGAAATAATGGGATGCTTATTCCCATTTTCGTGTAACTGAAACCTTGAGTTAATTGTCGGGGCGGGTTTGATTGATTGAATGGTTAAGACCAGGTCCAGACTGTAATGAGTCGGACTCCCATGCTCTTGATCACGAGAGCCCGTGTGCAGCAGTTCGAGCGGGGTGACCCCCAGGGATAAGGGCGGATGTTCGTAGAAGCGTAGACAGGATGGAAAGACGGACAGTGGAGAGCCTCAGGTATCTTTTAGGAGATGGATTTACATATGTGTTTAGCTGTCTCTGTTCTTAATACAGCTGCTGCAATTTTTGGAGTGGAACATCTGTCCTTAGGAATAAGATGCAATGGAAGAGATAAGACGGCTTGATGATAGTTTAGAACATGCTGGGCTGAAATATTGCAAACGGAAGTTTGATGAGATAGCATCCTTAGGCGAAAAGATGTTGTGAAGAAAGTTTTGACAGAATTTTTGAGTTTCTGGTGCTTTCATGTAAAGCTTGATATTAAGATTGGGTTGTTTTTACCTTTGAGCGGCAATTTTTTTGGACAAAATGAGCTAAATGACGAGGTCATAAGAACTATGAGAAGGTTGGGGGAGGGGACCCACTGGAACAGCTGTAGGGAGACAGATGTTAGCCTCCCGTCAAGGCCATCCAGCGTGTTCTTTAACGTTGGGTTGTTTTACCTCTGAGCGGCACTTTTTTGCACACATGGGCTAAATGTCCAGGTCACAAGGACCCCGAAGGCTCAGAGAAGGTTGGAGGAGGGGACCCACTGGAACAGCTGTTGGGAGACAGATGGTAGCCTCCCGTCAAGGCCATCCAGCGTGTTCTTTAACGTTGGGTTGTTTTACCTCTGAGCGGCACTTTTTTGCACACCATGGTATAAATGGTCAGGTTACAAGGACCCCGAAGGCTCAGAGAAGGTTGGGGGAGGGGACCCACTGGAACAGCTGTTGGGAGACAGATGGTAGCCTCCGTCAAGGCCATCCAGCGTATTCTTTAACAGGGTATGGACTCTCGCACACGGCTTAACGTCCCATCCGATGGACGACGGCCTTTCCAAGCCCATCGGTGTCCCCTACTGACCGTGGGCAGGGCGGGGAGTTTTGCGGAGATAAATCTCAACGCTGATCTAGCTGGAACTCGAACCTGGGAACTACAGATTACGAGACTGGTGCGCTACCGACTGAGCCACCCCCGCCCCTCGTGATATTAAGTGTGAAATTGTTAAATTATTAGGAAATTGCATTTAACAATGTTTGATATGTTTCGCATTCTTCTGTTGCTGTTTTCTGTTTATATGTTATATGTTGCTATTCGTGTAATGTACGTCCCGTGGCCGAGTGATTAGCACGCTTGGCTACTAATCTAAGAGACCTGGGTTCGAGTCCCGGATTTAGGCATGGATGTGTTTGTCGTTTTTCTGCTGAGTTCATGCCATCCTCTTAGATCTTCTACTATGGCATATAAACTGACAGGCTCCTGTCAGACCTCTGTGGCAAGCAGCTGCTTTAGGGGGTATTTTTTTTTTAAATAAGGGAGCATAAGAAAAAGATATTAGCTTGCATTGCTCACATTTTTCGGCAGGTATGAGTTTTTTGTTATATCGAAAATAATTTTATGATATGCTGGTGAAACAAATGAGTATTTTTATTTATATTGGGGTTTCTACAAGCGAGTAAGTGGATATTAGGCGAAAGCAGAGATGATTTTATCCCGGATTTACAGTGCCGATGATTTATCTCCGCAAAATTCCCCGCCTTGCCCACGGTCAGTAGGGGACACCGATGGGCTTGAAAAGGCCGCCGTCCGTCGGATGGGACGTTAAGCCGTGGCTCCGTGTAAGGGAGAGCCATACCCTGTGCACGTTAAAGAACACGATGGATGGCCTTGACGGGAGGCTACCATCTGTCCCCCAACAGCTGTTCCAGTGGGTCCCCTCCCCCAACCTTCTCTGAGCCTTAGGGGTCCATGTGACCTGGCCATTTAGCCCATGGTGTGCAAAAAAGTGCCGCTCAGAGGTAAAACAACCCAACATTAAAGAACACGCTGGATGGCCTTGACGGGAGGCTACCATCTGTCTCCCAACAGCTGTTCCAGTGGGTCCCCTCTCCCAACCTTCTCTGAGCCTTCGGGGTCCATGTGACCTGGCCATTTAGCCCATGGTGTGCAAAAAAGTGCCGCTCAGAGGTAAAACAACCCAACGTTAAAGAACACGCTGGATGGCCTTGACGGGAGGCTACCATCTGTCTCCCAACAGCTGTTCCAGTGGGTCCCCTCCCCCAACCTTCTCTGAGCCTTCGGGGTCCTTGTGACCTGGCCATTTAGCCCATGGTGTGCAAAAAAGTGCCGCTCAGAGGTAAAACAACCCAACATTAAAGAACACGCTGGATGGCCTTGACGGGAGGCTACCATCTGTCTCCCAACAGCTGTTCCAGTGGGTCCCCTCCCCCAACCTTCTCTGAGCCTTCGGGGTCCATGTGACCTGGCCATTTAGCCCATGGTGTGCAAAAAAGTGCCGCTCAGAGGTAAAACAACCCAACGTTAAAGAACACGCTGGATGGCCTTGACGGGAGGCTACCATCTGTCTCCCAACAGCTGTTCCAGTGGGTCCCCTCCCCCAACCTTCTCTGAGCCTTCGGGGTCCTTGTGACCTGGCCATTTAGCCCATGGTGTGCAAAAAAGTGCCGCTCAGAGGTAAAACAACCCAACGTTAAAGAACACGCTGGATGGCCTTGACAGGAGGCTTCCATCTGTCTCCCAACAGCTGTTCCAGTGGGTCCCCTCCCCCAACCTTCTCTGAGCCTTCGGGGTCCTTGTGACCTGGCCATTTAGCCCATGGTGTGCAAAAAAGTGCCGCTCAGAGGTAAAACAACCCAACGTTAAAGAACACGCTGGATGGCCTTGACAGGAGGCTTCCATCTGTCTCCCAACAGCTGTTCCAGTGGGTCCCCTCCCCCAACCTTCTCTGAGCCTTCGGGGTCCATGTGACCTGGCCATTTAGCCCACGGTGTGCAAAAAAGTGCCGCTCAGAGGTAAAACAACCCAACCCAACAGTGCCGATGAGAATGATTTGTTTTGGCGCTAGTTTCTTGAAAACACGCAGGCCTATAAACAAGGAAACGCGATACCAGACGGTAAGTCGATTGTAACCTATTTTTTTTTAAATACCACCTCAAGCAGATGCTTGCCACAGAGGTCTGACAGGAGCCTGACAGTTTATATGCCATAGTAGAAGGTCTGAGAGGATGGCAGGACCTCAGGAACGTGTACAGCAACTGTACACGCTCCAGTTAACGTTCACAGCAAACTGGAGCGTGTGCTCTGGAACACACGCTCCAGTTTGCTGTGAACGGTAACTGCACACGCTCAATATTTCTGTGAGTGGGCCCACACGATCCAGGTTTTTGTGAGCTCACACGATCCAATGTGCTGTGAACATCAACAGCAACCGCTCCAGTTTGCTGTGAAAGGTAACTGCACACGCTCCATATTCATTGCATTACATATTCATACGCATTAGTATTTCCTAACTCTTTTAAGTACTGAACGAATGTTGTTGAAAAATTTAAATTTCAATCGGTTTGATTATGATCATCAATTTATCGTCAGTCGCATTTTCCCATTGAATGCATATTTTAGAAGTTGTGAAGCTCATGGACTTGCACATAAAAAAAAAACTGGTTCGATTCTTGACGTAATATGGAAATTCTCTAATATTTCTTTTGTGGAGGGGGCGGGGCGGCGGTTCGGTTGATAGCGCGCCAGGTTCGTAATCTGCAGTTCCGGGTTCGAGTTCCACCTGGGTCAGATTTGAGATTTACCTCCGCAAAACTCCCTGCCCTGCTCACGGTCAAAAGGGGACACCGAAGGGCTTGGAAAAGCTGCCAAACCGTGGCCCCAGGAGTGCGTAAAGCCATACTCTGTGCACGTTAAAGAACACGCTGGATGGCTTTGACGGGAGGTTACCATCTTCCCAACAGCCGGAGTGGGTTCCCTCCCCCAACCTTCTCTGAGCCTTTGGGATCCTTGTGACCATGCCATTTAGCCCGTGGTGTGCAAAAAAGTGGCGCTCAGAAGTAAAAAGAGAGAAAAGAAAGAACAGAAATAAAAAAGTGCCGCTCAAAGGTAAAAGAAAGAGCTCAGAAGTAAAAAAAAAGAGAAAAAAAAAAGAACAGAGATTAAAAAAAAGTGCCCACTAAGAGGTAAAATAACCCAATCCAACTCTAATACTTTGGAAAGAAAGTGTACAGTCGCTCAAAAAACTATCCGAACACTATTGCTGATTAAAGAATTCAGAAAAAATATCTGGCAACGATTTTTTTTTAGAAATTAGTGATCTGGAAACCTTCGAGTCACGTGACACGAAAGATGCCAGATCACTGATTTCAAAAAAAATTGTTACCAGATATTTTTTCTGAATTCTGTAATCAGCAATAGTGTTCGAATACTTTTTTGAGCGACTGAATATTTATTAGTGTGTTTAATGCAGTTCCTAATGATCTGTATTAATTATTACAAGATAGAGTCATGTACATCTGCGCATCGTCGTATAAACATTCGGACTTAAACGGACTTTCGGCATCCCTTCCCCACTTTAAGTCCGGCATATCGACGATTCACTACGAGAACTTCTGGGAGCTGTAGTGCATTAATACGGACAGGATAGAACAGAATTCTGGATAAAAAAATATTGGAACCAAAGGCAAAAAAGTGATGCAGCTGAAGGTTTCACTAGTCCAGAAGATATTAAACGACCATAGTCTGCTACAGAAAATCTACTCTTTCAAAAGAGTGTAATTTAATCGAAAGACAAAATAAAAGATGTGTCTTAAAATCTGCATAAAAATAAAAGATGTCTGCGGCTGCGAAACTCGTCAGAAAATCATATTAGACACCTTAAATTTTCAGAGAATGTTCTGGATGTGGTCCGGATTGCAGTGCCAAATTTCAAGTCGAAAGTCCAAAGGGGGCGCTTACTAGAAGCAAAAAATATCTATCATGCTATTCCTACGAGGAACGATAATCGCAGGGGCGCCAGGCTCGTAATCTATAGTTCCCAGGTTCGAGTCCCAGCTGGGTCAGTTTTGAGATTTATCTCCGCAAAAATTTCCCGACCTGTCCACGGTGAGTAGGGGACACCGATGGGCTTCGAAAGGCCGCCGTCCGTCGGATGGGACGTTAAGCCGTGGCCCCGTGTGCGGGAGAGAAATACCCTGTGCACGTTAAAGAACACGCTGGATGGCCTTGACGGGAGACTACCATCTGTCTCCCAACAGCTGTTCCACTGGGTCTCCTCCCCCAACCTTCTCTGAGCCTTCGGGGTCCTTGTGACCATGGTCATTTAGCCCATGGTGTGAAAAAAAGTGCCGCTCAGAGGTAAAACAACCCCAACGATAATCGCTGCCAAAATTATTGTTGCCATTTGCTGCTCCCTAACTGTGAAAGAGTCATAATAACATTTAAATCTGTTACCGTTGCCAGATTCCCCATATTCCCAAAGGCATTATTATTTTAAGGCGTCTGCAGCTGGGGATCAGCCCACTTACGAAATCTGGGGAGGTTCAATCAAATATATCGAGAACCAGAGTGTATAAAATTCAACCTGTGGAAATAAAACTCTAGTTAGTTTCCGACTAAGCCACGGGCTATGAGAGCGCGCGCTAACGTTAGTAAGGGTTGGGTTGTTTTACCTCTGAGCGGCACTTTTTTGCACACCATGGGCTAAATGGCCAGGTCACATGGACCCCGAAGGCTCAGAGAAGGTTGGGGGAGGAGACCCACTGGAACAGCTGTTGGGAGACAGATGGTAATCTCCCGTCAAGGCCATCTATCATGTTCTTTAACGTGCACAGGGTATGGTTCTCCCATACACGGGGCCACGGCTTTACGTCCCATACGACGGACGACGACATTTCCAAGCCCATCGGTGTCCCCTACTGACCGTGGGCAGGGCGGGGAATTTTGCGGCGATAAATCTCAACGCTGACCCAGCTGGGACTCGAACCTGGGAACTACAGATAACGAGCCTGGCGCGCTACCGACTGAGCCACCCCCGCCCCAACGTTAGTAAGGACTTCAGCAGCACCGGACTTTCATCACGTTGAATCTGAGTCCATGTGTCGGGGGGGGGGGGGGGGGGATAAACACAAATAAAACAATTTTTACACCCACTTGTGCCAACTTTGGGTTTGGATAGGACGTTAAGCCTTTCCCCAAGTATAGCAGAGCCATATCCTGTTCACGTTTATGAACCCGCTGGATGATATTGACTGGAGGCTACCATCTGTAAACTGTTCAGTAGGTCCGCTATCTAAACTTTCTCTGAGCATTTGGTGTCTGATTTAACCCATTGTGTGGAAGAATAGTGACGTTCAGAGGTCAAACAAACCAGTTCAATTCTCATGTAGCGAAGAGTGGGATTAAATTATAAAATTTTAAATCCTATAATAGTGGAGTTGGGTTGTTTTATCTCTGAGCGGCACTTTTTTTTTTCACACCATGGGTTAAATGGTCAGGTTACAAGGATCCCGAAGGCTCAGAGAAGGTTGGGGGAGGGTTGTTCGGTTGGGTTGTTTTACCTCTGAGCGGCACTTTTTTGCACACCATGGGCTAAATGGCCAGGTCACAATCACCCCGAAGGCTCAGAGAAGGTTGGGGGAGGATACCCACTGGAACAGCTGTTGGGAGACAGATGGTAGCCTCCCGTCAAGGCCATCCAGCGTGTTCTTTAGCGTGCACAGGGTATGGCTCTCCCACTCACGGGGCCACGACTTAACGTCCCATACGACGGACGGGGGCCTTTTTAAGCCCATCCGTGTCCTCTACTGACCGTGAGCAGGTCGGGGAGTTTTGCGGAGATAAGTCTCAAAGCTGACCCAGCTGGGAATCGAACCTAGGAACTACAGAATACGAGCCTGGATATTGAGCCAGCCCCGCCCCTAAAACAGTGGAGAATCAAATTCGAAGGCATCAGGTGTAGTACTCGGAGTGTGTACCGATTAAGGATCCATCTCCCAATCCCTACGCAAAATTCCCCGTCCTGCCCACGGTCAGTAGGGGACACCGATGGCTTGGAAAGGCCGCCGTCCGTCGGATGGGACGTTAAGCCGTGGCCCCGTTTGCGGGAGAGCCATACCCTGTGCACGTTAAAGAACACGCTGGATGGCTTTGACAGGAGGCTACCATCTGTCTCCCAACAGCTGTTCCAGTGGGTCCCCTCCCCCAACCTTCTCTGAACCTTCGGGGTCCATGTGACCTGGCCATTTAGCCCATGGTGTGCAAAAAAGTGCCGCTCAGAGGTAAAACAACCCAACGTTAAAGAACACGCTGGCTGTCCTTGACGGGAGGCTACCATCTGTCTCCCAACAGCTGTTCCAGTGGGTCCCTTCCCCAACCTTCTCTGAGCCTTCGGGGTCCATGTGACCTGGCCATTTAGCCCATGGTGTGCAAAAAAGTGCCGCTCAGAGGTAAAACAACCCAACGTTAAAGAACATGCTGGATGGCCTTGACGGGAGGCTACCATCTGTCTCCCAACAGCTGTTCCAGTGGGTCCCCTCCCCCAACCTTCTCTGAGCCTTCGAGGTCCTTGTAACCTGGCCATTTAGCCCAGGGTGTGCAAAAAAGTGCCGCTCAGAGGTAAAACAACCCAAACCAATCCCTAATAGTCTGGATTGTACATTTAACATACTTTTTTCTAAGAAATATTACAATAGCGATGGATGAATTCAGGTTTGATAAATTCACCTTTTATTCTTACTAAAAAACCGAAACATTGATAACACTCCATGAACATGACTCCACTTCATAAACTAATCGTTCACTAAGACGGACCTACTCTTTAAGGGAAAAAAAAAAGAATCCTGGGTGCAGCATCCCTGCCAAAAGAGCAACAGGAAAGCCGAAATGTCAGTTGTTCGTTCTGATGAAGAAGACAACTTGTTCAACGAGGGGGGACGTCCGCTTCGGCCCCAACAGAGTCGAAGGCTTGTCATTACCTGGTCAGCCGTTGTCTTCCCAGTGCATCTGCGCTCTCCCATTATCACCCGCGATTAGGCGGAGCAGACGTCATCTGAAAGCCAGAGGGGGTCATTAGTCGAGTGAACGGATAGCGTGGGATGGGGATGTTGTTCTGCTGTCTCTGTTGATCCTCTTAAGCACTTCGCCTTCGGGTGCGCATTCACAAGGACGAAGAAATCGAAGAATCGAAAATTCCTCAGGTGAAATGTTGTTAAGTGTTTTACTTCTGAGTGGTATTTTTTGCACACAATGGGCTAAATGGAGAGGTCACAAGGGCCCCAAGGACTCCAAAAAGGCTGTGGAAAGGGATTCTTTGGATTGGCATTAAGAGACAGATGGAAACCTCCAATTGAGGCTGAGTTATTTTACTTCTGAGCAGAATTTTTTTTCACACAATGGGCTAAATGGCCAGGTCACAAGGACCTCGAAGGCTCAGAAAATGTTGGGGGAGGGGACACAATGGAAGATATTAGAAGGGGGCCCAATGGCCAGCTATTAGGAGACAGATGGTAGCCTCCCGTCAAGGCCATCCAGCATGTTCTTTAAGGTGTTGGGTTGGGTTGTTTTACCTCTGAGCGGCACTTTTTTGCACACCATGGGCTAAATGGCCAGGTCACATGGACCCCGAAGGCCCAGAGAAGGTTGGGGGAGGGGACCCACTGGGACAGCTGTTGGGAGACAGATGGTAGCCTCCCGTCAAGGCCATCCAGCGTGTTCGTTAACGTGCACAGGGTATGGCTCTCCCGCACACGGGGCCACGGCTTAACGTCCCATCCGACGGACGGTGGCCGTTCCAAGTCCATTAGTGTCCCTTACTGACCGTGGGCAGGGCGGGGAATTTTGCGGAGATAAATCTCAACGCTGACCCAGCTGGGACTCGAACCTGGGAACTACAGATTACGAGTCTGGCGCTCTACCGACTGAGCCACCCCCGCCCTCACCTTACATTGAATGGTTTAAAAGAGAAACTGAAAAGCTTAAAGCAGTCATCAATTTTAGATAATTTTCTAAAAATCTCCGTTCAGTAACTTGTCACATATTCTTTTCAATTGTATTAAATTAAGTTAGATTTGAATTTTAGTTTGAATACAAATATAAACGTGAATAGATTAAATAACAAATTTCGGAATTTCTTTTAAAGAAATATGTGTAATAACCATGAAAAAATTTTCCTTTCGAATTCTATATAGTGTAATAATAATAAATACCCCCTCAAGCAGCTGCTTGCCACAGAGGTCTGACAGGAGCCTGTCAGTTTATATATGCCACAGTAGAAGATCTGTGAGGATGGCAGGGCCTCGGCAGAAAACAACACAAATATCCATGCCTTACCCGGGGCTCGAACCCAGGTCCCGTAGATCAGTAGCCAAGCGCGCTAACCACTCGGCCACGGGACGGCTACTATATAGTGTACAGTCGCTCAAAAAAGTATCCGAACACTACGGTTGATTACAGATTTCATAAAAAATATCTGGCAACTATTTTTTCTAGAAATTAGTGATCTGGCAACCTTCGTGTCACGTGATTACAGAATTCAGGAAAAATATATGGAGCGTGTACAGCAACTGTACACGCTCCAGTTACCGTTCACAGCAAACTGGAGCGTGTGCAGTTACTGCAACCGCTCCAGTTTGCTGTGAACGGTAACTGCACACGCTCAATATTTCCGTGAGTGAGCCCACACGATCTAGTATCAAAATGTTGTCACGTGACACGAAGTTGTTCTATTGTTGAATTTGGTTTTTAATTGTCAAAACAAGGATGCCAGATCACTAATTTCTAAAAAAAAAAGTTGTCAGATATTTTTTCTGAATTCTGTAATCAACCATGGTGTTCGGATACTTTTTTGAGCGACTGTAGGTGGTCATATTATTTTGATACTAGATCGTGTGGGCTCACTCACGGAAATATTGAGCGTGTGCAGTTACCGTTCACAGCAAACTGGACCATTTAATCCACTGTGTGTGATCTGGCAAACTTCGTGTCACGTGACACGAAGGTTGCCAGATCACTAATTTCTAAAAAAAAAAAGTTGTCAGATATTTTTTCTGAATTCTGTAATCAACCATGGTGTTCGGATACTTTTTTGAGCGACTGTAGGTGGTCATATTATTTTGATACTAGATCGTGTGGGCCCACTCACGGAAATATTGAGCGTGTGCAGTTACCGTTCACAGCAAACTGGACCATTTAATCCACTGTGTGTGATCTGGCAAACTTCGTGTCACGTGACACGAAGGTTGCCAGATCACTAATTTCTAAAAAAAAAAAGTTGTCAGATATTTTTTCTGAATTCTGTAATCAACCATGGTGTTCGGATACTTTTTTGAGCGACTGTAGGTGGTCATATTATTTTGATACTAGATCGTGTGGGCCCACTCACGGAAATATTGAGCGTGTGCAGTTACCGTTCACAGCAAACTGGACCATTTAATCCACTGTGTGTGATCTGGCAAACTTCGTGTCACGTGACACGAAGGTTGCCAGATCACTAATTTCTAAAAAAAAAAAGTTGTCAGATATTTTTTCTGAATTCTGTAATCAACCATGGTGTTCGGATACTTTTTTGAGCGACTGTAGGTGGTCATATTATTTTGATACTAGATCGTGTGGGCTCACTCACGGAAATATTGAGCGTGTTGGCAACCTTCGTGTCACGTGACACGAAGGTTGCCAGATCACTAATTTCTAAAAAAAAAACTTTGCCAGATATTATTTTTCTGAATTCTGTAATCAACCATAGTGTTCGGATATTTTTTTGGGCGACTGTACTACTTTTCAGAAATATACCATGCTTAGAAATACTATTCTTTTGTGGATACTACATCTAGATATATTATTTAATAATAAATACTTTGTCTACAAATACTACCATTTGAGAAATATCATTCCTAGAAATGCTATTTACTGAGATTAACCAATAGGAGAAAATATTCGAATTTCAAATCTCTCTGCACATGGTGATTTATTTTGCTCTTATTAAGGATATTG
This sequence comes from Ryuthela nishihirai, assembly GCA_038380435.1. Taxonomy (NCBI): domain Eukaryota; kingdom Metazoa; phylum Arthropoda; class Arachnida; order Araneae; family Heptathelidae; genus Ryuthela; species Ryuthela nishihirai. The sequence goes on along the minus strand of JAWZYU010000002.1, from coordinate 15,499,479 downwards.
GTTTTGAACTCTTTTTTTTATTTAGAATTTAAGGTTTAAAGAAAAAAAAATATTGCCACTTCTATTTTAATTTCCATCTGTCGGCAGAGTTTTATAAAACGATATTTTTTCAGGTCAAAGGATTAACATCATTCCATGAGATGTGGGTAGTTTTGTGAAACAATAATTATTGAGGTCAAGGGACTAACATCGTTCCATGGGATTGTCAACAGAATTTTATAAAAGGATAATTATTGAGGTCAAGGGACTAACATCGTTCCATGGGATTGTCAACAGAATTTTATAAAAGGATAATTATCGAGGTCAAGGGTATTTAATATAAGATATATTTTATAAAGATATATTTAACGTAAGAGGTATTAATATAAGAATATTTTATACGAGTTATATTTAATATAAGAGGTAAAAATTTCGAATTTTTTGAGGTTATGAGTTCCATGGGATCGTCAACAATTATATAAAATGATAATTAGTGAGGTCAAGGGACTAATATCATTTCATGGGATCGTCAACAAAATTATATAAAATGATAATTAGTGAGGTCAAGGGACTAATATCATTTCATGGGATCGTCAACAAAATTATATAAAATGATAATTAGTGAGGTCAAGGGACTAACATCGTTCCATGGGATCGTCAACAGAATTTTATAATAGGATAATTATTGAGGTCAAGGGACTAACATCGTTCCATGGGATTGTCAACAGAATTTTATAATAGGATAATTATTGAGGTCAAGGGACTAACATCGTTCCATGGGATTGTCAACAGAATTTTATAAAAGGATAATTATTGAGGTCAAGGGACTAACATCGTTCCATGGGATTGTCAACAGAATTTTATAATAGGATAATTATTGAGGTCAAGGGACTAACATCGTTCCATGGGATTGTCAACAGAATTTTATAATAGGATAATTATTGAGGTCAAGGGACTAACATCGTTCCATGGGATTGTCAACAGAATTTTATAAAAGGATAATTATTGAGGTCAAGGGACTAACATCGTTCCATGGGATTGTCAACAGAATTTTATAATAGGATAATTATTGAGGTCAAGGGACTAACATCGTTCCATGGGATTGTCAACAGAATTTTATAAAAGGATAATTATTGAGGTCAAGGGACTAACATCGTTCCATGGGATTGTCAACAGAATTTTATAATAGGATAATTATTGAGGTCAAGGGACTAACATCGTTCCATGGGATTGTCAACAGAATTTTATAAAAGGATAATTATTGAGGTCAAGGGACTAACATCGTTCCATGGGATTGTCAACAGAATTTTATAATAGGATAATTATTGAGGTCAAGGGACTAACATCGTTCCATGGGATTGTCAACAGAATTTTATAATAGGATAATTATTGAGGTCAAGGGACTAACATCGTTCCATGGGATTGTCAACAGAATTTTATAAAAGGATAATTATTGAGGTCAAGGGACTAACATCGTTCCATGGGATTGTCAACAGAATTTTATAAAAGGATAATTATTGAGGTCAAGGGACTAACATCGTTCCATGGGATTGTCAACAGAATTTTATAATAGGATAATTATTGAGGTCAAGGGACTAACATCGTTCCATGGGATTGTCAACAGAATTTTATAAAAGGATAATTATTGAGGTCAAGGGACTAACATCGTTCCATGGGATCGTCAACAGAATTTTATAATAGGATAATTATTGAGGTCAAGGGACTAACATCGTTCCATGGGATTGTCAACAGAATTTTATAATAGGATAATTATTGAGGTCAAGGGACTAACATCGTTCCATGGGATTGTCAACAGAATTTTATAAAAGGATAATTATTGAGGTCAAGGGACTAACATCGTTCCATGGGATTGTCAACAGAATTTTATAATAGGATAATTATTGAGGTCAAGGGACTAACATCGTTCCATGGGATTGTCAACAGAATTTTATAAAAGGATAATTATTGAGGTCAAGGGACTAACATCGTTCCATGGGATTGTCAACAGAATTTTATAATAGGATAATTATTGAGGTCAAGGGACTAACATCGTTCCATGGGATTGTCAACAGAATTTTATAAAAGGATAATTATTGAGGTCAAGGGACTAACATCGTTCCATGGGATTGTCAACAGAATTTTATAATAGGATAATTATTGAGGTCAAGGGACTAACATCGTTCCATGGGATCGTCAACAGAATTTTATAATAGGATAATTATTGAGGTCAAGGGACTAACATCGTTCCATGGGATTGTCAACAGAATTTTATAATAGGATAATTATTGAGGTCAAGGGACTAACATCGTTCCATGGGATTGTCAACAGAATTTTATAAAAGGATAATTATTGAGGTCAAGGGACTAACATCGTTCCATGGGATTGTCAACAGAATTTTATAATAGGATAATTATTGAGGTCAAGGGACTAACATCGTTCCATGGGATTGTCAACAGAATTTTATAAAAGGATAATTATTGAGGTCAAGGGACTAACATCGTTCCATGGGATTGTCAACAGAATTTTATAATAGGATAATTATTGAGGTCAAGGGACTAACATCGTTCCATGGGATTGTCAACAGAATTTTATAATAGGATAATTATTGAGGTCAAGGGACTAACATCGTTCCATGGGATTGTCAACAGAATTTTATAAAAGGATAATTATTGAGGTCAAGGGACTAACATCGTTCCATGGGATTGTCAACAGAATTTTATAATAGGATAATTATTGAGGTCAAGGGACTAACATCGTTCCATGGGATTGTCAACAGAATTTTATAAAAGGATAATTATTGAGGTCAAGGGACTAACATCGTTCCATGGGATTGTCAACAGAATTTTATAATAGGATAATTATTGAGGTCAAGGGACTAACATCGTTCCATGGGATTGTCAACAGAATTTTATAAAAGGATAATTATTGAGGTCAAGGGACTAACATCGTTCCATGGGATCGTCAACAGAATTTTATAATAGGATAATTATTGAGGTCAAGGGACTAACATCGTTCCATGGGATTGTCAACAGAATTTTATAATAGGATAATTATTGAGGTCAAGGGACTAACATCGTTCCATGGGATTGTCAACAGAATTTTATAAAAGGATAATTATTGAGGTCAAGGGACTAACATCGTTCCATGGGATTGTCAACAGAATTTTATAATAGGATAATTATTGAGGTCAAGGGACTAACATCGTTCCATGGGATTGTCAACAGAATTTTATAAAAGGATAATTATTGAGGTCAAGGGACTAACATCGTTCCATGGGATTGTCAACAGAATTTTATAATAGGATAATTATTGAGGTCAAGGGACTAACATCGTTCCATGGGATTGTCAACAGAATTTTATAATAGGATAATTATTGAGGTCAAGGGACTAACATCGTTCCATGGGATTGTCAACAGAATTTTATAATAGGATAATTATTGAGGTCAAGGGACTAACATCGTTCCATGGGATTGTCAACAGAATTTTATAAAAGGATAATTATTGAGGTCAAGGGACTAACATCGTTCCATGGGATTGTCAACAGAATTTTATAATAGGATAATTATTGAGGTCAAGGGACTAACATCGTTCCATGGGATTGTCAACAGAATTTTATAAAAGGATAATTTTTGAAGTCAAGGGACTAACATCGTTCCATGGGATTGTCAACAGAATTTTATAAAAGGATAATTTTTGAGGTCAAGGGACTAGCATTATTCCATGGGATGGTCAACAGAGTTTTATAAAACGATAATTATTGAGGTCAAGGGTATTTAATATAAGATATATTTTATAAAGATATATTTAACGTAAGAGGTATTAATATAAGAATATTTTATACGAGTTATATTTAATATAAGAGGTAAAAATTTCCAATTTTTTGAGGTTATGAGTTCCATGGGATCGTCAACAATTATATAAAATGATAATTAGTGAGGTCAAGGGACTAACATCATTTCATGGGATCGTCAACAAAATTATATAAAATGATAATTAGTGAGGTCAAGGGACTAACATCGTTCCATGGGATCGTCAACAGAATTTTATAATAGGATAATTATTGAGGTCAAGGGACTAACATCGTTCCATGGGATTGTCAACAGAATTTTATAATAGGATAATTATTGAGGTCAAGGGACTAACATCGTTCCATGGGATTGTCAACAGAATTTTATAAAAGGATAATTATTGAGGTCAAGGGACTAACATCGTTCCATGGGATTGTCAACAGAATTTTATAAAAGGATAATTTTTGAAGTCAAGGGACTAACATCGTTCCATGGGATTGTCAACAGAATTTTATAAAAGGATAATTTTTGAGGTCAAGGGACTAGCATTATTCCATGGGATGGTCAACAGAGTTTTATAAAACGATAATTATTGAGGTCAAGGGTATTTAATATAAGATATATTTTATAAAGATATATTTAACGTAAGAGGTATTAATATAAGAATATTTTATACGAGTTATATTTAATATAAGAGGTAAAAATTTCCAATTTTTTGAGGTTATGAGTTCCATGGGATCGTCAACAATTATATAAAATGATAATTAGTGAGGTCAAGGGACTAACATCATTTCATGGGATCGTCAACAAAATTATATAAAATGATAATTAGTGAGGTCAAGGGACTAACATCGTTCCATGGGATCGTCAACAGAATTTTATAATAGGATAATTATTGAGGTCAAGGGACTAACATCGTTCCATGGGATTGTCAACAGAATTTTATAATAGGATAATTATTGAGGTCAAGGGACTAACATCGTTCCATGGGATTGTCAACAGAATTTTATAATAGGATAATTATTGAGGTCAAGGGACTAACATCGTTCCATGGGATTGTCAACAGAATTTTATAATAGGATAATTATTGAGGTCAAGGGACTAACATCGTTCCATGGGATTGTCAACAGAATTTTATAATAGGATAATTATTGAGGTCAAGGGACTAACATCGTTCCATGGGATTGTCAACAGAATTTTATAAAAGGATAATTTTTGAAGTCAAGGGACTAACATCGTTCCATGGGATTGTCAACAGAATTTTATAAAAGGATAATTTTTGAGGTCAAGGGACTAGCATTATTCCATGGGATGGTCAACAGAGTTTTATAAAACGATAATTATTGAGGTCAAGGGTATTTAATATAAGATATATTTTATAAAGATATATTTAACGTAAGAGGTATTAATATAAGAATATTTTATACGAGTTATATTTAATATAAGAGGTAAAAATTTCCAATTTTTTGAGGTTATGAGTTCCATGGGATCGTCAACAATTATATAAAATGATAATTAGTGAGGTCAAGGGACTAACATCATTTCATGGGATCGTCAACAAAATTATATAAAATGATAATTAGTGAGGTCAAGGGACTAACATCGTTCCATGGGATCGTCAACAGAATTTTATAATAGGATAATTATTGAGGTCAAGGGACTAACATCGTTCCATGGGATTGTCAACAGAATTTTATAATAGGATAATTATTGAGGTCAAGGGACTAACATCGTTCCATGGGATTGTCAACAGAATTTTATAAAAGGATAATTATTGAGGTCAAGGGACTAACATCGTTCCATGGGATTGTCAACAGAATTTTATAAAAGGATAATTTTTGAAGTCAAGGGACTAACATCGTTCCATGGGATTGTCAACAGAATTTTATAAAAGGATAATTTTTGAGGTCAAGGGACTAGCATTATTCCATGGGATGGTCAACAGAGTTTTATAAAACGATAATTATTGAGGTCAAGGGTATTTAATATAAGATATATTTTATAAAGATATATTTAACGTAAGAGGTATTAATATAAGAATATTTTATACGAGTTATATTTAATATAAGAGGTAAAAATTTCCAATTTTTTGAGGTTATGAGTTCCATGGGATCGTCAACAATTATATAAAATGATAATTAGTGAGGTCAAGGGACTAACATCATTTCATGGGATCGTCAACAAAATTATATAAAATGATAATTAGTGAGGTCAAGGGACTAACATCGTTCCATGGGATCGTCAACAGAATTTTATAATAGGATAATTATTGAGGTCAAGGGACTAACATCGTTCCATGGGATTGTCAACAGAATTTTATAATAGGATAATTATTGAGGTCAAGGGACTAACATCGTTCCATGGGATTGTCAACAGAATTTTATAAAAGGATAATTATTGAGGTCAAGGGACTAACATCGTTCCATGGGATCGTCAACAAAATTATATAAAATGATAATTAGTGAGGTCAAGGGACTAACATCGTTCCATGGGATCGTCAACAGAATTTTATAATAGGATAATTATTGAGGTCAAGGGACTAACATCGTTCCATGGGATTGTCAACAGAATTTTATAAAAGGATAATTATTGAGGTCAAGGGACTAACATCGTTCCATGGGATTGTCAACAGAATTTTATAATAGGATAATTATTGAGGTCAAGGGACTAACATCGTTCCATGGGATTGTCAACAGAATTTTATAAAAGGATAATTTTTGAAGTCAAGGGACTAGCATTATTCCATGGGATGGTCAACAGAGTTTTATAAAACGATAATTATTGAGGTCAAGGGTATTTAATATAAGATATATTTTATAAAGATATATTTAACGTAAGAGGTATTAATATAAGAATATTTTATACGAGTTATATTTAATATAAGAGGTAAAAATTTCCAATTTTTTGAGGTTATGAGTTCCATGGGATCGTCAACAATTATATAAAATGATAATTAGTGAGGTCAAGGGACTAATATCATTTCATGGGATCGTCAACAAAATTATATAAAATGATAATTAGTGAGGTCAAGGGACTAACATCGTTCCATGGGATCGTCAACAGAATTTTATAATAGGATAATTATTGATGTCAAGGGACTAACATCATTCCATGGGATCGTCAACAGAATTTTATAATAGGATAATTATTGATGTCAAGGGACTAACATCATTCCATGGGATCGTCAACAGAATTATATAAAACGATAATTATTGATGTCAAGGGACTAACATCATTCCATGGGATCGTCAACAGAATTATATAAAACGATAATTATTGATGTCAAGGGACTAACATCATTCCATGGGATCGTCAACAGAATTATATAAAACGATCATTATTGAGATCAAGGGACTAACATCGTTCCATGGGATCGTCAACAAAGTTATATAAAAGGATAATTTTTGATGTCAAGGGACTAACATCATTTCATGGGATCGTCAACAGAATTTTATAATAGGATAATTATTGAGGAAAAGGGACTAACATTGTTCCATGGGATCGTCAACAGAATTATATAAAACGATAATTATTGAGGTAAAGGGACTAACATCATTCAATGGGATCGTCAACAAAATTATATAAAAGGATAATTTTTTAGGTCAAGGGACTAACATCGTTCCATGGGATCGTCAATAAAATTATATAAAAGGATAATTATTGAGGTCAAGGGACTAACATCGTTCCATGGGATCGTCAATAAAATTATATAAAAGGATAATTTTTTAGGTCAAGGGACTAACATCGTTCCATGGGATCGTCAATAAAATTATATAAAAGGATAATTATTGAGGTCAAGGGACTAACATCGTTCCATGGGATCGTCAATAAAATTTTATAAAAGGATAATTTTTTAGGTCAAGGGACTAACATCGTTCCATGGGATCGTCAATAAAATTATATAAAAGGATAATTATTGAGGTCAAGGGACTAACATCGTTCCATGGGATCGTCAGCAGTCCTCGAAACCCCGAGAACCTCTGTCACATACAAAAAAAATAAATAAATAGCCGTCCGTGGCAACGGAAAAAAAAAATTCCCAACCCTCTCACACCTCAGGCGATAGTCAGCAGAAAACCGAAACTACTTCCAAAATTTCATATCTGGAGTCCAAATAAGAGCAAGAATCAAACTTAAAAAAAGTGCTTGATGTACATACCCAGCAATCTCTTGACTTCCGGCGGCCTCAAGTAAAGGTTGAAAGAAGAGGAAGCCGATACACATCCAAGAAAGAAGACGACGAGATGAACGACCAACACCACCATTCCCGTAGGCACCCCCGACGACGAACAAGCCTCGGGACCGTCACAGTCTTACGCCGCAACCGGCACATGCACGACGACGGTGCGGCGACAGCAGCCAGTCACCATGGCAACCTCTCGGCCGCCCTTAAAACACACTGCACCAGAGTTGCGATTGTAAACGAGCCAGATTAGGAGGGATCCATAGTCTCAGAGAGATCCTCTTCTCACACGGGATTCCGTACTTTCTCAACGGCAATGGGAGGTGACAGAGGGAAACAGTTCGCACACCGAACTCAAACACGCTTGTGGAGATAGGCACGGACGCGCCAAATCAAAGCGTGTGGGGATCTATACGCGCAGCTGGCACGCACGGGTGGATTGCTCGCTCAGTAAACGTCAGACACAGCGCGTTCTTTACCTAGTGGTAGCCAAGGCCAGACTGACTGGATTCGGAGAGGGGAGACGCGCCTTGAGGAGCGGGAGGGCTTCTGATTGGCTGCCTGTCTAGATGCTTTGTGCGATTGGATCCGGAGCCCCGTTTCCCAGTATCTCTATGCATTGTTGACAGTGCGGAGGTGTAGTAGAGTAGCAGCGGGGGGAGTCGAGTCCGGAGCTTTTCAGTTCACTGGACGCACGTGTGACAAAAGAGAAGCCGTTGATTGGTGACACACCTTTACGCAGAGGGGGAAAAGAAAGAGTGCTCGCGTCCACGGTGCATGGCGTCGCCGCTGGCGATGGCTCCTTTGTGGTCGCGTGAAAGGATAATGCATTTTCTCACTGGACTGCAATGCAGGAAACTGTGGGAAACTAGAAGGGCAAGAAGATTGACAGTTATTGTCACTCTGGTGGTGGACAGTCCGCAAATAGCACTCTTTGAACTGAATTTGGGCTGGTTGGTGTTCCTTAACAGCCAGGTGGTCACGCCGGGGAAAGAATCTTGGTGAATTTTCAAGAAAAGCGTAGATAACTCAAAATAAATTATCTTACTGGACAAGGATCATTGTGTCTGTGTGTGGTGGAGTGATTTTCGTTTTCAGAGTAAAAACAAACTCTGGAGCTCAGATGGTACGGCGAAATTCTGGTTGCATTTTTTTGCTGAATGAAACGTTTCAAATTGGAATCATGTAGCAGCCAAATCTGTTACTTCTAATTCAATTGGTGAACCACACTTTATTGTAAGTGATAAAAAATAAAACATAATTATTTACTAACAGGGCCGGATCTAAGGGGGGGGGGAAGCAAAGAAGCCACGGCCCCCTAGATCTGGCCTTGAATCAGCTGAGAGTGCTAGTAAGGTTGGGTTATTTTACCTCTGAGCGGCATTTTTTTTTGCACACAGTGGACTAAAGGGCTAGGTCACAAGGACCCCGAAGGCTCAGAGAAGGTTGAGGGAGGGCTCAACATTATAACAGCTGTTGAGAGACAGATGGTAGCCTGCTGTCAAGGCCATCCAGCGTGTTCTTTAACGTTGGGTTGTTTTACCTCTGAGCGGCACTTTTTTGCATACCATGGGCTAAATGGTCAGGTCACAATGACCCCAAAGGCTCAGAGAAAGTTGGGGGAAGGGGACCCACTATAACAGTTGTTGAGAGACAGATGGTAGCCTCCCGTCAAGGACATCCAGCGTGGTCTTTAATGTGCACAGGGCGTGGCTCTCCCGTACACGGGGCCACGGATTAACGTCCCATCCGACGGACGGCGGCCTTTCCAAGCCTATCGGCGTCCCTGTTTTAATCTCGTTTTTCAATGATATGTGTTCATTACTTAAAGAGTTATATAAAAAAAAATAAATACCCCCTCAAGCAGCTGCTTGCCACAGAGGTCTGACAGGAGCCTGTCAGTTTATATGCCACAGTAGGAGATCTGAGAGGATGGCAGGACCTCAGCAGAAAAACGACACACACACACATCCATAGCCTAAATCCGGGGCTCGAACCCAGGTCCCTCAGATCAGTAGCCAAGTGTGCTAACCACTCGGCCACGGGACGGAAGCTGAAAAATTTGGGAAGCAAATTCGTTCTACATACACACGAAAAAAAATCGTTGAAACATAGCGAAAATTATTTACATTTATTATGTGAACTGCTAAAAGTAGTCTTACAGGTGTTAGTAAAGTTTGGTAAATAGGTTACTGCTTTCGTTTCAATTATTTTTTTTATTAACTTTTCAGATCAATTATTTAACTGGCATTGCTGTTGTTAAACATTCCGATGTCCGTAAATCTCTAAATCAGTGGTTCTCGACCTTTTATGCTTCACGTACAGTCGCTCAAAAAAGTATCCGAACACCATGGTTGATTACAGAATTCAGAAAAAATATCTCGCATAGATTATTTCAGAAATTAGTGCTCTGGCAACCTTCGTGTCACGTGATTACAGAATTCAGGAAAAATGTCTGGAGCGTGTACAGCAACTGTACACGCTCCAGTTACCGTTCACAGCAAACTGGAGCGTGTGCAGTTACTGCACACGCTTCAGTTTGCTGTGAACGGTAACTGCACACGCTCAATATTTCCGTGAGTGAGCCCACACGATCTAGTATCAAAATAATATGACCACCTACAGTCGCTCGAAAAAGTATCCGAACACTATGGTTGATTACAGAATTCAGAAAAAATATCTGGCAACGATTTTTTTTTAGAAATTAGTGATCTGGCAACCTTCGTGTCACGTGATTTGCAACCACGTGACCCGAAGGTTGCCAGATCATTAATTTCTAAAAAAAAATCGTTGCCAGATATTTTTTCTGAATTCTGTAATCAACCATGGTGTTCGGATACTTTTTTGAGCGACTGCACCCCTTGGAAATGTGTATGTAACTGGAATAGATAGATATGATAGATAGATAAAACTATAGTTATAGTATAACAGTGTGAATAAAATAAAACATATATGTATATACACACATTAAATATTGCATTCATAAATTACACATATCGACAAACACAAAAAAAAATGACAAAAAATTTAACAAATCTTATAAAATTATAAACGTTTTACTGGGTAATCAGTGAAATGATTGCGCTTGTTTACGCTTGCACAGTTCATCAGTGGTTGGGGTTATCTTGCTAAGGTAAAGTCATCTTCATCATCCTATGTTTATTTTTTAAAGCAGTTAAAGATGAGAAACCAGTTTCACATAAATAAGTTGTTGTGAAAGATAACAAATATTTGACTGCAATTCTTGACAAAGTCGGATGTTCCTTCTCCACTCCAATCCAAAAACTAATCAATGGCTTTTTTGGAATGAATGCTTTTTAAACTATTGTCATAAGATATCTCAATCGACTCTTCTTTATTAGGCAATGGGTTGGGTTGTTTTACCTCTGAGCGGCACTTTTTTGCACACCATGGGCTAAATGGCCAGGTCACATGGACCCCGAAGGCTCAGAGAAGGTTGGGGGAGGGGACCCCTGGAACAGCTGTTGGGAGACAGATGGTAGCCTCTCGTCAAGGCCATCCAGCGTGTTCTTCAACGTTGGGTTGTTTTACCTCTGAGCGGCACTTTTTTGCACACAGTGGTCTAAATGGTCAGGTCAAAGGACCCCGAAGGCTCAGAGAAGGTTGGGGGAGGGGACCCACTGGAACAGCTGTTGGGAGACAGATGGTAGCCTCCCGTCAAGGCCATCCAGATTGTTCTTTAACGTGCACAGGGTATGGCTCTCCCGCACACGGGGCCACGGCTTAACGTCCCATCCGACGGAAGGCGGCCTCTCCAAGCCCATCGGTGTCCCCTACTGACCGTGGGCAGGGCGGGGAATTTTGCGGAGATAAATCTCAACGCTGACCCAGCTGGGACTCGAACTTGGGAACTACAGATTACGAGCCTGGCGAGCTACCAACTGAGCCACCCCCGCCCCATGGCCAGGTCACATGGACCCCGAAGGCTCACAGAAGGTTGGTGAAGGGGACCCACTGGAACAGCTGTTTGGAGACAGATGGTAGCCTCCCGTCAAGGCCATCCAGTGTGTTCTTTAACGTGCACAGGGTATGACTCTCCCGCACACGGGGCCACGGCTTAACGTCCCATCCGACGGAAGGCGGCCTTTCCAAGCCCATCGGTGTCCCCTACTGACCGTGGGCAGGGCGGGGAATTTTGCGGAGATAAATCTCAACGCTGACCCAGCTGGGACTCGAACCTGGGAACTACAGATTACGAGCCTGGCGAGCTACCGACTGAGCCACCCCCGCCCCATGGCCAGGTCACATGGACCCCGAAGGCTCAGAGAAGGTTGGGGGAGGGGACCCACTGGAACAGCTGTTGGGAGACAGATGGTAGCCTCCCGTCAAGGCCATGCAGCGTGTTCTTTAACGTGCACAGGGTATGGCTCTCACGCACACGGGGCCACGGCTTAACGTCCCATCCGACGGAAGGCGGCCTTTCCAAGCCCATCGGTGTCCCCTACTGACCGTTTGCAGGGCGGGGAATTTTGCGGAGATAAATCTCAACGCTGACCCAGCTGGGACTCGAACATGGGAACTACAGATTACGAGCCTGGCGCGCTACCGACTGAGCCACCCCCGCTCCATGGCCAAGTCACATGGACCCCGAAGGCTCAGAGAAGGTTGGGGGAGGGGACCCACTGGAACAGCTGTTGGGAGACAGATGGCAGCCTCCCGTCAAGGCCATCCAGCGTGTTCTTTAACGTGCACAGGGTATGTCTCTCCCGCACACGGAGCCACGGCTTAACGTCCCATCCAACGGACGGCGGCCTTTCCAAGCCCATCGGTGTCCCCTACTGACCGTGGGCAGGGCGGGGAATATTAGGCAATGGAAGATCTAGTGAATTTTAAAGCGTCCCCCCACGTTGAGAACCCCTACTCTAAATAACGAAACAATATTGTTAATAATCGAGAATGAAGTAGATTTTATTGAGATCTTTAAATTAACTTCAATCACATTTTTTCATTTGAACACAGTCCAGCACCATCAGGACTGCATCTAAAAAAATAAAAGGTGGAGAGGGGCAAGAAACTCAATCGAGCAGCAAAAATATAAAGGGAGGGGGGGGGGGAGAAAGAGAGAGAGAGACTGGATTTCCAATGTATGATTCATTCTTTCCCTACTTTTTAGGGGGGGGGGGAGAAAGAGAGAGAGAGACTATATTTCCAATGTATGATTCATTCTTTCCCTACTTTTTAGGGGTGGGGGTGGCTCAGTCGGTAGCGCACCAGGCTCGTAATCAGCAGTACCCAGATTCGAGTCCCAGCTCTAACAGCGTTGAGATTTATCTCCGCAAAACTCCCTGCCCTGCCCACGGTCAGTAGGGGATACCGATGGGCTTCGAATGGTCGTCTTCCGTCGGATGGGGAGTTAAGCCTTGTCCTGCCGTGTGCGGGAGCCCTATCCATGTTAAAGGAGCCGTTGGACGGTCTTGACGGGAGGCTACCATCAATCTCCCTACAGCTGTATGGTGGGTCCCCTTCCCCAACCTTTTCTGAGTCATTGGGGTCCTTGTGACTCGGTCATTTAGCCCATGGTGTGCAAAAAAGTGTCGATCAGAGGTAAAACAACCCGTGTTTCACCGGGAGCCACGGTTAAACGTCTCTTCGGATGGATAACGGTCTTTAGACGAATATTGATTGGGATAGAATCTAAGACTTGGGGGCCGGGGGGGGGGGGAGATCTCCACCTCCCACTTTGAGAATGCTAGTAAGAATAATGGCGACAAAAAATTATTTAACATGAGTATTGTTCACGAATTCTTCGGGAAGTTTTTTAAAGATTTCCAAAATGGAGGAGAAAATGTTATATTCCCCGTATTGCATCATTCCTCGTATATTTTTTCTAGAGCCAAGGCAATCATTTTCAAGGAGCATTAGGCGATGTGCAGTCGCTCAAAAAAATATCCGAACACTATGGTTGATTGCAGAATTCATAAAAAATATCTGGAACGTGTACAGCAACTGCATACGCTCAATATTTCTGTGAATGGGCCCACACGATCCAGGTTTTTGTGAGCTCACACGATCCAATGTGCTGTGAACATCAACCGCAACCGCTCCACTTTGCTGCGAACGGTAACTGCACACGCTCAATATTTCTGTGAGTGGGCCCACACGATCCAGGTTTTTGTGAGCTCACACGATCCAATGTGCTGTGAACATCAACCGCAACCGCTCCACTTTGCTGTGAACGGTAACTGCACACGCTCAATATTTCTGTGAGTGGGCCCACACGATCCAGGTTTTTGTGAGCTCACACGATCCAATGTGTGAACATCAACCGCAACTGCTCCAGTTTGCTGTGAACGGTAACTGCACACGCTCAATATTTCTGTGAGTGGGCCCACACGATCCAGGTTTTTGTGAGCTCACACGATCCAATGTGCTGTGAACATTAACCGCAACCGCTCCAGTTTGCTGTGAACGGTAACTGCAGACGCTCAATATTTCTGTGAGTGGGCCCACACGATCCAGGTTTTTGTGAGCTCACACGATCCAATGTGTTGTGAACATCAACCGCAACCGCTCCAGTTTGCTGTGAACGGTAACTGCACACGCTCAATATTTCTGTGAGTGGGCCCACACGATCCAGGTCTTTGTGAGCTCACACGATCCAATGTGCTGTGAACATTAACCGCAACCGCTCCAGTTTGCTGTGAACGGTAACTGCACACGCTCCATATTCATTGCATTATATATTCATACGCATTATATATATTTAAAAAAAAAGTATCCGAACACTATGGTTGATTACAGAATTAAAAAAAATATATCTGGCAACGATTCTTCTAGAAATTAGTGATCTGGCAACCTTCGTGTCACGAGACACGAAGGTTACCAGATCACTAATTTCTAAAAATATTCGTTGCCAGGTATTTTTTCTGAATTCTGTAATCAACCATTAGTGTTCGGGTACTTTTTTGAGCGACTGTACATCGCCTGCCTAGGGCCCCACATCTAAAATAAAAATAAGGAATAAACTTTTATTTTCAGTTCCTTGCAGGAAAAAGAGAGAAGGCGAATAACAAGACAAATAATAGAAAATGTGCAATGATTGGCAAGGTCAGCCGAAAAACGTAAAAAAAAACACTCAGAACTTAAGATTACGAGTTTGGTTGTCGACATCTTACGACTGTGTAACAACAAAAAAAGCCTCACCTTTGTTTGTTTTCAACAAAGAAACCAAACTCAGAAAAAGCAAACTTTGAAGGGATTCCAAATAAAGTGACGAAATACACACACAAAAAAGAGAGAGAAAAAACAGTTCTGAGAAGAGTCATTGTTAGGTAACAATACTTGGTGGGTACCTCTTGAAATCGGAGCCGATGGTGCTTGGGTGACGATACTATATCGTCGATCTAAAGCTCCGACGCAGCTCGAGGCTTTAATAACGAGGAACGTTTCTCACTTTTTCGCGAGCAGCCAGCTCGCAAGACGATGGAGAGCTCGAGGTGCAGCCACGAGAGCGGTGGTTAGCTCTGTCTGCTCGCGCACCTCTGGCATAAAGCCAAATTGTCGCCGACTATCTTCATCTGGAGACGAACGACAATAACATCGCATCTGCTTTGAGCTGCTAAATATTCATGATAAAAAGAATTTGTGTTTTTTTTTTCATTTTTAACCCCCCCCCCCCCCGCTGACAATCCCAGTAATGCTTCTTCTCTTTTCCTCCCTGTTGTGTCACTTCTTGCTTTGTACGATAACTCTAAAAGAGGTGAAAAATTTATTCTGATTGATTTTCAACTAAGAGATAATGCGACGACGTTGAAAAAGATGTTTCAGTTTCCCTTTCAGTTGCACCTGCTTGTTCAACATCACTTGTGGCTTTCTGAACATCTTCGCACTCTTGAAAGTGATGACGATAGTAAGTGTCTCTCTGTCGCACTGAAAGACAAAGCTTTTATTACCAGCGCATGATGGTAGCAGTGATGATAAGTAGATATTGATTGGGATAGATTCTAATGCGATTGGATAGATAATGATGATTGAGATAGCTCACTATCACTGAAAGACAAGACTTTTCTTACTAGCGCATGATGGTAGCAGTGACGATAAGTGTCTCTTAGTGTCACTGAAAGACAAGACTTTTCTTACTAGCGCATGATGGTAGCAGTGATGATAAGTGTCTCTCACCGTCACTGAAAGACAAGGCTTTTCTTACTAGCGCATGATGGTAGCAGTGATGATAAGTGTCTCTCACTGTCACTGAAAGACAAGGCTTTTCTTACTAGCGCATGATGGTAGCAGTGATGATAAGTGTCTCTCACTGTCACTGAAAGACAAGGCTTTTCTTACTAGCGCATGATGGTAGCAGTGATGATAAGTGTCTCTGATAAGTGTAACTGTCACTGAAGATAAGTGTCTCTCACTGTCAAGACTTTTCTTACTAGCGCATGATGGTAGCAGTGATGATAATTGTCTCTCACTGTCACTGAAAGACAAGACTTTTCTTACTAGCGCATGATGGTAGCAGTGATGATAAGTGTCTCTCACTGTCACTGAAAGACAAGGCTTTTCTTACTAGCGCATGATGGTAGCAGTGATGATAAGTGTCTCTCACTGTCACTGAAAGACAAGGCTTTTCTTACTAGCGCATGATGGTAGCAGTGATGATAAGTGTCTCTCACTGTCACTGAAAGACAAGGCTTTTCTTACTAGCGCATGATGGTAGCAGTGATGATAAGTGTCTCTCACTGTCACTGAAAGACAAGGCTTTTCTTACTAGCGCATGATGGTAGCAGTGATGATAAGTGTCTCTCACTGTCACTGAAAGACAAGGCTTTTATTACTAGCGCATGATGGTAGCAGTGATGATAAGTGTCTCTCACTGTCACTGAAAGACAAGGCTTTTATTACTAGCGCATGATGGTAGCAGTGATGATAAGTGTCTCTCACTGTCACTGAAAGACAAGGCTTTTCTTACTAGCGCATGATGGTAGCAGTGATGATAAGTGTCTCTGATAAGTGTAACTGTCACTGAAGATAAGTGTCTCTCACTGTCACTTTTCTTACTAGCGCATGATGGTAGCAGTGATGATAAGTGTCTCTCACTGTCACTGAAAGACAAGGCTTTTCTTACTAGCGCATGATGGTAGCAGTGATGATAAGTGTCTCTCACTGTCACTGAAAGACAAGGCTTTTCTTACTAGCGCATGATGGTAGCAGTGATGATAAGTGTCTCTCACTGTCACTGAAAGACAAGGCTTTTCTTACTAGCGCATGATGGTAGCAGTGATGATAAGTGTCTCTCACTGTCACTGAAAGACAAGACTTTTCTTACTAGCGCATGATGGTAGCAACGATGATAAGTGTCTCTCACTGTCACTGAAAGACAAGACTTTTCTTACTAGCGCATGATGGTAGCAGTGATGATAAGTGTCTCTCACTGTCACTGAAAGACAAGGCTTTTCTTACTAGCGCATGATGGTAGCAGTGATGATAAGTGTCTCTCACTGTCACTGAAAGACAAGGCTTTTCTTACTAGCGCATGATGGTAGCAGTGATGATAAGTGTCTCTCACTGTCACTGAAAGACAAGGCTTTTCTTACTAGCGCATGATGGTAGCAGTGATGATAAGTGTCTCTCACTGTCACTGAAAGACAAGGCTTTTCTTACTAGCGCATGATGGTAGCAGTGATGATAAGTGTCTCTCACTGTCACTGAAAGACAAGGCTTTTATTACTAGCGCATGATGGTAGCAGTGATGATAAGTGTCTCTCACTGTCACTGAAAGACAAGGCTTTTATTACTAGCGCATGATGGTAGCAGTGATGATAAGTGTCTCTCACTGTCACTGAAAGACAAGGCTTTTCTTACTAGCGCATGATGGTAGCAGTGATGATAAGTGTCTCTGATAAGTGTAACTGTCACTGAAGATAAGTGTCTCTCACTGTCACTTTTCTTACTAGCGCATGATGGTAGCAGTGATGATAAGTGTCTCTCACTGTCACTGAAAGACAAGGCTTTTCTTACTAGCGCATGATGGTAGCAGTGATGATAAGTGTCTCTCACTGTCACTGAAAGACAAGGCTTTTCTTACTAGCGCATGATGGTAGCAGTGATGATAAGTGTCTCTCACTGTCACTGAAAGACAAGGCTTTTCTTACTAGCGCATGATGGTAGCAGTGATGATAAGTGTCTCTCACTGTCACTGAAAGACAAGGCTTTTCTTACTAGCGCATGATGGTAGCAGTGATGATAAGTGTCTCTCACTGTCACTGAAAGACAAGGCTTTTCTTACTAGCGCATGATGGTAGCAGTGATGATAAGTGTCTCTCACTGTCACTGAAAGACAAGACTTTTCTTACTAGCGCATGATGGTAGCAGTGATGATAAGTGTCTCTCACTGTCACTGAAAGACAAGACTTTTCTTACTAGCGCATGATGGTAGCAGTGATGATAAGTGTCTCTCACTGTCACTGAAAGACAAGTCTTTTCTTACTAGCGCATGATGGTAGCAGTGATGATAAGTATCTCTCACTGTCACTGAAAGACAAGGCTTTTCTTACTAGCGCATGATGGTAGCAGTGATGATTCGAGTCTCAGCTGGGTCAGCGTTGAGATTTTTCTCCGCAAAACTCCCCGCCCTACCCACGGTCAGTAGGATTGGGTTGGGTTGTTTTACCTCTGAGCGGCACTTTTTTGCACACCATGGGCTAAATGGCCAGGTCACATGGACCCCGAAGGCTCAGAGAAGTTTGGGGGAGGGGACCCACTGGAACAGCTGTTGGGAGACAGATGGTAGCCTCCCGTCAAGGCCATCCAGCGTGTTCTTTAACGTGCACAGGGTATGGCTCTCCCGCACACGGGCCACGGCTTAACGTCCCATCCGACGGACGGCGGCCTTTCGAAGCCCATCGGTGTCCCCTACTGACCGTGGGCAGGGCGGGGAATTTTGCGGAGATAAATCTCAAACCTGACCGAGCTGGGACTCGAACCTATGAACTACAGATTACGAGCCTGGCGCGCTACCGACTGAGCCACCCCCGCCCCACGGTCAGTAGGGGACATGGGATTCTAGAACATGGGAACTGCAGATTACGAGCCTGGCGCGCTACCGACTGAGCCACCCCCGCCCCAATTTGCGAAAAAAAAAATATTCAAATAATTCTCTCGCAAAAGAGAATGCCCTAAGTAAATAGCAATTAAAAGGTGATATTGCAGGCTGTGTGATTGGAACTTAGACCGAATAAAAGTTTTAGATTGTTTACCGACTTCCCAATTCTATCTTCTTCAGCAATGACAATAATCAACGCGGCAGGACCTTTTCAAGGAATGACAAATGTCTTGTCAATAACACACAATCCAAAGAAAAAAAAAGTATCTACGGTTGCAGTACTAATATCATTTACCCAAAACCAATGACAGTGTGTTCCCGAAGCTTCCAACGAAGCGAACAGAGTTTTAAATTGCTATTTCACGGGTGAGAACACAATGAAAAGTTTGAGCAGGTCACGCAGAGAACAACTAGGATGATATATGTATATTCAGCATGGTCAATAACTTTGGCATTCGTTTCTTAATAAGCCCTGCTATGTGCAGCCGGTGAAACTCTAGGTAACTAAAAAGGAGGTTGAATAAGAGAACTTAATGTGGAAGTGGTGTTCCTAATTTCGATTGGAATGTGGAGTCTCATCTATAATGGTGGGAGTTATTGTCCAGAAAAAAAAAAAAATTTTTTTTTTCTTTTTTCAAGAAATGACAAACTTTCCGAGTTGGGTTGGGTTGTTTTACCTCTGAGCGGCATTTTTTTGCACACCATGGGCTAAATGGCCAGGTCACATGTACCCCGAAGACTCAGAGAAGGTTGGAGGAGGGGACCCACTGGAACAGCTGTTAGGAGACAGATGGTAGCCTCCCGTCAAGGCCATCCAGCGTGTTCTTTAACGTTGGGTTGTTTTACCTCTGAGCGGCACTTTTTTGCACACCATGGGCTAAATGGCCAGGTCATAAGGACCCCGAAGGCTCAGAGAAGGTTGGGGGAGGGGACCCACTGGAACAGCTGTTGGGAGACAGATGGTAGCCTCCCGTCAAGGCCATCCAGCGTGTTCTTTAACGTTGGGTTGTTTTACCTCTGAGCGGCACTTTTTTGCACACCATGGGCTAAATGGCCAGGTCACATGTACCCCGAAGACTCAGAGAAGGTTGGAGGAGGGGACCCACTGGAACAGCTGTTAGGAGACAGATGGTAGCCTCCCGTCAAGGCCATTCAGCGTGTTCTTTAACGTGCACAGAGGATGGCTCTCCCGCACACGGGCCACGGCTTAACGTCCCATCCGATGGACGACGGCCTTTCCAAGCCCATCGGTGTCCCCTACTGACCGTGGGCAGGGCGGGGAATTTTTGCGGAGATAAATCTCAACGCTGACCCAGCTGGGACTCGAACCTGGGAAGTATAGATTACGAGCCTGGCGCGCTACCGACTGAGCCACCCCCGCCCCCCAAACTTTCCGAAAGGTATTGTTAATGATATTTATTTTGTTTGAAAAACAGCAATATGGAAGTCGAAGAAATGTCAGAAATAGGAAGAAGAAATTGAGGGTTCGGTTGTTTTACCTCTGAGCGGCACTTTTTTGCACACAGTTGGGCAGGTCACAAGGACCCCGGAAGCTCAGAAAAGGTTGGGAGGAGACCCACTGGAACAGCTGTTAGGAGACAGATGGTAGCACTCCCGTCAAGGCCATCCAGCGTGTTGTTTAACGTGCACAGGATATGGTTCTCCCGCACACGGGACCATGGCTTGACGTCCCATCCGACGGACAGCGGCCTTTCCAATCCCTACGGTGTCCCTACTGACCGTGGGTAGGGCGGGGAGTTTTGCGGAGAAAAATCTCAACGCTGACCCAGCTGAGACTCGAATCTGGGAACTGCAGACTACGAGCCTGGCGCGCTACCGACTGAGCTACCCCCGCCCCCAGAAGAAATTGAGGAGAAATCTCACTACATTTTTTTTTTAAATCGATATCTTGATTGATTATTCACGTAAAGGTCACACAAAGAGTTCAAGACATGGGACGGTGAATTGTTCTACTCTGCCAGGCTCGTAATCTGCAGTTCCTAGGTTTGAGACTTAACTGGGCCAGGGTTGAGATTTATCTCCGCAAATTCCCACCCTGCCTCGGTCAGTGGGAGACACCGATGGGCTGGCAGAGGCCGCTGTCCGTCCGTAGATCCGTGTGTGGAAGTGCCATACCCTGTGCATGTTGAAGAGTAGTCGGATGGCCTTGAGCCTTGACGAGAGGCTTTCATCTGTCTCCTAGCAGCTGTTCCAGCGGGACCCCCTCCCCCAACCTTCTCTGAGCATTCGGGGTCCTTGTGACCTAGTCATTTAGCCCACTGTGTGCGTTGGGTTGTTTTACCTCTGAGCGGCACTTTTTTGCACACCATGGGCTAACTGGCCAGGTCACATGGACCCCGAAGGCTCAGAGAAGGTTGGGGGAGGGGACCCACTGGAACAGCTGTTGGGAGACAGATGGTAACCTCCCGTCAAGGCCATCCAGCGTGTTCTTTAACGTGCACAGTTTATGGCTCTCCCACACACGGAGCCACGGCTTATCGTCCCATCCGACGGACGGTGACCTTTCCAAGTCCATCGATGTCCCCTACTGACCGTGAGCATTGCGGGGAATTTTGCGGAGATAAATCACAACGCTGACCCAGCTCGGACTCGAACCTGGGAACTACAGATTACGAGCCTGACGCGCTACCGACTGAGCCACCCCCGCCCCACACTGTGTGCGAAAAGTGCCGCTCACAGGTAAAAGAATCTAATCCCTTTGCTTGTTAAAGAACAAATTTGATGGCCATGATGAGAGACTTCCATCTGTTTCCGAACAGCTGTTTAGTGAACCCCATTCTCCCAACCTTCTCTGAGCCCCTTGGAGTCCTTGTGACCTGACCATTTAGTCCATTGAATGCACAAATGTGGCGTTCAAAGGCGTTACGAAGGTGGTACCAGTTCCAATCGAATCCCAAGCCGTAGAGGAGGTCGAGAAACAGCTTCTAAGGACAGATACGGGGTTTTAAATTAAGATCCTTCAGAGTTATATTTAACACGCAAAAGAGAATGGCTCTTCTGAAATCTGCTTTTCCTTATAAGCTATGGGGCGAGGGTGGCTGAGTCGGTAGCGCGCCGGGCTGGTAATCTGTAGTTCCCAGGTTCGAGTCCCAGCTGGGTCAGCGTTGAGACTTATCTCCGCAAAACTCCCCGCCCTGCCCACGGTCAGTAGGGGACACCGATGGGCTTGGAAAGGCCGCCGTCCGTCGGATGGGACGTTAAGCCGTGGCCCGTGTGCGTGAGAGCCATATCTGTGCACGTTAAAGAACACGCTGGATGGCCTTGACGGGAGGCTACCATCTGTCTCCCAACAGCTGTTCCAGTGGGTCCCCTCCCCCAACCTTCTCTGAGTCTTCGGGGTCCATGTGACCTGGCCATTTAGCCCATGGTGTGCAAAAAAGTGCCGCTCAGAGGTAAAACAACCCAACCCTTATAAGCTGCATTTTTTTTGCCTTTAGAACATCCTCTATCTTTATAAGCTACTCCAATGACGGAGTTTGGCTTCATTATATTTAACACTATTAACTACTTTATATTCAACTACTCAGCATTTAACATCTGTTAGAGTAGGAAAGCTGCTACAATCTTTGACTTTGAAAAACTTCTCTATTTTGCTTAATCTTCTCTAATAATTGAGCAGATATTAACTTTAGAACACTTCTCTTTGTTTATAAGCTGCTCCAGTGCGAAAATTGTTATTTTCAAATAACAAAAATAAAAAAACTCTTGACAACTTTACCATTGGAACGCCATGTAATGATAGAGATGTGTTTCGAATTCATTAGCAGCTTCTCTTCTGCAGGAGATAAATCGGATAGAACAGAGTTCTGAAGTCTTTAGCAGCTAGTCAATCGAAGGAAAGTATACCAAAAAGTTACGGATCTCATGCCTTGGATATAATATGCCTATAATTCGAGCATATATACCCCATAAGGATGTGAAGCTCGCACCTTCGAATATACCATAAAGATGTGGATATCCGACTTTGGAATATACCAGAAGAATGTGGATATCACATCTTGGAATAACACCGGAAGGATACGGCTCTCATACTTTGTAAATACACCAGATGGATGTGGATCTCGTACCTGGGAAATACATCAGATGGATGTGAATCTCGTACTTTGGAAATGCATCAGATGATGTGGATCTCGTACCTTGGAAATGCATCAGATGATGTGGATCTCGTATCTTGTAAATATATCAGATGGATGTGGATCTCGTATCTTGTAAATATATCAGATGGATGCGGATCTCTTACTTTGAAAATACACCAGATGGATGTGGATCTCGTACCTTGAAATTGCATGAGATGAATGTGGATCTCGTACCTTGGAAATACATCAGATGAATGTGGATCTCGTACCTTGGAAATACATCAGATGGATGTGGATCTCGTACCTTGGAAATACATGAGATGGAAATACATGAGATGGATGTGGATCTCGTACCTTGAAAATACATCAGATGGATGTAAATCTTCCACCTTGGAAATGTGCCAGAAGGATGTGAATCTCATACTTTGAAAAAAGATACCTAGAAAGATCTCATACCTGAAAAGATCTCACACCTAGAAAATACAAGGAATTTCATCGTTCTGGAATACATAAGAAAAATGTGGGTCTCACTCCCTGAGATCCATCAGAATGAAGTGAGTTTCACTTCCTGAAACAGATCAGGATGATGGGAGGGGGGTCTACCTTTTAGGCGTTTAGTTGAGTGCATTTATGACCAAGAAATGAATGCACAAGACCAATTACCCAGAGAGCCCATTACGAAACTTGATACAATGGTTGCGAGCAACGAAACCCTCTTCGCATGACATATAAAGGGGAGGAGGAGGAAGGAGGAGGTGGATTCCTCTCTCGTCCAGAGACCCCGCTTCCCCGTCACATGATCACGGTTGAACAGAGCCTCATCCTTTTCCAAAGGAAACAAAAGGTAGATAACTTCCCATGGTAACCAAGTGAAGCCTCCTCCTCCTCTTCCCTTCTCCGTGTCAAGTCACGTGACGTCCCCTCCTCTGCGCTCGCTCTTCTTTCTCCTTCTTTCCCTCGGTCTCTCCGTCTCGCACGCTCCCCTTCTTTTCTGAAAGCCTTTTCAACTTAATCCTTCGGTAACAAGGCGTCGCCATGGAAACGCCGAACAACAGTTGGATTTAATTCCAAGGGCGACAGGGGATTTCAAGGAATTATAACTAGCACGAACCCAAAAGGGCATCATTGAGAGAGAAAGGAGAAAGGAGGAGAGGAAACAAAACAACAGCGAAAAAAAAAGAATAACTCAGAAAGAAGAGAGGAAGGAGAAGAAGAAGAAAAGATATGGGTATTTCTTTTGAAGGGTGGGAAGAAATAATCGTTTGGAGATGGAGACCTTTCCGGATTAAATTGAATTTTGGGATGGGTTGGAAATGAAATTACTTTTCACAGTCGTGTTCAGAGACGAGTACGAGAGTGGGAGAGACCTAATTTTTGGAGCTCTTTGTTTTTTTTTTTTACCGGATATGATGTCAGGAGTGGTATAAGCAGGCCCGGATGCAGAAAAATATTATGAGGGAAGGGGGTGAAAGTCAATCTAGCCATAAAAAAAAAATTCAAAGTGGGGAAGGTGCAAAAGAATGGATTTTTTTAAATTGAAATATAACATTTCTTCCTCTGTTTTAGAGATCTTTCAAAAAAATTCTTGAAAAAATGCATTAAACAACACAAGTTTCATAACATTTTGCGTCATTTAATCTTATAAGAATTAAGAAAGGGGGAAGGGGGATATGGGCCCTTCGCCCCTCCTAAATTCGGCCCTGATCATAAGTCTCAAGTCTGAAGGGAGGGCCATTTAGGGGGACGATGAAGGATTTTGAAGTCCAGAAACGACACTCATTACTGTACTAATTAGAATATTTTATATTATTTAGTAATCGAGTTCCTTTTTAGAAGCTTTTCATTTCGCCTCTGTGGTATTGAGGCAGACAGAGGTTTTCTTTCTTGGAAAAGAAAATGGCAACCAAATCTCTCGTTCCTAATCATTTTAGGATTTGGGTTGTTTTATCTCTGAGAGGGACTTTTTTGCACACCATGGCCTAAATGGCCAGGTCACAAGGACCCCAAAGGCTCAGAGAAGGTTGGGAGAGGGGACCCACTGGAACAGCTGTTGGGAGACAGATGGTAGCCTCCCGTCAAGGCCATCCAGCGTGTTCTTTAAGGTGCACAGGGTATGGCTCTCCCGCACAAGGGGCCACGGCTTAACGTCCTATCCGACGAACGGCGGCCTTTCCAAGCCCATCGGTGTCCCCTACTGACCGTAGGCAGGGCGGGGAGTTTTGCGCGGATAAATCTCAACGCTTGCCCAGCTGGGACTCGAACCTGGGAACTGCAGATTACGAGCCTGGTACGCTACTGACTGAGCCACCCCCGCCCATCATTTCAGGAATACAAAAATGGGTGGCTGTTGGAATGAAAAGAAAATATGAAATAACTGTCAGGGCTCTTGTAGGGGGGGGGGGGGGGTACTCCTTTTATGCGAGGTAAAAACAAACGAACACTTTCTCTACCTAATTTTGAGCCCTTGGTAGTCCTGGCAACCTAGATATACACTAGAACACCCTGAAAATACACTAGAAAGATGTGGATCTCTCAAACTGTAAATTCACCAGACGGATGTGGATCACTTTTGGGATATACTAGAAGGATGTAGATCTCGCATTTTGAATTATGATAGCAAGATGCCGATCTTTCACCTTGGAATGCACCAAAAGGATGTGGATCTCACATCTTGGAAAACACCAAAAAGAATGTGGAGTTTACAGCTTGGAATATACCAGAAGGATGTGGGTCTCACACCTTGGGATAAACAAGAAGGACGTGGATCTCACACTTTGGGATAAACATGTAAGGATGTGGATTTCACCCCTTGGAAAATACATGAAGGATGTGGATCTTAAACCTTTGAATGTACCAGAAGGATATGGATCTAACATATTGGATTACCCCATAAGGATGTGGATTTCACACCTTGGACCTCCAGAAAAGATGTGGATCTCACACCTTGGAATATCCCGAGAAAAGAATGAGAATCTCACACATTGAAATAACCCCCAGAAAAGAATGAGGATCTCACACCTTGGAATACCCACAGAAGGATGTGGATCTCAAACTTTGAAATACTCAGAAGAATGTGGATCTCACACCTTGGAAAACCCCCAAAAGAATGTGGATCTCACACCTTGGAAAACCCCCAAAAGAATGTGGATCTCACACCTTGAAATACCCCTCCCTAGAAGGATGTGGATCTCACACCTTGGAATACTCCCAGAAAGAACGAGGATCTCACACCTTGGAATACCCACGGAAGGATTGGATATCACACCTTGGAATATCCCAGAAAGGATGTGGATCTCACGCCTTGGAATGCCTCCAGAAAGGATGAGGATCTCACACCTTGGAATGGCTCCAGAAAGGATGAGGTTCTCACGCCTTGGAATACCCCAGAAAAGATGTGGAATCTCATACCTTGGAATACCCCAGAAAGGATACGAAATCTCACACCTTGGAATACTCCAGAAGGATGTGGATCTCACACCTCGGATACACCACAAGGATGAGGATCTCTCACCTTAGAATACCCAGAAGGATGAGGATCTCACACCTTGGAATACTCAGAAGGATGAGGATCTCACACCTTGGAATACTCAGAAGGATGTGGATCTCACACCTTGGAAAACCCCCAGAAGATGTGGATCTCACACCTTGGAAATTACACCCTTGGAATACCCAAAAGGATGTGGATCTCACACCTTAGAATACCCACAGAAGGATATGGATCTCACACCTTAGAATACCCCCAGAAAGAATGAGGATCTCACACTTTGGAATACCCACAGAAGGACTGTATCTCACACGTTGGAATACTCCAGAAGGATGTGGATCTCACACCTTGGTAAACCCCACAAAAGGATGTGGATCTCACACCTTAGAATACCCACAGAAGGATATGGATCTCACACCTTAGAATACCCCCAGAAAGAATGAGGATCTCACACTTTGGAATACCCATAGAAGGATTGTATCTCACACTTTGGAATACTCCAGAAGGATGTGGATATCACACCTTGGAATACCCCCCCCCCCCAGAAAAGAATGTGGATATCACACCTTGGAATACCCCCCAGAAAAGAATGAGGATCTCACACCTTGGAATACCCACAGAAGGATGTGAATCTCACTACTTGGAATACCCCAGAAGGATGTGAATCTCACACCTTGGAATACCCCAGAAGGATGTGAATCTCACACCTTGTAATACCCAGAAGGATGAGGATCTCACACCTTGGAGTATATAAGAAGGTTGTAGATTCCGCTATATTGGGTTGTATGCAAAACAAATATATGTGGTAGCTTTCGATGATGCAACTAGTCGAGGGTTGAGAACAGCATTATGCTGAATCTTAAATGAAAAAATGTTCTGATTCGATCCACCAGAATTCTTGATGCTTGGCTCTCAAAACAAGAAATTAAACTGAAGGAAACAAAGATTGCAGAGTAAGTTTTTATGTTTCAATTCAGGAGTGTCAAACTCTCATAGTTTGTGGGCACGCATGATAGAAATCATAGATGCTGGCAGATCACATTTTTCCTTACGTCTAAGGGTCATTTCAACTGCTTTTTTTTTGGGGGGGGCGGGGGTGGCTCAGTCGGTAGCGCGCCAGGCTCGTAATCTGTAGTTCCCAGGTTCGAGTCCCAGCTGGCTCAGCGTTGAGATTTATCTCCGCAAAATTCCCAGCCCTGCCCACGGTCAGTAGGGGACACCGATGGGCTTGGAAAGACCGCCGTCCGTCGGATGGGACGTTAAGCCGTGGCCCCGTGTGCGGGAGCGCCATACCCTGTGCACGTTAAAGAACACGCTGGATGGCCTTGACGGGAGGTTACCATCTGTCTCCCAACAGCTGTCCCAATGTTGGAGAGCCCTCCCCCAACCTTCTCTGCCTTCCCAACCAGTGTTCAACAGCCCTCCCCCAACCTTCTCTGAGACTTCGGGGTCCATGTGACCTGGCCATTTAGCCCATGGTGTGCAAAAAAGTGCCGCTCAGAGGTAAAACAACCCAACCCAACAACCCAACTGCTTTTTATAAAGTATAAAAATCACAACTTAAAAAAATTATTCAAAATTACAAATGCGAAAATGGCTTTGACTTCAAAACTTATCAGACATAAGTTACAATTCTATAAGTTTGGATTGGATTGTTTTACCTCTGAGCGGCACTTTTTTGCACACCATGGGCTAAATGGCCAGGCCACAAGGACCCCGAAGGCTCAGAGAAGGTTGGGGGGAGGGGACCCACTGGAACAGCTGTTGGGAGACAGATGGTAGTCTCCCGTCAAGGCCATCCAGCGTGTTCTTTAACGTGCACAGGGTATGGCTCTCCCACACACGGGGCCACGGCTTAACGTCCCATCCGACGGACGGCGGCCTTTTCAAGCCCATCGGTGTCCCCTACTGACCGTGGGCAGGGCGGGGAAATTTTGCGGAGATAAATCTCAACGCTAACCCAGCTGGGACTCGAACCTGGGAACTACAGATTACGAGCCTGGCGCGCTACCGACTGAGCCACCCCCGCCCCTACAATTCTATAAGTAAAAACTGCGTGAAAATGAAACACTCGAAAAGCACGATTCTTTTGGAGATCGGTTATATGCAGTTTACCCAAATCTTCATCTCCTGTGATATTTTTTCCTTAAATGGATTTATAACAAGTTACCTACTTTTGAAATTCTCTTTTCATCGAATAAACACAGACGTGTCTGCACATGTCTTTTCATCGAATAAATATAGACGTGTCTGCACATTTTACAGAACGAGGTGTATCGTTTCAGAAATTGGGTTCTTTTTACCTTTCAGTGGCACTTTTTTGTACAATCATTCAAAAAAGTATCCACGTGTACACGAAGGTTGTCAGGTCATAATTTCTAAAAAAAAAATTGCCAGATTTTTTTCTGAATTCTGTAATCAACCATTGTGTTCGGATATTTTTTTGAGCCACTGTATGCAGTAGACTAAATGGCCAGGTCACAAGAACCCGACATCTCAGAGTTGGTTGAGGGAAGGGGACGCACTAGACAACTGCTAGGAGACAGATAGTAGTCTCCCGTCAAGACCATTCAGCGTGTTCTTTAACGTGCATAGGGTATGACTCTCCCTCTCCCGCGCAAGGGAGCCGTGGCTTAACGTCTCATCCGACGGACAGCGGCCTTTCCAAGCCCATCGGTGTCCCCTACTGACCGTGGGCAGGGCGGGGAATTTTTGCGGAGATAAATCTCAACGCTGGTCCAAGTGAGACTCGAATCTGGGTTGGGTTGTTTTACCTCTGAGCAGCACTTTTTTTGCACACCATGGGCTAAAATGGCCAGGTCACAAGGACACCGAAGGCTCAGAGAACTTGTTGGGGGAGGGGCCCACTGGAACAGCTGTTAGGAGACAGATGTTAGCCTCCCGTCAAGGCCATCCAGCATGTTCTTTAACGTGCACAGGGTATGGCTCTCCCGCACACGGGGACACGGCTTAACGTCCCATCCGACGGACGGCGACCTTTTCAAGTCCACCGGTGTCCCCTTACTGACCGTGGGCAGGGCGGGGAGTTTTGCGGAGATAAATCTCAACGCTGACCCAGCTGGGTTGGGTTGTTTTACCTCTGAGCGGCACTTTTTTGCACACCATGGGCTAAAATGGCCAGGTCACAAGGACCCCGAAGGCTCAGAGAACGTTGGGGGAGGGGTCCACTGGAACAGTTGTTAGGAGACAGATGTTAGCCTCCCGTCAAGGCCATCCAGCATGTTCTTTAACGTGCACAGGGTATGGCTCTCCAGCACACGGGTAGACGGCTTAACGTTACATCCGACGGACGGCGGTCTTTTCAAGTCCATCGGTGTCCCCTACTGACCGTAGGCAGGCGGGAAGTTTTACGGAGATAAATCTCAACGCTGACCCAGCTAGGACTCGAACCTGCAAACTGCAGATTACAAGTCTGGCGCGCTACCGACTGAGCCAAAACTCTGCCCCGGTTTACAAACCATTTTTCAATACACGCAAATATTATTTTTTTTTGGTAAACCTATTGTTAAAGCAAAAAAAAAGAGGAATGGAAAACGTGGAAAGACCTCAAAGAGAATGAAAAAAAGAAATGCCCACTGTGAACGAATGTAGAGAATGACTGTCACTCTATTCTATCCGACTCTATAACTTTTGCTATAGGAGCAATCATATTTTTATAGAGAAGGTTGAAATACGGATGCAGGAATGGCACTGGTCGGCTAATACATCTCCACGCGCAGCATTCATCTCTCCATCGTCCTGGATCTATGCTGATATCCCAGTTGACCTGGCCTCTGAGTCTCTCGATATTCAGCGAAAGGTCCTCCACTATTTCACTGTTGACTGACCGCGTGATTAGATTGGAAGAGGCTCCGGATGGGGATAAGCAAGAGGATGAGTAGAGGAACACCGCGAGGGATGAGTTTATGGATGAACGATCCCCCTCTCTCGCATCTCTTGCTCCTCAGAATATCTCACTCGCATGTACACGTGACTCTTACGAAAGAAGTTTCCTGCACTCTAAGGCTCTGCCACGAAGTCTATATTTTTTCTCTCTTCTCCGACTTAATTCTTATCGATTGCAGAAGAGTGTACAGACAGTTTCTGATTGACGTAAATTCGACTTTACGTAAGGTTTAGAAGAGGAAATAAAATCAGATTGTGCGTAGGAGGTTGGTGCTTGCGCAAAATGGTGTCGCTACCCATGCATGTTTGTTCACCTTATCGAAATTCGTCGTTCAGATCATGTTGGATTAATTCTTATTTTTCGCATTTATCGTATTTTTAATTGAATATTAGGAAAATTTCAAAATATGCATCCCATTCGTGGTAAAGGGGCAGGGGTGGCTCAGTCGGTAGCGCGCCAGGCTCGTAATCTGTAGTTCTCAGGTTCGAGTCCCTGCTGGGTCAGCGTTGAGATTTATCTCCGCAAAACTCCGCGCCTTGCCCACGGTCAGTAGGGGACATCGATGGGCTTGAAAAGGCCGTCGTTCGTCGGATGGGACGTTAAGCCGTGGCCCCTTGTGCGGGAGAGCCATACCCTGTGCACGTTAAAGAACACGCTGGATGGCCTTGACGGGAGGCTACCATCTGTATTCCAACAGCTATTCCAGTGGGTCCCCTCCTCCAACCTTCTCTGAGCCTTCGGGGTCCATGTGACCTGGCCATTTAGCCCATGGTGTGCAAAATTAGTGCCGCTCAGAGGTAAAACAATCCAACGTTAAAGAACACACTGGATGGCCTTGACGGGAGGCTACCATCTGTTTCCCAATAGCTGTTCCAGTGGGTCCCCTCCCCCAACCTTCTCTGAGCCTTCGGGGTCCATGTGACCTGGCCATTTAGCCCATGGTGTGCAAAATTAGTGCCGCTCAGAGGTAAAACAATCCAACGTTAAAGAACACACTGGATGGCCTTGACGGGAGGCTACCATCTGTCTCCCAATAGCTGTTCCAGTGGGTCCCCTCCCCCAACCTTCTCTGAGCCTTCGGGGTCCATGTGACCTGGCCATTTAGCCCATGGTGTGCAAAATTAGTGCCGCTCAGAGATAAAACAACCCAACCCAATTCATGGCAAAATAATTTTTTTCGGCTTATTATTTCATGAGTTCCATGTCTACAGGACATATCCTATGATTCTTTACTACTGATATGTATTATACTATATAAATAAAAATAAATAAATACCCCCTCAAGCAGCTGCTTTCCACAGAGGTCTGACAGGAGCCTGTCAGTTTATATGCCACAGTAGGAGATCTGTGAGGATGGCAGGACCTCAGCAGAAAAACGACACACACATCCATGCCTTACCCGGGGCTCGAACCCAGGTCCCTTAGTTCAGTAGCCAAGCGTGCTAACCACTCGGCCACGGGACGGCTTTATACTATATATGTGTGTGCAAATGCTTACGGATTTTTTATTATGAGCATTTCTTATGAAATGAAGACGTGGGTATAACAATAGATATATAATTTCTAAATGATTTCATATTTCTTATGTAGCAGATTGTAAGGCAATCAAAAACGATATTATTGAGCTATAAAAATGGGTTGGGTTGTTTTACCTCTCAGTGTACTTTCTTTTTCACACAAAATCAATCATTACGTACAATAATAACTCGATCATTACGTACAGTACTCGGGGTCCTTGTGACCTGACTATTTAGCCCGAGGGATCAGAGAAGGTTGGCGGAAGGAACCCACTGGACTGTAGTTAAGAGACAGATGGTAACCTTCGGTCATGGCCATCCAGTGTGTTTTTTAAAGCACACAGGGTATGGCTCTTCTGCACACGGGACCACGGTTTAATGTTCCATCCGACGGACGGCGGCCTTTCCAAGACCATTAGTGTCCCTTACTGATCGAGGGCAGAGCGGGGAGTTTAGCGGAGATAAATCTCAACCGGGACTCGAACCTGGGAACTGTAGATTACAATCCTGGAGCGCTACGGACTGACCCCCCCCCCCGCCCAGGTATAGAAGTGAAAAGTAGTCTAAGTATGTATTGTTAGTACTGCACATTTACTGTACAGTCTTTCAAAAAAGTATCCGAACACTATGGTTGATTACAGAATTCAGAAAAAATATCTGGCAACGATTTTTTTTAGAAAATTAGTGATCTGGCAACTTCGTGTCACGTGACACGAAGTTGCCAGATCACTAATTTTCTAAAAAAAATCGTTGCCAGATATTTTTTCTGAATTCTGTAATCAACCATAGTGTTCGGATACTTTTTTGAACGACTGTACGTAATAATCGACAGACTGATGATTGATAGACTACTATAGAAAACATTGGAGATACCACTGTAAGTAATGATCCAAAGAGTATTGTACGTAATGATCGAGTGACTACTGCACATAATGATCGAGATACTATTGCACAAAATGATCGAGATACTGTTGTACACAGTGATTGAGAGACTGCTATAGAGCGATCGGGAGAAAACTGCGATTAGTGATAGAACGACTCTTGTATATTAATGACTAAGAGCCTGCTATGTAGATTTGATGGAGAGACTACAGTACATAATGATCGAGACACTAATATAATACGTAATGATATAGCGTCTACTGTACGCAATGATCGAGCGACTACTGTATATAATGATTGAGATATTACTGTACGTAATGATTGAGCTATTATTGTAAGTAATGACTGAGAGACTCTTGTCTATAATGATTAAGAGCCTACTGTACATAATGATCGAGAGACTATTATTCGGAATGTCTGAGAAAGGACTGCTGTACATAATGATAGAGACTACTGTATATAATGATAGAGACTACTGTACATAATGATTGAGAGACTACTGTACATAATGATTAAGAGCCTACTGTACATAATGATCGAGAGACTATTATTCAGACTGTCTGAGAAAGGACTGCTGTACATAATGATAGAGACTACTGCACATAATGATTGAGAGACTATTATTCAGAATGTCTAAGAAAGGACTACTGTACATAATGATCGAGAGACTATTATTCAGAATGTCTGAGAAAGGACTACTGTACATAATGATAGAGACTACTGTACATAATGATTGAGAGACTACCGTACATAATGGTTGAGAGACTACGGTACATAATGATCGAGAGACTATTATTCAGAATGTCTGAGAAAGGACTACTGTACATAATGATAGAGACTACTGTACATAATGATCGAGAGACTATTATTCAGAATGTCTGAGAAAGGACTACTGTACATAATGATAGAGACTACTGTACATAATGATCGAGAGACTATTATTCAGAATGTCTGAGAAAGGACTACTGTACATAATGATAGAGACTACTGTACATAATGATCGAGAGACTATTATTCAGAATGTCTGAGAAAGGACTACTGTACATAATGATAGAGACTACTGTACATAATGATCGAGAGACTATTATTCAGAATGTCTGAGAAAGGACTACTGTACATAATGATAGAGACTACTGTACATAATGATCGAGAGACTATTATTCAGAATGTCTGAGAAAGGACTACTGTACATAATGATAGAGACTACTGTACATAATGATCGAGAGACTATTATTCAGAATGTCTGAGAAAGGACTACTGTACATAATGATAGAGACTACTGTACATAATGATCGAGAGACTATTATTCAGAATGTCTGAGAAAGGACTACCGTACATAATGATAGAGACTACTGTACATAATGATTGAGAGACTACTGTACATAATGGTTGAGAGACTACTGTAAATAATGATCGAGAGACTATTATTCAGAATGTCTGAGAAAGGACTGCTGTACATAATGATAGAGACTACTGTACATAATGATCGAGAGACTATTATTCAGAATGTCTGAGAAAGGACTACCGTACATAATGATAGAGACTACTGTACATAATGATTGAGAGACTACTGTACATAATGGTTGAGAGACTACTGTAAATAATGATCGAGAGACTATTATTCAGAATGTCTGAGAAAGGACTGCTGTACATAATGATAGAGACTACTGCACATAATGATTGAGAGACTACTGTACATAATGGTTGAGAGACTGCTGTAAATAATGATCGAGAGACTACTGTAAATAATGATCGAGAGACTATTATTCAGAATGTCTGAGAAAGGACTACTGTACATAATGATAAAGACTACTGTACATAATGATCGAGAGATTATTATTCAGAATGTCTGAGAAAGGACTACTGTACATAATGATAGAGACTACTGTAAATAATGATCGAGAGACTATTATTCAGAATGTCTGAGAAAGGACTACTGTACATAATGATCGAGAGACTATTATTCAGAATGTCTGAGAAAGGACTACTGTACATAATGATAGAGACTACTGTACATAATGATCGAGAGACTATTATTCAGAATGTCTGAGAAAGGACTACTGTACATAATGATAGAGACTACTGTACATAATGATCGAGAGACTATTATTCAGAATGTCTGAGAAAGGACTACTGTACATAATGATAGAGACTACTGTACATAATGATCGAGAGACTATTATTCAGAATGTCTGAGAAAGGACTACTGTACATAATGATAGAGACTACTGTACATAATGATCGAGAGACTATTATTCAGAATGTCTGAGAAAGGACTACTGTACATAATGATCGAGAGACTATTATTCAGAATGTCTGAGAAAGGACTACTGTACATAATGATAGAGACTACTGTACATAATGATCGAGAGACTATTATTCAGAATGTCTGAGAAAGGACTACTGTACATAATGATAGAGACTACTGTACATAATGATCGAGAGACTATTATTCAGAATGTCTGAGAAAGGACTACTGTACATAATGATAGAGACTACTGTACATAATGATCGAGAGACTATTATTCAGAATGTCTGAGAAAGGACTACCGTACATAATGATAGAGACTACTGTACATAATGATTGAGAGACTACTGTACATAATGGTTGAGAGACTACTGTAAATAATGATCGAGAGACTATTATTCAGAATGTCTGAGAAAGGACTGCTGTACATAATGATAGAGACTACTGTACATAATGATCGAGAGACTATTATTCAGAATGTCTGAGAAAGGACTACCGTACATAATGATAGAGACTACTGTACATAATGATTGAGAGACTACTGTACATAATGGTTGAGAGACTACTGTAAATAATGATCGAGAGACTATTATTCAGAATGTCTGAGAAAGGACTGCTGTACATAATGATAGAGACTACTGCACATAATGATTGAGAGACTACTGTACATAATGGTTGAGAGACTGCTGTACATAATGATAGAGACTACTGCGCATAATGATTGAGAGACTACTGTACATAATGGTTGAGAGACTACGGTACATAATGATCGAGAGACTATTATTCAG
Source organism: Ryuthela nishihirai (assembly GCA_038380435.1). Taxonomy (NCBI): domain Eukaryota; kingdom Metazoa; phylum Arthropoda; class Arachnida; order Araneae; family Heptathelidae; genus Ryuthela; species Ryuthela nishihirai. Next base: position 15,463,544 of record JAWZYU010000002.1, on the reverse strand, counting down.
AATGTCTGAGAAAGGACTACTGTACATAATGATAGAGACTACTGTACATAATGATGAGAGAGTACTGTACATAATGGTTGAGAGACTACTGTAAATAATGATCGAGAGACTATTATTCAGAATGTCTGAGAAAGGACTACTGTACATAATGATAAAGACTACTGTACATAATGATCGAGAGATTATTATTCAGAATGTCTGAGAAAGGACTACTGTACATAATGATAGAGACTACTGTAAATAATGATCGAGAGACTATTATTCAGAATGTCTGAGAAAGGACTACTGTACATAATGATCGAGAGACTATTATTCAGAATGTCTGAGAAAGGACTACTGTACATAATGATAGAGACTACTGTACGTAATGATTGAGAGACTTATATTCAGAATGTTTGAGAGAGGATAAACAAGATGATCGAGGGACTACTCAACATAAAAAACGCCGAAAGTATGCAACACTCTTCACACTAACTCCAAATCCAGCAAACAGTAATCACCGAAAGGTGTCAGAGAAAGTTAGAACTCCGCTAAATGGAATATCTGAGTTACCTAGGTTACCGCATCATTCCATTACGGCGTAGACTCGCCGCAAACCTCCTTTGTACATCCCCGTACTCTCGGTTCTCCCAAGAGATGCAGCCTCACCCGATCCGTCGCATGTTAATTGCCTGCCATGACTGACCTAATTTCTCCGGCCTCACACCGCACACACCACGGACTACTATTACCCGTCACACCTTCGTCAAGGGCTGGGCTTTCTAATCTAATAGTGGCGAGGAAGGCTTCAAAGCACGCGGCGTACATTAATGCCAAATATTACACTAGCCAGAGAATACCTTGCTTCGTGTCCGTGAGGTTAGATAGCTCCGGATAGCAGCGAGAATTTTCACGCATGCGCCTGACTGTTGGAGACTAATGCATGGGGTGAGATTGGCTTGGCACTTTTACAGGAACACGGAAAAAAAATGATTCGATATTTTTCTCATAATTCAGTGTTCTTTTGGATAACGAAAATGGCACCAAATGAAATCACTTGGATTGTTTTTTTTTACTTCTGAGCGCTACTTTTCTGCGCAAAATAGGTAAAATGGCCAGGTCACAAGAACCCCGAAGGCTCAGAGAAGGTTGAGGGAGGGGACCCACTGGCAGCTGTTAGGAGACAGATGGTAGACTCCCGTCAAGGCCATCCAGTATTTTTTTTTATTGTGCACAACGCACCCTAGCACGGAACCACGGATTAATGTCCCGTTTGAGGGACGGCGACTTTTTCCAAGTGCATCAGTTTGTCCCACTAATCGAGGCCAAGGCGGGGAGTTTTGCGGAGATAAACCTCAAAGCTTTCTCAGCTGCAACTCGAACCTGAGAACTGCAGATTACGAGGTAGGTGAAAAAAACCCACTGGATAGTTGTTACGATACATACGGAAACCACTCGTCAAAGTCATCCAGCGTGTTTTTTAGAACGCACATGATACGGTTCTTTTGAAACTGGGTTAAAAGACCATTTGGGTCATAAGGACGCCAAATGCAGAAGGCTTAGAAGATGAAAAAAGACCCACTGGACAGTTAATAAGAGACATTATGGAAACTTCTGATCAAGGCTATCCAGCGTGTTCTTTATCATGCACGTGGCTTGGCTAAGCTGCACTAGGGGCCACGGTTTAATGTCCCATCCGATGGACGTTGGTCTTTCCATTTCAATCTGTATTCCCTTTTTCACTGAGAGTAGAGTGGGACATAGTGGAGACAAATCTCAAACCTGGTACAGTTGCGATTCGGACCTGGGAACTGCAGATTACGATCCTGGCGCGCTACCGACTGAAACAACCCTAGCCCCACTTTCATGTAGAACTTTCCATTATAGTTCTTCCTCCGAAAACTTCTTCCATCATAGCTGCTTCCACCGAGTACTTTTCTCATTTCAGCTTCTTTAACCGAGAATTTTTTTTCATTTTAGCTCCTACCATAGAGAACTTCATCCATTTTAATCTCTTTCACTTTCCTCATTTCAGATTGCTCAATGGAAAACTTCCTCCATCAGAGCTGCTTCTACCGAGATCATTCCTCAGTTCAGTTTCTTCATCAGAGAACTTTCCTCGTTTCAGTTATTTCACAGAAAACTCTTACCATCTTACTTCCTTTTCACCGAAAACTTTCCTCATTTTAAGCTTCCTCATTGCAGAACTTCTGCCATTTCACTTATTTCCACTGAGAACTTTCCTAATTTCACTTCCCCCTAGAACTTTCACCATTTTAGTTTCTTCCATGAAAAACTTGCTCCCTCATAGCTTCTCACACTGAGAACTTCACCCCATTTCAGCACCTTCCACCGAGAACTTCCCACACCATAGCTTCTCACACCGAGAACTTTCCCCATTTCATCACCTTCCACCGAGAACTTCCCACACCATAGCTTCTCACACCGAGAACTTTCCCCATTTCATCACCTTCCACCGACAACTTCCCCCACCATAGCTTCTCACACCTAGAACTTTCCCCATTTCAGCACCTTTCACCGGGAACTTCCTCCATCATAGCTTCTCCCACCGAGAACTTTCCTAATTTCAGCGCCTTTTACTGAAAAACTTCCTCCGTCATAGCTTCTTCCACCGAGAATTTTCTTCATTTCATATCTTTTCACCGGGAACTTCCTCAATCATAGCTTCTCCCACCGAGAACTTTCCTAATTTCAGCTCCTTTTCACCGGAAACTTCCTCCATCATAGCTTCTCCCACCGAAAACTTTCCTCATTTTAGCTCCTCCAGCGAGAACTTTCCTCGCTTGAACATCTTCCACGGAGAACTTCCTCCACACGATTTTCACAGCAGGATTCTGTATCATCTCCGTTTAGCGATCAAAGATGGACGGAGGACTGAGAGGGCAGACACCATCACTGGCGCATCCTTTCCACACAACCTGAAGACCACCCGGAATTAGCTCAAACTCTTCCGCCAAGTCAATTGAAAGAGATTAATTTCCCAAACATCGTCGCAAGCTGGCACATCTTGGGGTCGAGCGATCGCCCCACTACTCTCCGAAGTCCCCCCACACTTCTCCCATTTGTTCGCTGTCTGCGCGAGCGAGGCGGTGTCGCTAATGAAAGCTTTCGGACCGTCATTGTTTGGCCGGAACCAAATGAGTTTCCGTTGCACTTCCCGTCGCCAGGCCTCACTTGCCAAAAGATGATACGCGCTGAAACTCTGCAACGAGAAGATTAATTAAGTCCGTATTTGAAAACGCTGACATCTATTAAAGAACAAACACCATCTTTCGCAATCGCTTCCCTGACAACGGAGTACCGGTGAAGTTCTAGAGGAATCAATTATACTAACTCTCTTGCGCCTCTCCGATTCTCGTTTCTATGGGAACGCGTGCGATGTTTACATCCCCGCGCTTCCAATCCGCATCCTCCAGCTCATTCGTTATCGAAGAGACGCAAAGTCCTCCCTAATTGCGTGTCCTGCCTGCTTTTACACTGCTACGGTTTCGTCGTTTCAGATGTTTCCGAAAACTCCATTTTCCGTTAACACGTTCCAGCTAATGCATGCAGAAGATGGAGATTCCAAACAAAACTTTCAACAAAAGGAATATCGGTTTTCCGAGTTCACAAATCATTGCCTCAAGTTGTTCAAATTGAATTTAGTTCATTTATGTTATTTTTCATTGGCTCACGTAAACAATGCAATTATTTTAGATCTTTTGGTATGTTCTTATTAGATCGGGAAATTCTCCTTACCTTTCTACTCACATCCAGAGCATATCCCATCCAAGTGTCGTGCTTAAAGAACTTCCAAAATATTGGTTTCATTCATCGTCAACTTCTCCTATCTTAGCTTCTTCTAACGAGAATTTCACATCTGGTAAGCGTCCTCCTTGGAGAACTTCTCCTATCTTAGCTTCTCCTACCGAGAATTTCACATCTGGTAAGCGTCCTCCTTGGAGAACTTCTCCTATCTTAGCTTCTTCTAACGAGAATTTCACATCTGGTAGTGTCCTCCTTGGAGAACTTCTCCTATCTTAGCTTCTTCAAACGAGAATTTCACATCTGGTAGTGTCCTCCTTGGAAAACTTCTCTTATCTTAGCTTCTTCTAACGAGAATTTCACATCTGGTAAGCGTCCTCCTTGGAGAACTTCTCCTATCTTAGCTTCTTCTAACGAGAATTTCACATCTGGTAGCGTCCTCCTTGGAGAACTTCTCCTATCTTAGCTTCTACTAACGAGAATTTCACATCTGGTAAGCGTCCTCCTTGGAGAACTTCTCCTATCTTAGCTTCTTCTAACGAGAATTTCACATCTGGTAGCGTCCTCCTTGGAGAACTTCTCCTATCTTAGCTTCTCCTACCGAGAATTTCACATCTGGTAAGCGTCCTCCTTGGAGAACTTCTCCTATCTTAGCTTCTCCTACCGAGAATTTCACATCTGGTAGCGTCCTCCTTGGAGAACTTCTCCTATCTTAGCTTCTCCTACCGAGAATTTCACATCTGGTAGCGTCCTCCTTGGAGAACTTCTCCTATCTTAGCTTCTCCTACCGAGAATTTCACATCTGGTAAGCGTCCTCCTTGGAGAACTTCTCCTATCTTAGCTTCTCCTACCGAGAATTTCACATCTGGTAGCGTCCTCCTTGGACAACTTCTCCTATCTTAGCTTCTCCTACCGAGAATTTCACATCTGGTAGCGTCCTCCTTGGAGAACTTCTCCTATCTTAGCTTCTCCTACCGAGAATTTCACATCTGGTAAGCGTCCTCCTTGGAGAACTTCTCCTATCTTAGCTTCTTCTATCGAGAATTTCACATCTGGTAGCGTCCTCCTTGGAGAACTTCTCCTATCTTAGCTTCTCCTAACGAGAATTTCACATCTGGTAGCGTCCTCCTTGGAGAACTTCTCCTATCTTAGCTTCTTCTAACGAGAATTCCACATCTGGTAGCGTCCTCCTTGGAGAACTTCTCCTATCTTAGCTTCTCCTACCGAGAATTTCACATCTGGTAGCGTCCTCCTTGGAGAACTTCTCCTATCTTAGCTTCTCCTAACGAGAATTTCACATCTGGTAGCGTCCTTCTTGGAGAACTTCTCCTATCTTAGCTTCTCCTACCGAGAATTTCACATCTGGTAGCGTCCTCCTTGGAGAACTTCTCCTATCTTAGCTTCTCCTACCGAGAATTTCACATCTGGTAGCGTCCTCCTTGGAGAACTTCTCCTATCTTAGCTTCTCCTACCGAGAATTTCACATCTGGTAAGCGTCCTCCTTGGAGAACTTCTCCTATCTTAGCTTCTTCTAACGAGAATTTCACATCTGGTAGCGTCCTCCTTGGAGAACTTCTCCTATCTTAGCTTCTTCTAACGAGAATTTCACATCTGGTAGCGTCCTCCTTGGAGAACTTCTCCTATCTTAGCTTCTCCTACCGAGAATTTCACATCTGGTAGCATCCTCCTTGGAGAACTTCTCCTATCTTAGCTTCTCCTAACGAGAATTTCACATCTGGTAGCGTCCTCCTTGGAGAACTTCTCCTATCTTAGCTTCTCCTAACAAGAATTTCACATCTGGTAGCGTCCTCCTTGGAGAACTTCTCCTATCTTAGCTTCTCCTACCGAGAATTTCACATCTGGTAGCGTCCTCCTTGGAGAACTTCTCCTATCTTAGCTTCTCCTACCGAGAATTTCACATCTGGTAGCGTCCTCCTTGGAGAACTTCTCCTATCTTAGCTTCTCCTACCGAGAATTTCACATCTGGTAGCGTCCTCCTTGGAGAACTTCTCCTATCTTAGCTTCTCCTAACGAGAATTTCACATCTGGTAGCGTCCTCCTTGGAGAACTTCTCCTATCTTAGCTTCTCCTACCGAGAATTTCACATCTGGTAGCGTCCTCCTTGGAGAACTTCTCCTATCTTAGCTTCTCCTACCGAGAATTTCACATCTGGTAGGCGTCCACCTTGGAGAACTTCCCCAACCTAGTTTTCTAAATCGAGAATTCCCACAATTTAGCTCTTACTCTATGGAGAAATTCCTCAGCCTAGATATTTCAATAAAAAATTCCCCAAATTAGGCATTTCCTTCATGGAGGACATCTTCAGCCTGCTTTTTCAATCGAGAATTCTCTCAATTTTGCTCTTATTCCATGAGAAAATTCCCAGCCTAGATATATTAATACAAAATTCCTCTAATTTTACACTTTCTCCATGCAAAATATCCCCAGCCTGCTTCTTCAGTCAAGAATTCCCCCAATTTAGCTCTTACTCCATGGAGAACATCCTCAGCCTAGCTTCCCCCCAATATCGAATTTTAATTTCCCTATCGAAAGCTTCCGTAAATTAGCTTTCCTCCACGGAAAATTTTCGATCTCTTAAAGATCAATCTCTTTCATAGTTAATCATCAACCACAAAACACTTTATCTCATTGTATTATTTTCGTCGTTTGCAAAATACATGAGCAAACAGAACATTTCCCCCAACGGACGACTGTTAAAATTTGAGTATTTGATTAATTGTGTGCCCAATGGGCCTAATGAGCAGAATGGGTACTGCCTCGAGTTGGGTAGGGAGAAAGGGTTAGGTTGGTTTACCTCTGAGTGGCACTTTTTTTGCACACCATGGGCTAAATGGCCAGGTCACAAGGACCCAGAAGGCTCAGAGAAGGTTGGGGGAGGGGACCCACTGGAACAGCTGTTGGGAGACAGATGGTAGCCTCCCGTCAAGACCATCCAGCGTGTTCTTTAACGTTGGGTTGTTTTACCTCTGAGCGGCACTTTTTTGCACACCATGGGCTAAATGGCCAGGTCACAAGGACCCAGAAGGCTCAGAGAAGGTTGGGGGAGGGGACCCACTGGAACAGCTGTTGGGAGACAGATGGTAGCCTCCCGTCAAGACCATCCAGCGTGTTCTTTAACGTTGGGTTGTTTTACCTCTGAGCGGCACTTTTTTGCACACCATGGGCTAAATGGCCAGGTCACAAGGATCCAGAAGGCTCAGAGAAGGTTGGGGGAGGGGACCCACTGGAACAGCTGTTGGGAGACAGATGGTAGCCTCCCGTCAAGACCATCCAGCGTGTTCTTTAACGTTGGGTTGTTTTACCTCTGAGCGGCACTTTTTTGCACACCATGGGCTAAATGGCCAGGTCACAAGGATCCAGAAGGCTCAGAGAAGGTTGGGAGAGGGGACCCACTGGAATAGCTGTTGGGAGACAGATGGTAGCCTCCCGTCAAAGCCATCCAGCGTGCACTTTAACGTGAGTATGGCTCACACAGAGCTACGGCTTAAAGCCCCATCCGCAGGACGGCTGCCTTTCCAAACCCATTGGTTTTGCGGAGGTAAATCTCAACGTTTTCCGAGCTGGGACTCGAACCTGGGAAGTGGAAATTACGAGTGTCGCGCTCTACCGACTAAGCCAACTGCCGTCCCAACCCCAAAGAAAGAATCGATTCTTCCAGCTCGGCAAAGACCTCGATTGGATTGGATTGTTTTACCTCTGAGCGGCACTTTTTTGCACACCATGGGCTAAATGGACAGGCCACAAGGACCCCGAAGGCTCAGAGAAGGTTGGGGGAGGGGACCCACTGGAACAGCTGTTGGGAGACAGATGGTAGCCTCCCGTCAAGGCCATCCAGCGTGTTCTTTAATGTGCACAGGGTATGGCTCTCCCGCACACGGGGCCACGGTTTAACGTCCCAACCGACGGACGGCGGCCTTTCCAAGCCCATCGGTGTCCCCTACTGACCGTGGGCAGGGCGGGGAAATTTTGCGGAGATAAATCTCAACGCTGACCCAGCTGGGACTCGAACCTGGGAAGTACAGATTACGAGCCTGGCGCGCTACCGACTGAGCCACCCCCGCCCCGGCAAAGAGCTCGAGAAAGAAGAAATGTTGAACAGTGTATCACCCCTTACAAGTCGGAAGAAAAATGTAAAAGGAGATAAAAGAAAATAATTTTTTTCTGAAAAATGAAATCCACAAAAAAAGTTCACATTCTCCCTCCACATTTTTCTACTTCAAGCAATTGGTGCAATAAACTAGAAGAGAAAATATCATCTGCAATGTAAATGCTGCAAGATCAAAGAGCGCATCGCTCAATTCCACGAATAGAAAGTCCTCTTATAAAGCTAAAGAAAAAAAAAAATCGTTTCAAATCAGCATTATTCCCTGTCGGTTTACCCCGTTTTTTTTCTCACCAATTTTTCTGTTCTCCCCTTCAGGACACCAAAAGCAAACGAAAAAAAAAATTAGGCTCATCTTCTTAATGCTCTTTTTTGAAATGAATGATATGAAATTTCTACCCAGCGACTATGAGGAGACTACTACTTCCCAGTGGAAGTAGATGGCACACCACCCAAACCCGTCGGCGCGTCTTCTTCAGTCGGCACATATTTTCTTCTAAAAGAGCTACTTTACATGGAACTGCTGCTTCAAAACGTCAACTGAGGGAATGTGATTCTCGACTCATGACAACTTGCGTTGCTAAGAATGATGAAAAGTGACCTTACTGGCTTTAGAGGCAGCCGCAGACCTTGGATGGAAGAGGAGGAAAAGAATGAGGAGGAGGAGGAAAAATAAGGAGAAGAGAGGGGAGGGGGGGGGGGAGAAAAAAGAGGAGGAGGAAGAGGGGGAGAAAAAGAGGAGGAGGAGGAAAAATAAGGAGGAGGAGGAGAGGAGGAGGAGGAGGAGGAGGAGGAGGAGGAGGGGGTGATAAAAAGTGATGGGGGAGAGGAAAGAGAGAAAGAAACTGCAACCGTTAGGAAGCACGCGTTTGATGTTGACATTTTACAAATGCAAACGACATGGTCGTATCCACATGCTGTCAGCTATGCAGTCGGGTTGTTTACATAAAGTCCGAAGGAAAACCCATTTGAAAGATTGAAAAAGAGAAAGAAAGATAGGCGAGAAAAGGGAGGAGAATAGAGAGAAGGGGATACAGGACGGGAGAGAGGGATAGAGATATATTGAGAAAGAAAGAAAGAGAACAAATCTAAATGTTCGCCAAAGCAGCTGCAACTCAAAGAAACAAAACCGTGATCTATGGCATTTGTTCAGTGAACAAGAGGTAAATGGATGCAGTTCCTCCTCGGCTTTTAGAGCGAGCGATTCTTAACGGTGCTGTCGTTACCATTGGCCAGTTAGGTGTTTGTGTGTGGTGTATGTAACATTGCGAAACGTTTTGTTAAGGTATTTATTTGTTACGCAAAATGGCCTCGGTGTGGTAAGTGACCTCTTCTAGGCCATTGCCTTGTTTGGGAAAAAGGGTTCGGCTTGTGTGTGTGTGTAAGATGAACTATTTTCGATAAAGCGTGACGTGTTGTTTTTTTTTTTGGAGTTGTTGTTTTTGAATAAAGCCGTTTTGGAAACAGAAAGAATTGGAAAAGAAAAACAGACTAGAGAAATGGAGAAGGCGGGTTTGGCGTTTGAAATCCGAGTCGTGTGTGCTGTAAAAGAACACTCTAAAAAATAATGCTTTTTCTTTTCACTTTTGCGAGTGGTTTCCGATATTTGTAAGAGAACGAATACGAGACGGCGGTTGGCGGAAAATGTAATAAGAGATACAGATTTGTTCACAAATAATATTTTCTGTGGCTGTTCTATAGATGTGGTTTATTCTAAATATGAGAGGGGCGGGGGTGGCTCAGTCGGTAGCGCGCCAGGCTCGCAATTGGTAGTTCCCAGGTTCGAGTCCCAGCTGGGTCAGCGTTGAGATTTATCTCCGCAAAATTCTCCGCCCTGCCCACGGTCAGTAGGGGACACCGATGGGCTTGAAAAGGCCGCCGTCCGTCGGATGGGACGTCAAGCCATGGTCCCGTGTGCGGGAGAGAGCCATACCCTGTGCACGTTAAAGAACACGCTGGGTGGCCTTGACGGGAGGATATCATTTGTCTCTCAACAGCTGTTCCAGTGGGTCCCCTCCCCCAACCTTCTCTGAGCCTTCGGGGTCCATATGACCTGGCCATTTAGCCCATGGTGTGCATAAAAATGCCGCTCAGAGGTAAAACAACCCAAAGTTAAAGAACACGCTGGATGGCGTTGACGGGAGGCTACCATCTATCTCCCAACAGCTGTTTCAGTGTGTCCCCTCCCCCAACTTTCTCTGAGCCTTCGGGGTCCATGTGATCTGGCCATTTAGCCCATGGTGTGCAAAAAAGTGCCGCTCAGAGGTAAAACAACCCAAAGTTAAAGAACACGCTGGATGGCCTTGACGGGAGGCTACCATCTGTCTCCCAACAGCTGTTCCAGTGGATCCCCTCCCCCAACCTTCTCTGAGCCTTCGGGGTCCATGTGATCTGGCCATTTAGCCTATGTTGTGCAAAAAAGTGCCGCTCAGAGGTAAAACAACCCAACCCAAATCTAAATGTGAGAAAAAAAGCGCAATTTAAAAAAAATATATTTATTCATCATCATCATCGTCATCTCACAAAATACAGATGTAGAGAGATTTTATACATTTGACCCGCAAAGCTAATAGCTTATCTGCAGGAAATATTGATGAGCATTAGTTTTCTTACATAAGTGAACGTAGTAAAAAAGAACACAAAAAATCATATAGATACAGGTTTTCTCAGGATTACAGATTAACAGACATTCTTTAAGTAGTTTTTAACCTTTAACTTAATCTCACTAAAATTAGTTAGATATATGATTCCTCTTGGTAACTGGTTAAAGATCTCCGGCACTTTATACTCTTTAAGTTTTTTACCGTAATTATTAACAAAATTCGGGATTTGAAAATAAACGTATGTTCCTATAAAGAATTGTTTTCAAAAAAAAATGATCCAGAAATATTTTTATCTTACAGTTTTAGAATTTCTACAATGCCTAGAGAGGCCGGATCTTGAGGCGGAGGGGAGGTCATTCTGAAAGGGGGTCACCTCCCCCTTTCAGAATGACACCAATTTCTTTTATTTTTTTATAGATCCCGTTCTTGGTGCCGATTTTAAAAAAAATTGTAAAATTATAATATTATGCAAGTGGTAAAGTCAAAGCTAAATTTGGAAACTCAATGTCTTGAAGAATAAATCTTTTTTTTTTTAAATGGGAATTAACTTAAAGTTAAGGTTCGACAAAAAATGAAATATTCTGAAGTTAAAGTTAAGGTAAATAAAGATCTGAATCGTGAATAACAAAAAATATTACTGCGTGTAAGAATTTTTTGCAGCTGAGAGATTTAGCAGCAGAGCTATTTCTCCTTTAAAAGCGACGGCGTCGGTTCATTCGGAAGCGAGTCCGTCTCATTATCTGGTGTTCCCGGGTTGGAGGAGGCAGGGGGAGGGGGGGGGGGGGTCAGCCGGCAACGCGCTAGGCTCGTAAAGTTCCCAGGTTCGAGATACTGTACAAGCACTGAGATTTATCTCCGCAAAACTGTACATCCTGCCATCAGTTAGAAAGGGGACAACCGATGGGCTTGGAAAGGCCGTTGTCCGTAGGATGGAATGTTAAGTCGGGGCTCCGTGTGTAGGAGGGCTATATCCCTCCTACACACCTAGCCCCGAATGTGTAGGAGGGTTATATCCCTCATACACACGTAGCCCCGAATGTGTAGGAGGTTATATTCTTCTTACACAAGGGGGCCCCGAGTGAGTAGGAGAGTGTGTAGGAGGGCTATATTCCTCCTATACACGGGTCCCTGAATGTGTAGGAGGGTTATATCCCTCATACACACGTAGCCCCGAATGTGTAGGAGGGTTATATTCTTCTTACACAAGGGGGCCCCGAGTGAGTAGGAGAGTGTGTAGGAGGGCTATATTCCTCCTATACACGGGTCCCCGAATGTGTAGGAGGGTTATATCCCTCATACACACGTAGCCCCGAATGTGTAGGAGGGTTATATCCCTCATACACACGTAGCCCCGAATGTGTAGGAGGGTTATATTCCTCATAACACGTAGCCCCGAATGTGTAGGAGGGTTATATCCCTCTTACACAAGGGGCCCCCGAGTGAGTACGAGAGTGTGTAGGAGGGCTATATTCCTCCTATACATGGGCCCCCGAATGTATAGGAGGGTTATATCCCTCATATACACGTAGCCCCGAATGTGTAGGAGGGTTATATCCCTCTTACACAAGGGGGCCCCGAGTGAGTAGGAGAGTGTGTAGGAGGGCTATATTCCTCCTATACACGGGCCCCCGAATGTGTAGGAGGGTTATATCCCTCATATACACGTAGCCCCGAATGTGTAGGAGGGTTATATCCCTCTTACACAAGGGGGCCCCGAGTGAGTAGGAGGGCTATATTCCTCCTATATACGAGTCCCCGAATGTGTAGGAGAGTTATATCCCTCATACACACGTAGTCCCGAATATGCAGGAGGGCTATATCCCTCCTATACAGGGCCCCGAATATGTAAGAGAGTGTGTATCCCTCCTTCACACGGAGCTCCGAGTGTGTAGGAGGGTTATATTTCTCCTACTCACGGGGCCACGAGTGTGTAGGAGGGCTTTGTATTGTGCATGTTAAAGAACACCCAGGACAGTCTTGAAGGAAAGCTAACTATTTGTCTTTTAACAATTGTCCAGAGGGTTCCTTTCCGGGTTTCCCCCCGATGGGTTTGGAAAGGCCGGCGTCTGTCGGATGGGACATTAATCCGTGATCCCATGTGCAGAAGAGACTTACCCTGTGCACGTTGAAAAACAACCTGGATGACCTTGACAGAAAGCTATAGTCTGTCTCCTAACAGCTCTCCGGTTGGTCTCCTCCCCAAATCTTCTCTGAACCCTCGAGGTCTTTGTGACTTGGCTCTTGTCCCTCAAATTTTATATTTATTCATTTATTGTATATTTTTACTGTATTATATTGTTGTATATATTTTTATGTGTTCTTTGAAATGTTTGCCCTGGGATGACTCACTGTTGTTGTCTTCGAGTCTGAAGCTTGCTGCTTGTGGAAAGAATCAATGCCAGAAGTTGTTTATGGCCGTAAATGACTAGCCCAGGGGCGCTAGTGCAGCGACGAGGCTAGGCGGGAGATTGGAAAGCTTTAGTCTGTGCTTTAGCTGTCGAACGAAAATGGTCGTTGCGACACGCGTCAAAAGGACGCCGTCTTTCTCAAAAAGTAATCCTTGAAGTCAGGGTGCGATTCCAAGAGGGAATCCAGATTCTTGGAGAATCTTGTCTTTTATTCTTGTGGTTCAGGAGGAGCCACAGTGTAGGCAAAGGAAAATCCTTTCGACGAGTTTTTGAGGTCTGTAAAGTGAGAAATTGCAGAGTGTGCAATTCTCCACCTCATTTTAGTAATATTTGCAGTAGCAAAGGCTCACGGAGTTGAGCGGTGAATTTGATAGTAGTTTTGTGGATTCAGAAAGAACCACAGTGTGAAGCAGCAAAGGCCCACGGAATGGAGTTCATTCCCAGCACGTAGCTGTATATAGTGTGAACAAAAATTGTGTCGTCCCTATGTAACTCTCGTGAAGTAATTGATGGATAGTTCGTATTCTTCATTCAACACCAGTTTCTTCAAAGGCATACAGGTGCACGGGCTTAAAAACCCGCGAATCTGTGAATTCACCGAAGTGAATTAAGTAGCAATTTCATCCTCTCTCTACTCCTGTTCGGACCGGGTTACGACAGCCCTTTAGCCCATTGTACCTTTCGGGTCCTTGTGATCTGGCCATTTAGCCCATCGTTTGGAAAGAAGTGCTACTCAGAGGTAAAAAACTCAATCCCCTTCCCCACCAAACGGTAAGAGAAATCCCTCCCCCCCCCCAAATAAGGAGTATTCTACTTCGTCAGTATCCTTAAAAAATATTTATATCAGCGAGGTTAGATTCAAATTTGGGCAACAATCCTTCAGTTAGAGGTAAGATTTGTCCCTTTTTTGGCAATTATTTATTTGAACAGCGTGGATAAAATATTACAGAAGGACGAAATGAAACTATCTTACAAATAAATAAAAAGAAAAAGAAAATGTTTAGCATATAAATATTTAAAATCTCTTATCTATTTAATACAAGGAATGAACAAAACCAGGTTCAATATCTTATCCACTATTCCCCCACCATAAAAAATAACACAAAGGACAGAAAAATCACAATTCAAAGTCTTATCCATAATTCCTCGAGTCCCAGCTTGGGTCAGCGTTGAGATTTATCTCCGCAAAACTCTCCGCCCTGCCCATAGTCAGTAGGGGGCACCGATGGGCCTGGAAAGGCCCCCGTCCGTCGGATTGGAGGTTAAGCCGTGCTCCGTGTGCGGGAGAGCCATACCCTGTGCACGTTAAAGAACACGCTGGATGGCCTTGACGAGAGGCTATCATCTGTCTCCTAACAGCCATTCCAGAGGGTCCCCTGTCCCAACATTCTCTGAGCCTTCGGGGTCCTTGTGACCTGGTCATTTAGCCCATTGTGTGCAAAAAAGTGCGGCTCAGAGGTAAAACAACCCTACACACTGGATGGACTTGACGAGAGGCTATCATCTGTCTTCTAACAGCCATTCCAGTGGGTCCCCTGTCCCAACCTTCTCAGAGCCTTCGGGATCCTTGTAACCTGGCCATTTAGCCCACTGTGTGCAAAAAAGTGCAGCTCAGAGGTAAAACAACCCAATCCAACACACTGTATAGCCTTGACGGGAGACTATCATCTGTCTCCCAACAGCCATTCCAGTGGGTCTCCTGTCCCAACCTTCTCTGAGCCTTCGGGGTCCTTGTGACCTGGCCATTTACCCCATTGTGTGCAAAAAAAGTGCCGCTCAGAGCTAAACCAAACCAAATATCCATAATTCCCCTACCACTGAAAATAACAGAACTGTTAATTCAAACACCATTCCTAATAAACCGTTTAAATATTTCTCTTCGGGCCTATTTAACAAATCAGGTTTGAACATTAATTCACGATGCTACCCATTGGATTAAGTGAAGAGAAATCCATAATGAAATCACACAACAGAAACATAAGAATAAACGAGTAAGAGATGCACAGGCAAACACACTCTAAAACGCCAAAGCCCACCAAAATACGCATTCCACCTCATACCCACGACATTTGCATACATAAAACACCTGCTTAGGTATGTGACCTCATCCACTGCAGAGATTCATTTAACTGAATTGAGAGAAAGGCATCTTGAGTTGACAGATGCCTTGTGTCTTTCTGGGTTATGTCGTCGGTATATTACTTCGGTATGCAGAGAGGCCTCCGCCGCACTGCGCACGTGCTCAGCATCCTCCCCATCCTCCGCATCCTCCTCCTTCTTTTCTCCTCGTCGACACTAGCAGGCTTCTTCTCACTTTTCAATAGCGGCGCAGCACGCGAAGCCATAATAAATTCGTCTCGTCAACCGTCGCCGTTTCGCCGTCGCAGCGTTGAAAAGAAGGCACGAGGATGCAAGAAACTCGGACTTGCTTAACTTCTGCTGCCTCTTAAGTTCATTACCGAGTGTATTCTCTTCTCCGAGTAGAGTTTTGTGAGGAAATTGAACCACTGAGAAGTGCTTCTTTAGCAAGTGCTAGGAATGTTTGTTAGAGCATTAAATGAGATATTCTGCATAACGATACATACCGATGGACTTAGTTTCTTTCTTTTTTTTTGTAAATTTGATCTATTTTCTTTCGTTTTTTAATTCTTTTGGCCACGGTTTAACTATTTATCCAAATGTTTTGCTTTTTTTAATTTCGTATTGAATTTTGCTCTCTATCGTTATTTGTTTTTCTTTTGGGTTCAGTTGTTTTATCTCTCAGACGCACTTTTCGCACACCATGGGCTAAATGGCCAGGTCACATGGACCCCGAAGGCTCAGAGAAGGTTGGGGGAGGAGACCCACTGGAACAGCTGTTGGGAAACAGATGGTAGCCTCCCGTCAAGGCCATCCAGCGTGTTCTTTAACGTTAGATTGTTTTACCTCTGGGAGGCACTTTTTTGCACACCATGGGCTAAATGGCCAGGTCACAAGGACCCCGAAGGCTCAGAGAAGGTTGGGGGAGGGGACCCACTGGAACAGTTGTTGGGGGACAGGTGGTAGCCTCCCGTCAAGGCCATCCAGCGTGTTCTTTAACGTTAGGTTGTTTTACCTCTGAGCAAAACTTTTTGCACACCATGGGCTAAATGGCCAGGTCACAAGTACCCCGAAGGCTCAGAGAAGGTTGGGGGAGGTGACCCACTGGAACAGTTGTTGGGGGACAGGTGAGATAGCTGTTGGGACAGCACTGTTGTACAGCACTGTTGGGACAGCACAACTGGAACAGCTGTTGGGTGACAGATGGTAACCTCCCGTCAAGGCATTCTAGCATGTTCTTTACCGTGTACGAGATATAGCTCTGTCCCGCACATGATGCCACGGCTTAACGTTCCATCCGACGGACGGCGACCTTTCCAAGCGCATCGTTGTCCCCTACTGACCGTGGGCAGGGCGGGAGTTTTGCGGAGATAAATATGTGTTTTTCATTCGCACCTTTAAAAATAATCTTTTTTGATAATGCTTACGAAAACGAAATTCGACATAATAAACACACAAGACTTGTGTGCCTCAATTTTTACAAAATACCGAAAATTAGAAATAATTATGAAAAATGTACAAATGTTTATAAAAAAAAATCATTTTGTTCTTAAGGGCGAGGGTGGCTCAGTCGGTAGCGCGTCACATTAGAAATCTGCAGTTCTCAGGTTCGAGTCCCCACTGGGTCGCCGCCATGCTCTCAGTCAGTAGGGGTACCGATGAGCTCGGACAGACCGCCGTCCATCGGATGGGACGTAAAGCCGTGGCCCGGTATGAAGTAGAAACATTCCTGTGCATGTTAAAGAACATGATGGATGGTCTTGACGGAAGGCTACCATCTCTCTCCTGACACTGTCCATTGGGTCCCCTTCCTCCATCCAGGCTCGTAATCTGTAGTTCTCAGGTTCGTGTTACATCGGGGTCAGCGTTGAGATTTATCTCCGCAAAATTCCCCCGCCATGCCCACGGTCAGTAGGGGGACACCGATGGGCTTGGAAAGGCCGCCGTCCGTCGGATGGGACGTTAAGCCGTGGCCTCGTGTACGGGAGAGCCATGCCCTGTGCACGTTAAAGAACACGCTGGATGGCCTTGACGGGAGGCTACCATCTGTCTCCCAACAGCTGTTCCAGTGGGTCTCCTCCCCCAACCTTCTCTGAGCCTTCGGGGTCCTTGTGACCTGGCCATTTAGCCCATGGTGTGCAAAAAAGTGCCGCTCAGAGGAAAAACAACCCAACGTTAAAGAACACGCTGGATTGCCTTGACGGGAGGCTACCATCTGTCTCCCAACAGCTGTTCCAGTGGGTCCCCTCCCCCAACCTTCTCTGAGCCTTCGGGGTCCATATGACCTGGCCATTTAGCCCATGGTACACCAAAAAGTGTCGCTCAGGGGTAAAACAACCCAACTCTGTGCACGTTAAAGAACACGCTGGATGGCCTTGACAGAAGTCTGCCATGTCTCCCAACAGCTGTTCCAGTGGGTCCCCTCCCCCAACCTTCTCTGAGCCTTCGGGGTCCATGTGACCTGGCCATTTAGTCCGTGGTGTGCAAAAAAGTGCCGTTCAGAGGTAAAACAACCCAACGTTAAAGAACACGCTGGATGGTCTTGACGGGAGGCTACCATCTGTCTCCAACAGCTGTTCCAGTGGGTCCATCCCCCAACCTTCTCTGAGCCTTCGGGGTCCTTGTGACCTGGCCATTTAGCCCATGGTACACCAAAAAGTGTCGCTCAGGGGTAAAACAACCCAACTCTGTGCACGTTAAAGAACACGCTGGATGGCCTTGACAGAAGTCTGCCATGTCTTCCAACAGCTGTTCCAGTGGGTCCCCTCCCCCAACCTTCTCTGAGCCTTCGGGGCCCATGTGACCTGGCCATTTAGTCCGTGGTGTGCAAAAAAGTGCCGTTCAGAGGTAAAACAACCCAACGTTAAAGAACACGCTGGATGGCCTTGATGGGAGACTATCATCTGTCTCCCAACAGCTATTCCAGTGGATCCCTTCCCCCAACCTTCTCTGAGCCTTTAGTGTCCATGTGACCTGGCCATTTAGCCCATTGTGTGCATAAAAAGTGCCGCTCAACACAAATCTAACCCCTCTGGGGGGATGGAAAAACTCAATAGTTTTCTTTTAAGAAATAAACGAAATTTTTTTTTTAATTTATAAGTTAATAAAATAATACTCTTTGCATTTTCCCAATCCTTCATTAGTTTTAATTTCCCATGTTGGAAAGAGCTAAAGACAAAAAAAATTAAAAAACTTTCGCTCTCTTAGACAACGAGTTTCGCATTTTTTTTTTTCTTTGCCAGAGCCGATATATTATCCCTTTAAGTTATTCGATATTTTTCATTTATTAAAAACGACCTCTTGGGATTTCGAAAGTCTACAGGCAATTAAAAAAAAACTAAAAACAAATAACTATCGAAGATGAATGCTATTGGTAGAGTTCATTATTGCGAGTCTTAAAAAGTATCTTTTTTTCTTTCATTGCGTCACGTTCACAGCAGAAGACGATAAAAAGAAGGAGATGGAATTATTTTTTATTTTTTTTTCCTGATAGACAAAAACTTTTGTTTACGATGTCTAATTATTCCAAGGAAAAACTATTTCGTTCCTACAGTCGCTGAAAAACGTATCGGAACACTATGGTTGATTACAGAATTAAAAAAAAATATCTGGAGCGTGTACAGCAACTGTACACGCTCCAGTTACCGTTCACAGCAAACTGGAGCGTGTGCAGTTACTGCACACGCTCCAGTTTGCTGTGAACGGTAACTGCACACGCTCAATATTTCTGTGAGTGGGCCCACACGATCCAGGTTTTTGTGAGCTCACACGATCCAATGTGCTGTGAACATCAACCGCAACCTCTCCAATTTGCTGTGAACGGTAACTGCACACGCTCAATATTTCTGTGAGTGGGCCCACACGATCCAATGTGCTGTGAACATCAACCGCAAGCGCTCCAGTTTGCTGTGAACGGTAACTGCACACGCTCAATATTTCTGTGAGTGGGCCCACACGATCCAGGTTTTTGTGAGCTCACACGATCCAATGTGCTGTGAACATCAACCGCAACCTCTCCAATTTGCTGTGAACGGTAACTGCACACGCTCAATATTTCTGTGAGTGGGCCCACACGATCCAATGTGCTGTGAACATCAACCGCAAGCGCTCCAGTTTGCTGTGAACGGTAACTGCACACGCTCAATATTTCTGTGAGTGGGCCCACACGATCCAGGTTTTTGTGAGCTCACACGATCCAATGTGCTGTGAACATTAACCGCAACCGCTCCAGTTGCTGTGAACGGTAACTGCACACGCTCAATATTTCTGTGAGTGGGCCCACACGATCCAATGTGCTGTGAACATTAACCGCAAGCGCTCCAGTTTGCTGTGAACGGTAACTGCACACGCTCCATATTCATTGCATTATATATTCATACGCATTATATATATTAAAAAAAAGTATCCGAACACTATGGTTGATTACCGAAATCAGAAAAAATATCTGGAAATTTTTTTTAGAAATCAGTGATCTGGCAAACTTCGTGTCACGTGACACGAAGGTTGCCTGTCTAGTGGAAAAAGTATCTAGCAGGTACAGTCCATCAAAAAAGTATCCGAACACTATGGTTGATTACAGAATTCAGAAAAAATATCTAGCAATGTATTTTTTTAGAAATTAGTGATCTGGCAACCTTTGTGTCGCGAATGTAGCCAGATCACTAATTTCTAAAAAAAATCGTTGCCAGATATTTTTTCTGAACTCTGTAATCAACCATAGTGTTCGGATATTTTTTTGAGCGACTGTACTAAAATTAGTGAATTGTGTCCAAACCTTTAGTAAGTAGAGAAATACTCTTGGGAGACAGATGGTAGCCTCCCGTCAAGGCCATCCAGAGTGTTCTGTAACGTGGATAGGGTAAGGCTCTTCCTCACACGGGACCACAGCGTAATGTCCCATCCGACGGACGTCTGCCTTTCCAAACCCATCGGTGTCCCCTACTGACCGTGGGCAGGGCGGGGAATTTTGCGGAGATAAATCTCAACGCTGACCCAGATGGGACTCGAACCTGGGAACTGCAGATTACGAGCCTGGCGCGCTACCGACTGAGCCACCTCCGCCCCGAGATTGGGATGGTACAGTCGATAACACTTCACAAGAAAAGGAACAATGCAACATCCATTTCACAAGCACGTTTTCTCAGCGTGATCTAAAAACGCCATAAAAGAAATCTCCAATGCCTAAACATCTTTATCAATTAAAGAAACAGCACAACAACACTATCACCGATATTTCGAAAACAACATCAATTTCACAACTTTTCACACGTTCACTGATCAGCATCATCTTACAACATCATAAATCTCCAATACCTAAAAATCCTCATCAATTAAAGAAAAAACTATACTGCAACACTCACACACATCGTCACTGCAACATCCATTTCACAACTTTTCACACGTTCACTGCTCAGCATCATCTTACAACATCATAAATCTCCAATACCTAAAAATCCTCATCAATTAAAGAAAAAACTGTATTGCAACTCTCACACATATCGTCACTGCAACATCCATTTCACAACTTTTCACACGTTCACTGCTCAGCATCATCTTACAACATCATAAATCTCCAATATCTAAAAATCCTCATCAATTAAAGAAAAAACTGTACTGCAACACTCACACACATCGTCACTGCAACATCCATTTCACAACTTTTCACACGTTCACTGATCAGCATCATCTTACAACATCATAAATCTCCAATACCTAAAAATCCTCATCAATTAAAGAAAAAACTGTACTGCAACACTCACACACATCGTCACTGCAACATCCATTTCACAACTTTTCACACGTTCACTGATCAGCATCATCTTACAACATCATAAATCTCCAATACCTAAAAATCCTCATCAATTAAAGAAAAAACTGTATTGCAACTCTCACACATATCTTCACTGCAACATCCATTTCACAACTTTTCACACGTTCACTGATCAGCATCATCTTACAACATCATAAATCTCCAATACCTAAAAATCCTCATCAATTAAAGAAAAAACTGTATTGCAACTCTCACACATATCGTCACTGCAACATCCATTTCACAACTTTTCACACGTTCACTGATCAGCATCATCTTACAACATCATAAATCTCCAATACCTAAAAATCCTCATCAGTTAAAGAAAAAACTGTACTGCAACACTCACACACATCGTCACTGCAACATCCATTTCACAACTTTTCACACGTTCACTGCTCAGCATCATCTTACAACATCATAAATCTCCAATACCTAAAAATCCTCATCAATTAAAGAAAAAACTGTATTGCAACTCTCACACATATCGTCACTGCAACATCCATTTCACAACTTTTCACACGTTCACTGATCAGCATCATCTTACAACATCATAAATCTCCAATACCTAAAAATCCTCATCAATTAAAGAAAAAACTGTATTGCAACTCTCACACATATCGTCACTGCAACATCCATTTCACAACTTTTCACACGTTCACTGCTCAGCATCATCTTACAACATCATAAATCTCCAATACCTAAAAATCCTCATCAATTAAAGAAAAAACTGTATTGCAACTCTCACACATATCGTCACTGCAACATCCATTTCACAACTTTTCACACGTTCACTGCTCAGCATCATCTTACAACATCATAAATCTGCAATACCTAAAAATCCTCATCAATTAAAGAAAAAACTGTACTGCAACACTCACACACATCGTCACTGCAACATCCATTTCACAACTTTTCACACGTTCACTGATCAGCATCATCTTACAACATCATAAATCTCCAATACCTAAAAATCCTCATCAATTAAAGAAAAAACTGTACTGCAACACTCACACACATCGTCACTGCAACATCCATTTCACAACTTTTCACACGTTCACTGCTCAGCACCATCTTACAACATCATAAATCTCCAATACCTAAAAATCCTCATCAATTAAAGAAAAAACTGTATTGCAACTCTCACACATATCGTCCCTGCAACATCCATTTCACAACTTTTCACACGTTCACTGCTCAGCATCATCTTACAACATCATAAATCTCCAATACCTAAAAATCCTCATCAATTAAAGAAAAAACTGTACTGCAACACTCACACACATCGTCACTGCAACATCCATTTCACAACTTTTCACACGTTCACTGATCAGCATCATCTTACAACATCATAAATCTCCAATGCCTAAAAATCCTCATCAATTAAAGAAAAAACTGTACTGCAACACTCACACACATCGTCACTGCAACATCCATTTCACAACTTTTCACACGTTCACTGCTCAGCATCATCTTACAACATCATAAATCTCCAATACCTAAAAATCCTCATCAATTAAAGAAAAAACTGTACTGCAACACTCACACACATCGTCACTGCAACATCCATTTCACAACTTTTCACACGTTCACTGCTCAGCACCATCTTACAACATCATAAATCTCCAATACCTAAAAATCCTCATCAATTAAAGAAAAACTGTATTGCAACTCTCACACATATCGTCACTGCAACATCCATTTCACAACTTTTCACACGTTCACTGCTCAGCATCATCTTACAACATCATAAATCTCCAATACCTAAAAATCCTCATCAATTAAAGAAAAAACTGTACCACAACACTCACACCTATCGTCACTGCAACATCCATTTCACAAACACATCTTCTCAGCGTGATCTAACAACGCCGTAAAAGAAATCTCATACGCGTTGTGTTTATGTGTTCGAAGTCGTTCAATGCCGCAGTGCTTTTCAAGAACATTGTCCTAAATGACCTTTATAGACATTGCCCTCGTGGGGTCACCAACTGAGGCACATTGTCTCGCATCTTGCGCGTGTCTGCGAGATGGGTGCTTTGCTTCCTCCAGACTGCCATAAAAAGAATCCGCGTCGAAGCCATTAACGTCTTTTCCGTCTTCGAAGTCGACATCGCGAGTAAAGGCATTGACTGCGGTGTCGATGCCGTCGTTGCCCATTGTGTGAAGGATTCCCGCAGTGTTAAGTTGGTATGATGGAGTTGACGGCATTTAGTTTGGCCATAACCCTATGGGCGAATGGTTATAGCTGCAAACGACATCTGAATTTTTTTTTATTCTTGCTCCTCCTGATTTGTCCTCTATGTGAATGCTTTTTTTTTCTGTCTAGAGTTCGTTATTTTTCCTGCTCTCTCATTTTTTTTTTCGAGGCACAAATCTGAAAAAGAAAAAAAAAAGCAAAGTCCGCATTTGTTCGTAGTTGTAGGAAAAGACTTTTTTTTTTCGCTGACAAAATAGTCAGCTGTTGATGAACAGAAAGGGTTGAAATCCTGAATTAATTTTTTTTCGTCTAGAAACTGATAAAGTGATGGTTTTTTAAATCGCGGTTTTTTTAAAAGTATTCTTCACTTGTTGTTCGGTATCATTTTTTATTTCTTCTCTCTTTCTACGATTAATTTTTTACCCGTTCGTCTCTGAATAAAAAAAAAGTTGGTTCATTTCTTAACTCTCATCAATCTTTCTTACTTTTTCATGCATCATTTAAACTTTCTTTTTTTAAAAATTCCATCTGATATTGACATTCGTTATTATCCCATTTTTTTTTATTCTTTCCTCGTCATCTCTTTCTTTCTGTTCTTTTTCTTTAAAGTCTTATTTCTTTCATCCGTGTGAAACGCTAGAATCATTTCTGCTACAACATCTCTCTGTCCTCAGTCAGTAAAGGTCACTGTCCGTATGAAGGACATTTAGTCGTGGTCCTTTCTGTAGTAGAGTCCCCACTCTGTCAAGGTCACCTTGATACACCACGTCTGGACAGTGCATTAACATATGAACTAATTTTCAATTATATAACCGTTTTATTATATCTTTTTCTCCGAAAAATTCAAGTTGGGTTGTTTTACCTCTGAGCGGCACTTTTTTTGCACACCATGGGCTAAATGGCCAGGTCACATGGACCCCGAAGGCTCAGAGAAGGTTGGGGGAGGGGACCCACTGGAACAGCTATTGGGAGACAGATGGTAGCCTCCCATCAAGGCCATCCAGCGTGTTCTTTAACGTTGGGTTGTTTTACCTCTGAGCGGCACTTTTTTGCACACCATGGGCTAAATGGCCAGGTCACATGGACCCCAAAGGCTCAGAGAAGGTTGGGGGAGGGGACCCACTGGAACAGCTGTTGGGAGACAGATGGTAGCCTCGCGTCAAGGCCATCCAGCGTGTTCTTTAACGTGCACAGGGTATGGCTCTCCCGCACACGGGGCCACGGTTTAACGTCCCATCCGACGGACGGCGGTCTCTCCAAGTCCATCGGTGTCCCCTACTGACCGTGGGCAGGGCGGGGAATTTTGCGGAGATAAATCTCAACGCTGACCCAGCTGGGACTCGAACCTGGGAACTACAGATTACGAGCCTGGCGCGCTACCGACTGAGCCACCCCTGCCCCTCTGTAAGTAAGAACGCAGGGCAGACAAGTCCAGAATAGATTTAGGAAACTATCTGGAGTAAAATTTGGAATTGTTAAGAGTAAATTTAGAAGAAAGTATCGAGTAAGCGTAATTAGGAAAATGTCCAGAGAAAAATTAAGAAAATATCCTGAGTAAAATTAGGAAATTGTCCTAAGTATAATTAGGAAATGTTAAGAGTAAAACTAGGAGAAAGCATTGCGTAAACGTAATTAAGAAAATGTTCGGAGTAAAATTAAAAAATGTGAAGAGTAAAATTAGGAGAAAGCATTGAGTAACCATAATTAAGAAAATGTCCGGAATTAAGAAAATGTTAGGAAAAGTCATAAGTAAAATTAAGAAAATATCCTGGGTAAAATTAGGAAATGTTAAGAGTAAAATTTGGAGAAAGCGTCGAGTAAACATAATTAGGAAAATGTCCAGAGTAAAATTAGTAAAAGTCCTGAGTAAAACTAGGTGAAAGTGTCGAGTAAGGGTACGATACAGTACCTAGTACGACAAGGATAAATTAGTAAGAAGAAGTAACACTCCTGAATAATAGTATCTCCGCAAAATTCCCCGCCCTGCCCACGGTCAGTAGGGGACACCGATGGGCTTGCAAAGGCCGCCGTTGGTCGGATGGGACGTTAAGCCGTGGCCCCGTGTGCGGGAGAGCCATACCCTGTGCACGTTAAAGAACACGCTGGATGGCCTTGACGGGAGGCTACCATCTGTCTCCCAACAGCTATTCCAGTGGGTCCCCTCCCCCAACCTTCTCTGAACCTTCGGGGTCCATGTGACCTGGCCATTTAGCCCATGGTGTGCAAAAAAGTGCCGCTCAGAGGTAAAACAATCCAACGTTAAAGAACACGCTGGATGGCCTTGACGGGAGGCTACCATCTGTCTCCCAACAGCTATTCCAGTGGGTCCCCTCCCCCAACCTTCTCTGAACCTTCGGGGTCCATGTGACCTGGCCATTTAGCCCATGGTGTGCAAAAAAGTGCCGCTCAGAGGTAAAACAATCCAACGTTAAAGAACACGCTGGATGGCCTTGACGGGAGGCTACCATCTGTCTCCCAACAGCTATTCCAGTGGGTCCCCTCCCCCAACCTTCTCTGAACCTTCGGGGTCCATGTGACCTGGCCATTTAGCCCATGGTGTGCAAAAAAGTGCCGCTCAGAGGTAAAACAACCCAACCTGAATAATAGCAGGAAAAAGTCGACAAAAACAGCAATACAAATTAATTCCTTGCCATATTAGGAAAAATGTCCCGAATCATTGTTTACATCTGTTGATAGTTGTAGGCAAAAGTCCCAAGGTAGAATGGAAAAAAAAGTGCCACTCAGAAAGATCCCAATCCAACTTTTTCCTCAAACCTTCTCTGAGACTTTGAGATACTTGCGACCAGGTCATTTAACTTATTACTTTGACAAAAATGCCTTTCAAAAGTAAACCAACCCAACTCGGCAAACTGTGCTTCAACAGTTTGAAAACTGCTGACCCAACTCCAATTTGAAGCTCAAATTCATTCTCGCTGACAAGGCTAGTGCACACTGGAGGAAGATGAAGAAGCGAGAAGTGTTCAGGAGGAGCAACAGGAGCCCAGCATCCACCATCCTCGTCCGTGACTAAGCAGCTCACAGAGCCGTGATTGATTTTCTTCTGTGAAGAGAAATAATATCTCCCGGGGAAGCTCGACCACAATATTAATGGTGAGAAGTGGGCCACGGGAGGGCGCTGATTATGATTTATGTTGGCGATGCGTGCGAAGTGTCATCTCTGCCCACTCTGGTTAGTCTTAGTCGCCAGGGCAACGCTCTTGCTCTTCTTCTTTCACAGTCATCGTCGAACCCTCCCAAGGAAAAAAAACAACAACTTTTAATATACGTCGTATGGAGACTGTATTCTACCATCATATCACTAACTGGCGAATGTTTTAAGAAAAGCTCGATTAATTAAAGAGAACGAGATTTACTCATTGCATGCTGAAGTGTTATCGCGCCTCAGAGAGAAAAGAAAGCATTAGTCACATGGAGAGACTTAGAGAGCAAGGGAGAGGAAAGATTAGAGGAAAACCTGATAGCGTTATCATCTAGCTAAGTCAATGTTTATGTAAGGAGAGCATTGGCGGATTTTTCTTTTTCCCCTTGTCGGAAATGCTGCACGGTCGTTAACGGCATTGGCCCGAGACATAATTACCTTTTTAAATTAACAAAACAAGGATACTGGATCTTGTGTGATGTTGACCCACCAGGACATTACATTAAGGTACAACTGCTTTTCTTTTAAGAGAAGAAATCGCATTCTGAGAGCCGTTGTAAAGCCGTGTCTTCTAGAAGTAAAAAAGTGGTTTTTATGACACGATAGCTGTAATCATATCAAAAAAATAATCAACGTATGCGTTTTTATAACTAGAGGGTTTGGTTACAACTAGTTTGTTTTACATCTGAGAGGGACTTTTATGCACATAATGGGCTAATTGGCCAGGTCACAAGGACCCCGAAGGTTCAGAGAAGGTTGGGGGAGGGGACCCACTGGAATAACTGTTGGGAGACAGATGGTAGCCTCTCGTCAAGGCCATCCAGCGTGTTCTTTAACGTGCACAGGGGATGGCTCTCCCACACACGGGGCCACGGCTTAACGACCGACGGACGGCGGCCTTTCCAAGCCCATCGGTGTCCCCTACTGACCGTCACCAGGGTAGTGAATTTTGCGGAGAAAAATCTCAACGCTGACTCAGCTGGGACTCGAACCTGAAGATTACGAGCCTGGCGCGCTACCTACTGAGCCATCCTCGCCCTTAAAAGGGTTAGGGCTTGAACCAAGAACAGGAGATTTTTTGAACGAATGTACCATTTCTCCCCGACGACAGCATGAGGGCATAGCGGAGGTCAATCTCAACTTTAGGAACATTTGTGACTCGAACTCGGGAATTGCAGATTACGAGCCTGGCGTGCTATCGACCGAGCTAGCCCCTGAGAACCACAGGGGCGGAGGTGGCTCGGTCGGTAGCGCGCCAGGCTCGTAATCTGTAGTTCCCAGGTTCGAGTCCCAGCTGGGTCAGCGTTGAGATTTTTCTGCGCAAAATTCACCCCGGTTAGTAGGGGACACCGATGAGCTTGGAAAGACCGTCGTCCATCGTATGGGTCGTTAAGCCGTGGTCCCGTGTGCGGGAGAGCCATAGCCTGTGCACGTTAAAGCATGGAAAGAAGAAGAATATCCTTGACTGGAGGCTATCATCTGTCTCCTAACAGCTGTTCCAGTGGGTCCCTTCCCCCAACCTTCTCTGAGCCTTCGGGGTCCTTGTGACCTGACCATTTAGCCCATGGTGTTCAAAAGAGTGCCGCTCAGAGGTAAAACAATCCAACATTAGAGAACACGCTGGATGGCCTTGACGGGAGGCTACCATCTGTCTCCCAACAGCTGCTCCAGTGGGTCCCCTCCCCCAACCTTCTCTGAACCTTCGGGGTCCTTGTGACCTGACCATTTAGCCCATGGTGTGCAAAAGAGTGCCGCTCAGAGGTAAAACAGTCCAACATTAAAGAACATGTTGGATGGCCTTGACGGGAGGTACCATCTGTCTCCCAACAGCTGTTCCAGTGGGTCCCCTCCCCCAACCTTCTCTGAGCCTTCGGGGTCCTTGTGACCTGACCATTTAACCCATGGTTTGCAAAAGAGTGCCGGTCAGAGGTAAAACAATCCAACGTTAAAGAACATGTTGGATGGCCTTGACGGGAGGTACCATCTGTCTCCCAACAGCTGTTCCAGTGGGTCCCCTCCCCTAACCTTCTCTGAGCCTTCGGGGTCCTTGTGACCTGACCATTTAGCCCATGGTGTGCAAAAAAGTGCCGCTGAGAGGTAAAACAACCCAACGTTAAAGAACACGCTGGATGGCCTTGACGGGAGGCTACCATCTGTCTCCCAACAGCTGTTCCAGTGGGTCCCCTCCCCTAACCTTCTCTGAGCCTTCGGGGTCCTTGTGACCTGGTCATTTAGCCCATGGTGTGCATAAAAAGTGCCGCTCAGAGGTAAAACAACCCAACCTTGAGAACCACAGAGCCAATCTTAACTGGCTATCAAATATGTGATAAGAGCTCTAATGGAAAAACTTCCTCGTCCTGTCTGCCTACAAATCAACTGAACGGAAAGCACTGAAAAGGAAAGCAGTCTCCCGTGTAGCCTTGGGCAACCTAGGAAGTTATTAATGACCGGATAAAGTTGACAGGAGGCAGAGACTGCTTGATGAGGCATTTATCAGCGCAGAGAAGCAAAGCAAACAAAACTACAGAAGGAAAAGAAAAGAGTAAACGAGAAGATCAGCCTATTTCTAGATGGGAACATGAAAAAGAAACCAAAAAGAAAAAGAAAAACAAACAAGTTTCTTTGAACGACGAGATGTCGGAAATTGCGTCAACTGAAAGGTGGGGAATCAAGTGAACTTCCGGCTGAGACGGACGGAAAACGGAAGTGGAGGGTCACAGTTGAGGATGAGAGATGTTATCCGGGGAGAAGCAGATTCAAAGAATCCGTTGTGATGACGAGACAGGGTCCATTAAGCTCGAATCGGAAGGATGCAGAGAGAAGGATGAAAACACGACACGCTGGGATGCTGTATTTGAAGGCGTGTTCTTGTTACTTAATCTCTTACTAGAGAGGATGGGGATCTCAGTGGAACTCGTCGGGAAAGAGTATTTTATGAAAAGTATTTTATGTTTTTCTCATTCTATTTGGGTTTTATCTCTAAGTGGCACATCCTCACAATGAACTAAATGGCCAGGTCACAAGGACCCCGAGGGCTCAGAGAAGGTTGGGGGAGGGTTGGGGTTGGGTTGTTTTGCCTCTGAGTAGCACTCTTTTTGGCACACCATGGGCTAAATGGCCAGGTCACAAGGACCCCGAAGGCTCAGAGAAGAATGGGGAAGGGGACCCACTGGAACAGCTGATGGGAGACAGGTGGTAGCCTCCCGTCAAAGCCATCCAGCGTGTTCTTTAACGTGCCCAGGGTATGACTCTCCCGCATACGGGGCCACGGCTTAACGTCCCCTTACCGACGGACGGCGGCCTTTCCAAGCCCATCGGTGTCCCCTACTGACCGTGGGCAAGGCGGGGAATTTTGCGGAGATAAATCTCAACGCTGACTCAGCTGGGACTCGAACCGGGGAACTACAGATTACGAGTCTGGTGCGCTACCGACTGAGCCACCCCCGCCCCAGTTGGGGGAGAGATCCACTGGCCAGTGGTTTGGAGACAAATGGTAGCCTCTCGTCAAGACCATCCACAAGCATGTTGTTTAACCCGTACAGGCTATCGCTTTACGTTTCATCCGACAGACGCTGGCCTTTCCAAGTCCATTGGTGTCCCCCATCCTCACCAAAGGCAATGTGGGAGTTAGCAG
This sequence comes from Ryuthela nishihirai, assembly GCA_038380435.1. NCBI lineage: Eukaryota > Metazoa > Arthropoda > Arachnida > Araneae > Heptathelidae > Ryuthela > Ryuthela nishihirai. Next base: position 15,433,784 of record JAWZYU010000002.1, on the reverse strand, counting down.
TGGGAAAATCTTAACTCAAGTTTCTGAGGGGTACTTGGATTCGGGAACATTAACTGCGATCCTATCGTTATTTATTTACGGGAACTGCAGAAATTCCCTGACATATTGTTACATATTTTTAGTTGTATTTGAATATTTGACAACCGTTCGTGAATCCATAATAAACAGATAGTTATTAAATCAGTTGATTTACTATCTAAAGCAATAAACTTACATGAATAACATTAAAATTTCAATCACTTAAAACTCCAAATAATAATCGAAAAGTACAGTCGTTCGAAAAAGTATCCGAACACTATGGTTGATTACAGAATTCAGAAAAAATATCTGGCAACGGTTTTTTTTAGAAATTAGTGTGGCAACCTTCGTGTCACGTGACACGAACGTTGCCAGACTGCTAATTTATAAAAAAAAAAAACATTGCCAGATATTTTTTCTGAATTCTGTAATCAACCATAGTGTTCGGATACTTTTTCGAGCGACTGTAGGTGGTCATATTATTTTGATACTAGATCGTGTGGGCCCACTCACGGAAATATTGAGCGTGTGCAGTTACCGATCACAGCAAACTGGAGCGTGTGCAGTAACTGCACACGCTCCAGTTTGCTGTGAACGGTAACTGGAGCGTGTACAGTTTGCTGTACACGCTCCAGATATTTTTCCTGAATTCTGTAATCAACCATAGTGTTCGGATACTTTTTCGAGCGACTGTAGGTGGTCATATTATTTTGATACTAGATCGTGTGGGCTCACTCACGGAAACATTGAGCGTGTGCACTTACCGTTCACAGCAAACTGGAGCGTGTGCAGTTACTGCACACGCTCCAGTTTGCTGTGAACGGTAACTGGAGCGTGTACAGTTGATGTTCACGCTCCAGATATTTTTTCTAAATTCTGTAATCAAATATAGTGTTCGGATACCTTTTTGAGCGACTGTACATTCGGAAACCGAATCACAAATCGAAGCATAGGCAGAAATCTTAACGATCATATTTCACTGGTTAAGTAACACTTGTGTAAGAAATAATTCTAACTATGATAAATGGAGCTACACTATTGTTATACTTCAAAATAAAACTAATTTTACCACTCAAAAATCGATTTTTATCAACGCGCACAAATCAACTTTTTTTTACACACGCCAAAACTCTCTATCTTTACTGTGTTTTTCATCCTTTCAAATTCATCCTGTTCCAGTCTCTTGATGGGACGGAGTAGCGCGCCAGACTCGTAATCTATAGTTCCCAGGTTCGAGTCCCAGCTGGGTCAGCGTTGAGCTTTATCTCCTCAAAACTCCCCCGCCCTGCCCACGGTCAGTAGGGGACACGGATGGGCTTGGAAAGGCCGCCGTCCGTCGGATGGGACGTTAAGCCGTGGCCCCATGTACGGGAGAGCCATACCCTGTGCACGTTAAAGAACACGCTGGATGGCCTTGACGGGAGGCTACCATCTGTCTCCCAACAGCTGTTCCAGTGGGTCCCCTCCCCCATCCTTCTCTGAGCCTTCGGGGTCCTTGTGACCTGGCCATTTAGCCCATGGTGCACAAAAAAGTGCCGCTCAGAGGTGAACCAACCCAACGTTAAAGAACACGCTGGATGGCCTTGACGGGAGGCTACCATCTGTCTTCCAGCAGCTGTTCCAGTGGGTCTCCTCCCCCAACCTTCTCTGAGCCTTCGGGGTCCTTGTGACCTGGCCATTTCGCCCATGGTGTGCAAAAGAGTGCCGCTCAGAGGTAAAACAATCCAACGTTAAAGAACATGTTGGATGGCCTTGACGGGAGGTACCATCTGTCTCCCAACAGCTGTTCCAGTGGGTCCCCTCCCCTAACCTTCTCTGAGCCTTCGGGGTCTTTGTGAACTGGCCATTTAGCCCATGGTGTGCAAAAAAGTGCCGCTGAGAGGTAAAACAACCCAACCAATCTGTTGGTGACGTAATTCACATCCCGTGCTGTATCTCGCAGTACCACAGTCTCGTTTTGATTGCTGACGTGTACATTCTGTTTCAATACAAAGGATTTCACACAGAGCTGTATGCATTTCTAAGAATAGAGGAATTTATCCTTACCTGTGGAAGCAGATCTTCTAAAGACTTGTAGAGAGCAGGTAAACTCTCAAAAAGAGTTCTAGAGAGCAGGTAAACTCTCAAAAAGAGTTCTAGAGAACAGGTAAACTCGTAAAAAATGTTCAACAGATAACGAAAGCTCGGGAAGGAGAACCAGATAGCAGAGAATGAAACTTACCTGCGGAATAAAAAAATATTTAATTCAAAATTTCAATAGTTAAAAACTGTGTATAAATATATACACACTGTCGTATCAGAAAAATATGACCACTTACCATAGTATATGTATGGTAGGTAGTCATATTATTCTGAAACGACTGTGTATACAGGGTGAATCTGAAAAAGTGGCCAAAACTTTACGGGGTGGTAGAACGCAGTTATACGAGCAATATTCGTCATAGAAAGTATGGGCGGAACGCAAACGGCGAGCCGCTAGGTGGCGTTGGAAATGGTATAAAAGGGTCGGTCCTCGCACCCAACGGCATTTCTACCGTGGATTGCCGAGAGGATGGCTGGTTATACTAACCACGAAATGGCGGATATGCACTTTGCGTGCGGTGCGGCGGACGGGAATGCAAGTGAGGCACAGAGACGTTACCGCGACCGGTTTCCGAAGAGATGCACTCCAGATCGGAAAACCTTCGAGCGTTTGCATCGGCGGCTGTGTGAAACCGGATCCTTCGCCGCGGCCAAGCAAGACGCAGAGCGTGAAAGGAGTGTCAGGATGCCGCAACTTGCAGAGGACATTCTGCGTAGGGTGGAAGAGCGACCGAGATGTAGCACGCGAGCGGTATCCCGTGCAGTACACGTGTCCCAAATGTCGGTTTGCCGTGTGCTACAGGAGGAAGGAATGCACCCCTAACGTACGCAGAAGGTACAAGCGTTGTCACCGGCGGACTATCAGCCACGTGTCGATTTCGCACGTTGGTACCTCCAGCAGAATGCAGCGCAGCCGGATTTTGGTGCACATGTTCTGTTTACGGACGAGTGCCCTTTCACCCGTGAGGACGTTTTGAATACCCACAATTCACACACGTGGGCATCTACGAACCCGCATGCCACACGTCCTCATTCGTTCCAGCAGCGGTTCTCCGTAAATGTTTGGGCAGGGATACTCCATGACCATTTGGTTGGCCCATACCTCCTGCCACACCGTCTGGACGGCAAATCATATAACACATTCCTACGAGAGGTGTTGCCGGAGCTGCTGCGTCCGATTCCAACCCCCAGCAGGTCGAGAATGTGGTTCCAGCACGACGGTGCGCCTGCACACTTCAGCTTAGATGTGCGGGAACACTTTACATGCAACGTTCCCAGGGCGATGGATTGGTCGAGGTGGTCCCATAGCTTGGCCACCAAGATCGCCGGATCTCTCGTGTTTGGACTTTTTCCTGTGGGGCCATATGAAAATCCTAATCTACGAGTGCCCCATTGAAACCGATATGGATCTAGTCGCCAGGATCGCCGTTGTTGCCGGCGATATTCGGGAAATGCCTGGTGTCTTCGCAAATGTGCGTCGGTCCCTATCCGCAGATGTGAAGCCTGCATTACAGCTGGCGGCAGCTCTTTTGAGCAATTTCTCTGAGCATGTACCTCAATTACATTCCTGTTAATAAAATGTTTTCTGAAGTATCTCCTCTCCTTCTTGTGTTCATTCTTTAAATGTGACAGTGGAAAACTACCTTTTAACTTCTCACCGCTTGCGTTCCGACCATACATTCTATGACGAATATTGCTCGTATAGCTGCGTTCTACCACCCCGTAAAGTTTTGCCCACTTTTTCAGATTCACCCTGTATAGCTGAACAGTAATTTTTTATTCACAAAATAATCAATATAGCGATTGTCACGAAAAAAAAATCATCTTCCCGTATTAAAATAACAAAATAACAAGTATTTAAAAATATTGAAAAGAAAAAGTTAGTGACAGACACAAAATTCTAAAAAGAAACACTCATTTTATTGGTAGTAGTTTAGCGTGTTTAGCTATTGGTCCAAGGACCTGGGTTCTAGCTCTGGGTAAGGCATGAGTTGTTTTACCGCTGGGTTGGATTGTTTTACCTCTGAGCGGCACTCTTTTGCACACTATGGGTTAAATGGCCAGGTCACAAAGACCCCGAAGGCTCAGAGAAGGTTGGGGGAGGGGCCCCACTGGAACAGCTGTTGGGAGACAGATGGTAGCCTCCCGTCAAGGCCATCCAGCGTGTTCTTTAACGTTGGGTTGTTTTACCTCTGAGCGGCACTTTTTTGCACACCATGGGCTAAATGGCCAGGTCACAAAGACCCCGAAGGCTCAGAGAAGGTTGGGGGAGGGGACCCACTGGAACAGCTGTTGGGAGACAGGTGGTAACCTCCCGTCAAGGCCATCCAGCGTGTTCTTTACGTGCACAGGGTATGGCTCTCCTGCACACGGGGCCACGGCTTAACGTCCCATCCGACGGAGGCGGCCTTTCCAAGCCCAGCAGTGTCCCCTACTGACCATGGGCAGGGCGTTGAGTTTTGCGGAGATAAGTCTCAACGCTGACGCAGCTGGGACTCGAACCTGGGAACTGCAGATTACGAGTCTGGCGCGCTACCGACTGAGCCACCCCCGCCGCAGTTAAGGCATGGAGGTTTGTGTTGTCTTTTTGCTAAAGCCTCGCCTTCCTCAGAAGGGGCGGGGGTGGCTCAGTCGGTAGCGCGCCAGGCTCGTAATCTGTAGTTCCCAGGTTCGAGTACCAGCTGGGTCAGCGTTGAGATTTATCTCCGCAAAATTTCCCCGCCCTGCCCACGGTCAGTAGGGGACACCGATGGGCTTGAAAAGGCCGCCGTCCGTCGGGTGGGACGTTAAGCCGTGGCCCCGTGTGCGGGAGAGCCATACCCTGTGCACGTTAAAGAACACACTGGATGGCCTTGACGAGAGGCTACCATCTGTCTCCCAACAGCTGTTCCAGTGGGTCCCCTCCCCCAACCTTCGCTGAGTCTTCGGGGTCCTTGTGGCCTGGCCATTTAGCCCATGGTGTGCAAAAAAGTGCCGCTCAGAGGTAAAACAATCCAATCCAATCCAATCACCTTCCTCAGAGACTTCTCTATAGAGTATTGAACTGACAGGCTCCTGTCAGCCTCTGAGTAGCAGTTGCTTGAGGGGGTATTTCTTTAACATTTAGTATGCACTATTGAGAATTGTCGAAACGAAACCGATTTCAAAGGATCTTCGTTGCCAGTCCAAAACTTTCAGGCACCTCGAGAGGAGAAAATTCGCCCAATCAGCCAATGAAGAATTAGTTTGAAAATCCCTTTGAGATGCAGAGTTTAATTTTACTGAATGGTTTTGGGGTGGCTCAGTCGGTAGCGCGCCAGGCTCGTAATCTGCAGTTCCCAGGTTCGAGTTCCAGCTGGGTCAGCGTTGAGATTTATCTCCGCAAGACTCCCTGCTCTGCCCACGGTCAGTAGGGGACACCGATGGGCTTGGAAAGACTGTCGTCAGTCGGATGGGACGTTAAACCGTGGTTCCCGTGTGTGAGAGAGCCATACCCTTTGCGCATTAAAAACACGCTGGATGGCCTTGACGGGAGTCTACCATCTGTCTCCCAACAGCTGTTCCAGTGGGTCCCCTCCCCCAACCTTCTCTGAGCTTTCGGGGTCCTTGTGACCTGGCCATTTAGCCCATGGTATGCAAAAAAAGTGCCGCTCAGAGGTAAAACAACCCAACTCTGTGCACGTTAAAGAACACACTGGATGGCCTTGACGGGAGGCTACCATCTGTCTCCCAACAGCTGTTCCAGTGGATCCCCTCCCCCAACCTTCTCTGAGCCTTCGGGGTCCTTGTGACCTGGCCATTTAGTCGATGGTGTGGAAAAAAGTGCCATTCAGAGGTAAAACAACCCAACTCTGTGCACGTTAAAGAACACGCTGGATGGCCTTGACGGGAGGCTACCATCTGTCTCCCAACAGCTGTTCCAGTGGATCCCCTCCCCCAACCTTCTCTGAGCCTTCGGGGTCCTTGTGACCTGGCCATTTAGTCGATGGTGTGGAAAAAAGTGCCATTCAGAGGTAAAACAACCCAACTCTGTGCACGTTAAAGAACACACTGGATGGCCTTGACGGGAGGCTACCATCTGTCTCCCAACAGCTGTTCCAGTGGATCCCCTCCCCCAACCTTCTCTGAGCCTTCGGGGTCCTTGTGACCTGGCCATTTAGTCGATGGTGTGGAAAAAAGTGCCATTCAGAGGTAAAACAACCCAACTCTTTCGACCAAATCGGTATTAATCGATTAAATATCGAATAAATCCTTTTCAAGAAGTGATAGGTCGCTCATCTCAGAGAACAATAACAAATGAAAGAAACAAGAACAATAAAAAAAGGTAAAATGAAAAAGAGAATGGAAATAAAGGAGAGGAGGGGACACAGTCAGGGGGGGGGGGCGGAGAGGAAGAAAAGCCACCTCCCATTTGCTCGGTAGCCAGTTTCTTTTATAAGCGTCGTAAACGACAAGCTATCTTTTCCGGCTGGGTTGATGTCCTCGGCCCATTACCCAGCAGTCCCATCTTCCGGGTGCATTGCTGGCGGCGGCGGTGGTGGTACCCTTGTGAGTATTGCCCAGAGCATCCATGCGGTCTCTCCTGGTTGAGTCAACGGAGACTACCAGCCACGAAAATCCTGGACAATGATGGCTACCCGAGATAGGAGTAATCTACGCCGTTCATCTGTTCATTGGGATATCCAAGGGATCACCAGACTCACCCGGTGAGCGTAATGTGGCACAGGAGGGCCTAGGAAGCGGGGGACGGCGGCTGAGGGGGAGGGGGGGGGAATGGTGGCACTCTCGCGTCGCTTCTTTTTTTCCCTTCCTCGCATCCAGCACCGCTGATTTGCGGCAGAGGAGCGTTGAAGGGTATCTCCACGGAGGAGGTGGAGTGCTGAGAGGGCGTGAATACTTCAAGATAAGGGTTGGGTTGTTTTACCTCTGAGCGGCACTTTTTTGCACACCATGGGCTTCAAGATAAGAGGGTTGGTGCATTCGTAATTGGGAGTGTTGCTTGGAGATGGAAATTATTTTTTTTTTTGGGGGGGGGGGAGAATCCTTGCTGTCTAATTTGAGTTTTTTCTCGCTTTCAAAAGTTTTTTTTTAAATCTGTGAATTATGCTAATTAAGACCACGTAAAAATATTGATTAAGCTAAAGTGTCAAAAAGTTTCAATTTTTTTTTTGGGGGGGGGGGAGAACTGCATTTTAAAAATCGTATTTTTTTATTCTCCTAGTTGTACAGTGATAGTTGGCAACAGGTTGGAGGATATAATATTTCGGCCTTAGATGAATTGTTCACTACTTTAAGCAAATTATTAGTTGAATGTCAGTTTTAATAGAGATCTTTACGGGTTAGTAACTTTTTAGTCCAGAAATCTGAGGGACCCTTAATTCAAACCTCCGCAAATCTCCCCGCCCTACCCACGGTCAGTAGGGAACACCGATGGGCTCGGAAAGGCCTCCGTCCGTCGGATGGTACAGTCGCTCAAAAAACATCCGAACACTATGGTTGATTACAGAATTCAGAAAAAATATCTGAAACGCGTACAGCAACTGTACACGCTCCAGTTACCGTTCACAGCAAACTGGAGCGTGTGCAGTTACTGCACACGCTCCAGTTTGCTGTGAACGGTAACTGCACACGCTCAATATTTCCGTGAGTGGGCCCACACGATCCAGGTTTTTGTGAGCTCACACGATCCAATGTGCTGGACACATCAACCGCAACCGCTCCAGTTTGCTGTGAACGGTAACTGCACACGCTCAATATTTCCGTGAGTGGGCCCACACGATCCAGGTTTTTGTGAGCTCACACGATCCGATGTGCTGTGAACATCAACCGCAACCGCTCGAGTTTGCTGTGAACGATAACTGCACACGTTCAATATTTCTGTGAGTGGATCCACACGATCCAGGTTTTTGTGAGCTCACACGATCCAATGTGCTGTGAACATCAATCGCAACCGCTCCAGTTTGCTGTGAACGGTAACTGGAAACGCTCAATATTTCTGTGAGTGGGCCCACACGATCCAATGTGCTGTGAACATTAACCGCAACCGCTCCAGTTTGCTGTGAACGGTAACTGCACACGCTCAATATTTCTGTGAGTGGGCCCACACGATCCAGGTTTTTGTGAGCTCACACGATCCAATGTGCTGTGAACATCAACCGCAACCGCTCCAGTTTGCTCTGAACGATAACTGCACACGCTCCATATTCATTGCATTATACATTCATACGCATTATATATATTTAAAAAAAGTATCCGAACATTATGGTTGATTACAGAATTCAGAAAAAATATCTAGCAACGATTTTTTTAGAAATTAGTGATCTGGCAACCTTCGTCTACTGTATACGCCTTGTGAGGTAGAGTGACACCCCATTCACATTAACGAATACGCTGGATGGCATTGACGGGAGGCTACCATCTGTCTCCCAACAGCTGTTCCAGTGGGTCCCCTCCCCCAACCTTCTCTGAGCCTTCGGGGTCCTTGTGACCTGGCCATTTAGCCCACTGTGTGCAAAGAAGTGCCGCTCAGAGGTAAAACAACCCAACGTTAAAGAACACGCTGGATGGCCTTGACGGGAGGCTACCCTTTGTCTCCTAACAACTGCTCCAGTGGGTCTACTCCCCCAACCCTCTCTCAGCCTTCGGGGTCCTTGTGACCTGGCCATTTAGCCCATGGTGTGCAAAAAAGTGCCGCTCAGAGGTAAAACAACCCAACGTTAAAAACACGCTGGATGTCTTTGACGGGAGGCTACCATCTGTCTCCCAACAGCTGTTCCAGTGGGTCCCCTCCCCCAACCTTCTCTGAGCCTTTGGGGTCCTTGTGACCTGGCCATTGTGTGCAAAAAAGCGATCGACTACCTCAAGGAGACAAACTTTGTCTCCTTGAGGATACTTGGTTTACTATAGAGACAAACTTTGTCTCTATAGTAAATCTGTAGTTCCCAGGTAAAAAAACGTTGCCAGAAAAAATATCTGAAAAAATATCTATAATATGAAAAAAATATCTGTAATATCTGTATCTATAAAAAAATATACAATTTTTTTAGAAATTAATGATCTGGCAACCTTCGTGACACGAAGGTTGCCAGATCACTAATTTCTAAAAAAAATCGTTGCTAGATTTTTTTTCTGAATTCTGTAATCAACCATAGTGTTCGAATATTTTTTGAGCGACTGTACGGCAGAGTCCTACCCTATGCATGCTAAAAAACACGCTGAATAGCCTTGAAGGGAAGTTACCATCCGTCTCCTACAACTGTCCATAGTCCCTTCTTCTACAGCTGTCCATAGTTCCCGTTCAGCTGTTCCAGTGGGTCCCCCTCCCCCAACCTTCCAGTGATCCCTAGCTTGAAGGGAAGTTACCATCTGTCTCCAACAGCTGTCCAGTGAGCCAGTGATCCCTTCCACCAACCCTCAGGGTCCTTGTGACCTGGCCACTTAGCCCATTGTATGTAAAAAAAAAAAAATGCATCTCAGAGATAGAACAACTCACCCCAGTACAAATATACCTCAATTATTGAGGAAGCAGTGCGATCAATCGTCATTAATGCCGCTATTACTTTTACTTCCTCGGTTCATCGGTGAAAGGTCTGCTTCCGTTTCCTTGCAGAGAAGTTTGACATCCACAATTGCCGGATGACTTCATTAATCCCTGATGTGAGAGGAACCACGACCAATTATCCCTACATTAGGTCGTTCACTGATGACATATGTAATGGATCTCGAGTGATAAATCGTTCATTATGCGAATGTTGGTCCGTTTCCTGACCATAGGCACTCTTTCTTGTTTGGCAGCATTGTAGTGAGTCATACATGGTCATGAGATCATCATGACCGATGTGGACCATCATTGACATCACGTGGTGGGCGCATCATAGTATAACGTAAAATTTGAGTTCCTATGAAACGTGTATATGTGTATATATATATAATATTCCCTTGTAAAAGAACATTGGTGCCAGAATAACTGAAATCCTATCACTTTTCAAAAAAATTAATATTTTATTATTATTTATCATTATGGGAGTATGAGTACATATAATGTTCAGTTCATACCAATACGTCTTGGGATTGGGTTGTTTTACCTCTGAGCGGCACTTTTTTGCACACCATAGGCTAAATGGCCAGGTCACATGGACCCCGAAGGCTCAGAGAAGGTTGGGGGAGGGGACCCACTGGAACAGCTATTGGGAGACAGATGGTAGCCTCCCGTCAAAGACATCCAGCGTGTTTTCAACGTTGGGTTGTTTTACCTCTGAGCGGCACTTTTTTGCACACAATGGGCTAAATGACCAGGTCACAAGGACCCCGAAGGCTGAGAGAGGGTTGGGGGAGTAGACCCACTGGAACAGTTGTTAGGAGACAGAGGGTAGCCTCCCGTCAAGGCCATCCAGCGTGTTCTTTAACGTTGGGTTGTTTTACCTCTGAGCGGCACTTCTTTGCACACAATGGGCTAAATGGCCAGGTCACAAGGACCCCGAAGGCTCAGAGAAGGTTGGGGGAGGGGACCCACTGGAACAGCTGTTGGGAGACAGATGGTAGCCTCCCGTCAATGCCATCCAGCGTATTCGTTAATGTGAATGGGGTAGTAGGCAAAGTCTACTACCCCATTCACATTAACGAATACGCTGTAGTTTCGTTAATGTGAATTAGACGTATTCGTTAATGTGAGTAGGACGAAGGTTGCCAGATCACTAATTTCTAAAAAAATCTTTGCTAGATATTTTTTCTGAATTCTGTAATCAACCATAATGTTCGGATACTTTTTTTAAATATATATAATGCGTATGAATGTATAATGCAATGAATATGGAGCGTGTGCAGTTACCGTTCACAGCAAACTGGAGCGGTTGCGGTTGATGTTCACAGCACATTGGATCGTGTGAACTCACGAAAACCTGGATCGTGTGGGCCAACTCACGGAAATATTGAGCGTGTGCAGTTACCGTTCACAGCAAACTGGAGCGTTGTGCAGTTACTGCACACGCTCCAGTTTGCTGTGAACGGTAACTGCACACGCTCAATATTTCTGTGAGTGGAGCCACACGATCCAGGTTTTTGTGAGTGATGTGCTGTGAACATTAACCGCAACCGCTCCAGTTTGATGTGAACGGTAACTGCACACGCTCAATATTTCTGTGAGTGGGGCCACACGATCCAGGTTTTTGTGAGTTCACACGATCCAATGTGCTGTGAACATTAACCGCAACCGCTCCAGTTTGCTGTGAACGGTAGCTGCACACGCTCAATATTTCTGTGAGTGGGGAGGGGCGGGGGTGGCTCAGTCGGTAGCGCGCCAGGCTCGTAATCTGTAGTTCCCAGGTTCGAGTCCCAGCTGGGTCAGCGTTGAGATTTATCTCCGCAAAATTTCCCCGCCCTGCCCACGGTCAGTAGGGGACACCGATGGGCTTGGAAAGGCCGCCGTCCGTCGGATGGGACGTTAAGCCGTGGCCCCGTGTGCGGGAGAGCCATACCCTGTGCACGTTAAAGAACACGCTGGATGGCCTTGACGGGAGGCTACCATCTGTCTTCCAACAGCTGTTCCAGTGGGTCCCCTCCCCCAACCTTCTCTGAGCCTTCGGGGTCCTTGTGGCCTGGCCATTTAGCCCATGGTGTGCAAAAAAGTGCCGCTCAGAGGTAAAACAATCCAAACAATCCAATCTGTGAGTGGGCCCACACGATCCAGGTTTTTGTGAGCTCACACGATCCAATGTGCTTGTGAACATGAACCGCAACCGCTGCAGTTTGCTGTGAACGGTAACTGCACACGCTCAATATTTCTGTGAGTGGGCCCACACGATCCAGGTTTTTGTGACCTCACACGATCCAATGTGCTGTGAACATCAACCGCAACCGCTCCAGTTTGCTGTGAACGGTAACTGCACACGCTCCATATTCATTGCATTATACATTCATACGCATTATATATATTTAAAAAAAGTATCCGAACATTATGGTTGATTACAGAATTCAGAAAAAATATCTAGCAAAGATTTTTTTAGAAATTAGTGATCTGGCAACCTTCGTCCTACTCACATTAACGAATACGTCTAATTCACATTAACGAAACTACAGCGTATTCGTTAATGTGAATGGAGTAGTAGACTTTGCCTACTACCCCATTCACATTAACGAATACGCTGGATGGCATTGACGGGAGGCTACCATCTGTCTCCCAACAGCTGTTCCAGTGGGTCCCCTCCCCCAACCTTCTCTGAGCCTTCGGGGTCCTTGTGACCTGGCCATTTAGCCCATTGTGTGCAAAGAAGTGCCGCTCAGAGGTAAAACAACCCAACGTTAAAGAACACGCTGGATGGCCTTGACGGGAGGCTACCCTCTGTCTCCTAACAACTGTTCCAGTGGGTCTACTCCCCCAACCCTCTCTCAGCCTTCGGGGTCCTTGTGACCTGGTCATTTAGCCCATTGTGTGCAAAAAAGTGCCGCTCAGAGGTAAAACAACCCAACGTTGAAAACACGCTGGATGTCTTTGACGGGAGGCTACCATCTGTCTCCCAACAGCTGTTCCAGTGGGTCCCCTCCCCCAACCTTCTCTGAGCCTTTGGGGTCCTTGTGACCTGGCCATTGTGTGCAAAAAAGCGATCGACTACCTCAAGGAGACAAACTTTGCCTCCTTGAGGATACTTGGTTTACTATAGAGACAAACTTTGTCTCTATAGTAAATCTGTAGTTCCCAGGTAAAAAAACGTTGCCAGGAAAAATATCTGAAAAAATATCTATAATATGAAAAAATATCTGTAATATCTGTATCTGTAAAAAAATATACAATTTTTTTAGAAATTAATGATCTGGCAACCTTCGTGACACGAAGGTTGCCAGATCACTAATTTCTAAAAAAAATCGTTGCTAGATTTTTTTTCTGAATTCTGTAATCAACCATAGTGTTCGAATAATTTTTGAGCGACTGTACGGCAGAGTCCTACCCTATGCATGCTAAAAAACACGCTGGATAGCCTTGAAGGGAAGTTACCATCCGTCTCCTACAGCTGTCCATAGTCCCTTCTTCTACAGCTGTCCATAGTTCCCGTTCAGCTGTTCCAGTGGGTCCCCTCCCCCAACCTTCCAGTGATCCCTAGCCTTGAAGGGAAGTTACCATCTGTCTCCAACAGCTGTCCAGTGAGCCAGTGATCCCTTCCACCAACCCTCAGGGTCCTTGTGACCTGGCCACTTAGCCCATTGTATGTAAAAAAAAAATGCATCTCAGAGATAGAACAACTCACCCCAGTACAAATATACCTCAATTATTGAGGAAGCAGTGCGATCAATCGTCATTAATGCCGCTATTACTTTTACTTCCTCGGTTCATCGGTGAAAGGTCTGCTTCCGTTTCCTTGCAGAGAAGTTTGACATCCACAATTGCCGGATGACTTCATTAATCCCTGATGTGAGAGGAACCACGACCAATTATCCCTACATTAGTGTCGTTCACTGATGACATATGTAATGGATCTCGAGTGATAAATCGTTCATTATGCGAATGTTGGTCCGTTTCCTGACCATAGGCACTCTTTCTTGTTTGGCAGCATTGTAGTGAGTCATACATGGTCATGAGATCATCATGACCGATGTGGACCATCATTGACATCACGTGGTGGGCGCATCATAGTATAATGTAAAATTTGAGTTCCTATGAAACGTGTATATGTGTATATATATATAATATTCCCTTGTAAAAGAACATTGGTGCCAGAATAACTGAAATCCTATCACTTTTCAAAAAAATTAATATTTTATTATTATTTATCATTATGGGAGTATGAGTACATATAATGTTCAGTTCATACCAATACGTCTTGGGATTGGGTTGTTTTACCTCTGAGCGGCACTTTTTTGCACACCATAGGCTAAATGGCCAGGTCACATGGACCCCGAAGGCTCAGAGAAGGTTGGGGGAGGGGACCCACTGGAACAGCTATTGGGAGACAGATGGTAGCCTCCCGTCAAAGACATCCAGCGTGTTTTCAACGTTGGGTTGTTTTACCTCTGAGCGGCACTTTTTTGCACACAATGGGCTAAATGACCAGGTCACAAGGACCCCGAAGGCTGAGAGAGGGTTGGGGGAGTAGACCCACTGGAACAGTTGTTAGGAGACAGAGGGTAGCCTCCCGTCAAGGCCATCCAGCGTGTTCTTTAACGTTGGGTTGTTTTACCTCTGAGCGGCACTTCTTTGCACACAATGGGCTAAATGGCCAGGTCACAAGGACCCCGAAGGCTCAGAGAAGGTTGGGGGAGGGGACCCACTGGAACAGCTGTTGGGAGACAGATGGTAGCCTCCCGTCAATGCCATCCAGCGTATTCGTTAATGTGAATGGGGTAGTAGGCAAAGTCTACTACCCCATTCACATTAACGAATACGCTGTAGTTTCGTTAATGTGAATTAGACGTATTCGTTAATGTGAGTAGGACGAAGGTTGCCAGATCACTAATTTCTAAAAAAATCTTTGCTAGATATTTTTTCTGAATTCTGTAATCAACCATAATGTTCGGATACTTTTTTTAAATATATATAATGCGTATGAATGTATAATGCAATGAATATGGAGCGTGTGCAGTTACCGTTCACAGCAAACTGGAGCGGTTGCGGTTGATGTTCACAACACATTGGATCGTGTGAACTCACGAAAACCTGGATCGTGTGGGCCAACTCACGGAAATATTGAGCGTGTGCAGTTACCGTTCACAGCAAACTGGAGCGTTGTGCAGTTACTGCACACGCTCCAGTTTGCTGTGAACGGTAACTGCACACGCTCAATATTTCTGTGAGTGGAGCCACACGATCCAGGTTTTTGTGAGTGATGTGCTGTGAACATTAACCGCAACCGCTCCAGTTTGATGTGAACGGTAACTGCACACGCTCAATATTTCTGTGAGTGGGGCCACACGATCCAGGTTTTTGTGAGTTCACACGATCCAATGTGCTGTGAACATTAACCGCAACCGCTCCAGTTTGCTGTGAACGGTAGCTGCACACGCTCAATATTTCTGTGAGTGGGCCCACACGATCCAGGTTTTTGTGAGCTCACACGATCCAATGTGCTTGTGAACATGAACCGCAACCGCTCCAGTTTGCTGTGAACGGTAACTGCACACGCTCAATATTTCTGTGAGTGGGCCCACACGATCCAGGTTTTTGTGACCTCACACGATCCAATGTGCTGTGAACATCAACCGCAACCGCTCCAGTTTGCTGTGAACGGTAACTGCACACGCTCCATATTCATTGCATTATACATTCATACGCATTATATATATTTAAAAAAAGTATCCGAACATTATGGTTGATTACAGAATTCAGAAAAAATATCTAGCAAAGATTTTTTTAGAAATTAGTGATCTGGCAACCTTCGTCCTACTCACATTAACGAATACGTCTAATTCACATTAACGAAACTACAGCGTATTCGTTAATGTGAATGGAGTAGTAGACTTTGCCTACTACCCCATTCACATTAACGAATACGCTGGATGGCATTGACGGGAGGCTACCATCTGTCTCCCAACAGCTGTTCCAGTGGGTCCCCTCCCCCAACCTTCTCTGAGCCTTCGGGGTCCTTGTGACCTGGCCATTTAGCCCATTGTGTGCAAAGAAGTGCCGCTCAGAGGTAAAACAACCCAACGTTAAAGAACACGCTGGATGGCCTTGACGGGAGGCTACCCTCTGTCTCCTAACAACTGTTCCAGTGGGTCTACTCCCCCAACCCTCTCTCAGCCTTCGGGGTCCTTGTGACCTGGTCATTTAGCCCATTGTGTGCAAAAAAGTGCCGCTCAGAGGTAAAACAACCCAACGTTGAAAACACGCTGGATGTCTTTGACGGGAGGCTACCATCTGTCTCCCAACAGCTGTTCCAGTGGGTCCCCTCCCCCAACCTTCTCTGAGCCTTTGGGGTCCTTGTGACCTGGCCATTGTGTGCAAAAAAGCGATCGACTACCTCAAGGAGACAAACTTTGCCTCCTTGAGGATACTTGGTTTACTATAGAGACAAACTTTGTCTCTATAGTAAATCTGTAGTTCCCAGGTAAAAAAAAACGTTGCCAGGAAAAATATCTGAAAAAATATCTATAATATGAAAAAATATCTGTAATATCTGTATCTATAAAAAAAATATACAATTTTTTTAGAAATTAATGATCTGGCAACCTTCGTGACACGAAGGTTGCCAGATCACTAATTTCTAAAAAAAATCGTTGCTAGATTTTTTTTCTGAATTCTGTAATCAACCATAGTGTTCGAATATTTTTTGAGCGACTGTACGGCAGAGTCCTACCCTAGCATGCTAAAAACACGCTGGATAGCCTTGAAGGGAAGTTACCATCCGTCTCCTACAGCTGTCCATAGTCCCTTCTTCTACAGCTGTCCATAGTTCCCGTTCAGCTGTTCCAGTGGGTCCCCTCCCCCAACCTTCCAGTGATCCCTAGCCTTGAAGGGAAGTTACCATCTGTCTCCAACAGCTGTCCAGTGAGCCAGTGATCCCTTCCCCCAACCCTCAGGGTTCTTGTGACCTGGCCACTTAGCCCATTGTATGTAAAAAAAAAATGCATCTCAGAGATAGAACAACTCACCCCAGTACAAATATACCTCAATTATTGAGGAAGCAGTGCGATCAATCGTCATTAATGCCGCTATTACTTTTACTTCCTCGGTTCATCGGTGAAAGGTCTGCTTCCGTTTCCTTGCAGAGAAGTTTGACATCCACAATTGCCGGATGACTTCATTAATCCCTGATGTGAGAGGAACCACGACCAATTATCCCTACGTTAGTGTCGTTCACTGATGACATATGTAATGGATCTCGAGTGATAAATCGTTCATTATGCGAATGTTGGTCCGTTTCCTGACCATAGGCACTCTTTCTTGTTTGGCAGCATTGTAGTGAGTCATACATGGTCATGAGATCATCATGACCGATGTGGACCATCATTGACATCACGTGGTGGGCGCATCATAGTATAA